>CM052804.1:38678514-38741574 GCA_028533885.1 Nasua narica
GACCCCTCTGGCTTCACTGGAGCCCCTTTTCTTTTCTTTTTAAAAACTATTTTTTTGACAGAGAGAGAGAGAGAGAGAGATCACAAGTAGGCAGAGAGGCAGGTGGCGGGGGGAGCAGGCTCCCTGCTGAGCAGAGACCCCCGATGCGGGGCTCTATCCCAGGACCTTGAGATCATGACCTGAGCCAAAGGCAGGGGCTTAACCCACTGAGCCACCCAGGTGCCCCTGGAGCCCCTTTTCTTGACTTTCCCTCTTTATCATGCCCCTGGTGCAGCTGTCTGTCTGCTGCTCATCTCTGGCCCTTCAGGCCCCCGAAGCCTGTTCCCTTTCTCTTGGATCCCCAGGACCCAGCCCCCTGCAAGCACTCAAGAAAGGACTTCCCATCTCCAAACATCCGGGCGTACCTCCTGGTTATCTTTCAGATTCTGCCTGAAATCGCACCTCTGGCCTAGACTCTTTCAGATCGCCATCTGTCTACACCCTCTCTGCGTTATTGATGGATGCATTATAGTTCGTGCCACCCAACTGAATGCTTTGTTCCCTGCCATCAGCCTCCAGTTGCATCACGGATGTGAGAGGCTTTTCTGGCTCCACGCCACAGCGGCTGTTTCCCGAGTGGTCATTAGGAGTGGGGTAGGGTGCTGATCTTTCCAGGCATTCTCTCTGTGTGTGTGTGTGTGTGTGTGTGTGTGTGTGTGTGTGTGTGTGTGTGATCCTCCCAAGGCCCAGAGGGGTGGGTGCTGCAGTCCTGCCATTACTGTCTCATCCTGCCCATGAGGACACCAACCCAGAGAGCCTGAGGGACTTGCCTTCGTCACACAGCCCGTGGGCAGGCAGGGCAGAGGCTGGTAGTCCGATCTGCCTGACTCCCGAGCCGTTTCCAGTGCTAGGATTTGCCGTGCGGTGCGGGGGACGTGTGGCCCCTGGCCCGGGCGCGTGGGCCGTGCCTGTGGCGAGGTCAGCTGGTTGCTTTGGGACTCCAGGAAAAGACTTGGTTAATGGGGGGGGGTGGGGCGAATGACTCAGGGAGGCTGTGACATCTGCCCCAGGCCTTAGAAAGGGGACGTCTGTGTGTGTGTGTGTGTGTGTGTGTGTGTGTGTCTTAAGTAAAAGTTGTGGTACAGAGAACCCTGCGGGGGCCCTCCGGTAGCTGGGGTCACATATGTCCCCTAAGGCACTGTAAACTGCTTTTTTTTTCAACCCCCCCAACCCCCCCTCCAAACTGTGTACCGCCTTCCGCCTTCAATGGAAGAAGTTTCCTAGTCCTTCCTCCCCTCCGCAGGTCACTGTCGTATGAAAATGAGTTCCAGCTGTGAAGTACGGTTGCCGTGGCAACCCCTAGCGTGAGGCCCTGAGTCTTGCTCCCAGGTCTCTCTACAGTAAGCTCCAAGGGGCTTTTTTCCATCTCTGTCGCCTGAAAACACAAAATACTACGCTTCACTCTCCTTTTCGCATAAACATTAAAAAAATGTCGTGTTTTTGCCGGCGGTGGTTGCCGGGCACTGTCGGTGCCCCAGCAGCCTGTCGCCGGGCTGCCGGCACGTGCCGTTAATAATGCCTCTCGAGGGCGCCTGGGTGGCTCAGTTGGTTAAGCAACTGCCTTCGGCTCAGGTCATGATCCCAGGGTCCTGGGATCGAGTCCCACATCGGGCTCCTTGCTCGGCAGGGAGCCTGCTCCTCTCTCTGCCTCTGCCTGCCTCTCTGCCTGCTTGTATTCTCTCTCTGTTAAAATAAATAAATCTTTAAAAAAAAAAAAAATAATGCCTCTCGAACCGTGCCCCCCGGTTTAGGCCATATTTTGAGTGAAGGCCATCGCGCGGTGTCCTTGATGACTGGAGAGGCCAGAGGGGGGCCGTGGTTTGGTGCAGTGGGGACGGCTTTTTGGTGCCCCTCTGCTCCCCAGGAGGTGGCAAGATCACCTGCGGTTGCTGCTGCCTTCTGTGTTAGAGCCTGGCTCTGCCGTCCTGGTGGGGGGCCTCCCAAAGCAGGGCGCCCCCCGGGGGGCTGGGGGAGGGTGCTTTTGGCACCGGTCAGAGCTCCTGACATTGACCGAGACGCGGTTCCCTTATTTCATCCTCATCCGAGTGAAGGGCAAAGTCCTATTATTATCCCCATTTTGTAGGTAAGGAAACTGGTGTGTCAAGAATCGAAGCGCTTGCCCGCACACAGCAGTGGTCCTAGAAGTGTGGCCCCTCTGGCCAGTGCCCTTTACTTGGTGTAGTCCGTGGAAGGACCGTGTTTAAAGACTGAAAGGGTGGATTGGTGAGGTAGGTGGGGTAGGTGGGCTTTCTCAAGACTGAGGCTTAAAGCGGCGTTTTCAACGTTTTATTTATTCGTTTATTCATTTCAGTTTACCACTTTCTAAAGATTTTATTTATTTGTTTGACAGAGAGATCACAAGTAGGCAGAGTCAGGCAGAGAGAGAGGGGAAAACAGGCTCCTCGCTGAGCAGAGATCCTGATGCGGGGCTCGATCCCAGGACCCTGGGATCATGACCTGAGCCGAAGGCAGACGCTTAACCGACTGAGCCACCCAGGTGCCCCTTCAGTTTACCACTTTTTATGTCTTAAGAGTAAAAGGCTGTGGTGAAAAGGCATGTACTTGAGTGTTTATAGCCACACCATTTGTAATCACCAAAACACTAGAAATCACCCAAAGGCAGTAGGATGGACAAATAAACTGGGGGGAATACACACGGTAGAACACTTGACTCCAGCAAGGATGAACCATATACTGGCACACAAACATGGATGTGTCACACAAACCATGAGTTTCTTTAGCTGTTCCCCTACCAGTGAATGTTCAGACTGTACAGTATTTTGTGACTTCCAACTGCCACAAAGACTGTTCCAGAACTTTCCACCTGTGCACACATGCCGGGGTTTCCTTAGGGCAGATCCTGAGAAACAGAATCCCTATGTCATAGGGCAGATGCATTTCTTATTTTAACACATCGATGTCCACGTGACATTCCTTTCTAAGCCGCAGATCCCACAGCTTGGTCAGTCTGGTCTCCGGGAAGTTTCCTCTGGTCGGTTTTGGCCCCACAGGTTGGTTCCCCCGGCATATTCCATGCCCCGGCTTTGTCCCATGGCTCTTCCTTCCTACTCACATCATCACCCAACAAGGAGACGGGCTGCCCGCTCGCTTCCAAGCACAGGCCAATCGGCCCCCCTCCCGGCTGCTCCGTGAGGGGACTCTCGGATGGGGAGGAAGCCCTTCTAAATATCCAAGATGCTGCATTTCTGGGAATCAGGATGTATCCTCGGCGAATGAGAAGGGGGTGGGCGCTAAGCAAGAGGCCATTTTATAAACCCGGGCATCGCCCCAGCGGCTCGGATGGCCAGACCTAAGACGAAAAGCACCAACACGTTGCAGGCATGCGCGCAGTGGCACGAGTCAGGCCGGGCTGGAGAGTGACACCCTCCTCGCCAGGCAGACACACCGTAACCTCGTAACGATGCCCACGACCGTCACGGCATCCCCCAGCTGTCGGGCTGGCGTGGTGTCCTGAGTGCTTTTACATAAGGTGCTCACCGTGTAACTGTGGTCTTACGTAAGGTGCTCTGGTATTTTTAGCAGCGCATAGCTCCGTATGAAAGGAGATGCTCTCCCAGTGAATGCCGCTCACTTTCCAGGCTGGCCTGGCTATCCGAGGGGTGAGGATGTCTGTGCTGAGGGCGGTAGTACCAGCCGGATTCTGCGATTTCTCCAGGCCCACCTGGGGTGCCACAACCCACAGACAGGGCTGCACATCACCTCGATTGCCCCCACGCATCACAGCAGCAGGGAAAGGGCCGTTGCGTTGCCTTGGCTGATTCCCCAGCAGCCACATCCTAGCTTAGCAAGCGCTCCCCAAACCCAGCAGGGTGGAGGGGGACGGGACGAAACTAGAGCTGATCTGGCCCAGCTTCCACGTCCCCAGAGCTGGCCCCCCAGAACCGGGCACCCAGCTTCGTGTCACCTCCCAACTGCCAGCAGAAGTCCAAGGTTCCAGGTAGAGAGAAGTCAAAGGGATGGCGTGTCTGTATTCATGTCTTGGGTAGGGTTACCACTGTCTTCATTCTGGTTTTGCTAAATCTTTTTTTTTTTTTTTTTTTTTAATTTTATTTGTCAGCAAGTGCACAAGCGGGGGTGCGGCAGGCAGAGGGAGAAGCAGGCTCCGCGCTGAGCAAGGAGCCCGATGAGGAACTTGATCCCAGGACCCAGGGATCATGACCTGAGCCAAAGGCAGATGCTTAACCCACTGAGCCACCCAGGCGTCCTGTTGCTAAATCTTGAAGTATTGCACACATACAGAGAAGTACAGGTAACGAAATTGATGAATTTTTACAATGTGAACACACCTATGTGACCAACACCCAGATAAAACAAACCATTACTAGTCTCCCAGGAGCCTTCCTCATGCCTCCAGGAACCTACGACACTGACTTCCAACACCTTCTATTCGTTTTGCCTGTTTTGCGCTTTAAAATGGAATCATATGGTATCAGCTATGAGTAGCCAGGAGGGGGGCCGATTGGCCTGTGCTTGGAAGCGAGCGGGCAGCCCGTCTCCTTGTTGGGTGATGATGTGAGTAGGAAGGAAGAGCCATGGGACAAAGCCGGGGCACGGAATATGCCGGGGGAACCAACCTGTGGGGCCAAAACCGACCAGAGGAAATTTCCTGGAGACCAGACTGACCAAGCCGTGGGATCTGCGGCTTAGAAAGGAATGTCACGTGAACATCGATGTGTTAAAATAAGAAATGCATCTGCCCTATGACATAGGGATTCTGTTTCTCAGGATCTGCCCTAAGGAAACCCCGGCATGTGTGCACAGGTGGAAAGTTCTGGAACAGTCTTTGTGGCAGTTGGGAGTTGCGAAATACTGTACAGTCTGACCATTCACTGGTAGGAGAACAGCTAAACTCAAATGTTCATACCCAGGAATACTGTGAAAAAGAAGTATTTATAGGCACCTGTGTATCTTAGTTAAGCATCTTCTTTCGGCTCCGGTCATGATCTCAGGGTGCACAGCCTCCCTACTCAGCGGGGAGTCTGTTTCTCCCCCTCCTTCTGCCCCTCTCCCTGCTTGTGTGCACGCTCTCTCTCTCTCAAATAAATAAAATCTTTTTATTTTTTTAATTATTTTTTAAAAATGATTTTATTTATTTGAAAGAGAATGAGAGAGAGAGCACGAGAGGGGGGTAGGTTCAGAGAGAGAAACAGACTCCCCGCTGGGCAGGGAGCCCAATGTGGGACTCGATCCTGCGACTCCAAGATCGTGACCTGAGCCGAAGGCAGTCACTCAACCAACTGAGCCACCCAGGCACCCCTAAAATCTTTTTTTAAAAAAGAAAAAAGGGGCACCTGGGTGGCTCAGTGGGTTGGAGCCTCTGCCTTCGGCTCAGGTCATGATCTCAGGGTCCTGGGATCGGGCCCTGCATCGGGCTCTCTGCTGGGCAGGCAGCCTGCTTCCCCCCACCCCCCCACCCCCCGCCTGCCTCTCTGTCTGCTTGTGATCTCTCCCTCTGTCAAAATAAATAAATGAGAATCTTAAAAAAAATAAAAATAAAGAAAAAAAGAAAAAAGTTAGATCTTTATATAACAATATAGGTGAAGGGCCCCTGGGTGGCTTAGTCAGTTAAGCATCCAACTCTTGATTTCAGCCAAGGTTATGATCTTCTGGGGTCGTGAAATCAAGCCCCAAGTTAGGCTCCACATTGGGCATGGAGCCTGCTTAAGATTTTCTCTCTCTCCCTCGCCCCTGTCCCCCCAAACAAAACTATATATATACACGTATACATGTATATATATCAATATAGATGAATCTCTAAGATTGTAGGGGGAAGAAAGCAAGTTTCAAAGTGATGAATAGATTATGATGCTATTTTGTAGAAATATATACACATAGTCCTTTATAGAAGTACACATACATGTAGCACAGATCTGTATGTAAAATCATATAAAATGGTCTAGAAAAATATGTTCCAAACTTACGAGAGTAGATGTTGTCTCCAGGGAAAGGAGAAGGGGACCAGATGGTGGGGGGGGGGGGCGGGGATGATCAAAGGAAATTTATCCTTCTCTGTGATATTTAAAGTTTTTAAAACTATAATTAAATTGATAAATTAATTCATATACCTCAAATAATTCACTCATTTTAAGTATACAATCGATTTAAATCCATGCAAGGAAAAGTACTTATATAATTAGAGGTCAATACCAGTCTAACCCCCTTCGTGATAGAAGAACGCGTCTCAACGCGTCTCCGAGCACCGATGGACCGTGACACGCTCGCTGTTTAGTGCTTGGCTTTTAAGGGGCTTGCGTAGGTAGGAATTCTTCCCTTTTTTGAACTGAGATCTACCTCTTTGTTATTCTGCCTCTGAGTCTGTCCTTTGGATCCGTCTCAAATCAGTCTTCCCTTTTCCGTAGGCTGGGATTTTCCCTGGTGCGAGGTCCCGGTCATGCCCTCCTGCTCCGGGGAGAAACACTCCCCTCTTAAAGGTGTTCCTTGTGGAGTCTATAGGGTCCCAGGGATCATGCATTTCAGATCTCACGCTGTGCTGGGCACCCAGCTTGAGGCCGCCCCCCTAAAGTTTCACAGAACAGGACCCTCTGCCCTGGTATGCCCTGACCACGACCTAACACTTCTTCACAATAACGGTCTTTTGAATTATAAAAATAACTCACATTCCCCGTGGAGATTTAGAAAATACACAGGAACGCAAGAAAATAAAAGCCATTGATTCTCAACCCCAGAGATAACTGTTGTTTAACTGTTTAAAAATTGAGATCGTTCTATATAAATGATTTTATAACCTGGATTTTATTTAACATGTTTGCTCATCCATAAGAATGATGACTGACTTATATGTAACACACTTTTTTCTTAGTTCACGGTTTTTTAATTGGTATTTTTATGTTTATTGTTTTAAAAGATTTATTTGCGAGAGAGCGTGCACACGCACTCACATGTGTGCAAGAAGGGGGGCGGAGGGAGAGAATCTCAAGAATCTGAAGCAGACTCCCTGCTGGGCACAGAGCTGACGTGGGGGCTTGGTCCCACAAGCCCGAGATCATGACCTGATCCAAAATCAAGAGTCGGACTGACCGAGCCATCTAGGCACCCCTATTTTTAAAATTTTTTTTAAGATTATATTTAGGGGCACCTGGGTGGCTCAGTCATTAAGTGTCTGCCTTCATGCTCAAGTCATGATCCCAGGGTCCTGGGATCGAGCCCTGCATCAGGCTCCCTGCTCAGCGGGAAGCCTGCTTCTCCCTCTCCCACTTTCTCTGCTTGTGTTCCCTCTCTGGCTGTGTCACTCTGTCAAATAAATACAATCTTAATAAATAAATAAAAAATACATTTATTTGAGAGAGAGATCGAGAGACACAGGGAGCACGAGCATGAGCAGGAGGTAGGGACAGAGATAGAGGGAGAAGCAGGCTCCCCACTGCGCAGGGAGCCCAACAGGGGACTCGATTCCAGGACCCTGGGATCATGACCTGAGTTGAAGGCAGACACTTAACCGACTGAGCCACCCAGGTGCTCCAGAATTTTTTTTTTAAGATTTTATTAATTTGACAGAGATCACAAGTAGGCAGAGAGGCAGGCAGAGAGAGGGGGAGGCAGGCTCTCTGCCGAGCAGAGAGCCTGATTCGGGGCTCGATCCCAGGACCCCGAGATCGTGACCTGAGCCGAAGGCAGAGGCCTAACCCACTGAGCCACCCAGGTGGCCCTAACATTTATTTTCAATTGGATATGTTGGAATATAAGAAGTTACTAACTTGTATGTATACAAGAGCATATAAAACATACATGTACAGTTTAAAGGAGGATAATAAAACAGACATCTGCCAGCTAGCTTAAGAAATAGAGCACCGCTAGCCTTTTAGAATTGCTTTTATACCTCTCCTAAAATGGCTCTCCCTCTTTCCCCACCCCCAGGGGACGCACTAACCTGGATTTTGTTATCATTATGAACCTTCTGTCCTTTATAGCTTCACCATACGGGTTTGTATCCTTAAACAATACGCTGTTGGATTTTTGTACGCTTTTGTGGTTTTGCCAATGGACTCAGGCCAGATTTGTTTTTCAGTTGTTACGTGTGTGTCCGTGTCGTTGACATTTATCCTGCTGTTACATGTAGTTAGTGCCCAGTTTATTTCTCCCTGCCACTTGTTGATGGGCATTTGGGTTGTTTCTGCTCTTCTTTACCAACATTCTCTCTCTGTGTAAATTCCTCTAGGATGTATACTTGGGAGTAGAATTACAAGGTCATAGTCCTGTGTGTGCCCTCCCGGCCCGTTCTTCTGAAGCCACGTGTGTCCCTGAAACCCTGGGCCAGAGTGTTGGTTGCTCTGCATCTTCGCCAGTACTCTCTTCATTTTTGTCGGTTTGGTGAGTAGGAACTGGTATCGTCCTGTGGTTTAAACTGGCATTTCAAGGGGGCGCCTGGCTGGCTCGGTTGGTGGAACATGGGACTCTTGATCTTGGGGTTGTGAGTTCGAGCCCCACAGTGGGTACAGAGATAACTTAAAAAAAAAATAAAATCTTGGGTCATCTGGATGGCTCAGTTGGTTAAGTATCTGACTCTTGATTTCAGCTCAGGTCATGATCTCAGGGGTGTGAAATCGAGCCCCCAGGGGAGCTCCACCCGGGGCCTGGAGCCTGCTTGAGGTTCTCTCCCCCTCTCCCTCTACCCCTAACTACTCCCCCGACTCGTGCTTTTCTCTCTCTCTAAAAAAAAAAATAATAATCAAATGTTTTTTTAAAATTGGCATTTTGATGATTACTGCTAACGCTGAACACATTTATGAGCGCTTTGTGTTTCCTCGTTTATGCACTTGTACTTTTCTTTATCTGTTTCTTCCCTATTTGAGTTTTTGTCTCTTCCCTCCCCCAGGTGGTGCTCTATTGGATTATTACTGATTAAAAAAAAGATTATTACTGGATTCATAAGTAATCCTCCCACATTCACATTCTGCTACTAATTCTTTGTTTATTATGTGTAATAAACACTTCTCCCAGCTTGTGGCTGGCTTTTTCACGATCTTAATCGCATCTTTTCTTTTTTAAATGTATTTTATTATTATTATTTTTATTTTTGTATCTTTCTTGAGAGGGAGGGAGGGAGGGGGACTCCCTCAGAATCAACCACTATTTGGATTTGCTTCTACCGTGGACCAGTTTTGCCTGTGCTAGAACTTCCTGTGAATGGAATCCTACAGTATGTACTCTTTTTTCAAAGTCTTCTTTTTGCTTTAAAGATTTTATTTATTTGACACAGAGAGAGAAACAATGAGAGAGGGAATACAAGCAAGGGAAGTGGGAGAGGGAGAAGCAGACTTCCTGCTGAGCACAGCGTGGGGCTCGATCCCAGGGCCCTGAGATCATGACCTGAGCTGAAGGCAGACGCTAAACGTCTGAACCATCCAGGCGCCCCTTGTCAAGGGCTTCTTCCTCTCTCACTTGACATAATGTCTTGATACTGATCCTTGGCGTGTGTATCAGTAGCTGCTTCCTTTTTATTGCTGTCGTGTTCCATTCTATGAATATGTACCATTTACTTACCCATTCGCCTATCGATAGGCCCCTGGGCTGTTTTTAGTTTTTGGCTCTTGTAAGCAGAGCAGCCCTGAGTTTCTTGTTGACATACGTTTTCAGGCCTGTTATATATATTATTTCTGTTGCATGTTTTACTTCTCTTGGGAGTGGAATTGCTGGGTCATAGATGAGGCCTAATTTTCTTTTTCCCTTTTTTTTTTTTTTTAAAGCATGAGATCCATTCAGAAAACTATTCACATCCTAAGTATACTGCTTGAGTAATTTTTGAGTGTGTACGGTGCCATGTAGCCATCACCCAGGTCGAGGGGCGGGATCTGGGCCCACGCGGGGCCGGTGGGCTGGGCTGCCATCCTGCCATCTGACACTTGTGCCGAGTGAAGCAAGTAGGGAAAATGGTCGAGCCATTGACTTTGCCTCGGAGCTGAAGAGACTTTGAGGCCCCGCCTCTTGTGGCTACTAGAGTTCCTGGGTTTTTTCCACATCAGCACCTCCAGCCTTGCCATTGGTTCTGAGGTACGGGGTCACCCTCCGGTGAATTCCTCTGTGCTCACGTCAGCCTGCCCTGGCTTCTCTGTGGCTTGCAGCCAGCTGCCAGCTCCCAGATTTTACTGGATTGTACCCCTCATCTTGCTAGAACTGTCTTAGCAGTAGAATCCACTTTCGAACCGATCCCTGAATTTTTATATGACCCCATTTGAACCCTTGGACTCCTGGGCTGACAAGGTGAGCTCTCGAAAAAGTAGTCACTTCACGTCTCGTTGAAAAGTTGGTGGCAAAGCTAGTTCAGACGTTTGGGCTTGGCGAATCTTTTTTTTTTTTTTTTTTTTCTTTCCCCTCTAACTTTAAATTTAGTTTGCAGTTCTGGAACAGTTTTCTCGCGGTCCCCGGTGGGAACTTAATGGAGAACGCTGGCTTAATTTAGAAGGTGAAATGTAGGAATGGGTATGATTTTCTGAACTTCATTTCTCTTGCTCCTCCATGTAGAGTGCTTGGGGGGCCAGCAGAGGGGGTGCTCAGGGCGCTGATCGGAAGGTAGACCAGAGTCGGGGTTCTTCTGCGCCGTCCCTCAGGGACCGTTTGCCTAAGAAGGCTCAACATCCGAATCCTCCTACTCTAAGTGGGGCCTCAGGTAAAAAAGAAGAATGAAGTCACTTCTGGTTGCTGTTTTAATGTCGTCGAATCGCAGCAATTAGTGACCAGAGAGGACCCAGTTCCAACTGGTGTCTGTGTTGGGACCGTGTCTGCCCTCATTAATGTCAGGGTCTGGGCAAGTGTTTGATCAAGGGGCAGGGGTCATGGGTGAAGTTCACCAGAAAAGGTCAGAGACGAATGGGAAGTTCTTTCTAACCCCAAATGATAAAACCTAGTCCGGGCTGTGTCCCGGGGCAGCCGCCTGAGTGGCCTGCATTTGCCCAGTTTCCATCCCAGGACCTCTCTGGATGGCCAGTTCCCACAGCGGTCTCTTCCCACCAGTTCTAATCCTCAGGGCACTTTTCCTGGTTTGCAGAAGCCACCGCTTGGGGGTCTGATGACCCTGGCCTAGACATGAACAGCTTTCTCCCACTGGGCTTGTTAGGACCTCATGCTTAGGTCCTGAGCTCAGCAGAAACAGGACCTGGTTCTTCACCACGTAGCCTCCCCCTCTCAAGGTTGCTGCTGGGCGCATCACTCCGCCGCTTGGAGCATCTTGCTTGGCCTGAGCTACTGGGGGCCGTGGCCATGGTGGGTTTGCCAAAGTCATTTTTGCAAGCCGAATATCCTAGGAGGGCACCACACAGAAGATGGCTTCGACTTACGTGGTTGGTGACAGTGATTTTTCCAACAAATGGACATTAAGTCTCTTGTTTTCATGTTCTCAGTTTACCGTAATCATTTTCCAACAAGGGTGAAGGGAAGCATCTCGGATAAAAGGAAACTTCTCTCATTCCACACAAAAGCGTGTCGTGGGCCGGGATGGCCTCAGACTGCCCGTAGACCCTGTCTCCGGGTTTGGGTCCCGTGGGGAACTGCGTTGCCCTCGGCAGGGTGATAGGGGATAACTTGGCAGAGGAGGGACCTTGGGAGCAAGCAGGCCCCTTGTGGGAATCTCAGTTGCCTTCACAGAATTGAAACTGGGTGCCTGGGTCCCCCTCTGAGGTCCCTGAGGCCCTGAGGACAGGCCGAGGGAGCCGCCAGAATTTGACTGTGGGGTGACCTCCCTTTGTGCAGGCCTGTCCAGAGCGTGGGTGAGGCTACTTAGGGGTTGAAGGTTTGTACGCCATGGGTCCCAGCCCTGGGGCAGGCTCCCCGACGTCACTGAGTGCTGAGCTCCGCGGACCGGTGTGGAACACGCACTCTAGGGGGTTAGTGTGGAGTCCGGGGCAGGCGTGTGGGGCGGCTGGCACCCTGAGTCAGCTTGGGAGCAACTGTGCTCGGAGGAGGGCTGGGCAGCAAGGGGGCCCTGTTAGTGGGGTTGGGAAGGTAAGGCACCTCTCCAGAGGCTGGGGGTTGGGAATCAGGCAGGTTCCCTGCAGGAGGCTGGCCGGCAGCTTTGGGTCCTGACACAGGCAAGGCCAGCGGGGTGGGAGAGCTTTGGGAGCGGAGGGAGCAAGGCTTCGGCAGAGAGGAGGGGTGGTCTGTAGCTGGCCCCGGGTCAGGAGTGCCCGGGGTCTGTAGGGTGCGAGGGGGGGGGTCCTCGCATGAGCAGCGCAGAAGCTGGACTGCTTCCCAGGTAAGCGGCAAGGGGCTCTGGGTTCAGACTTGGAGGTTTCGTCCTCCCTCTAGCACTCCCTCCCTCTGTGGCCTTGAAAAGTTGCTTCGCCTCTCTGGGCCTCAGTTTCCTCATCTGTAAAATGGAAATAACGAGTACCTGCCTTGCTGTCAGTGAGGACGACATGAGAAGTCTCGGACAAAGCGTTTAGAGTGTGCTCAGCACGTGGGGGAGGGTGATTCTTACTGCTAGTAACTAGGTCTTGGTTTGGCCCGAGGGGTGTCTTCTGGGCCTTGGACCCGCCAGCGGGGGGCGGGGTTCGTTCTCAGACACCAGGGCTGCTGCTTTGATTTTTATATCGAATTCTGTAACCCACATACCTGCCCCGTTTCTGCGGCTGCTGCGAGCTCAGGGAGTCTGACGTGTCTCTCGGGTTAAGCATCAGAGTTCTAGTGGCATCTCCTCTTTCTGCTCTCTGCCTGGCCTCTGCTCTCTTTGATCCTTAAGTTGTTTATTTGTTACTGCGTTTAGCCCCAGGCTGCCTCCAGCCCTCCTTGAAAGAGACAGTTATACATTCGGAATGGGTGAATATAGCTTCAGATCATACCCTGAATCAGAATAACGATGTCAGGAGGTAGGCTCTGCCTGCCCGTGTCCCTGCCCACGCCTCTCTACCTGAGTTTGGGGGATCAGTGGAGGCCTTAAGAAGGGTCAGTCGCTGGGAACCCTCCTCCCCAAACTCAATGCGGAGAAACCCGGATTTTTCTGGCTGTGAAGATGCATTCTCATTGTCAGGCCATGTTGGGGGTTGATGAGAGGGTGGGTGGAGGAGGACAAAGACGAGCTCCCGCTAAACACTGCTGTGTGTCTGGTACCAGACAGGGGCCTAATCCGCCTTGGGCTCCAGCCACCAGGAGGTTGAACTCGGGATCATTCTCCCAGCTGGGGGACTGTAGAATTCTAGGGAGTTTATTCTGTAAGTCTGGAGGAGGGGTGTGGATCTACCATAGAATCAGTTTGGACCCAGTCGTGGGCCATATGAAGGACCAGATGGAAGACCTTCTGGTCTTCTAACAGACCACCCCAAACCTACCAGCCTATGGCAGTAAGTGGTTACTCCTCGTCACGAGTCTTTGGGTTGGGTGAGGTCTGGCTGACGTAGGCTGTGCTCAGCAGGATTTGTTGACTTCACGCCAGGAACTGGGTTTAGGTGTGTTCCATGTGTCTCTGATCCCATTTGGACCAATGACCACCAAGGTTTGTTTGTATCATGGTGACAGGCCGGAGTATGAGAGAGTGGGCTCAGGGGCACGAGCGCATTTCAAGCCTTTGCTCATATCGTATCCACTGACATCCCATCGACCAATCCCAGACCATGTCCCAAGCCAAGGGACAGGGAAGTACACTGCCCACCACAAGGCCATGGCAGAGTGTGGCTATCTTCTATGATTACTGGGAGTAAAGAATTGACACCAATAACTCAGTCTACTTTGGGATGACTTTCATTCATTTGCTCCTTAAATATTCTTTGAAAGACTACAGTGTGCTATCACTATGTGGCCTCTGGGGATAGAGCAATGAACAAAACACTGGTTCTTGCCTCATCGAACTTATATTCTAGTGAGGGAAACACATACACACACGCGTGCACGCGAGGTACTTCTGTTGTTAATTGTTTAATTACAGTTGTAATCATGACTACAAAGGAGAAGTAAAGAGCCCTGGGGGGCATGTGCAAAAGGGCCTGACCTGACCTAGTCCAGGGAGAAGGAGATGGTTGAGCTCAGAAATTAAGGGTGAGACTTAATCCCGCAAAGGATCCCTGATAAGATTTACGGCTGACTTCTCATCAGAGACCATGGAAACCAGGAGGCAATGGGGCAACAAAGTGATGACAGAAAAAGATCATCCACTAAGAATTCTACATCCAGGGGCACGTGAGTGGCTCAGTGGGTTAAAGCCTCTGCCTTTGGCTCAGGTTATGATCTCAGGGTCCTGGGATCGAGCCCCGCATCGGACTCTCTGATCAGTGGGGAGCCTGCTTCCTCCTCTCTTTCTCTGCCTGCCTCTCTGCCTGCTTGTAATCTCTCTCTCTGTCGAATAAATAAATAAAATATTTTTTAAAAAGAGAATTCTACATCCAGAAACAAATCTATCATTCGGAAGTGAAAGAGACATCCCAAATAAGACATCCCATTAAGACATCCCAAATAAATCAAAACTGAATTTGTTGCTGTCAGCCATGCCGTACGAGAAATACTAAAGGGAGTCTTTCAGGCTGAAATGAAAGGACACCAGATAGGGACTCAAATCCACATGAAGAAATCAGGAGCACCTTTAAAGCTATAGATGTATTTTATTTGTAACTCCTTTCTTCTGTCTGCATAAAACAATAATTATAAAACTGTGTCAACAGGGTGATAACATTTAAAGATGTAGTTTGTATAATAATAACAGTACAAAGGAGGGGAGAGGAAACAGTTCTATCATAGCGGAGTTTTATATGTTGAAATTGATTTTGTATTAGAGTTAGATCATTTTAAGTTAAAATGTTAATTGTTATCTTCAGGATGACTACTGAGAAAATAACTTAAAAATATGTAATAAAAGACGGGGCGCCTGGGCAGCTCAGTGGGTTAAAGCCTCTGCCTTCGGCTCAGGTCATGATCTCAGGGTCCTGGGATCAAGCCCCGCATCGGGCTCTCTGCTCAGCAGGGAGCCTGCTTCCCCCTCTCTCTCTGCCTGCCTCTCTGCCTACTTGTGATCTCTCTCCTCTCTGTCAAATAAATAAATAAAATCTTAAAAAAAAAAAAAGACGTGACATAGAGAAAACAAATAGCAGAATGGCATAAATCTTATCCGTAATTGCATTAAATGCAAATGGACTAAAAACTCCAATAAAAGGGATTAACAGAATGGATAAACTCAACTTTGTACTGTCTACGAGAAACACTATTTTTTAATTTTTATCTTATTTTCTCAGTGTTCCAAGATTCATTTGTTCATGCACCACACCCAGTGCTCCACGCGATCCATGCCCTCCTCAATACCCACCACCTTTTGTATGAACTACGTTTTCATCAGTTCTTTCCCATTTTTATGGAGAAACACACTTTTTAAAAAAATTTTTTATTAACACATAATGTATTATTTGCCCCAGGGTACATGCCTGTGAATCATCAGGCTTACACATTTCACAGCATTTGCCATAGCACATACCCTCCCCAATGTCCATAACCATACCCCCCCACCTCCCAGCAACCCTTAGTTTGTTTCGTGAGTTTAGGAGTCTTTTTTTTTTTTTAAGATTTATTTATTTATTTGACAGAGAGATCACAGTAGGCAGAGAGGCAGGCAGAGAGCAAAGGGGAAGCAGGCTCCCCGCTGAGCAGAGAGCCCGATGCGGGGCTCGATCCCAGGACCCTGGGATCATGACCCGAGCCAAAGGCAGAGGCCTCAACCCACTGAGCCACCCAGGCGCCCCAGTTTAGGAGTCTCTTATGGTTTGTTTCCTTCCCCATCCCATCTTGTTTCATTTCTCTTCCCCACCCCCCCATAACCCCCTGCCCTGCCTCTCAAATTCTTCATATCAGAGGGATCCTGTGATAATTGTAGAAACACACTTTAGATTTAAAGATACTTGTGGGTGGAAAGTAAAGGAGTAGAAAAAGATATACCACATTAGCAATAACTAAGAGCGAGCTAAGGTGGCCACACTGATAGCAGGGAAAATATTTAAGACAGAAATAAGAGACATATAAGGACATTTTGTAATGATGAAAGGGTTAACTGGTCAGGAAAACATGTCAGTTATGTATGCACCTAACAAGGGACCCCTGAAATAATCGAAGCAAAGACTAACAGAAATGAGAGGAGAAACAGACAATTCAACAGTAGTAGTTGGAGACTTCAAGGTTCCACTTTCAGTAATAGATGGACTGGGACAGGGAGAATCCATGAGGGAACACAGGCTTGAACACCGCTGTCAACCAGGTAAGACTGACAGACGTCTACACTGCACGCCTCCCAACAGAAGCAGAGTCCAGATTCTTCTCAAGGGCACAGAGTTTGCTCCTGGAGATTCCGTATCATGAAACAAGCCTCCTTAATTTTCAAAGGATCAAAATCCTGCGAAGTATGTTCTCTGCATACAGGGGAATGAAATTAGAAATCAGTAACAAAAGGGAATTTAGGAAGTTCACAAATAGGTGGAAAGTAAACACAGCTAGATTGCCAATGGGTCAAAGAAGTCACGCGAGAGATTTGAAAATACTTTGAGATGTAAGAAAATAAAAATAGGACATGCCCAAACTTCTGGGATGCAGCTGAAGCTGTGCTTAGGAGGAAATTTACGTTACAAGTGCCTATATTAATAAAGAAGAAAAACCTCAAGTTAATAATCTTCTATCTTAAGAAACTAGAAGAAGAGCAAACTAAATCCAAAATGATCAGAAGGAAAGAAATAGTAAAGATTAGAGCACAGAAAAATGAAAAATAGAAAAGGCCACCTCTACTTGGCCCCATTTATATGAAATGCCCAGAATATGCAAATCCATAGAGAAAGCAAGCGGATTAGCAGTGGGGGTGGGGCTGCTGAGTGGAGGGAGAATGGGGAGTGAGTGCTGGGAGGAGGTGGGCTAGCAGGGAGGATTTTGGTCTTCAGAGCAGTAGCTCCTGGAGAATGGAGCTAGAGAGTTCCATTTCAGGTTGCATTTTTTTTTAAGATTTTTATTTATTTATTTGATAGAGATCACAAGTAGGCAGAGAGGCAGGCAGAGAGAGAGGGGGAAGTAGGCTCCCTGCTGAGCAGAGAGCCCGATGCAGGGCTCGATCCCAGAACCCTGAGATCATGACCTGAGCTGAAGGCAGAGGCTTTAACCCACTGAGCCACCCAGGCGCCCCACGGGTTGCATTTTGAAGAGCTCTCTGTGACTTTGGAGGAGAACGGGTTGAAGAGGGTCAAAGGTGGGTTTGGGGAGGCCTCTGCATTTCAGGGAGGTTATTGTTCAAGGTTCTCCCGCTAGATGGAGCCAGACCTCCCCCAGCCACTGATTTGAACCCCCCTGGGTGTTCATCAGCCCAGAGACTGGCTGAGATCTCCTGGCTTAACTCGTGGTCGGGAATGGGTCTCCTCTTCATCCAGCTAACTAGGGCTGACTGGTTGCAGACAGTAGCCGTTGAACAAAAATGGGAATTTATTGCCAGGGCACTGTAGTATCTCATGAAAGCCCAGGCCTCTGGAAGGGCTGAATCAAGCCCATGGACCCAAGGGAAATGCAGGACCTCTCTCTCTGCTGTTTGCTTCAGCCTCCTGTGGCCTCTTGTTTCCCTCACTGCACACCATCCGTTTCTTTCCTGGGTATCCACATGGGGAAAATAGGCCCTCCACCAGCTTCTGGGTTTACAGCTTACAGACTTACAGACTCTTAGCCCATTTCCCGGATTTTCAAGGGAAAGGACTTCAACATGCCCACGTGGGCGGGACGCACCCCCAGAGGGTCAGCTGGGCCCAAGGGGGCCGGTCACAGCGTAAACGCTGGGCTTCTGCAGCCTCCCCGCCAAAGGCAGCTGGGCAGCGGTGGTAAGGTGGGGGCGGGGGGGGGAAGGGACGTCGAATGAAAGGCCAGGTTCCTTTACTAAACCCGACACATATGCTTTGGGTAACTCACTGCCTAGGACTGATCCGCCCCCAGGGATAAACTGCAGGAGACCTTCTGTCACTTGAACTAGTTTGCAGACTCGTTCTCTGATTGTTCATCTCCCCTCTGCTTTTGGCCTTTACTTTCAGCCCTTGACTGGGCCGGGAACGTTCCAAAATTTAGAATTAGTCTTACCACCTTTGTGAATTCTGTCTGTTCCCCCAGAAAAGAAAGGCCTAACCGTGCCCCCTGACCAGCGTGTTGAAAAGGACCCCGGTTATTGTCGCTGTCTCGTTTTCACCTGCTGCTTGAAACTCGGTGGCCCTGACTTCAGGTGCCTCCAAACCCTGGTGACTGGGGAATAAATGGGCCTCTGATTGCAGACTGGAGGCCACAGGCAATGTGTGTGACATCCGGTGGGAGGTGTGCGTGAGGGTTGGCTGCCTGTGACCTCCCACCGCCCCGTGGTTTCCAGCCTCCGCTCATGCTCTTTGCCCAGCCCGCAGGTGGTGCGCGGGGCCTGGAGCCCCGGCCCTTGGTGCCAGGGGGGAGGTGGCAGCTGCCAATTCCAGTCCCAAGGAGTGTGACTGATCTGCATGGAGCTTTTTCTCTGCCTCTGAGAAGCAGGGACTTGAAGTCCTTCAGTCAGGCTCTCAGACATTGGGGCCGGTGGGCGGGGGAGGGGAGGGGGGACAAGAAAGGACTCTGCGCACAGATGTCGGCTCCAGAGGCTCAACTCTCTTTGAATGCCACAGGATTCCTGGGAAGCCATGCAGTGTGGCATTTTTTTTTTGCTTATGGCTGGGTGCCGGTTGCCTAGAATGTTCTTTCCAGTGCTGATAACGATGCTGGTGGCATAAGCTGGGGGCTTACCGCTGATTAGCAGTCAGGAGCCTCTCCATTTAGTCTCTGTTACAACTGAGCAAAGAAAATAGGACAGATTGTTTTATACGCATCCAGTAGTTGGTAAAACCTCAGGTTGCCTGGTGAGGGGCGGGGGGAGTGGGCTGGTGAGAGTAGTTTTTCTCTTGTACGCCCATCACTGCTGGCCCCGGGCTGGGACGAAAAGCCCAGCCTCTCCTCTCTAATTGCAGACTCTGTTCATGGCAAGGTGCAGTGGAGATCGAATGCTTTTGTTCTTCCTCGTTTTCCCTGTCTTCTGCCCACCTCTCCCCGTGTGCCTCCCTCTGGCTCCGTGAAGGACTCGAGATGGCCGCAAGAATAGAGCTTTCTCCATAGATCTTGAATATAGACGACATGTAGAAATACATCTTCACAATAGAAACATACAATAGGTATTATATGTGAGACCTCGAAGAGGGTGTTTTCTATATATACTTAGATACATATGTTTGTGTCTGTGTGTATGTCATTAAATAGAAACCCGTAAAAGCAAGATCGGGAAAAATGCAGACTAACTGGAAGGTCAGAACCAGGGAGAGAGTTAGAATACACACTCAGGCCAGAGAGCTGTGCACAGTTGGCGGCATCTGAACCACAAATTTAGCTCTGAACTCATGAGTGGTCAAAACAGGAAAACGATATTATTTGCACAGTCCATGTGGTCTATAAGGGAAAAGATAGCAGTCGCTGAGGACTGTTCCAGGCATTAGATCTACAGGAAATTTCTTGCCCTCGTGGGGACCCGTGGTGGCACAGAAAATAGGGGACACGGCAGCGTACTCCTGCTCCCTGGGCAGATGTCACTGATTGGTCGTGGCCCTTGCCTGCAGAGGCCAGAGAGAGCCTTGCCACCCTTCTAGCATGTGCTCCAGGCAGCCGTGCCCGCACCGAGCGTGATGGCGGCATCGGGAGCCACGACAGAGCCTCGAGCGAAGAGCCACACGCTGGGGATGAGCCCTGTGGCAGGTGTGACAGAGGCAGGCCTGTCCCGTGTGCACCACAGATCCGTTTGCTGCAAAAGCCCTCTGGGTACCAGCCGCAGTGACCCCATCAGGGTGAGAAGAGGGGATGAATGCGTCCGAAAGGACACAGGGACACAGCAGCAGTTTCTGACTCACTCCAGCCACTCCCTCGTTCCTCAGGTGTTTAGCAAACACTCACTGTTTGCCTAGCAAGTGTGCCTGGCCCACCATCCTCTCCCATCTGGGGCCGGTCACCGCCTCCGAGACGCCCTCCTCGACTTCCTCTACTTCGGAGCTCACGAACCATGCGCTTTTCTCTCAGAGCCCCCCTCACAGCTGGTACGGAAGCAGTTATTTGTGTTGATTTGTTTGGTGGCTCTTTTTCCCTCCAAGACACGGGCTCCAAGGCGGCAGGGACAGGGTGTGCCTTGCTCACGCCCCCCTCCAGCATAGGCTTGGCACGTTCTAAGTGCCCGGTCCATAACTGTGGCGTCAATGAGTAAAAGCACAAAGATGAAGCAGGTGTAGGCTTTGCCCCATGAAGACCAGAATACGGGAGCCCATGCCCAGCACCGAGAGGGTGGGGACAGTGAGGAGCTAAATGATCTCAGGGGAGCAGAGGCTGCTCGCAGAGGGGATAGGGAAATTGAGGAAGGCTTCCTGGTGTAGCCCCACTGGCTGGGTCTACAAGGATGAGATGGAGGGGAGGGTCATCTGAGTCCCCAGGGGCAGTGGGAGCTAAGACACAGAGGCAGCGCTGGAGAAGGGAAGGGCCAGGATTATTTTGGGGTGCTGTTAGGGCAGTGGCGGGAGGGCGGTGGGAGCTGTGCCCACAAGCTGACTAGGGCAGCAGAAGGGGCGGCAGCAGGCTCTTGGGTGGAGCAGGGATAGGGTGGGAGGGACCTCAGGCAGGCAGGGGCAGGGGGGAGGAGAGCTGGGGAAATCACTCGGACCCAATCGGACCCAGGAATAGTGGAGGCAGTACCCAGGGAGACTGTGCAGCCTTTGCTCTTCAGTCTTTGCATCCTGCTTCTCCCGTGCCTGTCAACCCTTGGGGACCCCCCTCGGGCAGGCTCTGGCTCCCCGGACCCCAGCGCACCCCAGGCCATGCCAGCCGCCCCTGCTGGCCTGGCCCAGCTCTGTGGAGGGGCTTCGTGCAGCTAGTTCACTGCATAATGCTGTTGCCGACACGTGTCCAATTTTATTTTACCTATTTCTTTTAAAGATTTTTTTTCTTTAATTATTCATTTGAGAGAAAGAGCACGTGAGTGAGAGCATGAGCCGGGGGGAGGGGTGGAGGCAGAGGGAGAAGCAGGCTCCCTGCTGAGCAGGGATTCCCAACGTGGGGCTCGATCCTAGGACCCTGGGATCATGACCTGAGCTGAAGGCAGACGCTTAATGACTGAGCCAGCCCCCCCCCGCCCCACATTTCCAGTTTTAACATGGAATATGTATTGATCGTATTTGTAGCATGTTTTCTTGCACATGGCTTTTTTTTTTTTTTTTTTTTTAAAGATTTTATTTATCCATCCGACAGAGAGAGAGATCACAAGCAGGCAGAGAGGCAGGCAGAGAGAGAGGGGGAAGCAGGCTCCCGGCTGAGCAGAGAGCCCGATGCAGGGCTCGATCCCAGGACCCTGGGATCACGACCCGAGCCGAAGGCAGCGGCCCAACCCACTGAGCCACCCAGGCGCCCCTTACATGGCTTTTTTTTAATGCCTTTATTTTCCAGGAACAGATTTATTTTCCTCATTTCCCCCCATTCCGCTTTTTAAGGTGTTTTTCAATCACATAGGGAACTTTTATTTCCTGTTTATATTAAGTATCAGATTACCCTCTTTCATGTACAAGTCACTCAGTTTATCCCTTTCAGCCTCTTTCTTGCAAATCTTACCTATGGATTCTTGAAACGGTTGGGTTCCTGCTTTCACGTTCAAGCCTGTTTGGTGAAATTTTGACTGAAGAGGGAGGGGACGCAGCAGTGACAGAGCCTTTTCGCTTGGGATTCCCGCATCGTAGGATGATGCCGGATTGAGAGAGGCCAGAGGGGGCACACACGCCCCACAAGTTAGTGTGGAAGGTTCTCGAATCAGCACGCAAGACTTACTTCCTGGCGGGGTCCATTCTGGTCGTGCTAGTCGGGGAGAGCGGCAAACCTGGGACGGGTCGGGGTGGACGAGGGAGCTTGGATGCGGAGCGTGGCAGGTGAGTCAGAGTCTGGGAAGATCGGGGACAGCCTCACGTATCCCTGGGGCCTGAAGAGGGTGAACTCCTGTAGCGGTTCGGGTGGGTCCCGAGGGGACAGTTCAGTCGTGGGGACAGACGGGGAAGCTGCCACACCATCCAGGGGCCAGGGAAGAAGCCCACAGTGGTCGGGGGGCTCCCTCTGGGCATGCGGCTGCTGCAGAGGGCCCAAGTAGGCCTGGGAATGAACACTGGGCATTTCAAGGGGAAGCAGCCACCGCCCTGGCATCTCCAGGCCAGATAGCTGCTGGCACAGCCCTCCACAGGGGCAGGTGAGCTCTGGAGCAGAAAGTCCCTTCTCGGGCGTTTCCATTACCATGTCAAACGCACTCAAATTAGTGTATGTGTTTCCACTCCTTCCCATTCCTGGAGAGGTGCCTTACTCGGGACTCTGGATTACAACTGACAAAGACCTGACTTAAGCCAGCTTGAGCAAAAAGGAGACGCTGCGGACCCGGGAACTTGGGAATCAGAGTGGTGGTTCAGGCATGGCTGGATCCAGCAACTGACGATGCCATCTGGGTTATTTACCTCCACCTCTCAGCTCAGCTCGTTTTCATCCTCCGGCTGTGGTGGTAAGAGGGCCACTGGCCATCCCAAGCCAACATTATCCTCACAGCTTACTCTCACAGGGCAAGAGTGTGTTTCTTAGTAACTCTGGTGAGGACACTGGAGGAGGACCCACACGCCCGCCCTGTCCTGAGCCAGTCACTGTGCTCAGGGGGTGGGGATATTCTAATTGGTTGACCCCAGTCACGTTCACCCTGAGGGGGGAATGTGGGGCTGTGTAGTGTCTGTGGCGACCCCCCCCCAAGGACTTGCAGGCGTGATCCTTGGCTTGGAAGAGGACTCACGCGCAAAGACAGGAATGTTGGGCAGATGAAATGTATGCCTGGGCCAGCCTCTGCCCACCTTCAGGATGAAGGACCAGCTGGTTCCCAGTGTACCTGGGGCTGTGGCGGCTGCTTCCCATAAACTCAGAGACAACTATATCCCGTCCTCCCGCGTGATACAACCAGTGTCACACATCAGCACTCCTCAACATTGTTAGCTACGGGAGCTTTCCTTGAAATGAAACGTTCCCTGAAAGTCCTATACAGGAAGTAGACGAGAGCCGTGCTGCTCTGGGTTGGGTTGGAACGCACTCTCTGTATTCCCTCCATCCTCCGTCAGCAGCCCTGAAGAGGTGGTACGACACCCCAGGGCTCCTTGGAACCCAGTTTGAGAACCTCTTCGTGTTGCTCCCCGTCCGGCCCTTTCCGTGGCATCTGCTTTTGTTCCCCATGAGAGATAGGTTGCTAGACGTGGTGTTTTTTTCTTGTCACGACCACCTTTTTTCTGTCGTTAACTTGTTTGCACCGTGAAAAAGGTCAAAAAGGAGATCCTCGTCATCTTCCTGCTGTAGGCAGGTGTCAGTGTGTAGCAGTCCCTGGCTACATTATCCTTGTCCTCGAGCTTTATTTGCGAGGTCATTCCATTTCCGGCATTGGTCAAGTTATCTGTTCCTCAGTTTACCTTTTTCTTGGGGAACCACACCCATACTTATGGGATGTCTCAGGCATGACCACTATCTAGAATGAATTTTTTAAAAAGAATTTATTTATATATTTGACAGAGAGAGAGAGCGAGCACGCACAAGCAAAGGGAGCAGGAGAGGGAGACGGAGAAGCAGATTCCTTGCTGAGCGGGGAGCCTGATGTGGGGCTCGATCCCAGGACCCTGAGATCCCAGGACCTGAGCCAAAGGCAGACGCTTCACCGACTGAGCCACCCAGGGGCCCCGAGAATGAGTATTTTGGCAACCTTTCCTTGAAAGGTACCCTTTCTAACAACAACAGCAAAAATCCTTGAAATTCATAAAAGTGACCAGACTACAAAAATAATACCAAAAAGACAAAAAGATTCTAAACATTCCCCAAAGAGGCCTCCCTCTGATAGGAAGTGTCCCTAGCCTGTTCCAGTTGCAGAAAAGACCGTGTTGTCAGGGCAGTTGATCACCAGCAGACCGGCCGTGGGCTGCCTTTGTCCGGGCTTCAGTCCACCCGGGAGAATCCAGACCTTGGTTTGGCTCCAGCTGGGGCCAGACTTATTGACTTAAGTCTGAGTGATTCAGATCTTCCTCAGGGTCACCCCGGACAACACGTGGTGGGAGGGAGAGTGATCTCCCGCCTGGGGTTCCACCAGGGACAGGCCCCCCCCGCAGAGCCCCTCGGCTCCTGGTAGGTGTTTCGGGGTCCCTGACTCGGAGGGGACAGGAAGAGGACTTTTGTATTTCCTGGAACCAGGGGCTCAGCTCAGGCAGGGGTTTTCCCAGAACTCTGCTAAGTCCCCGGGCGGGGTGCGTGTGTGTCTGGGCCGTGAGAGTGTGGGTTAATGGTTAATGGGAGACTTGCTTTTCCGGGGTGGGGTTGCCCAGGTCCTGCTGCTCTGGAGGAAGAGACAGCAGGGGTCCCCCCCCCACTCCCCCTTGCCAGCGCTGCTGCTGTGACGGTCACTGTGCCGTCGTCCGAGAGACCCAGCGGACAGGGATTGATTTGGGGGTGGTGGGCGGAGACGATGTGTGTTTGGGTAGAAAGTTGAGCAGCAGCAGGCCCAGGGGCCAGGCGGAGAATGGGACCCATTAATACGACTGAGCTAATTGAAACATTTGGTTTGATAAAATATTTTTTAAAGGTTTTTAAATTTTATTTATTTGACAGAGAGATCCCAAGCAGGCAGAGAGAGGAGGGAAGCAGGCTCTCTGCTGAGCAGAGAGCCTGATGCGGGGCTCGATCCTGAGATCATGATCTGAGCTGAAGGCAGAGGCTTTAGCCCACTGAGCCACCCAGGCGCCCTGATAAAATATTTTTATTGCACATCACGCTGTCCGTAGGCACCAGGAAAGAGGCGGGAGGCTCCTTGCCCCCGAAGTGCTCACGTTTGGGGTCAGTCAGCATGGGCCTAGAACAAGTCCCCAGATAACTGTGTGACAGGGCCAGAAAAAGCAAGGGCCACGAGAGGCAAAAATAAGCCACCAAGGTAGTGTTTCTTAGGGTGCGATTGTAAGTACACAGTAATATTAAGTACATTATACAGATGAGCATTGAAAACACTTAATGAATTATGTATTTATTTTCATGTCTGTTAGAATATAACTTTGTTCCCTTCAGTTGTCATCTGTTTATGGCAAATGATATGGTTTTCTTTTTTTAGATTTATTTATTTGAGAGAGAGAGAGCGCGCGTGCGCGCCGGCACACGAGTTGAGGGGAAGGCCAGAGGGAGAAGGAGAGACAGAATTGAAGCAGACTCCACGCTCAGCGCAGGGCTTGGTCTCATGACCCCGCGATCATGACCTGAGTCGAAATCAAGAGTCGGACACTGGACTGACTGAGCCACACAGGCACTGAGATAGTTTGCTCGTTAAGGTGAAGATACAGAGTTTCCTTTGAAAATAAGTGGAAGTGAAGGACTGAGTTGACTTTAAGGAAAACATTAAGGAAAGACCAGCACGGGGGCCACGCGGAGTTAGCAGGTGGCACGAGATGCCTGAGGTTTGGGAACAACGTGCTAGAGGGGTTCAGAGGCCCGGAAGGGAGAGGGCTTTCAGGAGAGTCTCAGGAGAGAGCAGCGGGGGAGGGCGGTGGAGGAATAGGATCCAGCTAGGGCGAATCCGTACTCACAGTCCAGAAATGCCTGTGCCGATCTTGGTAGAATTGGTAGAATTGGTAGAATTCATTTCATTATGAGCCCTCTGGGGACCGGAGGGTGGGTTTGGATTATGCTGGCGAGAACCACAATCAGGGTGCACTCTCTGAACTGCATTCAGGGGGCAGTGGGAGACATCGAAGGTGCTTGAGGAGGGGAGTGGTTCATGACGGCCCTTCAAGAGACTCACTTGTAGTAGGTCCCAGAGCTAGAGGTAGGCTGACCAGTCAGGGACCTGAGTAAAGAGAGTGGAGAGTGTAAGAGGCCAAATGAGGGCCGTGGCTGAGGGCAAGCAGCCCAGCTTCCCAGCTTGTGTCCTGCTGTTTCTGGCCGGCAGCCTGGAGAAGCCGGAGAGACGCCGGTCTAGGGTGGACAAAACAAGGCCTGGTCTCTGTGGGGGCGGCGGCAGTGGGAGCCAGGCCAAAGTGCAGGTCAGTTGTGCACAGAGAGGCCTGGAAGGGGGGTTCGGCTCACCCCTCCCAGTTGGTCCCAGTGGCCTCTTCTTAGTGTCTCTTGGCTGACATGGAATGTTCTAGAGGAAACGGGTGGGGACAGCTGAAGGAAGCTCCCCTCCAGGCCAGAGCACTGAGTTCCTAAAGGGGAAGGAAGCGCGCATTTTCCTGCCCTCCAGCTTGGCCCAGGCAGCCTGGCCGGCAGCCCTGGGCGAGGATTTCATTCATCAGCAGAGCCTGCGGTCGTCTGGGCCAGTTGTCCTATTTAACTCTCCCATTTCTTCCTTCTAGTGCAGAGAAGTTAGCTCACCAGGAGTTCAGAGACCAGCTTGGTTTAAAAAGCAAGGGTTTTTTCTTTTCCCCATTGAGGACCTACTATGGTCCAGGCACCGTGTTTGGAAATTTGTGTTAATCCGAGTTCACCCGGGACAAAAACCTGTTGAGGAGAGGATGACTGCCTCCTTTGTGCGAAGGAGGGAACAGAGTGTGGGGACACTGAGCCGGTCCCAGATTACACAGGCGGTTTGCTGCAGAGCCCGGTTCGCTACACCTCCTGGTGTAGTAGTGAGACTGTGCACAAGGTCTGTAAGTTGGGAGAAGCCAGTCTCTGTCTGCGTGGGGGGGCAGCCCCCCCGCCGCGTGCTGGTGCGTCTGTGAAATCCAGCAGCGCTGCTGTGGGGATTCTGGGAGTTATGATACAGCGAGGGTGATGTGTAGATATCAGCTGCTGTTCCTACGATTACATAAAACCGGAGTTTACGCAATGCCGAGCATCAATTTTGCTGGGAGACATTTTGGGGACAGTCTCATTTAGGGTGAGGGAGAAACATTGTTTTAATTTTAAAATAATGAATATATATGGCCTCACATGGGGATTTGACCTCAGAGATAGTTCACCTTTGGGCTGGCTGGCTGTTTCTGGCCACACTCCCTGACCTGGGATGGCAGGGGATGGCAGGGGGTTGGGGAGGGCAGGGGTCTGTGTTTACTCTCCTCTATCATTTAGCCTCACTTAGGTGAAAGCCTGAGAATCAAGGTGCATTTTGCCCCTTTCATGGGTTCCTAGGAGGTCCCGGGCGGGACCCCACCTGCTCTGAGTTGGTGCACGGGAGCCGTGTGTTCTAAATGCCTGTGATCTTATGGGGCGCCTGGGTGGCTTAGTCGGTTAAGCGTCTGACTTCTGCTCGGGTCATGATCTCGGGGTCCTGGGATCGAGCCCCACATTGGGCTCTCTGCTCAATGGGGAGCCTGCTTCTTCCTCTGCCTCTGCCCCTCCCCCTACTCGTGTGCTCTCTCCATCTCTCAAATAAATAAAATCTTAAAAAAAAAAATGCCTGTGATCTTAAGTAGCAATCCTCTGAATGACTTTCCAGCTCTAAAATTCAGAGAGGCCTCTTCCTTTCTGGCAGTCCTACCAGGATGACTGTCTTCCTGGCATGCTGGCCTCATGCCTGCCAAGTCCTTTTTCCTTTTCAGCTCTCCACCAGACTCCTCTCTCTGAGGCCCTCCAGGATTGCCGCAGAGAACTCCAACTGCGCCTGCTCTTTGCTCTCCCCGTTCTTTGTGCAGCCCCAGCATTTATTAGAGTCCTTGTCTGATTCACTCGGGATTCATCCTGCTTATGTGTGGCCCGCACTGGGTATTCGTGGTGAACAAAACGGAGGGGGCCCCAAGGATCTTACAGAGATTAACAGACAAAGAAATGCACACGTTCAAATTGTGATACAGGTGGCAAAGAAAAAGAATTGGGAGCTAGCAGCAGTCAACCTGGCAGTCTTCTTCGATAGGGCTGTGTCCCCATGTGGTGGGGACGCAGAAGACGTGGAATAAAGGCAGGAACAGTACGTACTTTCCTTGTTTGTGATCGGGGATGATAGCAGATCCTTAACTGACACGGAAACATTTCGAAGGGTCTGACCTGGTCTACCAACTTAATTTTAATCCTAGTAGCAGTATCGCAAGATTCTTGCCCGCTGATAAAGATTGGGGTGTCGTATTTTTTTTCCCTCTGTAGAAGAAAATTAAAAATTTGTTTCCATTGCATTAGCAGCATTTGATTTTAACAGTTTTAAGTTCACAGAAAAAAATTGAGTGAAACATACGGAGGGTTCACCCATATCCCCTTACTGCCCCTAGTTTCCATTATTAAACTCTTGCCCTGCTGTGGTAGTACATTTGTTACAATTGACACAATTGTTACAATCAATAACAGCTGGTATTGATACATAATTATTAACTGTGAGTCCATAACTTACATTTAGGGGTCACCCTTGGTGTTGTACCTTGGGTTTTGACAAATGTATAATGATAGATACGAGCACATTACAGGTGTCCTGTAATAGTTTCACAGCCCTAAAAATCCCCTGTGTTCTACCAGTTCACCAGTTCCTTTCTCCCCCAAGACCTCTGATCTTTTTACTGAGGCCATAGTTTCGCCTCTTCCAAAATGTCACAGAGTTGCAATCATACAGCCTTTGTAGCCTTTCCAGATTGGCTGCTTTCACTTAGGAGTCTGCTTTTAAGTTTCCCCCAGATCTTTTCATTGGTTATGCTCATTTTTATTACTGAATTTTATTGCACTCTATGGATGTACCATGGTGCATTTATCCACTCACCTGTCGAAGGGCGTGTCGGTTGCTCCCGAGTTTTGGCAATCATGAATAAAACGGGTATAAACGTTAGTGTGCCATTTTGTGTGTGGACGTAAGTTTTCATTTCTTCGGGTAAATACCACAGAATGTAATTGTGGGGGTCACATGGTCAGAGTATATTTAGTTTTGTAAAGTACAGTTTTCCAAAGTAACTGGACAATTTTACAGTGGGTAAGAGTTCCTGGGGTGCCAGGTGGCTCAGTCAGTTAAGCGCCCAACTCTTGATTTCAGCTCAGGTCACGATCTCGGGGTTGTGAGATCGAGCCCCATATCAGGCTCTGCACTCAGGGAAGAGCCTGCTTCTCCCTCTCCTTCTGCTCCTCCCCTGGCTTGTGCGTGTTCTCTCTCTCAAATAAATAAAATCTTAAAAAAGAGAGAGAGAGAGCACGTGCATTCCTGTTGCTTTGCATCCTTGTCAGCATTTGGTGTTGTCCGTGTTCTGGATTTTGGCCATTCTGATAGGTGTGAGGCGGTATCTCATTGTTATCTTAATCTGTGATTCCTTAAGGACTTAATATTGACCATCTTATGCTAATATTTGCCATTTGTATGTCTTCTTTTTTTTTTTTTATATATGTCTTCTTTGATGAGGTGTCTGTTCAGATCTTTTGCCCATTCTTTAACTGGGTTGTTTGTTTTCTTATTTTTGAAAAAAAAATTGTGTTCCTCCATTTGGAATCTTATTCATCGTCTCTGACTTATCTGAAAGGGTAAAGAAAAAAGATTGTGTGTGTATGGGGCGGAGTGATTGATCCCAAAACACGTATAGGTCTGTTTAGTGTTGAGCAGTTGGGATCCCCTTGAAATCAAGAGCTTGGGCTTAGAGTTCAAATCCTGGGCTTTGCCACTTTCTGACTGTATGACCTTGGGTAAATCATTTGTCTTTATGAGCCTCAACTTGCCCACCTGTAAAATAGGCATGTTAAAACCTGCTGTGAGGGACACCTGGGTGGCTCAGTCGGTTGTGCATCTGACTCTTGATTTTGGCTCAGGTCATGATCTCAGGATTGTGGGATCGAGGCCTGCATTGGACTCCATGCTCAGCATGGAGTCTTCTTGCCCCTCCCCCCCCCACTGTACCCTCTCGCTCACTCTCTCTCTCTCTCAGATAAATAAATAAAATCTTAAAAAAAAAAAAACCCTGTGAAAAATAAACATGATTTGCCAAAGTACTTGGCACCAAGCTTGACAGATAAGTAAATATTCAATGAATGGTGGTGGTTCTTTTTTTTTTTAAATTTTTTAAATTTTTTAAATTTTTTTTTTTAAGATTTTATTTATTCATTTAACAGAGAGAGAACACAAGCAGGCAGAGAGGCAGGCAGAGGCAGAGAGAAGAGCAGGCTCCCTGCGGAGCAAGGAGCCCGATGCGGGATTCGATCCCAAGACGCTGGGATCGTGACCCGAGCCAAAGGCAGTTGCTTAACCAAGCCACCCAGGCGTCCCTAAATGGTGGTTCTTCTAATAGGTAATTAACAAGCATACCTTTCACTTCTCCTGTATGACATTTTGTGTTTCCCTTGTGTCCTAGCCTTTGAGACCCCAGAGCAGTTAGGGTGTGTGTGCGTAGGGAACGCATGTCATGCCTCAACAGGCACCTGCTTCTTGGCCTCAGCCCTTCCCGGGCCTCCTCTCACTTCCCTTGTTCTAAGCCGCAGACTTGTTGCCTTCGCCTGCTCTTGGCCATACCTCGTATGGGCCGTGTCCCTAGCTGCTCTTTCTTCAAGTCTGGCTACAAGCGTAGGCACTCCAGCTCGTCCTCATGCTGATTTCTCTGGGGATGAACCTCAGTTTTGTCCGAGCGAGTTCCTGCTGTTGGCAGGGAGAAGTCAGCAGAGGTGGGAAAGTGACCGGGTGGACGGCAGCGTCCCGGCGGTGGCTGCAGGCTGGCTGGCTCCTGGCCCCATTAGACACGGGCGTTGGAGTTGGCTCCTCGTATGGCCTCACCGGTGGGGCCCGGCAGGTCTCTTGGGAAGGCAGTATGGCCTTTCCCCTCATGCCGGAGATAGACTTGCTGTTCCCCAGGCCTCTGCCCTGCCCGGAAATGACGCCCTCTGGGCGTTTCCCACAAAACGGAATGGAAGGCCCAGAAACCATCTACCTTCTGGGGTTCTTTGTGCAGAGGTCAGAGAAGTGGCAAGACTGGCCACAGGCAGAGAGCAAATTCTGTGAAACGCTGCTCCATGGTTGCAGTCATGGTGGGGAGGGCAGATATATTATTCTATTACGAAGTGACCTCCTTCAGTCTTTGAGAGAGTTGGGTTAATACATGTCAAATGAACAGAACTCACACATGGTCAGGGTTTTGTGGATTTTTTAAAAAAGATTTATTTATTGGGGCGCCTGGGTGGCTCGGTCGTTAAGCGTCTGCCTTCAGCTCAGGTCATGATCCCAGTGTTCCGGGATCGAGCCCTGCATCGGGCTCCCAGCTTCTCCCTTTAAAAAAAAAAAAAGATCGATTGATTTCTGAGAGGGAGTGAGAATGAGCCTGTGAGAGAAGGGGCAGAACCCCAAAGCAGACTCCCTTGCTGAGTGGAGAGCCTGACACAGGGACTCAATCCTGGGACCCTGAGATCATAACCTGAGCTGAATTCAACAGTCAGAGGCTTAACTGACCGAGCCACCCAGGTGTACCCTTGGTCAATGTTAAATGAGGTCGTCAGCAGGTGTCATTGTCATCCGTTCGGACCCCTTCCCCGGAGTGCCCCACTTCTACTCCCTGTACCCACCTCCCAACCCCTGCCCCAGACTGCTCCAGGTCTCTTAGGGGAGCTCAGGCTCTTGAAAGTGCAGGTCCAAAGACGGTGGTCCTCCACCCCAAGGAAGGACCTGTTCAGTTTGGGACAGTGGCATTCCTTGCTGCCCTCTCCCTGCGCTCTGCTGGGTCCCAGGAATCACATGGCTGCTCATAATGGGCGATGGCAGTGACGGGTGCTGGCGGCCAAGGTGCTGGTCCAGCGATGGCTGCGATGGCGGCCCTCACCGAGATCGTAGTCGCAGGTCCCGTACTGGATGTCTGATCCGCACCATCTAAATAAACCAGGGCTTCTCCAGCTTGTGCTTTGACCTTTTCAGCTGGATGATTTTATGTTGGGGGGGGGGGGGCTGGACCATGCCTCAAGGGCTGTTTAGCGGCATCCTGGCTTCTGCCCGCGGGACTATAGCCTGTGGCACCCCTCCCCCGCCTGTCTCCGGAACGCGCCAGATGTCCCTTGGGAGACAAAATCACCCTGATTCAGAAGCACTGATCTAATTTCTGAACAGCCCCAGGAGGCAGCTCCTCGTTTTACAGATGAGGCCACAAAAGGCCTGGAGAAATAAAGGAGCTGTCCAAGGTCACCGAGCTCATAATTCACAGAGCAGAATGCAAACTTGACACCCGATCCAAAGAACAGACTTGTAACCACTGCCCTTTATCACTCAGCAGAAAAGGCAAATTCGTGTACCCCTTCGTGGGGACCACCCGGGGGTACAGGACCAGGTTGGGGCCTGTGTGGTCAACCCGGGCATCTGTTGCAAATGCATTTGGAGCTAGTAAAAACAGTGGGGCTGCTGCCCATTTTCTGCCATGGTTTGGACCCAGAGAGCTGAATGTATTTATGTGGAGACTGTCTCCACAGGCCCCAGGCCTCTGCCGTGGCAGGGAAGTCCCACTGCTTCTCTTTCCTCCAGGCAGCCCCATGCCGCAGACACCTGGGGGGAGGAGGAGCCCGCGTGGGTGTAGTTTTCAGCAAATGGGGCCCCCTGCGCTCGTCTGCTTTCTCCCACTGAGGCTGTGAATCTGGGCTTACAGGTCGAGTGCCCCAAATACTCATTTGTAATTTTTCCTTTCCTTTTTTTTTAACAAGAATTTATTCTGAAAAATTTTAAATGTAAAGCCAAGTTGAAAGACTTTTACCATGAAATCTGACATGCCCACTGCTTAGATTCTATTATTAATATTTTACTGCTCTTCTGTTTCCCTTTTCTGGAACTCGGGTCAGTGTCGTCTCTGGCTGGTGGGTCAGTGAGCGCACTATGAATTTTCCATGAGGAGAATATGTTAATAGCATAGACCCCTGTAATGAGATAAAGATGATCTTCATTAACCAGGTTGTTGGAGGAGTTCAGGGCCATGGAGGACTTAACTCATGGTTAAAGCAAAACTAGTTTAAACAAGTTACTAAATAGATTGGAACATTATTTAAAAATGCCATCTGAAGGGCGCCTGGGTGGCTCAGTTGGTTGAGCGACTGCCTTCGGCTCAGGTCATGATCCCGGAGTCCCGGCATCGAGTCCATATCGGACTTCCGGCTCTGCGGGAAGTCTGCTTCTCCCTCTGACCTCCTCCCCTCTCATTCTCAGTCTCTCGCTCTCTAATAAATAAATAAAATCTTTAAAAAAAAAATGCCATCTGAAGGGCGCCTGGGTGGCTCAGTGGGTTAAAGCCTCTGCCTTCGGCTCAGGTCATGATCTCAGGGTCCTGGGATTGAACCCCGCATCGGGCTCTCTGCTCAGCGGGGAGCCTGCTTCCCCCTCTCTCTCTGCCTGCCTCTCTGCCTACTTGTGATCTCTCTCTCTGTCAAATCAATCAATCAATCAATCTTAAAAATAAATAAATAAAAATGCCATCCGGGGGCTCCTGGGTGGTTCAGGGCATGGTCCCAAAGTCCCGGGGTTGAGCCACCTGTCAGGCGCCCTGCTCAGATAGGGGTCTATTTCTCCCTCTGCCCTGCCCCCCTGCCTCCAGCTTGCTTTCTCAATCTCTCTCTCAAGTAAATAAATTTCAAATCTTTAAAAATAAATAAAATGTCATCAAATATTTAATCCATTTTATCATGAAGTATAGAAATAATACAAGTGGAATAGTTTCAAATAATGAAAGTCCTAAAAATTGCCTGACACAGAAAAGCCCCCCCCCATTTGTGAAGTATTCATAATTATTGTCCTTTCTTCTTTTTGTGGATCCCTCCTTTTTCTCAGAAATAAGCAAAGGGCCTAGCAGACACTCCTTCTTTGTTAACTCCTGCTCCCTTCAGCCCAGATCCCTAGGACAGGATGACCAAAGTCCCATCTTGAGATTCCCCCCTCTTCATGAGTGGGCCTCAGCTACTGCTTCAGGCCTGGAGGGGATGTTCCCCCACAAGGCACTGTCCTATGAAGCCATATCACACCACATATCCCTTGGTATAAGTGATTCTAAACAATAGACCTTAATACAGAGTTGTTTTTTATGTAAATAATCTCTACACTCAATGTGGGGCTCAAACTCATGACCCTGAGATCAAGAATTAAATGCTCTTCTGACTGACCCAGTCAGGTACCCCCAAACTTTGTTGTTGTTTTTTTTAAGATTTTATTTATCTGAGAGAGGGAGAGCACAGAGAGAGAGTGAACGGGAGAAGCAGACTTCCCACTGAGCAGAGAGCCCGACGTGGGACCCAGGAGCCTGATCATGATCCAACCCGAAGGCAGATGCCCAACCAACTGAGCCACTCATGCACCCCCCCCAAGTTGTCTTTTAATTATGAACAGTTTAAAAGCTTTTTATTTTGAAATAATTTAAACTCATATAAAATTTGCAAATTGGTTCACAGAGTTCTCCTGTCCCCTTCATCCTGCTTGACTTGCTTACGTAACAATATAACCACTCCTCATTCATTTTTTCCTTCTCTCTCATTATGGTCACATTTTTGAAGAGCACTAGTCAGTTACTTTATAGAATGTCCCTCCATTTGGGTTTGTCTGATATTTTCTCGTGATTCATTCGGGGCTGTGCATTTCTGGTAAGAATCTCCCAGAGGGATATGTCTTACTGAATTGTATCAGGAGGTACATGATGTCTAAATGTCTTATCGCCGGTGGTCTGGATCACTTGGTACTTGGTTCGGGTCTGCTGGTTTCTGTCCTGTAAAGTGACTATTTTTTTTTTCCTTTGTATTTGTAATTATTTGTAATTAACAAATTTTTGTAATTAAATAATTTTGTAATTATAACAAATATTTGTTATTTGTTATAACAAAATAACAAATTATTTTGTAATTAATAATTTTGTAATTAAACAAATAATTATTTGTAATTAACAAATACTCTGGGGGAGATACTTTGGGACTATGCAAATAGACCCTGTTTGTTCTCAAACTTTTGCCTCCTAATTTTGGGGTCCATCCACAGATCTTCCTTGTGACAGTTATTGCTGAGATGTTTTAATGGTAATTCTTCAGTTTCCTTAGTTCCTTCTACATTTATTAATTGGAGCTCCTCTGCAAGAAAGAACTGTCCTCTTTATTTGCTCAGTTATTTATATAAGTACTCATAGACATTTATCTTACGGGTTTTATAATCCGATGCTAGTATTATTTATTTTGTTGCCCAAAACATTCCAGCTTTAACCATGGAGCGCTCACCACGAAAGTTTTTATTGTGAAGGTTTACAACCATCGCAGAAAAGCCAGATGAATAGTGCCAAGAAAACCTGTCATCCCTCCACTGAGCTTCAGTAATTCTTAGCATTTGACCATATTTGCTTTCTGTCTCTCTCTTTCTCTCCCCTGCCCTTCTCCTGCAGTGTTTTCACAGATGTACCATCTGTTGTGTGATTTGGTTGTTCTGAGGTTAATTTACAGTTAATCTGGCCCCAGACCATCAGGGGTTCTTGGTAAAATATGAGTCTGTGTACCTGGCTGTGATGGTCAGACCCCAGTTTATTCTTCACTGTGCCCCATGATTTTTTTAAACAGCTTTACCGAGATATATTCACAGACCATACAGGTCACGCATTTAAAGTGTACCATTCAAAAAAAGAAAAGAAAAGAAAACAAACAATTCCGTGAGTTTTAGTATATTCACAGATGGGACAAGTGTCACGGCAGCCAGTTTTTGAACTTTTTCACCCCATATCCTACCACTCTTAGTTGCCCTTCTTACCGGAAGCCCTAGGCAACCACCAATCTACTTCCCGTCTCTATAGACTTGCCTGTTTCAGACATTTCACATAAAGGTAATCCTAGACGTTGCAGCCTTTTGTGACTGGCTACTTTGGGCATCATGTTTTCAAGGTTCATCCGTGTTGTAGCATGTATAGGTACTTTGTTCCTTTGGGGGGCCAAGTAATATTCCATTGTACGGTTTTGCCATGTTTTGTTCCTCCACTCATTAGTTGATGGACATTGAGTTGTTTCCACAGCCTTTTGGCTCTTGCGGATGGTGCTGCTACAAACATCTACATACAAGTTTTTGATAGAACACCTGTTTTCAGTTCTTTGCCGTGGAATCGTTGAGTCGTATGGCAATTCTGTGTTTAACTTTTTTTTTTTTTTAAGATTTTATTTTTAAGTAATCTCTACACCCAACACGGGGCTCGAACTCACAACTCTGAGATCAAGAGCTGCACTCTCTGCCGACAGAGCCAGGTGCCCTTCTGTATGTGACTTTTTGAGGACCTGGCAAACTCTTTTTCCACAGTGGCTGCAATGCTTTACATTCCCACCAGCAATGTAAGGGGGCTCCAGTTTCTCCACATCCTCACCAACACTTATTATTTTCCATTTTAAAAAATGTTCGCCATCCTGGTAGGTGTGAAACGCCGTCTCATTGTGGTTTTGGTTTGCATTTCTCTGATGGCTGATGGTGTCCGACATCTTTTCATGTGCTTTGGGGCCTGTGTTCATCTGCCTTGGAGAAATGTCTACATAAGTCCTTTGCCCGTTTTTTACTTGAGTTGCCTTTTACTGCTGAGCTGGAAGAGTTCTTTACTTACTCTGAATACTAGACCCTTATCAGATGTATGATTTGCAAATGTGTTCTCCCATCCTGTGGGTCATCTTTTCACCTTCTCGAGAGCATCCTTTGGTGCACTGAAGTGTGTGTTTGTTTGTTTGTTTGTTTTAAGATTTTATTTATTTCTGGGCCCCTGGGTGGCGCAGTTGGTTGAGCGACTGCCTTCAGCTCAGGTCATGATCCCGGAGTCCTAGGATCGAGTCCCACATCAGGCTCCCAGCTCCATGGGGAGTCCGCTTCTCACTCTGACCTTCTCCCTTCTCATGTTCTCTCTCACTCTCTCTCTTTCCCAATAAATAAATAAATAAAAATCTTTTAAAAAAAAGATTTTATTTATTTCTTTGACAGAGAGAGAGAGATCACAAGTAGGCAGAGAGGCAGGCAGAGAGAGGGGGGAAGCAGGCTCCCTGCTGAGGGGAGAGCTCGATGCGGGGCTCGATCCCAGGACCCTGAGATCATGATCTGAGCCGAAGGCAGAGGCTTAACCCACTGAGGGCACCCCGAACTTTTTAATGTCAATGAAGACCAAATTATCTGGTTTTTTTTTTCTTTCTTTTGTTGCTCACGCTTTTGGTGTCACATCCAAGAAACCGCTGCTAAGTTTGAGGTTGTAAAGATTTACCCCTATATTTTCTTCTAAGAGTCTCATAGTTTTAGTTCTTCAATCCATTTAATTTTTTTAAGATTTTATTTATTTATTTGACAGAAAGAGAGAGCATAAGCAGAGGGAGTGGCAGAAGGAGAGGGAGCAGCAGGCTCCCCGCCGAGCAGGGAGCCCAATGCGGGACTTGATCCCAGGACCCTGGGACCATGACCCGAGCTGAAGGCAGATGCTTAACTGACTGGGCTGCCCAGGCACCCATTTAGCTAGAATTTTTATTTTTTTTAATTTTATTTATTTATTTGAGAGAGAGAGAGAGAGAGAGATCACAAATAGGCAGAGAGAGAAAGGGAAGCAGGCTCCCTGCTGAGCAGAGCCCGATGCGGGGCTCGATCCCAGGACCCTGAGATCATGACCTGAGCCGAAGGCAGAGGCTTTAACCCACTGAGCCACCCAGGCGTCCCTAGCTAGAGTTTTTAAGTGGTGTGGGGAAAGGGTCTAACTTCCTACTTTTGCATACCCAGTGTGACAGCACCATTTTTTGGAAGGAATCTCATTTCCCCATTGAATGGTCTTGACACCCTTGTCAGAATCAGTTGGTCGTAAATGCGTGGGCTTATTCCTGGGCTCTCAGTCCTGTTCCACTGCATGTTCGGAGCACTGTCTAGGCACAAGGCTTGTCCTGCTCCCGGGGAGCATTTGGTCCGATAGAAAAGGTCAGACACACTCACGAGCCATCAGAAACTGTCAGGCGCTGGGAAGAGGTAAAAAGTAAGCGTGTATGAAGATGTCAGCTGCTTCAGGCTGGGCCATTGTGTGTGGGGTGGGGTGCAGCAAGAGGACTGCCTGGAGGAGGTGTGGGCTGAGACATGGGGCAGAAGGCCAAGTGTTTCTGCGTGTCTGGAGACAAATTCGACAAGGGGGGTTAGAGCCTGTGGATGGCCATGAACTTCCAGGTGAGGATGCTGGGCTTGATTTGGAAGTGTCTGAGGAGAGCCAGGCCTTTGTCAGGCCCATCTGCTGGCAGGGTAGGCTGCATCTGGGCAGGGGAGCCTGGAGGCAGACGAACCACCTACGATCATAGGGTGCCTGAGGTCTGGGTGAGCAGCTGGGTCAGGCAGTGGGAATGGCGGGGAGCAGGGGCCGTCAGAGACCTGTGGCCTTGTGCCTCACTGCTCTGTGGGCTCTGGGACAGTCAGAGCAGCCTGCACGTGCGGCCGTGACCCAGGTAAGCCTGAGCCTTCCTGGAACGATTTAGCCAGTGTCCACGCATCTCGGTTTCTGTGAAGCCCTGGCACGCTCCCTGGTGCTGGGAGCACAGGACTTGGTGGCCGACTACCCCCAGTCTGTCATTTTCATTAGATGCCACATGCCGTAGCCAGGGCTCCTTGGGGGACAGAGAAGGTGACCGAAAGTGCCAGCGGCCAGCTGGGTGGCTCTGAGGCTGCACCTCCCAAGCATCAGGTCTCAGCTCCTTCTCTGGAAGGGGGTGATGGTCGAGCCATCCCCTTGGGATTGTGATCAACTTCAGTGGATCAGCCTGGGGCAAGGACCAACAGGTAGGCAGTGCTCCGTGAAGCCAGCTGCTTTTCCTCTCCCGCCGGATAGCGCAGGGACAGGCTGGGCATTTGCAGACACATTTTAATTTGTAGGCTGCTCTTGAAGTCCTCAAAGACTACAGCAAGATGCTGGTGGGCCAGGCTGGCCTTTCTCCTGCTCATCTCCTCCGTGCCACGCCATGTGCTGGCCGCGCTCCTCTCTCTTCATGCCCGAGTCCTTGGCAGTCCTCACCGTGGGCATTCAGGATGGGCACCCCCGTTTGTTTGGGGTCCTTGCCTCTTCCAGAGGAATGGGGAGCATGCAGAGAGGTTGGCAGCTGGCACCTGGCAGTGCAGTACTTAACCTTGGAGTGAGAACAGAAAAACGTCTGTTTGTGTTTCCATGAACGAGAGGGGACAGCTGGCTGGCAGATAGCAGGCTGGGCCGGCTGGGGCTTGCCTTGGCTGCTGCCTTTAAGCAAATAGCCAAGGCCAGGGTCCCCGCCCAGGCTCTGGTAGAAGTGGGCGGAAGAAGAACAGAGAAGTACCTGGCGGAGCCTGAGAAGAACTCGCCCCCCCCCCCCACCCCTCCGTGAGAGCCGTTTTCCTGGTGGGGCCCTGAAGTCTCCCCGGGGACCTGGAGGGCTGCCCCTGTCTGCATACCGGAAGATCGCGACTGTGCCGAGCCGGTGAGCAGGCGTGCATCTCCTTCCAGAGGTTCCTCTGCTTCGTGGAGAAGTTTCTGCTGGGCTCCTCTAACAGCGACTCCCAGGTGTGAACTAAATTCAGATTTCCTTTGCAGAAATTGTTGGCCTGCAACTTTTCAGACGCACACGCATTGCACACGCAGAAGCAGGCTTGTCTTTCTGCACTAAAAGACAAGAAGCACTAATAACCCCTTCCTGTGCACCCCAAGCCGGGTGCTTGGGAGCCCCGGGAGGACTGGGGCATTTTCCAAGCAGAGTCCCTGGGGCCACAGACACCTGGTCACCCCGCAAGCTTGTTTTTTTCTGGTAACCTTAATCGAGCTCTAATTCCATCCTCTGTTTTGTGTGTGTGTGTGTGTGTGCCATCGACCCTTTTTTTGATAGCCTGGTGAATCCTGTGGAACCTTTCTCAAGATAATGATTTTAAATGCACAACAGAGTTACAGAGGAACCAATTATATTGACTTAGAGTTATCTGAATATTTTTAAAAAACAAGCTTTTGATACAGTAATCTCTGTCCTTTTTTGAATCATTAAGTAAATCACCTTACAGTAGGTCTAATAACTATTAAAATTTTGAAGTAGTGATAAACATAAATAATATTTGGGGGTACTGCCATTCTGTGATATGTAAATATCTGTTGGTCTATTAGCAACCAAGCCAGAGGTATGGATAATATGAGTATGATGTGTTGCCTATATTCATAGTGAAAGAAAATAGACAATTTCAGTTGCAAGTTAATAAAAATAAAGGTATAATTTATTCCTATATGAGATCACGGCTCTCCTGTTAAGAATTCCCAAGAGAAGCAATGGCCAAAGGAGATTGTTGTGTTTTTTTAAAAGATTTTATTTATTTACTTGTCAGAGAGAGAAAGAGAGACACAGAGAGGGCAAGCACAAGCGGGGGGGCGGGGGCGGCAGAGGGGGAAGCAGGGAGCTTAGCAGGGAGCCTGATGTGGGACTCCATCCCAGGACCCAAGGATCATGACCTCAGCTGAAGGTAGACCCCTAATCTACTGAGCCTCCCAGGTGTCCCGGAGATTGTTTCCTTGAATCCTCTTTTTGCATCAACCACGACAGCTCTCCTATATTTAGGCTCCTCTCCCAGTTTCCTGCACCTAGGAACTCCAGGGGGCATTTTAGACCAACTTGAGCATCTGTGCATACATACAAAAGGCCCTCACAGCCGCTGCCCCCCTCCCAGCGTAGGGCTCTGGTTTCTGTGGTTGCCCTATGTTACAGATTAAATCGTGTCCCTCAGAGGGCTTTGTTGAATTCCCACCCCCCAGCATCTCAGAATGTGGCCTTATTGGGAGTTAGAGGCACTGTGGTTGTACTTTGTTCCGGTGAGGTCATCCTGGAGTCCCCTTGGTCTCAGTCCAGGACAGGAAGAGGCACAGGGAGACAGCCATGCAAACAGGCATGGAAAGAAGGCCATGTGAAGATGAAGACGGAGACTGGAATGATATAGCATCAAGCCAAGGAGCACCGAGGATTGCCTTGAGAACCCCAGCAGCCAAGAGAGGGGCGTGGGACAGATTCCTCTCTAGGTCCTTCAGAGAGAACCTCGCCCTGTCAGCATCTCAAATTTGGACTTCTGAGCTCTGGAACTGCAGAAGCACCCCCCCCACACACCCAGTTTGTGGTGAATGGATCCAGCAGCCCTAGAAACTGATACCATGTGGTCTGATGGGGAATGGACCGCTACTGGTGAGACCGCCATCCCTCCTGCATGTGCGCAGGTTGGGTCTGGCCCCAGGGGTCTGGTTACTCCCTGGGGTGGGCTCCACCAACGGTGACTGCCTCGAGCTGGGACATGGCCCTGCCCTGTTTTAGGCCTTTCAGAAGTAACAAAAGCGAGCTGTGCCTCTGGGGACACGTAGGCAGAGCGTGTGGCTGTTAAAATTGGAGGGCTGGCACTCAAAGTGAGAGGGGGAAGAAGTGGGATGCTTTGCATCTCATTGCGGTTGGACGCTGTCCACAGCATTTCAGCCTGGGAACGAGAAAACGGATCAGTTAGACAAAGAGACAGGCAGGGGTTTGGGCCCAGCCAAGTGGGCATCGTGGGTGAGGATTTACTGCCCTGGGGAGAAGACCCTGCCATGGTGAGGGAGGCCTCCTCCCGTGGGGGGCCCCAGAAGGGGGCACAAAGAACCACCCCAGCTCACCCTGCAGCCAACTCAGACGCGCCATCCACACTCAGTGCTGTTTTGTTGAATGAATGAGGGCCACAGAGCCAAAAGTGGCTGCTGCTTCCTTTTCAGGGGGCCACAGCAGACTCTTAGCTCTGTGACTCAGTGGGGACTGCCACGGAACGGGCCATGGGGTGTCCAGGATTGGCTGGCCTGGAAGGCCACAGACAAGAAAGGCTGCGGGAATCTGAGCAGGGGCTGTGAGGTCTTAGAGAGCCCCACGTGAAAGGAGGACTGTGAGCGGGAGCCACGAAGACAGGTAGGGTGCCTTACACAGGCTTAGAAAACGATTATGGAAATAATTTCACCCCCAGTGCCAAACTGTACTGTAAGGCGTGGACTCTGCGTTTCTCACATGGGCACGTGATTGGTCCACTGTGCCATCGTTGTGCCTACTTCTTGTACCGAATCCTGCCATAAACCCTTGTCCAGGTCATTTGTCATTTGTGATACCATTGGTGCCCTTGTGCCCGGATGTGCCGTTGCTGACCATTCCTCAGGAGTTAGGGTCCTTTCTAGATCTATGGTTCTACTCGGTGGAAACCGCTTTGCAGGGTGGGCCAGAGGCAGGACCCACGAGGCCTGTGCGGGGGAGGGGGGGCGGTTGCGCGTCCTTAAGGAAGGGTGAGGGTCACACTGTGGGGCCTTCGGTTGAGGTCGGGGAAGCTGGACGTCCTTGCATGGGCCGCTGTCAACGCTCGAAAGTTAGTATATGGTCCGTAAAGGTGGACCGACACCTGCCATGTTCCCACCACCGTGCCACGGCCACCGAGGTGCATCCTGGGGCCCCCGAGGTGCATCCTGGGAGCTGCGGTCTTCATACGGGTAACATAGTTGGAGCCCCGCCCCCCGGGATGCGAAGGGGGATGACATGCCGTGGGGAGGTAAGGGGGCTGGATTCCCAACAGGAGCTGGGTGGGGAGGAGCGAGAGAATTCGCGGACAGGCGGTGCCGGGCCGCTGCAGGTAGACGGTGTGCAGAAGCGACGTTTCCCGGGAGGAGTTCTGGAGGCAGACCCCAGCGGCCAGAATGCGACCAGGTTCCCACAGGCTAGAGCGTGAGTTTCGTGGAGGGCTGTGGTGGCAGGTGAGCCAGGAAGGGTAGTTCGGGCCACATCGTGGATGACCTTGAGTGTGGCATTGGGTTTTTTGTTTGTTTGTTTTTTCCTTTGGCAGTGGGGAGCCTTTGGAGGTTTTTGAACAAGGGAATCCCATGTCCTGACCTGAGCTTTAAGGGTGAGTGAGCTCTGGCTGCAAGCGAAGGGCGGAGACCTCAGGAGGTCCAAAGGCCAACTGCCAGGCTTTACAGGAGAGGCCCAGAACGGAACAGGGCGGAGAGGAAAGAGTCACCCAAGGAAGCAGAGCTGTCAGGACGCCCCCTGACAGGGTGGGTTCTAGGGACCTTTGTTAGGCGGCGCTTCCTCAGGGCACCTCCTCTCCCAAACCCCGGAGCCCTGCCTCATGCATAATTAGCCCAAGACACCAACTGAGAGATTCCCTCTGGTTTCAGACAGGCCTCTGAGGCTTCCCGTCTGGCTCTTTGATCCTCCCGGGCCGGCGTGACAGGTACAGGGAACGTGGATGTCTCCGCTCCCCTTATCTTGCTATTAGCATGTTGCCCGTATCATGGTAACCGAACAGATGTCAGGGCCTGTTGCTAAGGCTTCCCTGGAATATTAATACCTGGGTGTAGAACTGAGGGCTCTTACAGGCGTCTCGGAGGCCTTGGGAAGCACCAGCTTGGGGGCAAGTATTTTTTATATTCATCCCTGCTTTTTCTCCCTCCTTCAGACCCTCGCCTCCTCCCCTGCCACCCCAGCCCCTCACAGCAAGCTTGTCTTGGGAAGGCAGACCGGGTGGTAAGAGGGGAACGGCCCCTCTGCTCTCCCGCCTGGGGCAGGAATGGCCCAAGGCTCACAGCACTGGCCCACCCCCCCCCCGGGGGGGTGGCTGGAAGAGGCTGAGAGCAGAGGTGCTGCTCTCTGCATGTCGGCTCAGATTTGGCACCAGCATGAAGCCTCTTTCCCAGCTCTGCACAGGCCACCTGAGGAAGCTCTGGGCCCTCCTCCAGCCCTCTCTCCCCACTCGGGCACGAGGGTGGGGGCAGACCGCTTCTGCTTGCCCCTTGTGTTTCCTGTTTGCCTCTTATGTCTGGGTTTTTGGCCTTCCCACGGTTCACAGGTTTGAAAGTCCCAATTCCACAAACAGCTGTGGGAGGGGCTTTGGCAGGTTACTGAGGCCAGGGTCGGGATTTTATTTACCAGATATCATTTGTATCGGTTATTTGTTGCCACAATAATGCTTTGTAACAACCATCCCCAAACTTGGTACAACATTTATTTCTCATTCCCGAGTCCGTGCGCCAGCTGTGGCCCTTGGCTGGACCACACATTCTGTTCATCATGCTTCAGCAGCTCAGAGAAAACCTCCTGCACCGGATGTAGAGGGATGCATGTTCACCCATTCTCTCTCAGTGGCTCTTTGGAGCCAGCGCCCTGCACTTGCTGCTGACTGTTGGCCTTTGTACGCAGAGTCCCCTCCTGGGCCCTCCGGTTTTTCAGAGCCGTTTGGCATGCTTCATTCTCGCTGTTTTCTCTGTATCAGTTCTTCTCTTCCCACAAGGTTATCTATCCACAGCACACCCAGGATAGTCATCGTCCCCGTCGTCTCCGTGGAAGTCTCCCCAAAACAAAATCAAGGAGGCAGAAAATGCCAGGGTCTAAAGGTGGGAGACAGAACCACACCAAAGAAAAGGTCATTAGCTTTGGTAATAGGGCATTTGCCTCTTGTCCCCACCCTGACCCTGGCAGGCAGAGCAGAGAGCCCTGGGGCATGTGTGCGTATAATCCTTCTCAAAGGGCAGGTGGGTTTGCAGCTCCCCACCCTCTGTGGCCTCAGAGACGGCCTGGGCTGCAGTGTGTCCCGGTACAGTGTTAAAGCAGTTAAATCAGCTTGAAAGCCTGGGAGTATGACCTCGGTGTTTTCTTGGATCAGTGATGATTTGGGGTGCTCGGTGGAGTCTACAGTAGCGTGCTCTCCTCTCATCCTAACCAGGAGCCTGGGGTGCAGGGGGAGCCCCCACCCCCCGTTTGGAGGAGAGCATTGGCTGGAGGGGTGTTACCTGACCACCTGGGTCACGTCCGTGTTCACTTTACTGGATTCTGAGCGCAGGAAACCCTTTAAGGGGATAGAAGGTTTGTTGCAAGTAGATCTGAATGTTTGTGGCAAGGAGCCTTTGTTTTAGTGATTACGGGATTGTGTGCGTTATAAAACCAACTTGTTGGAGATTTCCAGATAAGTTTTAAGTTCTGGGATCAAAAATACAAAATCCACATGAGGCTAATGGGACACTTTGAAAGTGCCGCTGTCCCTTCAAAAAGCTGTGGATAATTCTAGAAGCACCTCGGAGAGAATAGGCCGAGGCCTGCACCTGATAGCTTTGAGCGACTATGAACATCACTGTGCTAAAAGTTGTCTCAACAATATAGGAGAAATAAGTATACTTTCCCTTTGGGGAATTTATCCTAAGGAAATGATCGGAGATAGGCACAGAGGTTCATCCCCCACAGACCCGTTTTACTATTGAATATACATACAGTAGAACAAAATTGGGAACGATCTGTGGGCTCCCAAGCAGGACAATGATAAAATATATCCAGAATACTAAGTCAAATGATTAAAAATCATGTTTTTGAGGAATTTTAACAATGTGGGAAAGTAGAATGTGATAAGAAAACAGCCAGCAGGCTGTGTGGCAAGAATCCAGTTTTATTTGAACTCTCTACAGAAATACCTGGAAAAAAAAAAAAAAGAAAGGGAGGCCTTACATTGAGATGTCAGGAGTCTCTGTGCGGGGTGGGCAATGAGTGAGTGCGGGCTGATGTTGCTTGTGATACCCTGCCGTGCCCAGTGGAGACAGCCGCTGCCAGGACTGCAATGTTTGTTTGCAGTAACTAACACCCAGGGTGGCGAGCTTTGGACTTTAGGAAGAATTGAATCTCCCTGGAAGCCCGAGTTTGTTTTCACAGATCTGCCTCGGAAAGTTGCCTGAGGCTCATGAAACTCCTTCCCCCACAGAATTGTCTCAGGAAATGATCACCAGGCATTGCCTGTTCCCTGTTCCTAGTCCCCCCCCCCAGGGAGGTAGGGGGTGGGGGGTTGTCCTCTGAGCCCATGCGCCTCCGAGGGCACAGCCTCCAGCCTCCTAGCCATAGGGCATGCTGGCTGCTTGGAGGGGAGGTAGCCCAGCTGTCGAGCCACTGGGTGCTGATGACCCTGTGGGGAGTCCCGAGGAACAGACTGTCTTGTGAGTGAGCAGGTCGCAGAGCATGGTTGGAGCCCAGCTCTGCCCTGAGCACCTTGGGCTTGTTGTCTGGGAAGGGCCATCTCTCTGCTGAAGTCAGTTCCACTGAGCAGAGAGTTGCTGGGCACCTGCTTCGCAGCAGACCCTGTGCTGGGCTCCGGGGATGGAGAGGGGAGGAGGACACAGGCCCCCGCAGGAGACGACGAGAGCATGCTGTCAATAGAGTGGGGAACTCTGGGTTCCCGGGTCTGAGCCCACCTCCCATAGGACCAGTCTCCTTCCTCGGCAGAACCCGCGTGCAAGTGTGCACACACGCACACCAGTTACCTCTCTCCTTCGGGCTCTTCCCCCTCACGGCCAGAAGGACAGGCCCCGGGTGCCTGTTTTCCCCTTGTGTACAGGGGAGGCCAGAGCTCGTTGCAGCCTGCTTTCTGCAGACCCTGCTGCCTTGCTTCTGGGCTCCATCCCCTGGAGAATATGTGGTTTGCATTTCCTTGCATTTTCACTTGCCTTCTCTGAGCCCCTGTTTGGTTCCCTCTTCAGTTGGTTTTTGACCCGGACAGATTGGAGTTTGTTCATACAAGAGTGTAGCCCACGTCCAACTCCCAGGGCCCTGCTCTTGTGGAATCTTTAAGGATCCAGCTCTTAAGTGCTCACGGGCCACCTCCCGGAGCCCCCGCTGGAGGGGAGCAGAGCCCCAGCAGGTGTGTGTTGGCTGGTGGTGAGCGCATAGCTTGGCGGAGGAGCCCCCTGGATGAAGAGGGTTCAGGAAAGACAGGGCTTGGCTGGCCCCTCAGACTGAAGAGCTTTGGAGAACCGAAGCCGGCTCTGTTGGCAGTTTCCTAAAATGTGGCTCCTAGAGCTGCCCTTCCTCTCCCGCCATCTGTCGCGAGGTTGCTCTGTGTGGGCGGAGGACAGCTGTGCCTTATGAGAGGTGCGTGGCAGCCTGGGCGGAAGCCCGAGTTCTCTCCCGGAGCCACCCCTGTGGACATGCTCAGCCGTGATCTTAGCAGATCTTAGCATCGATGAGGACCCTGCCAGCCAGCATTCACAGCCCAAGGCACCAGGAGGTGACATCCGTCTGCTTGCCTTCCCTGAAGCTTAGGAGCAAGAGGGCTGGGGGGCAGGGGGATGCCTTCCGGCTCCCACCCCGGTGGGGGGGGGCGGGGGACTAGGCTGGGGTGGGGCTCACTTCCCACCTCCCAGGTTGGAGCAGCCACCAGTCTCCTGCCCCCTCCCCTGCTCCCGCCTGCCACCTATGTCTCCCCACTGCTTGTCGGACTTGCTCAGGGCTGCTCCTCCATTCTGTCTGTCTCAGCCCCTTCAGCACCTCTGAGAAAACACAGGCCCAAGGAAGATAACCGACTGGTTCCTAGCCTTCCAGTAAGTTTGCATAAAAGCCAGACTTTCTTAGATCTTTTCTGTTCTCCTTGAGTCTTCCTCTCCCCTTCCTCACTGCCCCCAAACCCTTCCCTCTGCCCTACAGCCTACAGCAGCAGGTGACCCCATGCAGAGACATGACTATGGAACAAAGGGTTATTAGACCAGTGAGGTTAGCTGTGTGACCTTTCCTTAGTCTCTTAACCTCTCTTGTTTCTCTTCTGTCCACTGGGAAAAATAGTGATGAGATTTAGAAAGAACCAAACAGAATAGCCTGTGGGTGGTTGCAGAGTTGTTTCAGCTAAAGTTTTAAAAAGAAAAGAAGAGGAATAGAATTCAAATGGGTCAGAGGAAAAAAATAAATGCTAGCTTGGGGGTTCTCTTGCGAGTGATCCCCAAGGATCTTACCCCTCTAGGAAGTGACCCAAAGGGGACAAAAGGGGTTCATTCTATAAAGATTGATTTCGGCTTGTGAGGAACTGCTGCATCTCCTTTCCACCTGTGCTGTCTTCTCCTGGATGTCCCCACCATAAAGGAGGTGAAGGTTCGAGCCTGAGAGCATAGGACCCTATCTTTCTCCTCAACCCCGCCCCCATCCCCCCAGCTCCATACACTCTTGGTTTAGAAGCTTCTGCAGAAGCTTCTAAAGGAATTCCCGCCCTGAGGTTCCTTGGCTTGCTCAACCCTCTGGGGTCACCACTGGTGTGCCCCTGCTTCTGTGAGGGTGCCTGGTAGAGCAGAGGCCCCCCTCCCCCTCCTCACTGTGTCCAGCTGCCCCTTGTCAGGCAGGAAGGCTCAGGACCCTCCAGTCCTGGGAGCCGTGGCCTGGCACATGGCGCCCCCTGTAGGTCGTGGCGGGAGCGGTGGTACTTGGGAGGTGATCGCAAATGGCCAATTGGCCGCCCAGATTACCCAGGCACGTTGTTTCCTGGTCAGGGAGACCCCCATCACTTCCATTTCTTGAAGCTCCTAGAGTGTTCTTTTAAACAGTAATAAACAGGGCTAATGAGTTGTAGTATCATCTAAACATTTCCTTGGAACAGAGTAATGCTTTTCACACCCCCATGGCAGTGTGATTGTGCTATTCACAAAGTAACAAATGCTAAAAAACAACAAAACCGCAGAGCACTGAAGACTGGAAGTGGGACGCTGGTTTACAGTTGTTTGATGAGTGTGTCATTTTTGGCCATGTCTGTGTTTTCCTGGATCATACGTTAGCTTCATTTGGGAGAAGGTCAAGACTTTCGATTTGAGGAGGCCTTTGGTGATGGCGGCATCCTTGTGCTGGGCCTGGCCATGAGGTCTCCGCAGGTGGCTCTGTAGGGTCTGGATGTGCGCGGGGCTCTCTCCCAAAGTGGCCCACAGTGAAGACCAGGTGCTCAGATATGCTGCATGGGATAGAGAGACCACTGCAGTCAAGGTCAGGGGCTTGGTCTCTGTGTAGGACAGTTAGCTACAGCCAACACACTGCCCCCTGCTGGTCATCATAGAAATCGGTGACATTTCTCAAACCATGATCCAGGGATCCCTTGGGTGGGGGGGGTGTCTCCAGCACCTTTCAGGAAATCCACAAGGTCAAAACTATTTTTGCAATAATAATGAAATGCTGCAGCCCATTCTCTCACAGATGTACAGAAAAGAAAGAGTTCATGAATATGGTTTCCGATGCCACATTAGAACTAAATCTTTAAGAAGCTACCATCTGTTGAACCTGGTACACTAGGAAAGAAGAATATCCACAATTATCTGGAAAGACTGCTAAAATACTCCTCCTTTTCCCAACTGTAGTACATATTTGTGAGAGTCTAGATGTCCATCATGCACTTGAACAAAACCACAGAATCACCAAAGTCTGAACAAAAAATCAGATATGAACATCCAGCTAACTTTCGTTAAACCAAACATTACACAGATTTTTAAAAATGTAAAACAATAGATTATAATAAAAATAATAAATAGGCTAAAATAAAAAAATAAAAAATGTAAAACAAAGCCATTATTTTCACTAGTTGTTTTTGTTCTGAAAATGTGGCTTTCTAAATGAAACATGTGAACATCTAATGGGTTTATTTTTTGATGAATCAAAATTAAATTTTTTTCTCAGTTTTAATTTCTAATGTATCAATAGATACAGCCCACATAATTTGGTGTTCTCAACAACTTTTTATAACCATTTAATGAGACATAGTTCATATACCGTAAGATTCACATTCTAGAAGGATACAATTCATTGGTTTTAGTTTATTCTCAAAGTTGTGCAACCATCACCACGACCTAATTCCAGAATATTTTCATGACCCCAAAAAGAAACCCTGAACCCATTAGCAGAAACTCATTCCTTCTTGCTGCCCGCAGTCCAGCCCCTGACAACCATTAGTCTACTTTCTGCCTCTGTGGATTCACCTGTTCTGGACATTTCTTGTAAATGGAATAATACAACGTGGTCTTTTGTGACTGGCTTTTTTTTTTTTTTTTTTTTTTGAGTAGGCTCTATGCCCAGTATGGGGCCCAACGCAGAGCTTGAACTCACGACCCTGAGATCAAGACCTGGGCTGAAATTAAGAGCTGGACATTTAAGCGACTGAGCTATCCAGGCGCCCCTTTTTTGCCTGGCTTCTTACACTTAGCATAATATTTTCAAGGTTCATCCATGTTATAGCTGTATCAGTACTTTACTTTTAATGGCCAAATAATATTCTGTTGTGTATGGATAACTCCATATAATCTCCATTTGTCAGGTGGCAGACATTTGAATTAGTTCTGTTTTTTGGCTGTTGTGAATAATGCTGCTATGAACATACAAGCTTTTTAAAAAAGATTTTATTTATTTATTTGACAGAGAGCACAAGCAAGGGGAGCGGCAGGCAGAGGGAGAGGGAGAAGCAGGCTCCCTATTGAGCAGGGAGCCCAGTGGGGGCTCAATCCCAGGACTCTGAGATCATGACCTGAGCCCTTGAAGGCAGACGCTTAACCGACTGAGCCACCCAGGCGCCCCACCATCTTCAGGAGTTTTTAAGAGTATGCAGGATTCCTGTGTCTGAGATCTGTTGGTCTAGAGAAGATTGGACCAGGGCAGTGTGACTAACTCAGTGCAGCCCCTCATCTTTGCTCTGGGATTGAGTTACACATGCCCTGCTTTCTGCCCAACACACACGCACACACACACGCGCGCGCACACACACACACACACACACACACACACACACACATTCCCTTCAGCATACATGCTTGGTACCCTTATGCTAACTCATCAAGGAGCTGGTCATAGCCGTGGGGACAAGGAGAAAGGCAGCTGAGCTAGACCACGCACATTGAAGCACCAGGAAGTTCTGGAGCAGGGTAGCCGCCCTGCTGGATTCCCGAGGGTGCCGTCTTCCCTGTAGTCCTGGCTGCAGCTATGGCTCCCCACCCTCCTTCCTGCCCTGGGGAGCACTGTGATGGTCGGCAGAACGTGTTGGGAAGCAGAAGCCGTGAAGGTAGCCAACTTTAGCTGCACTTGTGGGCCTGGGGCGGCCACGGTGGGTCCCCCAGGCTTGGGAGTGGCATAGGGCTTCCTGGGCCCTCTAGCTGTGTGCCCTGCGACCCCAGCCCCTCCTGCTTGGCCCTGGCTCCACAAAGTAGGGGCTGTACTCGGGAGGGGCAGGAGTCAAGTGCCCTCCCCTTGTGCCTCTTCTCCTTTCTGCTTTTAACTTCTGATGTCCTGCCAGTCACGTCCAATCTAGTCACCTAGCTGTATGAGCCAGTTCCCCCTTCCCGAATTATGATCCTTCTGAAAGAGGAGCTTTGAGGGAACAGTATTTAGCCGGAGGACTCTGATGGCAAGGCATCCGCAGGCGGCCGGGGACGGGGACGGAAGTGCCAGTGCTTGGCACCTGATGGTCCCTGGCTGCCATCTGCACCCCAGCGGATGGCATGCTTTTGATCGTTCCTCCTTGTCCCCTCAGATGTGACTCCCTGCCCTGGCTGGGCGCTCCAAGCCATGGCCGACACCATCTTCGGCAGTGGGAACGACCAGTGGGTTTGCCCCAACGATCGGCAGCTCGCCCTGAGAGCCAAGTGAGTACCCCCGAGGCCTTGGCGGGCCTTCCCTTCCCTCCCTCGCCCCGCTTCCGTCCTGTTGGGGACAAGATTCAATATCTGGGACCCAGAAAGAGAAGTTTGGGGACAAGTGCATGTCTAATGCCTGCCACACTCTGGGCCCCGAGATCGGCACTCAACAGCCATTCACTCCTTTAACTGCCATGTGGAATTTACCCTCATTCCTCAGAGGAGGAAAGGGAGGCCAGGCTCCTTGCCCAGTGGCAGGCCCACACCCAGGCCCCTCTGACCCCCAGGCCTACAGCAGGCTGCAGGGGGCCAAACCACTTTCTCTGCCTTCTCTGGGGAGTGTGTAAATCCCGTCACTGAGCCTTCAGTGTCTGAGTCCCTGGAGGTGAGGAGCCTTTGATAGCCGGATGCCCACTTCACGTGAGGGCTTCGCACTGAGAGGACTGAGTGAAGGTTGGGCAAGTGAACCCCGCCGGGCTGTGACATGCAGCCAGCCTCGAAGCGTCCCCAGTCTCCTCCAGTACCCTATCAGGGTCTCTCTGGTTCTGGTTCGTCCCCTTCGGCTCCCAGTTTTCCAGTTATCCCTCAGCCTGGTGACCCCTCAGACCCAGTCAGGTCAGGGCATCTCTACCCATCTTCCCCCTTTGGCCAGAGACCAGGGCCTCCCGGATGCCTCTCCTGCCTTCCAGGCTTCCCTATCCATGCCAGGATTTGGAGGCCCCTGGTGTCTGGTAAGCCCCAACACGCCTCTTCATCTGCCAAACCACACCAATTATGGGAGCTAGCATTTCCCAAAGGGAACCAAGTTTAAGAAATTTGCAATTAGATGTTACAGGCCTGCAGGGAACAGAGCTGAAACATCAAAGAGCGCTAGAAAAATTAATCCGAAACGCCCAAGAGTGGAGTCCTCCATGATTTGCGGGCATCTCTGTGCATCAGTTAATTTGTCCCTCTCTCTAGCATGGCTTGGCTCCTTTCAGCACCCTGCGCAGCCCCCATGGGGGAGAGACCAGGGAGGAAGCCAGCCGCTCTCCCTCTCTGCCCCGATGCCAGGTGTGATGATGTGTCCTCCCGGGCAGGATACAAGGAGCTGGGGAGTGTGACCCCTGGCAACCGCTCTGGCATTTCCTTCAGTTCTCCTTGACCTTGTCTTGCCCTCAGCAGCAGCCAGAAGCTATTGTAGCATCTTTTAGTAGAGCAGATGCTTTTATCTCCTCCCCAGGGTGTGCTGCCTTGTAACGCAAGCTCCATAAAAGGAGAATACTACAAATCTTGCGTCTGGGGGCTGTGCCCTGAGGGTTCTTCTGGGAGGCCTGGGGAAGTTGCCTTCCCTGGCTTCGGCTCAGGTCTGTCCTCCAGCACCATCGGACGTTCTCTAAACCCCTACGAGGTGCCAGGCACTGACTGCACAGTAGTGAACAAGACCAACATGGTCCTTTGTCTTAAGACACTGGCGGGGAGAGGGGAGCATTATACATGGAATTACCCATGTGTAGCTACTTCGACAGCAGAAACAGGCACTGGGGGTGAAGGCAGATGCTAATTAAATCTGGGGATTTGGAGAGACTTCCCTGAGAATGTGAGGTTTATGTTGAGTCCCAGAGTAGGGGGAGATGTTAGATGGAAATAGTGGGGAGGAGCTTCTAGGCAGAAGGAAGAGCAAGTACGAAGGCCCTGAGATAGAAGAAACAGGACATGTAGAGGGCCTGGCAGGTGGCTTGAATGCAGAAGGTGAATGGGGTGAAAGGAAGTTGGGGAAGTGAGCAGGGGCCCAGTGGTGGAGGGCTGGTCCTCCAGGCTCACTTTCTAGAGGGGGAGACAGAGGGTCCTACTTGGTCCTGAAATGTTTAAGCCCCGTGATGGAGCTATGCCCGGGGCATCTGGAAACTCTGAGAATGGACTCAACTTGGAGGGGATCTTTACCAGGAATCTGAAAGAAGTTTTTTTAAATTAAATTTAATTTATTCATTCATTCATTTTATGAATGAAGGTGAGGGCATGAGCAGGGTGTTGGGAGGGTGGAAGAGGGAAAGAGAATCTCAAGCAGCACACTGAGTGCTGAGCTTGATGTGGGCCTTGATCCCAGGACCCTGGCATCATGACCTGAGCCAAGACCAAAAGTCGGATACTCACCTGACTGAGCCACCCAGGCGGGCCCTAAAAGGAGTCTTAGAAAGGAATAGGAGTGACCCAGTGGAAAGGGGATTTAGGAAGGTGGGCAGTCACTGCAGGTGGAGGGCACAGCGTGGGCAAAGGCCTGGAGAAGACAGCACGCAGCCCAGAGCACACCATGTGAGACCAGGCCAGCAGAGACATGAAGGCTCTGTACCCGGGGGCCCTATTGACGGGTGCCAGGGGCCACTGAAGACTTTTCCTTGGGGCTTACCACCATGTCTGCATCTGGCAGCCGTGAGCGGGCCACCTTTGGGGGCGTGGAGGGGCGTTCAGGGGAACGAGAGGCTCAGTGGCAACCAGGGCCATCATGGGAGTTTCGATCTGACCGGACAGGGGCAGTGGGACAGGGGAGGAGGTTGACTGAGAGGACAGGTTATCAGGGTTTGGTCCGTGGCCAGATGGAGGCAGAGGGGAGGCCGAGAGGATGCCCCTGGGAAGCCTGGCAGGGCTGCCAACAGCTGTGGGCCCTGGACTGCATCTAACCGCTCTCAGTCCCCTTAATCCGCTGAGAAAAGGGGAGGTCCTAGGGGAGGCCAGCCTTAAGGATGACAGGAGGGTCTGGGGTGAGGAGGTCTGCCGTGCCCTGGGCTGGCGCCAGGCCCAGAGCTAGCCGGATGGGAGTGCCACCCTCCAGGACGGATGGCAGTGCTGGTGCCATGCCCTCCCGTTTCTGTGTTCCCAGGCCTGCCTTTTCCCTGTGGGGTGGGAGGCCTGAGCTTGGGGACCCTGTTCTCCAGTCCTCCTTCCCTGGCCCAGGGGCTCACACACGGAGGGTATCCTGACCAATCCCTGATTACCTGAATCCCTGAAATGCTCAGATGGAGAAAACCTGCAGCTCGGGGTGGGTGAGGGTTGCTTTTCAGGACCTAAACCCCTCAAGTCTGCTCGGTACACAGAGGAAAGGTGGGCACGTGCGCCTGCCCGCTCCAAGGACTGGCCTCCCTTTCTCTGTCTCCCGGCCCTGCCCCTTTCCCTCTGTTCACTTCCGCTGGCCCTATGAGGACTGCTTCCAAAAGTGTTGCTCTGGGGTAGTGCTTCTTTGTGCCTTGGAGGGAGACATAGGCAGTCTAGAAGTCTGGAGGCCCTCGGTATGGCACCTTACTTTACGTCTTTGTGCCTTTGCATGTGTGGCTTTCCCTGCCCAAGCACCATCACCTTCTTTCTCTGGGGGAAACACCTGTTCGTCCTGCAAGATCCTGCAGGAGCTCTGTGTCTTTGGTCATGCCATTCCTGATGGTTGTGCCCGTGAGAATGATAGCCGTCAGCAGTAACCACCCCTGGTGAAGTGATTGGGCATTTGCTGTGTACAGAGCACTTGGTATACCCTCCCTCCTCCACTCCGCGCGGCATCCCTTAAAGGGACAGATCAGGAAATCCGGGATGAGCGGCAGCCCACATTCTCATGACCGGGAAGGGACCGAGCCAAAGGTAAGACCATCTACTGGACCCCGGTCTAATCCCTTCCCCTTAACCGGCCTGCTGGACTTGCAGAGAAAGGCCGTGTTCTTTAGCTCTCCTGACATAGTTAAAATAGATAGTTAAAAGAGCTGTTGGCTGCAGTAGCCCGGATGGGACAGTGAAGTAAGACCACCAGTGTCCATCTGTGTCAGAGAACCACCAGGAGGATGTCCCTGTCCTCACCCTCTCGCCCTGTGTCCTGCATCAGAGACTCTTGCTTGCTGTCACTTCTTTAAGGAAGCCCTTCTAGAACCTTCCTCTGAACCAGGTTAGTTCCCTTATTTATACAGGCCCCTAATGTCCGCCTGCGCATACCCCCGGCAGCCTGTCCCCAACACCTACCAAGCCTGGCCTCGTAGTGGACGCCTAATGAACAGGTCAAGAACGAGTAGCTCTTCTGGTTTTCTATTAAGTAAATATTGGTGTCAGTGATTGGTTGTCTTGTGTCCCCAAGCCCATTGTCGTTCTTCAGGGTGGTCACTCTGCCCTCCTGCCCACCTCTATGTTCCTACCACCTGGCACAGAATGTCTCAGACAGGCTGGGATGCTAGGCAGAGAGTTGGGGCTTGGTCCGCAGCTGCCCCTCACATTCCCTCCAGAAAGATAGGAGGGGCGTGAGTTCTTCCCCTCTGCCCCCCCCCCCCCGTCACAGCCTCGGGAGGTGGCACTCCTGCCACTGCGCCTGACCTCGCCGGCTCTCCTCCTGTGCGGCGGAGTCACCCTCCTGCCCTTAAACCCTCTCGTTTCTAAACGGCTCTGTGCACCTCCTTTTACATTCAGGGTTCGTTTTTGATCTAATTACCATTCTTTCCCATCCCACAGTGAGCTCCATTTCACTTTAGACGCTGCAAAGCTCAGGTTTTTTTTTTTTTTTTTAAGGTTGATTTATTTATTTGAGAGAGAGAGGGAGGACAAGGGGGGAGGGGGGCCCAGGGAGAGAGAGAAGTGGGCCCCTGCTGAGCAGGGAGCCCGACGCGGGGCTCTATCCCAGGACCTGGAGATCATGACCTGAGCCGAAGGCAGACGCTTCACTGACTGAAACACCAAGGCGCCCCCACATCTGTTTGCTGATCTTCTGCGCTCTTCCTTGCAGCCCTCTGTGCCGTGGCAGTGGCCTTCTCCGTCTCTCCAGCGGGTCGCACCCGCGCTGCCAAGGTGGCCCTGCCATTTTGTGGGGCCCGGTGGCTGTCCGGTGTCAGAGCCGGCATCCGAAGCGTCCGCCCTGATCCCCGAACCCCTCTTCTGCACACACAGCACCTGGGCTGTCCCCAGACGGTTCTGGGGGCGGGGTGCTTCGCGGTGTGGCGGGGCTGTCTGAGTTTGCCCTGCGGTGGCCTCAGGGCCGGCCATGTGCTCTCTCCAGGCTGCAGACGGGCTGGTCCGTGCACACCTACCAGACAGAGAAGCAGAGGAAGAGCCAGTGCCTCAGCCCCGCCGAGGTGGAGGCCATCCTGCAGGTCATCCAGAGGGCAGAGCGGCTGGACGTCATGGAGCAGCAGAGAATCGGGTAAGGGCTGCTTCTGAGCTGGGGCAGAGCGGGATCCTTGAGAGGGAAGCAAAGTCATTTAGTGTCCGAGAGTGGCGCCCTGGGTCCTAGCGCTGGCTTTCGGCACTGGGAGGGAGTCCACTCTGCCCGAACACCCCTGTGGTGCAGACATGTCACCCCGCCCCTCCAAGCCTCAATGCACTCCTCTGTAAGACGTGGACGGTGGCTCCTGTGTGGGCCTAGGCCGTGCCGGGGGCGGGGGGATGAATGATCGTGGTGAAATGCATTAGGGGCTCTTCAGCTGGGCACACGTGAGAGGAGGGATCTGAGTGGAAGTCGAGCTTGGACCATCCTGCCCCGACAAGGACTCCAAGAGAAGGTGCTCTCCAGCTGGTTCTAGCCTCTTCTCCTGGCCTCCAGCGTCCAGATCCAGATTTCAGACAGTTTGGTGGTGTCTCTTTTTTCAGTTTGTTGAATTGCAAAAGCAGTTCATACCTCCTAGAAAATTGGAAAGACAGGGAAAAACACAAGTAGGCAAATACAAATGCGGCGCATGGCATCGAGCAGGATTTAATTTGATTCTGATCTCCTTGTTCTTCTCCTATTCATCTTTTTCATTAAATATGTGATCATTTAAAAAGTCAGACATTGTAGGTGCAATAATGGTAATTAAAAATGTGGAAAAAGAAAAAAAAGGTCAGACATTGTAGAAATGCACAGTTCTAAAAGCAGAAGCACCACTACAAGGCCCCTGCTGTCCAGTTTATTATTTGTGCCTAAATAATATGGACATATTATTACTGTTGTTTTATTACAAAAAGGGTGTACATCAGACAGACCGGTTGTCTTTAGCTTTTTTCGCATGTAAGTTGGTCCTCCTGTGCGGAAGGTGCAGCCCCAGGCTCGTGATTGACAGGCCGCATCCCTCGGGCTTCCTCAGGAGGGCATGCTGGGAGCCAGTGGGAGGTGTTTCATGTGGGCTCCCTGATGCAGGGGGAAGTGTTGGCACCCCCTTATCCATCTGTCTGGCCCCCACTGTGAACACTGGATTTGACAGAGATATGGAATGACCCAGAAGGCAGTGCCTCAGACTAAATGTCTTAGAAGGAGGAGGTGTAGCTGTATGTTTCCAGGAGTTAGACGGGGCTCCCTGTGAACACGGAGTTCAGGCCAGAGCTCAAGCTGGGCTTGTTCCCGGGGCCTTGCAGGTCCGTGGGTGCGGGACAGTGGAAGGGACCTCTGTGGAAGTCAGAGGGCGTGTAAGTAGAGACAGCTTCCCCTTGGCCCCCAGGCAGAGCCTGATCACTTCAGGGATCAGGGAGAGGGGGGCCTGGGTGTTGTGCCCTGGGCTCTGCCTCTTAGAAACTGTGTAACGCTGGTGGGAAGTGACTTTACATCTCTGAGCCTCAGTCTTCTTATCTTGAAAATGGGGGGAAATAGCATCCTCCTCCCCGGGAGGTTGAGGTAATGTTCCTGCACTCTGTCCTGTGTTCCTTCATTCAAGAATTTTGTCCCCGCATGTCCCCAAAACAGAAGTGGCCACCAGTTTTGTGAGGGTTGTAGTGTTGCCATGGAAAGGGGGTCATGATGGGCTGAGGGGCCATGGGACCCTGAGGAGAGTCACCTATCCTAGGCTTAGCAGGGTTCAGGGATGTTTCCTGTACCCCGGCATCAGAGGTTCAAAGGGAAGCTCATTTTCTTTCTTCCTCCAGCTTCTTCATCAACCCACTTGCTCAAACCAGAACCTCTACATCATCCCAGATCTCCCTGTCACTGACCTCCTATACCCCATTTCCATGGATGCTGCCTCAGTGCCCCTTTGCTGGGTCTCCCAGCATCCACTGCTGGCTTCCTCACCTGCACTTCTTTGTTGTAGTCCCAGTTTTCCACAGTGGCTGGAGTGAGCATTAAAAGTGCCACATGGGGCGCCTGGGTGGCTCCCCAGGTTTAAAACCTCTGCCTTCTGCTCAGGTCATGATCCCAGGGTCCTGGGATCGAGCCCCACATTGGGCTCTCTGATCAGCAGGGAGCCTGCTTCTCCCTCTGCCTCTGCCTGCCTCTTTGCCTACGTGTGATCTCTCTACTCTCTGTCAAATAAATAAATAAATAAAATCTTTAAAAAACAAACAAACAAACTGCCACTTGGGGGGCACCTGACTGGCTCAGTCAGAAGAGCCTGTGACTCTTGATCTTGGGGTCCTGAGTTTGAGTCAAGTGTAGAGATTACTTACATGAATCCATCAATAAAAACTTTAAAAAATTTTTAAAAATTTTAAATGTCCCTTAGATCAAATCCCTTCTCTACTTAAAACTCTTTAGTGGCTTCATGTTGATCTTAGAAAATAATCCAAACCCCATTTTGTGTCCTACAAAACCCATGTATCCTGTCCTCTCCTTGCCCCTCAAGCCTCCTTTTATCCCAGGCTCCCGCACGCTCACAAGGGAATGGCCACACTGGCCTCCCCAGTGTTCTAATGCGCCACGGCCTTTGTCTTTGCCATCCCCCCCCAATGCTATTCCCTCTGCCTGCAGTACTCCCCACCCCTCCCTGCTTTTCACCTGGTTTGGCCTTGTCATCCTTTAGCTCTCAGTTCACACGTTCTCAGAGAGGCCTTCACTGATCACCTGCCATGCTCCCTCTCAGCCTTCTCCCAACACATTGACTTAATTTCATAGCACTCCCCCTGTCTGAAGTCAGTTTGCTTGTTGACTTTTTATGGACTTTCTCTTTATTGTTCTACGAGAGCATGTCTGTCTCTGGCTTGTTTACTATCCCCATGGCGTGTCACATCGTAGGTACTCAATTAATAGTTGGTAAGCGAATGAATGATTAGAAGGTAGCCTGGAAAAGGGGTAGGGCAGGGAACAGTGTCTCAGGTGAAGGAACAGGACATGGGCCCTGGTATAGTGCTGGGGCCCCATGGCAGCCATACTAAGGCAGTCGTCAGGTTGGGGACAGGAAACACATTCCATCTGACTCCGTGTCCTGTGCTGCAGACGGCTGGTGGAGCGGCTGGAGACCATGAGGCGGAACGTGATGGGGAATGGCCTTTCCCAGTGTCTGCTCTGTGGGGAGGTGCTGGGCTTCCTGGGCAGCTCATCAGTGTTCTGCAAAGACTGCAGGAAGGTAAGGCCCAGCTCTGGCTACCCAATCTGGACCCGCTCTGCGGCTTTGCACCCTGGCTTCCAGGACTGTATGTCGTATGTGTCTGTGTGCGTCCTCATGTGCATGTGTATCCACAAGGTATCCTGTGTTTCTTGGCAGGAAGAGTTAGGGCCTATGGTTGAATGACCTGGCTTCTAGGACCAACTCCACAGAGTGCACCTCTGGGTCTCACAGGCCTGGGTATGGATTCAGCTTTTGCACTAGCTGGATGACCTCAGAAAACTTGTTTAATATGTTGGTCCTCATCTTTCTCATCTGTAAAATAAGGATAATGATAACATGTACCTTAGAAAGTTGTGAGGATTAAATATTATATGCCTAGGACTTAAAAACGTTGTCTGCCACAGAAGTACTCAGTAAACTTTATTAGTTATTAAAGAACTAAATTTCTCCTCAGGGCCAAACAGTATGCTAAGATGATAATTCTAATTCTGTTGATCTGCTCTCGGTCCCTGATCTCTCAAATAAGAATGAGCTTTGCTGCAAAGTCAAATGGATTTTTCCCCTTTCTTATACTCCACTGATTATTCTAAACGTATATTAAATTGTTTCCAGTTGAGTCCCAGACTTCTTAAAATAACTTTATGTTTTTCCTGGACTTTCTAATTGCCTTTCTTTTCTTACTGACCCAAGACTCATGTGCCTTCCAATCCTTAGGATTATTTAGCATCTCAATTTTACTGTCTATGGCACAGAGCCTACATTTTTTTCCCCTTTTAGACCTTTCATCCTACTCCAGTGTAGACTCGTTGCTGCATAGCTATCATCATGGGACTTCCCTTTACTGCCTCCTAGATAGAGAGCTATTCCCAAGATATTCCCATATCTTACTCTTTCCTTTGTTTTTCACTCTAGTTTTACTGGTACCTATCTTCCGCTTGTTTTAAGCCTCAAGTTATTTTAGTCAACAAGACAGAGATAGAAACTTCTCTCTTGATATTATATTGGGTGAGGGAACAAAAACCAAATAATGATCAAATAAATAAGAATGTTTCAGGAAGCAATACATTCTAGGAAGAAATAACAGGAGATAGATTGGGGATGGGGTGTGGGGGGGCCTAGAGCCACGAGAACTGTAGAAAATAGAGAAGTCAAAGAAGTAAACATGGACTTAGCCACGTGAAAGCCATTTGCAACCTTGTTAAGGTCATTTTGCGTGGCATTCAAAAGCTGGGTGAGAGAACCCAGATGCAAAAGGGTCAATATACTGAAGTAATAAGTGGAAAAGTCAGGATTTCAGCTAAGGTCATATCCCCCCCCTGTTCTGGGACTGTGGTGAACTGGGCTAAGGCCTACGGATTTTCTGGTGAAGGGTCTCAAGAACAGTGGAGATGTGGCAGGAGCCTGGGTAGCAGGATAGGGTTGGGCACTCGTGTGCCAGCTCCTCCTTAAGCCCTCCGTGGCCCCAGACTAGATACCAACATAGGCAGTAGGCAAAGGGACTCACAATGCCTTGCTCCCAGCCCTTGGGCAGATTGGGTTATACTTTGTGACTTCTGCCTGGGAGAGTGGAGCCCAGCATTCCATTTCCTCTTTCTGCCCCTCAGCCCACAACTGCTATAAATGTTCAGGTTTGCAGGACCATGACAAGGGGGCAGAGCCTTGTCTCTTCCCCTGGAAACGTGTGGGACCTCTGCTACAGGGACAGGCTGCTGTCTTGACTGCTGAAGGGTCCTTGGAGAGCCATTTCCTAGACCACAGTGGCAGTCCTAGGGGAGGATCTCAGCTGCATGGGGAAGGGGGGTAAAAAATGTCCTTCTAGATGCTCTTGAAACTCCCCATCCCATCATACCCTGGAGTACTGAGCTGTTCCAGTTTTTCTCTTTTTTAAGGCTTTATTTATTTGAGAGAGAGTGAGAGCTAGAGAGAGAGTTCCAAAGATGGAACTCCCACTGAGCAGGGAGCCCGATGCCCGGCTCCATCCCAGGACCCCAGGATCACAACGTGAGCCCAAGGCAGAAGCTTAACCGACTGAGCCACCCAGACACCCCTGGGCTGGTCCAGTTTGAAATTGTTCTTATTTTGCAGCAGGCCGAGGACCTGGTCTTGATGTGGGCAGAAAGGTGAAGAGGCCTGTGGGTTTCCAAGGGAAGTTGCTCCTGGATAGAAGTGAGAGGAGAGGGTGCAAGTAGGCATGTGGGTGTTTCCTTCTCCATCCTTGAGAAGATGGTGTCATTCGTTCGTTCGTTCATTCGTTCATTCTGCAAATAGTAGAGGGCCCACTTATGTGCAGGCCCTGTTCTAGGTGCTGCCATTACCATGAGCAAGAGAGACAAAACCCTTGTTCTCATGGAGACTTTTTTTCCAGGGGTGCGAGAAGGGAGACAGACAAAATACTGTCCGGTAGACTGGAGGCTCCGCAGTGAGTTAGAATAGGGCAGTGTGGTAGCGTTGACTCGGAGGACCTTTCTGAGGCCTGAGCACAAGCAGGACCCAGCCCTGGGAAGATCTGGATGGAAAAGTGTTCCAGGCAGAGGAAGCAGCAAGCATGAAGTTCCTGAGGCGGAAAGCAGCTGGGCAGGTTCAAGGAACTGATGGAGGCATTTGGGGCAGAGGCGAGCATGCCCATCACACGAGAGCTTCATAAGTCAAGGTCGGGAGTTGACATTTGATTCTGAGTTTCATGGGATCCTAGTAGAGTGTTGTGAGCAGGGTGTGATGTGATCTGATTTGTCTCTGTAAGTGACGAGCCTCGCTGCTCTCTGGCGAGAGGATGGTGAGGGGACATAAAGCGACAGTGGGCAGCGAGTTAGGCCCAGCCTGTCCTTGGGGATGAGACACTGGGCTGGAGACAAGACAGCACAGGATGGGGGCCACGTTTTAAGAAAATCCATCTTTTCGCTATCAGAACAGGTGGATGATGGAGGGTCCTTGGAGGAAAAGCAGGTCCTAGACTGCAGCCGGGCCAGAGCGAGAGGTCACTGGGTCCGTCCTGTGTGATGGGGGAGCCATGGGCCCCCTCTGCCTGCCACTGAGTGCTGTTCCTGTGCACATGCGCGTGGGTTGCAGTCCCGGTGTGGGGGTGGGGGTAGGCTGCAGAGGGGAAGCTGGGAGAGCTCTGACACGGGGAGCGTCCAGATCTAAGTCTCAGGTGTTCCTGGCCACACGGAGCTGTCCCCGGCAAGAACTCCGGCACATTCAGGGGTTCTAGCTAATGAGTGTGCCAGCAGAGCCCGCGATGCCGGGCAGGCCTTGGTGCGGTGACCCCCTCCGTAATTGGGCCTGCCCGCCCGGGCCGCCAGCCCTCATTATCGGAGGGCTGTGGTGGGAAGGGAGAGGGGCTGGCTGGTTAATTAGAGGGGCCTGGCACTTCTGATTGCTTAGCAGCTGAGTCAGCCAGCTTTCGGTTTGATTGAGTCTGTCTTCACCAGCTGTAGGGGAGGCCAGACAGGGCTGCAGGAGAACCCGCCTGAGCCGGGATGGCATTGTCACCGTGCCGGGGGCGGGGGGGGGGGGGGGGGGGGGGG
>CM052804.1:38742074-38861873 GCA_028533885.1 Nasua narica
GGCTGTAGGCAGCCTCCCAGGGTCAAGGCTGTAGGCAGCCTCCCAGGGTCAAGGCTGTAGGCAGCCTCCCAGGGTCAAGGCTGTAGGCAGCCTCCCAGGGTCAAGGCTGTAGGCAGCCTCCCAGGGTCAAGGCTGTAGGCAGCCTCCCAGGGTCAAGGCTGTAGCTTCCCGGAGAGAGAGGGGAGTTGTGGCCACTGGGTCACTCCCCACAGCCCTCTGGAGACCCTCCACTTAGCGCAGCTTCCCGCGGAGCCCTGCCCCCCAGAGCTCGCTGCTGTGAGGGACAGTGTGGGGGCAGTGTGCGAATGTGTAGCACGCAGGGCCCCAGGAGAGCTGGAGGGCTGCAGAGGAGAGCTAGTTCTCAGCCCGGGAGGGTGGGCTCCGAGGTGCCAGGGGAGGGCACATCAGGAGACACAGCCCTGTAGAGGCAGGGTGAGAGGGAGAGCTGGGACTGGTGGCTAGGGGCCCTAGCTGGGGGTGTGGGGGGGGCTGGAGGAGGGAGGAAGGAAGAGGGGGGAGAGGCAGGCTGGGGGAAGGAAGGAATCGGGCTGGACTGCTGAGGATCCTGTAGGCAGCAAAGCCATCAAAGGGTGCGAAATGGGATGACAAACAGGTGGGTCTTTGGGGAGGTTCCTTCCAGAGACAGAGTCAGAGGAGGGAATGCGTAGTGGGTTGGAGAACCTGTTGGATGCTGAATTATCCAAGTGGTAATAACAAGGGCTTGAATTCAGAGAGGACCAACCAGGATGGGGACTCAAAAGACAGTAAGGAGTTGTAAATAACAAAAGCTGTCCGTGATTGAGAGCCCACTGAATTACCATCCGCCCTGGGAGGTCCCACTTTGCAGGTGAGGAAACAGGCGTGTGTTAGTCCCGCACCTGGCCGCATGAGGGTCAGTGGCAGGGTCAGCTGGCCTTGCCCGGGTGCTATGCTTGTGCTCAGGGCCTGGTGGGCTGGGCCGGGCCGGGCCAGGAGCAGGCCTGGGGAGGGGCTGCTGGGACCAGTTGGGGCATGTTGGTACAGATGGGACTGAGGTTCCTGGGGGAAGCCATGTGGACCGTGTGGTCTGTGGGCAAGATCCCAGGCTGCGGCATCTAAAGAGGGACCCCGGAGGGAGATGCGCAGCCCGGAGGTGGACGTTGCAGGGGGGTGGAGACTGAAGTGACATGGGAGAAAGTGAAGGTCTGGATTCAATAGAAGGCTCCCACCCCATGAGGCATAGTGGGAGAGTAAGGGGCAGCTGTCTTCTCCCCTTGAGCCTGCCTAAATGACTCATCCAGAGACATTTCTGTGACTTACTGTCCCCACGTGGGTATCCTGCATTTGAAGTGTCAGGACCTCTCTGTACAGCAAGTGAGCCAAGAGGGGTCCCTGGGCACCTGCTCCGTACAGTCAGGTCACCCACGTTGACAGGGGTCACCCTGAGAAGGATGGATCCATGTAAATGTCATGGGAAGCCGCCCAGTAGGGTGCTGAGGGGCAGAGGCTGTTGGAGAGAGCTGGGCCACCAGGGAGGGCTGGTCTCCTGAGCTCTGAGGTAGGCGCCACCCCAGCCTCCTGATTGTCCCTTGGGGGGCCACCTTCCTGTGCTCCCTCCTGACAGTGCCCCTACTCGGGCTTCACCTCGAGCCCTGACTCTGCCAGCGCCCGCACCTCCAGCTCTGAGTGTGGCATCCTGGGGACCCCGCCTGCACCCTGTTCCTCTTCTGCTCCAGGGACCCAAGGGCTAGGGGGCCCTCCATCAGGGGCCGATACTGATTTTTGAACCATCTTTGAACTAGAATGGTTTTTACGTTTGTAAATGGTTGAAAAAAATCGAAAGAAGAAAGTTACATGAAATGGGAGTTTCAGGGTCCATCAGGTTCAGTGGGAACAGGCTCGGCCCATTCATTTACATATGGCTACTTTGGCTTGATAGTCATGACAGAGAACCTAAAATGCTTACTTTCTGGCCTTTTGCCAAAAAAGTGTGCCAGCGCTTGTCCCAACCCATTAGCCCCCCCCCCCCCCCCGCCGCAGGCCACTGGGAAGTGAGGAGGGGTGTGTGTTGTGGGGGGTCGGGGGTGTTGCTGGGGCTCTAGAGTATTAAAGGATTTAGTAAGATAGCCTCCCCTTATTTGTATTGGTTCTCTTGGCCTAGAATTTCTTTTCCCCCCTCGAATTTTAAAAAGTACTTTTCACCTTTGCATAGAGTTGAAAAGCCCTGGCTTCGGGCTGCCTGGGATCACTGCCTCCCTTGAGCAAGTTGCCTCTCCCCTCTCTGCCTCAGTTTCCTGGCCTGGAAGACTCGTGATAGCACCTACCTCACACAGGGAGGGGTGGGAGGGGCAGGAGGGGCGGAGTATATGGTAAGCTCTTGGAAACAGTGCTCGGCATATGGTAACTGCACAATAACATGTATTATCATCAAACAATACAAAGCATCTAAAATTCAACTCCCCACCCCCCACCCTTTGCAGCCTGGGCTTTTGTCCTTCCGCCCCCTTCCATCTCCACTTGTGTACAAGTAGGCACAGGTGTGTATACCTACATAACTTTACATGGGACCATAATATACTCTACTCTTCAGTTTCCCTTTTCTTAAACTTTTTTTTTTTTTTTTTTACTCAATAACATCGAAAGGTACCCCCCTTCAGGTCTGTACATGGAAATCTAATTCCATCTGCAGGAGCTGTATGATGTAAGAGAATTTTTCCACACTTCCCTGTGGCCCTTCTCTTCCAGGCTGCTCACACACACCCTCTGGGGGTCGGGATTGGGGCAGGACTAGGGGCCCGGCCCTCTACCCGCTCCCCCCGCCCCCATTCCCGTTAGATGTGACCTCTCCCTCCAGGCCCACTTCTCCCAGGACCACAGCCCTGCTCTGCAGCTCAGGTTCTTTCCCAGAAGGGAGTGCGAGGACGGCTTGGCGTGGGGTGCAGCCGGGGCGGTGGAGCTCACGTCTAAGTGCGAGCCGTCCGCATCTGTGTCAGCGGTGCCAGCCTTCTCTGCCTGCACCTGCAGCGAGCAGACCCACAATCAGGAGAGCCCGCCACGGGCGCAGCTCTGTTCTGATCCACCCCCCGGGGGCCCCGGAGCAGCGTCCCCCCCAAAAGAGGGAAACCATGAGGTGAGAGGGTCTCTCGGGCCCTTCTAGCACTTTCCTCCTGTGAAGCTCAGGCTTCTTCAGCCTTTGCAGCTTTCCGCCCCAGACCTGCTCCCCAGGGGCCAGTGCCTGCTGAGAGCTAAACCTCGTTTCTCAAGCCTCCAGAACACAGCTGGGCGTCTCGTTGTTTTAAAGCCGAGATCAGTTTGTTTCCCGGTGTGCTTTGGCTCTGGCTATGGTTGAGTCCCTGTCCTCTCAACAGGAGGAAGCCAGTGTGGGGGTTGGCATGTGTTTCTGAGAGCCCCCCTGCCTCTGATGTTTCTCTGATGCCACACGGCCCTCAGAGCCCACCTCGGAGGTAGGTAGGCAAAGGGCATGATTATACCCATTTTCCAGATGAAGAAATAAGCTAAGCAGGAACTACTCTCACTGCTCAGTTCAACTCTTTGCCCATGTATCCTTTGGGAAGTAGAGAGAGCTAAAGATGTGTAGGAGACCCCCAAAGGAAGGTGCTGTCTGGTGCCAGCTTGCCAGTGGGATACTAAAGCTATCAACCAAGTGCATCCCCCTTAGAGACCACCATCATAGGGTGCAGTGCCCAACCCTAGCACCCGCCCCCCTCCTGAAGCAGACCCATCACAGAGTGAGTCTGGGGCCTCACCCTGGTTTGTCACACCCCTGAGGTAGCTGAGTGGCTGGATGGGGGGGGGGCGTCTGCTGGGGGCTCTTGAGTGGTAAACCAGGGTCACCAGAAGGCCAGCTCCTCACCGAGTGGGCTTGGGTTAGGGTGTCGGGGACCGTGGTTGGGCCTCTTCCCTGAGGACACCTGTCCAGCTCCCCCTCGGGCCCCTGGCCATCCGGGCTCAGCAGCTCTTTTCCCGGGGTCTGGTCAGTGTAGCTTCGAGAACGCAGACAGCAGGAAGCAGTGTTGGCAAATCTGTTTAGTGGCTGTTACCAGGAACAGTAATTTCGTGCAGCCGCTTGTCCTCTGTTGTGGTAAATAACAGATAATGATATTTCCAGGCAGTGGTGTGGCCCTCACCTCTCCGGCAAGCTGCCACACTTCGGAGGGCCTGTGATTCTTCATCGCTCTCCAACGGCCTCTGTTTTTCCCTTTGTGACATTTCCCTCCTGGCTGTTTGCTGACCTTAACTCGAAGTGGCTTTAGCCGGTTCTCTGCCCACCCACACCCCCCTCTCCCCGCCGCGGGTAGCACGGGGCGCCTCTCCTGCTGAGGGGAGAGTGGGGAGTGGACTCTCCAACTACAGCTCCCATTAGCCTGGGCTTCCAAACCACGAAAGAACCAGGCCGTTCTCAGAGACAGCTTGGGGGTTCTGTAACTTCCCTTCCAACCCCTTTCCTCACCCTCGTCATCCCACCTTCTGTGGCTCTCCCAGGTGACAGATGGAGAAGCTGAGGCCGAGAGGCCTTCCTGAGACCCCTCTTGTCTGGGAACCACACCTGCCTTGCTGAGTTTCCAGGTATAGCCAGGAGTGTGGCTTGGGCCGTGTCCGGGGAGAGGGACCTGAGCGCCCGAGCCCCTGCGGAGCCTCCCCACCCAGCTCCCGACTGCCTGTAGCAGAGTCTCATTCGCTTTCCAGCTCATTCTCTGCTCAGGTGTGATGGGTGTGCTGCCCCCCCACCCCCACGGCCTACAGCATCAAGTCTCGCCACCCCCACACGGTACCCTCGGCTTCCCGTCCATTCCCTGGGCTCACGCTGCTGACATCAGCCACATAAACGAAACACCTGGGCTGGGGGTCCTGCGGCCTGGGGCTGGGGCCTGACTCCACCTGGCCCAGACCGGCCACCGATCTCCTGGGCGCTCTGTTCGTGCTCATCAGCAGGGCCCCTCCTTGATCATTAGTGCTGCTGCTCCTGGAATGTTCTGAAGCCCTAAGATGTTCGTCTAGTCTGCTGTGTTTTTGAAGTTTAGAAAAAAAAAAAATCAGTTCCAACCGGGTATTTTTGGGCTTCAAGGGTGTTTACTGTGTCCCAGGCCCTGGAGGGAGAGGGTATTTTCACATAAACTGACGTTTTGAGAATAATGATAATCCTGTGAAGTCAGAGAAGGCAGTGCTGACCTCCACGGACAGGTGGGGCTCCCTCGGGGCTGGAATGTCCCATGCTGAGTTGGTGGGGGCAGGGCTGGGGGATGGGCGGGGTCTCCTGACTTGGCTTCTGGCAGATCCTGACCAGCCATCTCCAGTCTCCCCAGCCCTCACCCGTTTCCCAACCTGGTCTCTTTGGCCAAGCAACTTAAGTTTGTTGGAGGGCTGGCAGTGTCGTTCAGCTCCGGGCCTCATGGTCGTGCTCCAGGTCCCCTTCTGCCTCCTCCAGGTGCTGGCCCCCGTGGCAGCCCCTTGCCCTTCTGTGCTCTCCCTCTCCACCAGCTGCATCCCTAAGAATCGAAGTGTTCAAGTCCCCTTCAGACTAAACAAACATTTATTGAGCACCTAGGGCACCGTCCAGGTTCTAGAGCTCTCTCAGGGAACGAGGCAGGCAAAGCTTCGGCTTTCCCGAAGCACCTTCAATGGGTGGTGAAATGGACAATAGACAGCACACAGGTCAACATGGAAAGTTCCCTGATCTACAGCACCTCTCCACTCCTTAAGTTCCCCAGCTTCGGCCCTCCCTCTTCGTCTGTTGCTTGGCCTTCCTCCCCAGCCCGGGTCCTGTGTATCAGCTCCCACGGGGCAGCTCTTCCAAGGGAGTCCACTCACATCGCAAACAGCAGCATGTCCGACGCCAATGATCCCGCCTGACCCTCTCCCCACCCTGTTAACTTCGCCACCATGCATCCTGTTGTCCACGCCAGCAGCCTCAGAATGACCTGGTATCCTTCCTTTGCCTCCGTGTCCCTTTCCCAGCCGAGAGTTGGAATTCCATAGGCATCTGGGAATGTTCTCAAAAAAGAACCTTTGCTGAGAACGTGGAGGATAGATCAACAGGAATGTGACTGAAGCGCTCAGCAAAGGCATTTTTTCTGAAACCCAGATCTGATCTGTCCCTCCGGTCCTCGAAAGCCATGGCATCCCGGCCGTGCACACACTGCTTGTCGCTCAGCCTCTGCCTCCTTTCCTGGCTGACTTCATGCCAGCGACCTGCTGAAGTTGGGCATTTGAATGCAAACGATGTTCTTGTTCTCCAAGGAGTCCTACATAATCTTAGAGGGGGCACAGTCCCGGGAGGGACAATTTCAATATGATGCAGTCAGCATTCTAGAAATATCTACTCACTGTGGAAGTGCACACAAGGGAGTAACTAGTACTTTGCCGGGGGGTAAATCGAGGAAGGAGCCTTGGAGGAGGAGACATTCTCATTGTGCCTGAAGGATACATAGAAGTTTGCTAGGCATGAAGCAAGCCTGGGAAAAAGCTGGGAAGCAGGGAAGTACCTAGAGTGTTGGGAGCAGAGTGGGGCGTGGGTGGGGGGCTGGGCCGGGAGGGGACAAGGATCAGGATTCTCAGGGGTGTGTGTGTGTGTGTGTTTGCTTCTCTCTCTGCCCCTCACCTGGGAGCCTTGCTGGGCTTGCAGCCTGGTCCAGGACCTGGGGGTTAGCGGGGCCTCGGGAGGAGTTTGCCGAATGTTCTGGGCCTGCATTAGCTCTGGCCTGCAGCTACGGTTGCTGCCCACCAACTTCTAGGAAAGGGATGGTGGAGACTTAACAGGAGCCTCTTGCCTCGCCTTCCCATAGAGATTTCGAGTCTTCCAAACGTGGGGCTGTGACTTCAGTGTCTTCGGGGTCAGGCCCACACCCTGGTCACAGGCCCTGGAGCCACCGAGTTTCTGAGCTAGGGTCTGTTGGGCAGACCTGGCTAAGGGCTCCTTGTGTGGCCAGCACTGACCACAACGAGCATCCCCCCTCCAAGATGTGGCTTTGTGGTGGGCCCGAAGGAGCCAGGCTTACTTGGAGCCATAAAGAGGGTGCTGAGAAGGGCAGGGCATTTGCAAGATGCTGGATTGTGAGGACAAAAAAAAAAAAAAAAATCCAGTCTTTTCTTCAGCTGTGGTTCTGAGAACCAAGGTTCATTTAACAGAACCCGAGCCAAATTTCTACCAGGTGGCAGGCATGCCACCCAGTGAGAAATTGTCTATGAGAGGCCTGGGCTTCTGGAAAGCAGAGGTTGATGCTGCAGCCATGGGTGGGCTGAGGGAGGCCAGAGCTGGCTCTGGGACTTTTAGTTCCTTGTGTTCATGTTTCTGGCAAGGCCAGTGTCTGTCCATTTCCTGGGCCCTAGAAGCATCCTCTTAACAAGTGGGGGGTCATAGAGGGCCATGGGTGAGAGGCAAGATCAGGACCGGGATCTCAGTCCAGCTTTCCACTTCCCTTGTGTGACCCCAGACAAGCTACCGAAGCAGTTTGCCCTGCTCCTGTCATCGTTAAATGAATAATCCGTGTGAAACACTCATGCCGTGCCCCACACACGGTACGCCTTATATAAGCTCTTGCTTTTATTATTATGGACCTGGGTCCCCACCCTGACTCCGCCACTTCCTTGTAACATGAACTTGGCCAAGCCACCCCACTTCTCTGGGCTTCCAATCCCTCATCCACGACATTCAGATCATAAAACCACCCTCGCAGGGCTGTTGCGAATGTAAACGAGATTGAATGCAACAATGATAATGTGTGTTGAGCACTGAGCACGGTGCCGGGCTCAATAAATGGCAGCTATTACCATTATTATGAGTTGTAATTCTAAGTAACCACGCGGCAGGGAGCAAGATGGATGGAAGCCGGCTCCCTCCACCCCCTGGGCCTTTGCCTGCCCTCGCTCCCTCCTGACAGAGTGGATCCGGAGAACGGTAAGCCGCTGTGTGACATGGGGGTCCTGGGAGACCACTGGTCTCAGCCTCGTCCCCAGAGACTCCAGTGGAGCCCACTGGACCTGCGGCTGGGAGTCTGGGGGCAAGATGGCCTCACCATCACTCAGGCGCTGTCCATTCCCAGAACCCAGGCTGGCAAGCTGGGTGCAGAAGCAAGTTCTGTCCCTGAGCTGGAAGGAGCTAATCAGGGCGTGGGGATTCTAGTCCCAGGACTGGCCAGAGCCAAGCAGGGGAGCAGCAGGCTGTGTTCAGAGCTTCTGGAAAGCTCGATAGTGGAACTCCATCGACCATTATATTCCTTCTCCCTTGGCTGGTTGGCTCAGTGACAAGCGAGCCCTGAGGTGCACACCAGGCCCAGGAGATTTTAGGAAGGTTGTGTTCAGGGACCTGATAGAAACATTCTCAGAGGAGTGGCAAGTTCTGATGCACTTTTTTTTCTCATTTGTCTGGAAAAGAAGCAAAACCCGGACACAGTCTCTGGTCTGAGGGGTGATGCTGAGGATAGGCAGGACCAGGAAGAGTTAGCGGGCTTGAGGGCGGGGGGGGGGGGCATCCGTCCACCCCCACAGCCCCCCACCAGCCTGGAAGCTTTGTCTTGGCCAAAGTAGCCCATGACCCCGTCAGACGCACGAGCACAGAGATGATCCAAAGCCACATCCAAGTAGGATTTCTTATCATGCGCTCGTGAATGTTAAAAAAATCCAGAGCTGCTTCTGTTGCTTTTTTTGGCTTCCCTCTCCACTCGGGGCTCGGGGCTCACCGGCTGGAGTGAGGTGTTTTGGAAGCTAGTCCTGAAATCTGTGTTGCTTCCTTTCAACTGGGAGAGGCGGCTGGGGGCTGGGCCAGGGGGGTTGGGGGGGCTGATGGGCAGATGTCAGTGGCTCATCTGGTGGGAGTGGGCCTGCTGCAAGCTGGCCACGCAGCCTCCCGGAAGCCTGGGCAAAGAGGGGGGACTTGGCCCTGCGTGGTCACACACCTGCCTACCCGCACCTGGGATGGAGAGAGCTGCCGTGTCCCTGGCCCAGCATTACGGTGGGAAGCATAGAGAGTTGACTTCCTTCCGAAATTCTCCCGTTGCCTCCTGGCTTGTGTCTCCGATGGAGCAGCAGATGGCTGGCATTCTTGAGGCTGCATGCCTTTGGGGCCCAGTGACTCAGTACTTGCAGGCGGTCATGGCTGAGGTCAGTGTGCCCCTAGCCCCACTGGCCCCGGGGCTGTGTCCTGGTGAATGGCAAGGAGGCAGTGCCCGGCTGTGTCCTCTCCCACTTGAGGCTTGACCTAGTCTGCAGTTCCGGAGGAGGGGCCGGCTCTGCCGTCACTTGAGGGTGGGGGTGGGAGTGAAGGCTTGGATAAGTGTCTTATGTGGGCAGCCGCTTGGGCTCATATAACATGGGGTTCCCAGCCCAGCTCTCCGTGGCCAAATTCCTTAACCTCAAGCCTCAGATCCCTCACGCATAAAACCAGGACAGTAATACCCATTTCCTAGGTTATTGTGAAAATTAATAAGGTTCCATATAAAACACCCGACTTGGTGCTTGGTGTAACATAACTGCTCCATAAACTATATAAATATTTATAATATGCACACGGGTATCTCAGCTATCTAAAGTCACCTGGCAGCAGGACCTAGCTTCCAGATACAGAATCTGGGAGACAAGTCCATACCCAGCCCTTACAGTCCTGGCCCCCAGGGGCTGGTGAAGGAATTCAGTGTACACGTTCTGGCTCATGGCTCCGGGGTTGAGCAGGGCTGAGCCTATGAACTAGGGGTCAGGGACTCAGTGACACCATCTGGGAGAGGATGGGGGACAAGGCTGACAATCTACATTGAGCCATCGTCGACCAAAAAGTCCTTTCTCCTGCCTGTTTGTGCATGTGCTTTCGGCTTCTCGAATCCATCCTGACCCACAAAAATCCAGATCTGGTCAAAAAATGAACTTGGGGTGAGTGCTTTCCTGGAACATTTAGCATAGGCTTTCTTTAAATAGGAATTCTGCTTATCCATTGAAAACAGATTTTGACTTAGCACAATTGGATTTACATTTGGGGTGCTATCCTTCCATATATTTTTCTGTGCATATATTGACTTCTAAATAGATACAGGCACTTATACATATTTATATGATGGAGCATCACACTCTGCATACTGTTTATAACGTGCTTTTTAAATTTTATTGTGAGCGTTGCTCCATTTCAGTACGAATACAGCTTCGCTATGATTGTTTTCACTTTTTTTGGTTTTCGTCGTCAGCATTTTTATTGCTGCATAGCTTTCCCCAAAATGCGACCAAATTGTTCCTTGTAGAGAATTCAATATCTGGCCCCGAGAGCACATCGTGTGGAGGGCTCGCTCCTCCCCCTGTTCCCCGTGCTACCGACATTTGACATTCAACATTCCAGTGGGGCTGTGTGTCCCCTCACTCCCCAGGGGCAGGGTGGCTGCTCCCCGAGCTTCACAGCAGCATGGTCCTCACAAGGGCGTCTCACCTACAAATCACCCTCAGAGTCACCCTTGGGTGATCAGAACTCTTGGGGAAGTTCTTTTCTAGATGAGTGTTGCCAGCTCATAAACTCCTCCATCTGGTAGGACACTGAGTCACTGAGGACAAGGGGTCATACCTTGTTCGTCCCCCTCCTTCCTAGAACAGAGCCTGCATCAGGTATCAAATGTTTGCTGAATTGGAGCACCAGATATTTTTTTTATAAAGATTTTATTTATTTATTTGACACAGAGAGATCACAAGTAGGCAGAGAGAGAGGGGGAAGCAGGCTCCCTGCTGAGCAGAGAGCCCGATGCGGGGCTTGATCCCAGGACCCTGAGATCATGACCTGAGCCAAAGGCGGAGGCTCTAACCCACTGAGCACCAGATATTTCAAATGAACCGTCTTCAGTATTCATGTCTACGGCACAGCACACACATTCCGGCCTCCTTGCATGGAACATTTGAGCGCATTTTCATCTCTCTTTGCTTGACTGAGCTCTCTGATAACTGATGATGCCGTGAAACCCTCAGGACCTGTCAGGGGCTGTGGGGCTGTTTCCCCGCTCACTAAATGCTCTCCGCCCTCTGGTCCTGTGAGGTGTTGGAGTCTGCGTGCCCAGTCGTGGCGTTCCTGCCCGGCGCTGGCCCTGTGCCCCCTCCCTTCTCCTAACTGGCAGCAGCTTGGGAAGCCCCACGGAGCGTGGGTTCTCCCTGGAATGGGTCGGGAGGGCTCACAGTGAGGAGGTGAAAGCTTGGCCTGGGAGTAAAATGCTTGAGATCGGGTGCACCTGGCCTCCCAGACCTTCTTGTACTTCTGCCCTTTGGCCGTGGTGTGGGAAGGCGAAGGTGTTGGATTGCAGCGCGGGGTTTGAGGAGTAGAGGGCTGACCCACGTGGTCTGGATGATGAGGATGTCAAGGAGGGCGCCTGATGGGACCATAGAATGAGTCAGCCTGCAGGCCACACACACAGGTGCCCTGCAGGATGTAGGCCTGGGGAAGCAGGCAGGAACGGTCATGTGGAGGGCTGGGGACACATCCCTCCTCTCCCCCACCCCCCGGCCTTTACAAAGGACCCTCGGTGTCATTTCCTCTATGGCTGGGCCGGCCTGGATTCCTGTCCCACACCCTGAGAGTGCGGCCCATCTGGCCCACAGTCCTGCCGCCACAGACATTCGGCCCCCGGGCTCTCCCGCTGGCCTGTGCCACAGACTGTTTCCTCTCTCTGGGCTTCTCGTCTCCCCAACAGTTTAACATGTTCTACGAAGGGCTATGTCTTGCCTTCTCAATGATAATACTAAAAATATCTCCTGTTTATTTGTTCATTCATTCTATAAGTATTCATTGTGCTGGTCACCGGAAAAAGGAAAGTGAACAGAAATAGACACAGCCTCTGACAGCCTAGTAGAGGCAGTGATAGTCACCACACCAATGAGGGTAAAAGTCTTGACCCTGACCGTGGAGGAAAAGAGGCAAGAGGCTGTTATAGAAGCTCCATTGGGGTATGAAGTCAGGGAAGGCTTCCTTGAAGAAGTGGTGCTTTTTGCTGAGGTCTGAAGGATGCATAGGTTAACGATGAGAGTGTGGCCAAGCATATCCCAGACAGAGGGGGCAGCATATGCAAAGGTCCTGCAGTGGAAGAAGCAAGTGAGGACCGGGGACTGAAGGCAAGCCCACATGGCTAGGTTTCAGAGTGTGGAGAGCAAGGTGGTAAAGCAGGGGAGAGGGGTGTGAACTGAGGCAGATGAGGAGGGTCCAGCCCAGGCAGGCATGACACACCATGTAAGAGCAGGCGGTCTCCGTCCAGAGAACAACAGGAAGTTTCTGGAGGCTTTTAAGCTGGCAGGGACAGGAGAAATGACATGATTAGATTTGCATCTTGAAAAGATCACTCCTGCTGCTGTGCCGGAAGCAACTGGAGGCTGGCCAAAGTGGGGGTGAGGAGATGCACTGGGAGGCCACGATGTAGGCAGGGGCCCTGGAGATGACGGCAGTGTGGACCGGGGGGAGGAGGGGGCCACGACAGAGGGGAGGTGACAGTGCCAAGGGAGATGTAGAGTTCTTGGCGATGGATTGTTTGGCGGGAATGAGGGAGGGTGAGGACCAAGGATGATGCCGGGTTGGGGCCTGTATGACTGATGGGTGCTGGCACCCTTCGCTGAGACAGGTGTGCGGGGAAGAACCGTGGTTGTTGCTGTTCTTTACCACATAGTACGCTAAGCACTTTCATGAATCATCCCCTCCATCCTCCCAACAGTGGGAGTCTGCCAGTTACCAACACTTCACAGGCGAAGAAATGGGGCCCAGAGAAACAAGTCCAAGTTTGCATCTATATGGCAGATTGTGATTTCCTCCCCCAAAGCCTGTGGCCTGAGCCACCCTCTCTGAGCTGCAATAAATATTTGCAAAAGGAGGATGTGGAGGGAAAGACGAGCGAGCACGTGCAGGCTAAAGGCCTGGAGCTTTCTGGCTTCTGCCCAAGGCCTGCCGGGGAGCTAGACTTGGACTGTTTCACGCCCACACAGTTGCAGCTGTAGGAAGTGACAGACAGCCACGCCCCGCAAGCTGGTGCTCGCTCCCCCAGGGCAATTCCGCTCAGTGGAAGCCCATCTCAGGCAGGGAAGTAAGGGACCACCCCACGGACCCCCAACGTTATGTCCCTGACATAATGGTGTGGTGTTTCCTTTGTACCAAGCTGACATCGTGGCTGGATTGCCCTCTCTGTCCCAGGCTTTTTTTTTTTTTTTCCAAGACTTTATTTATTTATTTGAGATAGAGCGAGAGAGAGCAGGAGAGGGGAGAAGGTCAGAGGGAGAAGCAGACTCCCCATGGAGCCAGGAGCCCGATGTGGGACTCGATCCCAGGACTCCGGGATCACGACCTGAGCTGAAGGCAGTCGCTTAACCAACTGAGCCACCCAGGCGCCCTGTCCCAGGCTTTTTAAAATGCCACCTGCCTAAATTGGAACCTTGGAGCAAGGACCAAGCCCAGAAGGAGAAAAGGCTAATTATTCTCTTATTGATCAGAGATTTTTTTTTTAAAGATTTTATTTATTTGACAGAGAGAGAGAGAGGGCTCACAAGTAGGCAGAGAGGCAGGCAGAGAGAGAGGAGGAAGCAGACTCCCCGCTGAGCAGAGAGCCTGATGCGGGGCTCAATCCCAGGACCCTGAGGTCATGACCTGAGCCGAACTTTAACCCACTGAGCCACCCAGGCGCCCCTGATCCGAGATTTAATAGAGCAGCCATTGTGTATTATTTGAACTGGAGCATGTTATCTTTTTGCTGGCCCAGATTCCCCAGCCAGAGACACTGCAGGCCCCTGAAGAGCGCAGAGAGGTGGTGAGAACCGGGGGGCTCTGCCCATGATGGCTGGTAGCCTGAGAACCGGCTTGTGCATGGGCTGGGGCAGGTGCATCCTGTCATGCTACCCGACCCCCTACAGCACCCACAGGACAAGAGGCAGAGGGCACATCTGGGACATGCAACCCATCCCTCTTCCTGGGAATCGACCAACAGCCTCTGACCCAGCTTCTGGAGAGCGACTGGTCCATGCCATTCCTGTCCCCCGGCTGGGCGGGTCTGTGTCCCATGGTCTGCGGGGAGCAGACAACACGGCTGTCCCACACTCTCTCCTGGCCTGCCTCCTGGCACCCTCTCCTTGCATTGCCCCGAGTGGCACAGATGTTCATTCCAGCAGATACTTAGCGAGGGAATGTGCGTGCCCGCCCTCCCAGCCTCACTTCCAAGTGCCAGCTCCTAGAGCCCTCGTCCTGCAGCTGGGGAGCGGTGTGGCTGCTCCCTCATCCCCAGCAGAGCCTTGTCCCGGGGTCATCCTGCGTTGCCTTCTCTGCCTATTCAAGATACTCCCCGGGACATGAACCAGCTCCCTGGAGAGCCATGGGCACCAGCTGGGCCCCTGAGCTGGGGAGGGAATTATCCAGCTTTCCTGAAGTCTGGAAGAAGGGAGCCTCCTAAATCCTGACTGTCCCGAGCTTGCTGGGGGGCCTCGGGCAGTCTTGAACACTTCTGAGCCTCAGTTTCCTCATCTTTATAATGGAGAGTGACACCCCCCCCATCACAATCAGACTTTGTCACCAGGGTCCCAGTGCGTGGCACCTACCGTTGTCCTGTAAATGGCTCTCTATCCTCTCGTTATTCCTCACACCTTCGTCTCACTGGGAGGGGCAGAGTGAGCTTAGAGGCGAGCCGTCATCCTGCCTGCTAAGCAGTAGGAAAATCTCGCCTCCCTGGTAGGGCCTCACTTACTCTCGCACATGTACCGTTCATACAGGATGGTGGGAATCAGCAAGGAAAACAGCCAGCTGGCTTCAGGGCTTCCTTCCTCTCTCTTTACCCCCTGCAAGAAAGGCCCGTGGTGGGTTTTTCCAAGGCCCACCTTGTGGGCTTATGGGGGCCCCTGTCCTCGGGGTAGAACAGTTGCTGAGAGGAGTAGGGAGAGTCCCCAGACCAGATCAGGGGTGGCTGCTCGGGGCTTATGGAAGACAGGCCGCTGGACCCTAGTGACGCTTAGCCCCAGCCCAAACCCAGACCTGGTACGGAAGTGGCCAGGCTTCCTCCCGCTCTGGGGGACCACGGGAGCCCAGAGGGACCACGGGAGCTCAGAGGGAGAACAGCAGAGTAGTGAGCACACCAGACAGCACTCGCCGACCCCTTCCCAGATGGACTGCACCCCCAGAGACACCACGCTTAGGGCCGTCACAGCAGCTGCCCGGTGGCCCCAGCTGTGACCGGGATGGGCTGGCTTCCAGCACAGACAGAGGAAAGCTTGAAGCAGGCTGCATTTTATTTGGAAAAATAGAAGTGGCATTTCTCATACCTGAGTGTGCAATGGTAGCAAATGTCTGCCCCCACCCCGCACCCCCACAGGTATTTCCTTCTGCCGAGGGCTGGCTCCCGCCTCCCGCGGTGCTGGGCTCAGCCGCCTGATCGGGCGGTGACGACATGCTCTGGGAAGCCAAGTCGGTGACATTTCCCTCTCCGAGGAGAGCGTGCTCCTTGCTCAGTTGGCAGCCTGCAGAAAAGGCCAAGCTACAGATTTCACCTTCCCGGGGCGGCGGGAGGCAGGAGAGAGCCCCTAGCCCGGCAGGGACCAGGCAGCTTCCAGGGGGGTAGGAAGATGGATTAGCCGGTGGGGCAGCTCTCTGAGCAGGACCCGCCACTGCTGCTGAGTCATACTGTGCCTGGCTTAACTGGAAACAGGTCCCAGCCCCACGAAGTCCCCCTCTGCCTCCCTGCGAATTTCATCTGGCCTTGCCCACCCCCACTTGCTGCTGTGTGTTTCAGAGAAGCGAGACATGGCTGCGGAAGTCATGAACTTCAGCAACGCCATAGAAGGAAAAACACTGCAGAAACTAGGCTCGGGCTACTTAGGCGTCTAGAGAAAATTATGTAATGGCTCTAGAGTCAGACCTGGGGCCGTTACTTACCTGCTGCGTAAACTTGGGCAAATTTTCCAACTACTCTGAGCCCCAGGTTGCTCGCCTGTGAAATGGGCCTCCTACTCACGTAACAGGGTTCCTGGAATGACCCCGTGGGCAGGGTGGCATAAAGCTGCCACGGGCGTTTCTCCCTAGATTATCCTCTCACCTTGTCAGGCAGGCGTGCGAGGTCTTTGTGCGGCTGTGTACAAATGTGTGTGTTGGTTGTTGAACGATATCATTTGCTGCCCTCATTACCAGATAAAGACACAATCTGCTAAGTTAAGGCCACATCATACTCTCTTCTGCCGGCCTGGATCTTCCTCTGGTTTCAGGCATTTGGGTTGTTTCCAGCTCTTTGCTATGGAAAATGATGAGGCTGTGAATATCAGCAAGCCGCTTTTTTTTATGGGACCTTAACAGAACGCAGTGGGGGTGGGGTGGGGAATTTACGTTGCAGCGACCATGGATGGGTACCTCCATCGTGCTCCAAAGCCAGCTACGGATTTTAGATGATCTGTGCCCTTCGAGTTATGTACCCTGCTGGTCTGAGGCTCACACCATCCCCTTGGAAGATGCCAGAGGGTTCCTTGGTCAGTTTCTCGGTCCCTCAGTCTAGGAGGAAATTGCTGAAGTGCTTATTACATTCCCGTGTCCTCTCTCTTGTAGAAAGTCTGCACCAAATGTGGGATCGAGGCCTCCCCTGGCCAGAAGCGGCCTCTTTGGCTGTGTAAGATCTGCAGTGAGCAGAGAGAGGTAGGACGCCCAGGGCAACACGGTGGGGGTGGGCTGGGGCGGTCCGAGCGCACTTGCAGTTGGGGAAATCCATGGTTGGTTGCTGGGAGGGCCTCGTCTAGAGGCTGGGCAGGAGCCACCGAGGACTGCCAGGGAGAAGGGTGGGGAGAAGGGTGGGGAGGGCTAACAAGCTAACCCTGCTTGCTTGTTCTGCGGTGCAGGGGGGGAGTGGGCCGTGCTTCCGCTGTGCCTGGGGGCTGTGGTTTCGGAGGGGAAGTCCCTCACACTGAGCGGTGGTGCGTGTAGTATTTTGTGTGAGGCTATTATTACTGTAATAGCAATGGCTATCCTTGGCTGAGTGTTTACTGAGTGCCCGCCGCCACGCTAAGTTCTTTACAGACATAGATTCATTCCATCCTGACACCACCCCTCAGGCGGGTGCTATGATTATCCCCTTTTACTGGTGGAGAAATGGAGACACAGGTAACTTACAGGCCCCACACTAGTCGGCGGGAGAGCTGGAAATCCAACACAGCCGTGGTCTGCTCTGATGATACCATCCCGAAGTCCCTTCTCATACGGAGTTTCCATGCTTCTAGTTCTGACCCCATTTGAGGAGAAGAAATCAAGGCTCAGTGAGTTCTCTGAGGCAGTCACAGATGGGGGGCTCCAACTGTGTCTCCTAACCCCAAACCCGGGGCTCCCTTCGCTGCACCAGGATCGGGGCTGAAACAGAAGGCGTTGGCAGGCAGCTTCTCTCTGTGGAGGGTCACGGGGCGAAGACCGTGGTAACAGAAAGAGCCGGGCACAAGGGATCATACCCCTGGTTTTCCAGATGTGGGTTTATTTTTTTACTTACCTTGTTTGGCAACTGAAACGGGCTTTTAATCGGAGGATCCATGAAAGGTCTTCAGTTACGGGAAATTTTCAGCCATGCTGTCCTTGAATATTGCTCTCCTGCTAATGGTGGCTCCTCTCGTGGAAATCCTCTTGGATACAGTGTTGAGCCTCAGACCATCCTCCAGGAGCTCCCAAAAGCTCTTTCTTGTTTCTTCCTTTATCCTTCTGGGACACTTTCTGGGTAGAGTCTTTAGTACTGGATAGTCTTTAGTTCACTAAACCTTGGGACTCTCTCCCACCTGTTGGTTTTGTCCTTTGTCTGTCTTAGCATCAGCTTTCCTCGGGTATCTTGGAATTTGGGTTTGTATGCTTAGCTTAAGTAGGAGTCAGTCTGTCTCCCCGCCCACCACCTCCAGCCAGAAGTCCTTAATAGGGAGTCTTCCGTTTCCTCCACCCAGGTCCTGGGTCTCCCTTCCCCCCGCCCCAGTGCAAAGCCGTGTGTCTTGGGTTAGTGATGGGTTGTATGTCCACAGTGACAATGGGATCATCCCTGCCTTGGGCAGGGAGGACATCTCTGCTTTTTTCAGCCTCCTTCCCCAGGTGGGAAATCCCTTCACCAGCTCCCATTTTCAGTGGTTCTGGTGCCCCACCTCCCAGGCAGCACTTTTAGTCTCCATAGCCTGGCAGGCTAATCTCCCAGCTGCCTCCCTCCACCTGCTTCTGGAGCCAGAGCTCAGCACGCTGTGCCTTCAGCCCCTCAAAATAGTAACTGTTTGGAGTCTCTGACCCACTGAGATAGATATATAGAATTTATCTTATTTTTAAACACAGATACATTCTCTTGTTTTTAGAATATTTTCATCTGTCCCTGCTGTGTTTTTGGAACAGAGAAGGTCCTCAGAGTATGAACTACCATTCTGTCTTGCCTAGAGATCCCTGTTTTCTCACCCTGCAATGGAGGTGAAAGCACCGATTTCCCAGAGGTGCTGTGGGAATCGAGCAAGGTCATGAAAGTGTATGAAATGCACATAAATGCCTGGCTTGAATAGGAACTTTGTAATATCAGAGGCCTCCCTCTCACCCAGCCAGAAATCCCCACTTTGAACCTGAGGTCCTTCTGGTCCCTGGGGGTCCCTTTTAAGAGGCAGGTGTATCCCCCGTGCAGGGCCCACCACCGGCCCATCCGAATCTCCAGAGCCCAGAAAAGTCCAAAATAGCTTTGGATGAATTTTCTTATCTCTTCTAAGGCAAAGAATATGAGGCTGTGCAGTGTGCTATCAGTTTGTCCTTGAACTTCTAGAGCCCGATACAACTTAGCAAGATCGGGAGTGCTCGTCCGGTCCCTCTCTGCGGCACCGGGCACACCGCGGCCGGTCAGGAGGTGCGGCGGGGCCGCGACACACAGCGCGCGGGTCTCGGAGGCTGCGTGCCTGTGGGGGCCGTACCCGGGGCTGCTTTGGGGGTGGGAGAATGACAGGGTAATTGGTTTCCTCATGCCTTTTTGTCTTAGAAAAAATTATCTAATCACAACCAAGAGATAGTTATATAGAAAGAGCATTTAAACTGTCATTTTAAGTGCCACTTAGAGCTAGTTCTGAGCCTGTGATAAAACGTGCTGTCCTGTGGCAGAAGCCACCTCGTGATGGGAGAACCTGAATTTTCTGGTAGAGACTCATACCTCTGTGTCCAGACGCTCAGATCTGTCTCTCCTTTTGACGCTTCCCTCCTTGTCCTCTCGGCTGTACTTGTCTGGATTTTTTCTGGGTGCTGGTTAAAGGTCGCGGGGGCTGTCAGGTTAGCGTTTGTGCCTGCTGTGTGCGCTTGAGCCCCCGGCAATGTGAACTTCAGCCCCAGTTGGATGCGTTTATCCATTCAAGCATCCAACATGTATTTACTGAGCATCTTCTACACGCCAGGCAAAGTAGCTCTTCTCGTGGGAGAGGGAGACCACAGACGTCGTAAATCCTGCTATTATCACAGATGGCGACAAAGCGCTCAGGGTAAAGGGGAGGGTGCTGGGATCGTGGCGGGTAGCTGCTGTGTTTGATATGGCGGTCAGGGGAAGGCTCACGGATGAGATGACATTTGAGCACACTGTGTGGTTCTGTGATTGGAAAGTATTCCAAGTGGAGGATACAGTGAGTGCAAAGGCCCTGAGGCAGGTGGGTCCTTGGTAGGCTTGAGGAACAGCAAGGAGGCCAGTGTGACTGGAAGAGGAGGTCAGAGACGTAGCAGGGGGTCAGAGCACATTGGTCCTTATAGGCCAGTGTAAGGACTTTGGCTTTTGCTCTGAGTGGGAGGGGGAGCCCTTGGAGGGTCTTGAATGGAGGAGAGACATGACCTGAATCCCCTCCCTCTTTCTAAAGGATACTCTGGCTGTTGTTTTGAGAATAAATTGTGTACTGTAATGGCAGAGTTAGTATGATGGTATTTCATCTCTCTTGGTTAATATTATCCTAGGTATTTAAGTTCTTAGCTGTTGTTACTCTTTGAAGTTTTTGTTTCTTATTTTTTTTAAAAGATTTTTTTTTATTTATTTATTAGAGAGAGAGAGACTGAGAATGAAAGGGGAGAAGGTCAGAGGGAGAAGCAGACTTCCCGCAGAGCCGGGAGTCCGATATGGGACTCGATCCCGGGACTCCGGGACCATGACCTGAGCCGAAGGCAGTCGCTCAACCAACTGAGCCACCCAGGCGCCCTTTGTTTCTTATTTTTAGAATTTTTAGATTTTTAAAAATTTATTCATTTGAGAGAGAGAGAGTGTGAATGAGAACACAAGCAGCAGTGAGGGACAGAGAGAGAGGGAGAAGCAGGCTCCCCACTGAGCAGGGAGCCCAGCCCACTTAAGCTAGGATCCAGGACCCCGGGATCATGACCTGAGCAGAAGGCAGACACTTAACCAACTGAGCCTGCCAGGAGCCTTGAAGTTTTCATTTTTTTTTTAACATTAAATACATTTTACTCATTTCTGATTATGAAATTAATGTGGATTATTTACATTTACAGTGTATCAAAAAGCATAAAGAAATATACACCCCCCAGAATTGAAAATCTTGGGATCCAAAGATAATCACTGCTAACAAACAACTTGGCATGTTTACTTCTGGTCTTTTTTCTGCCTTTTTTCTTTATATATATATTTTTAAGATTTTATTTATTTGACAGAGAGAGAGATCACAAGTAGGCAGAGAGGCAGGCAAAGAGAGGGGGAAGCAGGCTCCCCACCGAGCAGAGAACCCGATGTGGGCCTCGATCCCAGGACCCCAAGATCATGACCTGAGCTGAAGGCAGAGGCTTTAACCCACTGAGCCACCCAGGTGCCCCTCTTTATATTGTTGAACCTGTTTTTAAATTAACATTATCTCGTAAGTAGTTTTCAGCATAATCATTAACTCTTTGTAAACATTTTGTATATGGCTGTTTTTGCTAATTTAGGATATCTAAGTAATTTCCTTTTTTTCCTTATTAACAGCCACAGTATATACCTGTACATAACTTCTTGCCTGCATTTTAAATTATATCCTCAGAATGGATTCTTGGAAGGGAAAAATAAATACCAGCATTTATAGTCCCTCTTTTCTTTTTTTTTTTTTTTCCTCTTTTCTTATAGATCCTTGAGTTACTACTTTTGATTTATCCCATAATTAGCCGGTATGTAATTTTGTGTAATCATAAATAAGGGCACATGGATGGTATGTCTTTTGCCATCTAATAATAACCCTTGCTTTGATTTTTCTTTAAGTTTTAAAAAAGATTTATTTATTTATTTGAGCGATGGAGGGCAAAGGGAGGGGCAGAGTGAGAGGGAGACAGAGAATTCCAAGCAGACTCCCCACTGAGCACAGAGCCCAACGTGGTGCTCGATCTCACAAACCTGAGACCACGACCTGCGCCGAATCAAGAGTTGGCCGCTTAACCAACTGAGCCATCCAGGCTCCTTTGTTGCTCTTGCCTTTATACAAAAAAGACAACCTGACTGACCGTAGAATTGATCATCTTTCCCACTCTCAGGCCTGTGGGTTTGTCCCTGTTTTCTGCCGACCACATGTGGAAAGAACCCCCATGAGGGAGAGTCGGCAAACGCGAGGAGGATTGGTGTCCAGAGAACGGGAGAAAATAGAGAAACTGAAAGAGATATAAATACGTTTTTTAAAGTAGTGAAGTAAAAGGGAGAGGAGAGAGAAACCACATCGAACAAACAGGATCTTTGAGAAAGGACTCGCCAAACTTGAAAAAGAACCACTGAACCATTTTCATTTCTAAAAATGAAAAATGTTATTAATAAATTTAAAAACTCAATTGAACTTCCTTTGGTAGTTTTCTAGAGCGATAGCTTAACTAGTGTCATACCCGTTAACAGCCACATAAGTTTCATTATCATTTGCTTCTTATCGATGTTTTTTATTTTTGATCCCTGGTTGGCACTCCCAACAGCCTGGAGTCCCAAGTCTCTATTTCTGCTGTCCCACCTGTCATGAATATGATGTTTTTGTGATGTTTTAGTGACCACACAGTAATACGGTCTCTACCCAATTCACCTTCTTTCAACTTGCTGCTGCACAAGCGTTGGATCTCCCCACTGCCCACCCCACTCCCGTCTCCATTCCCTCCTTGAACAGGCGCACTCTGTAGTCACTTTGATGATTTCCTCGCCGGTAAATTAATAAACTCAGACATGTGTTCGAGATTTAAAGGGGGGCAGGGCTGGCGCCTGGTGGATACAGTTGGCTGAGGGTCTTGACTCTTGATTTCAGCTAAGGTCGTGATCTCAGGGTCTTGAGGTCAAGCCCCGCGTCGGGCTCAGCACCGGAGTCGGCTTGGGTTTCTCTCTTTCTCTCTGTCTCTCCTCTCCACTCTCTCTTTCTCTAAAATAAATAAATAAATCTTTTAAAAGAAGAAAGGGAGGGAGAGAGGAAAGAAGGACGCACAGAGCAACCAGAGGGGGAATGAAACAGCCCTTAGTAGACGGGTTAAATGGCACATCAGGCATGGCCATAGAACCCCAAAGAGGACTGTGGGAACCAGAGGACCATTTTGAGGATACAGCTGAGCCTCTAAGTAGATGAAGCCCGTGAAGGCAAAACTGAGAAAAAGAGAAGGCGGGATGACAAGATCCAATGCACAACAGAAAGTAGTTTTCCCGGCGAGCACAGACACGGGGGAGAAGTCTGAAGCCAGACTTGGCTTTTATTCCTCTCTAAATAACCTGGAGGTGTTACATATATATATATATATATTAGGAAATGAAAAGTTCTGTCTGGATATGCCTGGGTCATTTTCACTGAGTTTGGTCTAGAACAGACATACTTGGATCTTTGACTCCAGAAAGCGTTTCAGTTATGTTTTTGCTATTGCTTTGTTCTCAACGATTCTCATTTCTTCTTGGGGGCGCTTTTAATTAGAGGAGCGCATTTCCATTCTCTGTCTCCCACATCTATGATGTTCTATCGGATCATTTTCAACTCTCCCGTTCTGAAAAATCTTAACGCTTTTATTTTTTTTTGCCCTTTTGGTCTGAGTTTGGAGTTCTCCTGTGTTTGTCCCGGCGCACACGCATCCGTCCACCTTCAGACCTGTGAGCGCCCCAGACTCGGGATTTACCTGAGATCGCACGTGCGAGGCTCGGAAGCCCTTTCCTTGGGTGGGGATTTCGCTCCACGGGAGGGGCACCATGGCGCTCCTGTGACCCGGTCCTCTGGCCCTCTGGCCCTCTGGCCCTCGGGACTAGGAGGGATGGAGAAATCTGCAAGCCTAGTTTGTCCTTCCGGCCTGTCCCTGCTCTCCCACTGTTGATTCTTAAAGAAGCACACCTTCCCCGGTGCACCTCACTATGCCAGCTCCTTCCCACACCTGGTTCTTCTCTGGGAGTGTCTCTCCCATCAATGAAGACAGGGTTGAGGGAGGGAGACAGCTCCTGCACGGCACCAGAAATCCACAGACATGCCCAGGAAGGGTGCTTCGGACCCTTGCCCCCCCATCCCTCCCAGGTGGGCCAGTGATGCGCTTCCCATCTGGCCCACTCTGTCATGGGACGGGGGACCAGCTGTATGTAGGTTGACCGTCAGATTCCTCCTTGGCTGGTGTCTTTGTGCCCTTTCTTCACGTGCTTTCCTGACTCTGTTAATGAGCTTCTAAACACATGACGTTGCAAGGCGGAAATTATTTCATTTCTTGTTTAGCCTTTAATCCCAATTTATTTTAAAAAAAATAGAGTGACTCACTCAAAGTTCTACTGTGATCCATGGTAAAGTTAATTAGATTGAATTCCCCGGGATTCTAGAAACCGTTCCTCTAGCCTCTTTTCAGAGGCTGTAGCTTTGGAGTAAGGACACAGGCGATCTCCGAGGGGGCTGATCTAGGAAGGGGAGAAGACCAATTTGTAAGCAATTGAAAGCTGATTAATACAATTAGAGCGTTTGCTTTGCCTTCACAGTTTCACTCTGCATCCTGATTATAACTCAGCAGAGTCCTGGGCGCACCAACACTTACCCTGTTCCCTGCAGCGCTCTGCATATAAAAGGGACTCGGGAAATGTTTCCCTGATTGAAAGAGACAGTTTGCAAAAAAAGGAAGGCAGCTTCCCTGTTCAGATCACTTCAGAACCTTTTCCCAGGAGGGTGCTTTTGATTTCCCCGATGTCTCGTCACAGCTGACCTTGGCCAGGGTCCCACGTGGGTGCCCATTGGTGCTGAGTCTGTATTCTCACCTCCTGGCCCCTCTCTCCTGTTTGTTGATTGACTGAAAAAGGAGTTTTTGAAGTAGGAAAGTGGCTTCCCATGGTGGTCTTTAAATCAGCTCTAAATTGGGGAGCCTGGGTGGCTCAGATGATTTAGCATCTGCCTTCGACTCAGGTCATGATCCCAGGGTCCTGGGATCGGGCCCCTTTAGAGCCTCGCATTGGGCTCCCAGCTCAGTGGAGAGTCTGCTTCTCCCTCTTCTCTGTCTCTCTAATGAATACATAAAATCTTTAAAAAAAAAAAAGTCATCTCTAAATTGCCTCGCCTGCCCAGTTTATCCCAGGTAAGCCCCTGGGGAGGGTCCACCTTGGCACCGGCCTGCGGGAGGCCAGGAGAAGCAGGGGCTCCCCTCAGCTGCCAGCCAGCGCCAGTGGGAAGCAGCCACGCCAGCCGAGCCCAGCACCCCCGTGGCACCTGCCTCCCAGGCCGGCAGCCTGCGCCCCCTGCAAAGCTGCCATCTGCTTCCCCACGCTGCTTCTCTCCCGGTCCTGCTGTTGCTTGCAGTTTGGATTTTTGCTGCAAACAGTTTTGCCAGGGGGCCCCCTCCGGAGGCCCGTGGGGGTGCTCAGGAGTGGGTGGCTGGCACTCAAGCGGGCGGGCGGGCGGCTGCTTGAGGGCCCCGCCATCTGCGTCTGGCTCCGGGCTGCTGTCACGGTGTCCCAGGGGGACCTGGATGGTCCTACTTCCTCTGTGTGTTGGTCACCTCCCACACTCCGTGGCTGCGCCCGGCAGACCGTCGGTGCAGGCTCCTGGCCTCCCACACGCGTGGGAGTGGCAGGAAGAGTAGGATCCCGGGACCCACCAGCAACCCCTTCCTCCTGTGGGGGGAGGGCAGAGTCATCTCCTGCCCTCTTCCCCGCCCCGTATTTGGGGTGCCTACCTGCACCTGTGTCTGCACTGGAGAAAGAACTTTCCTCTCTGCGATGCTGCCCAATCCAAGAGGACTTTCTCACCACTGAGCTCCTGGCCACTGGCCCAGTTGTCCCGCCTGTGCCCTCCGGAGGAAGCTGGTCCGGCATTGAGTATGGATGTTAACTGGGCTCCCGCTGTGGGCCAGACAGTGAATATCTAGCGTCAGCCTCTCAGGAGCCCGGCGAGGTACTCAGTATTGTCCTTGTGGGACAGATACGGAAACTGAGGCTTAGAGAAAGGCGGTCCCTTGCCCAAAGACATCAGGTGGTAATTGATGGAGCCAGAGGTTAGAGCAGGTGTGTCTGCCTCTAAAACTTCTAACAACTCAACTTTATTTTCGTTCGTTCGTTCATTCATTCACTCACTCATCATCGAGGACTTACTATGTGCCGGGTATTATTTTAGGCCCTTGGAAAATAGCAGTGAGCAAAACAGCCAAATACCTGTACCTTGAGTTTATATCCTAGCAGGGGCTGGGCGAGGAGAGAGGGGACAGACAGTGAGCATAGCCAAACTAATCTTTAAGCAAATTATAGAAGCTGGTAGATTCTGAATGGGAAAAAAAAAAAAAGAGTAGAATAGGGCCGAGGATCAGGAGTGGTGGGTGCGGGGTGGGGAGAGAGTCACCACCTCACACTCGAAGTAGGACAGCTGATACTGAAAAAAGCAGGAAATAGGGACACCTGGGTGGCTCAGTCGTTAAGTGTCTGCCATCGGCTTAAGTCATGATCCTGGGGTCCTGGGATCAAGCCCCACATCAGGCTCCTTGCTCAGCGGGGAGCCTGCTTCTCCCTCTCCATCTGCTGCTGCTCTCCTTGCTTGGGCTTTCTCTCACTCTCTCTGTCAAATGAATACATAAAATCTTAAAAAAAACAAAAACACACACACAAAAAAACAAAAAAGCACATGTTGGTGAGGATGTGGAGAGATTGGCACCTTGCACACTGCTGGGGGGGTGGGCTGTGGAATAGTGCAGACTCTGTGGACAACAGTGTGGTGGCTCCTCAGCAAATTAAGGACCTTTTCTCCTTCTGGGTATATACCCTGCCAAACCTAAAGCAGGGACTCCAACAGACATGGCGCACTAGTGTTCGTTGCCGCGTTATTCACATCACCCTGAAGGTGGAAACAGCCCAAGCGTCTGCTGTTGATGAACGGATAAGCAAAATGTTGTATGTACCAAGTATTGTTCATAGTACCCAGTCTTAAAAAGGAATGGAATTCTCACACACGCTACAGCATGGAAGAACCTGGAGGACGTTACGCTAAGGGAAATAAGCTAGACACAAAAGGAACAATATTAGGATCCCACGTATGTGGGGCCCCTAGAGTAGTCACATTCATAGAAGGCGGAATGGTGGTTGCCAGGGGTTGGGGGAAGGAGGAAGTACTCTTTCATGGGCAGAGTTCCAGATGAAGATGAAAAAGGTCTGGAGACAGACGGGGGGCTGTAGTAATGCAATCACGTGAGTGTACTTAATGGGCCTGGACTGCATAGCTAAAAATGGGCAGAATGGTAAGATTTATGTTATATATATTTTACCACAGTTTAACAAAAGGAGGAGAGGGGCGCCTGGGTGGCTCCGTCGGTTAAGGGTCTGCCTTCGGGTCAGGTCCTGAGGCCCGAGTCCTGGGATGGGGCCCCGAATCAGGCTCCCTGCTCAATGGGAAGTCTGCTTCTCCCTCTTGCCCTGCTTGTGCTCTCTGGCTCTCTCGCTCTCTCTCTCTCATATAAATAAAATCTTAAAAAAAATAAAAATTAAAGGGGGAGGGATGGAGACCGACCAGAGTGAGCTTCTTTGAGAAGGTAAGATGTGAGCAAAGACCTAAAGAAGGTAGAGCAGGGAGGCCAGGGGCTCTCTGGCGGAGGAGCTGTCCAGGATGGGGACACACTATGCTGACGTGTTCACACAGCAGCCTGGAGCCAGTGAGATTCCCCAACTTCCAGGTCCTGGGTTCCACCGAGACGGGGGCTGCGGGGCTTGGCCATAGGGAGCAGGCCCTCTCAGAACCTGTGGCCGATTTCTGCCTGTTGCCCCACTTGGGGGGCTTAACTGGCGGCAGGGGGGGCTCTGGCCACAGGGAGCGGGGAGATGAGTTGACGTGGCCTTCTGTGAAGCCTTACCGGGAGCACGGCCCACAGCTCCTAGCGCTCGGCTCTGTCACACTGTGGGCGCCCCCCACTTACCCAGCCACCCCAGGGTGCTCAGCGGTCTGTGGGCTTGGGAACCTTGTGATCTCTGCGACCAGCCTTGTATAGAGTATGACAAGGCACAGTCCAGCTTCAGTGTCCCTGGGGATATGTTGGTATGACAGTGTCGTGACACCACAACCCCGCCCCCTCCCCACTATTGGGCCTCTATGACCTGGTTTTCCGTGCTATGAGACCCTCCTGTCTGTGTCCCTGGGGAGGGTGGCGAAAAGCTAGGGAGAAAGAATATACTTTGGTCGTTTTCCGGCATTAATTTGAGTAAAAATTTGGATCATCAGATTTTCCTGCCTGTTTTTTAGATGCCAAATGACATTGGCTGGCACGATTGCGCCCCGCCCCCAGCCAGCTGTCTTGCAGATGACTAGGGAGTAGAGTGTGACTCCATCCTTCAGGAAGTATTTGATAAGCTCCTAGGTGGTGCTCAGCCCTGGGAAAAACACATCCATCCCCTCTTCTGAGGAAATAACTCAAGACCCATGACCTACTACAGTGCCAGAAAATCCCTCTGTCAAAAAAGGAGGCAGCAAAGAACCAGCCTTTGTTGGGATCCTCCTCTGGGCCAGGCAGGGGGCTCTGTATCCCCCCTTTCCAGCCACATGGAAGTTCTGGGACCTCAAGTGACAAGTCCAAGGTGACACAGCGAGGACACAAAGAGCTGGAATTTGAACCTGGGTGTCTGACAAGCTCTTGCCACTAGACCAGCTTCCTGCTTCTGATTTTCTACCAGCCCAGTGACCGCTGCTCTCCAGAATAGACCCTCAGCCCTCCTATTCCAGGATAGCTCCAGGGCTGGAGGGAGACAGGATGGATGAATAGAGGTGGTCCTCAGCCTCACTCCCCTTCGTTGCCGGAGTAGTCATCCCCCACCCCCTGGGGGACTCCTGGCTTCCTGCCCTGCTTCTCCTTGTTTCGACTTCGTAGGTCATTACATCCCAGACCAGGCCGACGCACCCAGAACTGAAGCCCAGCCTGGCCCCGACCACTTTCTAATAACGGTTTGCATCTCCGAACCTGGCTTTGGGTCCCAGCACCTGGTTGTCCCCTTGACCCTTGAACTTTGCTGGCTGTTCCCAACCTGCGTCAACTTGAGGGTCATGTCACGGTCATGGGCCAGGTCCTGATGCTCCCTTGTCTACAAACCAAATCAGAGTAGCACTTTCGGTAGGAGTCCCAGTTGGTTCGTCTCCACACTGCACCTGGGCCCTTTTGAATATCCTCTCCTATACACAGTGTTCCACGTCATACCCCACTCCTGGTCGTATGACCCGGAGAAACTCTGGCAGTGCTCTCCCGGATCCATAACCAAGAGGGCATGTAGCCATATATCTTGTTACAGCAAAAAAACTGCAGACAACCCAGATGGCCTTTCACGGTGCAGTGGATAGATAAATCGTGGTTGTGGAATAATATATAGCAGTGAAAAAAGAACTGCAGCTAAGCTCATCAAAGGATGAATTAAAAACACAATAAGCAAAAGGAAAAAAAAGTCATTAAAGAATACACGGTGATCCAAGAATATGATGTTCAAGTACTAATAAATATTAATTTTATTTAGAAATGCACACATAAGTGATTTTTTGGTTTTTGTTGTTGTTTAATAGAAAAACAATCTTACATAAGATTCCCTTTTTTTTAAGATTTTATTTATTTATTTGACAGAGAGAGAGATCACAAGTAGGCAGAGAGGCAGGCAGAGGGAGAGGGGGAAGCAGGCTCCCCGCTGAGCAGAGAGCCCGATGCGGGGCTCGATCCCGGGACCCTGAGATCATGACCTGAGCCAAAGGCAGAGGCTTTAACCCACTGAGCCACCCAGGTGCCCCAATTCCTTCTTTTTTTTTTTTTAGGTGAGTCTGTCTCGAGATGTTGAAAAAAAATTTTTTTTTTTTTGACAGAGACAAAAAGAGGGAACACAAGCAGGGGGGGAGTGGGAGAGGGAGAAGCAGGCTTCCTGCTGAGCAGGGAGCCTGATGTGGGGCTCGATCCCAGGACCCCAGGATCGTGACCTGAGCTGATGGACGCTTAACTGACTGAGCCACCCAGGCGCCCCAACACAAGATTCCTAATGGTTTCCTCTGGGAGACAGGGAGGGCTTAGAAGAGGCTTCTCAGATTCAGTAATACTCAATTTCTCCACGAGTTCACAGGTGTTTACTTGGGTATGGTTCTTTGAAATATACTGTGTTTTCCTGCAGTTTCCTGTGAATGCTGGATTTCACAGCACACCCCTTAAAGATAACAAGGGATCGCAAAAACCAGACCCCAAAAAGCTTGAATCGATGCTATGAACAAAAACTTTAAAGATCTCTCAGAAGGTAGGGGGGAAGAAAGCACTGCAAACAATAAAGAGAGACCACTGTGCCTCTGGAAGACAGACAAGGCCACGGAACCTTAGAATTCTCGGTTCTACCCAAGAAGGAGCAAGAGCAATTGGAAATGAATCAGTAATCAGATCCGTAGCCAAGGAAAGCGTTCCCGCGAGGCCCACCAGCCCTGCCGGGTAGCGGTCAGCCCAGAAACACTTTCACGTTGGCCGTGGAGTATGTCTTTGAGCCTGTGTTTAAACACAGGCATGTTTGTTGCTCTGGGAATTGAATCAGAATCACAAAGCTCCTCTGAAAAGACCTGGCTGGGTATAATTGGCCTGTTCAATTTTTTGATTCCAGCTCTGTTCATTTTCCGCGTGCGGCCCACTCCATCTGGGGACAGAGGCGGGCTCCATGGCCGGACACCGCCACAACACGCTTGCCCTCTCAAATCTGGCTTGGAACAGGCAAGACAGTTAAATATTTGGGGTGCAGAGGGATTTCAGGCTGCCTGCAAATGAAGAGTAAGAGCGGGCCCGCAGCCTCTGTTGACAAAGCAAGTAATTAACAACAGTTGTGAAAGCGTCCTTAGCCTGCCATGGATTTGGTGACCTCGCTAGACCATTCTGAATACGGGGACAAGATGGCCTGTGGGACCCGAGAGAGAAGGAAGACAGGGGAAATCTTTAACTATAATATTAATATTAAGCTATTTTGCCGCACACGGGAAATGAATAGAGCTAGAATCAGAAAATTGGACAGGCCAATTATACCCATAGGGGTCCCTGTTCTCAGTGGCTTATAGGGACCTTTCCACATCACAGGTAAGGGGGAGACGCAGGGGGCCAGGGCGACCCCCCGGGGGCACACAGCTCCGGAGTTGAGGCAGTGAGGAAGGGGTGAGGCCCAAGGTGGAGGCTGGCCCACCCCACACAGCCCATCCCACTGCAGCCCCAGAGAGCTGCCTCCCCCTGAAGCTGGCAAACACTTCTCACCAGGAGTCATGTGGAAGCCTCCCAGGAGTGAGCCCCTCGCCAGGGGTTAATGGAACCAAAGCATTTCCTCTGGTTCTGAAATAATCTAGCCAGGGTGTTTAAATTATCTGTCAAGAAAACAGATAGTACCCTCAGAAGAGTCTTTCTTGCTGTATTTTTTCCTGTTCCACTCTGCTGCCAATTGCTTGCCTTCCAGAAGACTGACCTGGTTGCTCAAAACCCACTTGAAGTGAGAAAATTCACAAGGGCTCCCTCCTGCTCTTGGGCTGTGGTGGGGTTGGGGGGGGGGGGGTGTCAGGTGTGAGCTCTGTCTTGGCTGGGGCTTAATTTCCAGCGCATCTCCCGACGAGGCGCAGACCTGGCCTGGGTGTAGAGAGCCAGCCCTCAGCAGCACCCAGGAAGCAGGAGACTGTCCAGACAGGATGAGCTGTTTGGGGGATGGATGTAGGAAAGCCGGTCAGGACCGAACAGCTCCTGAAGGCGGGGCATGAAACACAGTCTCCTGTGGTAGAAAAACTTGGCCATGGCCCTCAGTCTGGGGTGGATTTAGGCCACGGGCCACTCATTTGCACACATTTGATCTTTTCTTCCTGTCGCTCTGTCTCAACACATAGGCGGTGCTGAATAAATGTTGTTTGAATTAATATCTGCTCCATCTTCAAGGCTGATTATAAGCTTCATCTTTCTGAGGTAGGGGAAGCAAGCAATGAGGAAAGATAGCCGCTCTAAACTCTGTTTCTACCAAAGGCAAAAATGGCAAGGAAAAGGAGAGAATTTTCAAAACAACGAGAGAAAGACAGGGAATAAGGGAGGGAGGAAGGAAGAGAAAGAAAAAGAAAACGCAGAAAATCACATATTTGGGTATGACAAAACTTTGCCCCTAGTTTTAATTCTGCTGGGTGTCTCAAATGGACAGATAAGTGTGTATATACATATAGAAGTGTTAAAATAGTTAAGGCAGAATTTGTTTACATTACAATAGAAACAGTGTCTATTAACACCCCTTGCCTCTGAGAATAAGAAGGCTTTTTTTCCGGCCACTTTTTTAAAACTTATTTAAAATCAGTTAATTAACATATAATGTATTAGTTTCAGAGGTAGAGGTCAGTGACTCATCAGTTGTATACAATACCCAGTGCTCATCTCATTACATGCACTCCTAATGCCAGCTACCTTGTTACCCCATGCCCCCCGCCCTCCCTCCAGCAACCCTCGGTTTGTTTCATATGATTAAAAATCTCTTATGGTTTGTCTCCCTCTCTGATTTTGTCTAGTTTTATTTTTCCCTCCCTTCCCCTATGCTCTTCTGTTTTGTTTCTTAAATTCCACATATGCGTGAAATCATATAATTGTCTTTCTCTGATCGAATTATTTCCCTTAGCATAATATCCTCTAGTTCAATCCATGTCGTTGTAAATGGCCAGATTTCTTGTTGTGGTGTTCGTTTGTTTTTGATAACCGAGTAATAGTCCATTGTTTATATATACCACTTCTTCTTTATCCATAGTTTGACTATTGTGGACATTGCTGCTATAAACATTGGGGTGTACATGCCCCTTTGGATCACTATATTTGTATCTTTGGGGTAAATACCCAGTAGCACAATTGCTGGGTTGTAGGGTAGCTCTATTTTCAACTTTTTGAGGAACCTCCATACCATTTTCCAGAGTGGCTGCACCAGCTTGCATTCCCACCAACAGTGTAGGAGGGTTCGCCTTTCTCCGCATCCTCGCCAACATCTGTCGTTACCTGACTTGTTCATTTCAGCCATTCTGACTGGTGTGAGGTGGTATCGCACTGTGGTTTTGATTTGTATTTCCCTGATGCCGAGTGATGTGGAACGTTTTTTCATGTGTCTGTTGGCCATTTGGATATCTTCTTTGGAGAAGTGTCTGTTCATGTTTATGCCCAGTTCTTCATTGTATTATTTGTTCTTTGGGTGTTGAGTTTGATAAATTCATTATAGATTTTGGATACTAGCCCATTATCTGATAAGACATTTGCAAATATCTTCTCCCATTCCAACGGTCGTCTTTTGGTTTTGTCAACTGTTTCCTTCGCTGTACAAAAAAAGCTTTTTATCTTGATGAGGTCCCAGTAGTTCATTTTGCCTTTGTTCCCCTTGCCTTTGGCGGCATGTCTAGCAAGAAGTTGCTGCAGCCAAGGTCGAAGAGGTTGCTGCCTGTTTCCCCTCTAGGATTTTGATGGATTCACACTGAGGTCTTTCATCCACTTTGAGTTTATTTTTGTGTGTGGTGTAAGGAAATGGTCCAGTTTCATTCTTCTGCATGTGGCTGTCCAATTTTCCCAACACCATTTGTTGAAGACACTGTCTTTTTTCCATTGGATATTCTTTCCTGCTTTGTCGAAGATTAGTTGACCATAGAGTTGAGGGTCCATTTCTGGGCTCTCTATTCTGTTCCATTGATCTATGTGTCTGTTTTTGTGCCAATACCATATGGTCTTAATGATTATAGCTTGGTAGTAGAGCTTGATATCTGGAATTGTGGTGCCACCAGCTTTGGTTTTCCTTTGACTATTCAGGGTCTTTTCTGGTTGCTTACCAATTTTAGGATTATTTGTTCCAGCTCTGTGAAAAAAGTTGTATTTTGATAGGGATTGCACTGAATGTATAGATTGCTCTGGGTAACATAAACATTTTCACAATATTTATTCCATAAGCATGGAACTTTTTTCCATTTCTTTGTGTCTTCCTTAATTTCTTTCATGAGTGTTCTATAGTTTTCTGAGTATAGATCCTTTATGTCTTCAGTTAGGCTTAGTCCTCTGTATCTTACAGTTTTAAGCCACTTTTTGCTTTTGTTGAGACAATCTGGAATTTTGGGTCAGATTCTCTTTTGTTAACTGATTTTTTTTTCTTTTAGAGATTTTGTTTATTTATTTGACAGAGAGAGAGCATGAGCAGGGGGGAAGAGTAAGGGGAGAGGGAGAAGCAGGCTCCCTGACCCCGATGTGGGGCTCCATCCCAGGACCCTGGGATCATGACCTGAGTCAAAAGTAGACGCTTAACAGACTAAACCACCCAGGCGCCCGTTAACTGATTATTTTATATCTACATTTTAAGCATCATTTCCTTCACATTTTTATCATTTTGTAGTTATACGTACACCAGTTCTGACTTTATTTCACTGATCACTGTTCATTTTCTGGTACCATGAGTTCCCCCACTCAGGAGCTTTTTATTTTAATTCATTTGTTGATCAAATGAACTCTACTTTTGAGCCATTTTTTTTTTTTTAGGAAGAATGGATGCACCTGTTTTCTATTTTTTGCTGGTGTGACCCACAGTACCTTTTCAGGGTAAGAATCGCAGCCATCCTCCGGATCACAAAGGCACCCCCTTACCCGGGGCAGGTAGAGGTTGCTGTTGTAGGGTTGAAGGCGGACAGATACCATGGGGCTCCCTGGGCCGCGTATGTGTGAAAACAGGCCTGGTGACCTGCTCCCTGCCCCCACTTGCTGCTCACACACACGGTCAAGTCCATGCCACAGTCACACACACTATATAAATGCCTAGTCTTCTTCCTCCTTGAGTAGGGCGGCAGGGACTCAAGCCGTTAGCCAGAACTTTAAGGTAGGACGGCCCCAATCTGGTTTGAATGATAGCGTTACCAGCCGACTAGTACCAGCAACGCATTTGTGTGTTACATTAGCACATCTCATGTCAACTTGCCTCGCTCAGTATCAGCTTGTTGCCATTGGCTGCAATTGTGGCTTTTCGTACTCAGCTTGTCACCACAGAAACCTGGTCAGAGGGTCCTGGCCAGCTGTCTTTGAGAGCAGCTTCTGTCCAACCAACAGCCCATGCTGCCCCCGACCCTTTCTGCTTTCTGAGGGACCCAGCACTGCCTGCCTTTATGCTCGGAAACCCTGGTTCCCTTTGAAAAACCATCCAGGTTTTTCCCATCAACAAAATTCCAACTCCTGGGATGCCTGGGTGGCTCAGTCAGTGAAGTGTCTGCCTTGGGCTCAGGGCACCGTCCCAGGGTCCTTGGATCGGGTCCCGCATCGGGCTCTGTGCTCCATGGGAGGTCTGCTTCTCCCTCTCCCTCTACCTCTCCCCCTGCTTGTGCTCTCTCTCACGCACACATCGGGTCTTGATTTACAAAAGTGACTAAGTGACAACACAGAGAGGCGAATGCCCTTAAAAGAACAATCTATTGCTTATGTTCCCAAGAAAAGGAGGCACACCACACACAGGGTCACATGGGGAAGCACCAGGTTCAGTCAGGAGGCAGAAAGGAGTGAGGGGAAAGCCTAGGCCAGGGTTTTTACTGGAGTTTCCACAGGAAGGGCAAGGCAGGCAGGGTAATTATCTTTGGATTGGCTAGTTGAAGCAGTTTAGGGAGGCGTTGGGGCATACGGGGCAGCCCTGGCTGATTTAGGGCAGGGGGATACTGGCTGGGTGGGTGAGGGTCAGCCAAAGCAGTACTTGGCGGTGTGGTGGGGACGAGGGCTTGTCACATGACCTTCACGTACCTGCAAAAGTCATATCATGGCGCAAATAGCAACATCTTCAGCCAGTAGTTTGACCATGTAATCAATGGATGCCAGATAGACAAATACGGAATCTAAGAAAAGTTAGAACATGTTGTCCCTAAGTTAGTTCAGGTTGAGAAATCCATAAATAGCATTTGATTTAGCAAACCCGTGTATGATTTTATAAGAGGGTGAAGAGGGCAAGTCCCAGGCCAGACTGCATGGGCTCCAGTTTATGTTCTTTTTTTCCCTGTTCTCTCTGTACCTGGTGTGTCCTCGTGTGTAAAATAGAGCTGATGCTAGTATCTACAGCATAGGCTGTTGGCGAGAGTTAAATAAGTTAGTGTATATAAACTCCTTAGCAGTCCCTGACACATACGAAGTGCTCGACAATTACTGAGGATTTAACATCTTAATGTTTTGTAAACATTAAACACCTCAGGGTCAGATGGCATGTGAAGATCACGTTTTTTTAAAGATTTGATTTATTTATTTGCCAGAGAGAGAGCACCAGCAGGGGGAGCGGCAGGCAGAAGAAGAGGGAGAAGCAGGCTCCCTGCTGAGGCTCCATCCGAGGACCCCAGGATCATGACCTGAGCCAAAGGCAGATGCTTAACCAACTGAGCCACTTAGGCGCCCCTGAAGATCACATTTATGATAACTATCTTGACCCCTACATCCCCCAAATGTAAATGCTCCTAATATCATGATCCGATGAATTCTTTTTGAATTTTTCATTTCTATGCCATATTTTAATTGACCTAGTATTTAGATCATGACTTTCTGGTCTGAGTTTTAATTTTCCCTGGCGGTTTTACTGATTTTTTTTTTCTTCAGTGACAAAAGAATAATGAAACGTTATTGCCCCCCGCCTTTTTTTGATCTTATTAATACAGCGTTTGTCTTCCCTCTGTCCAACCCTAAGCCAACCACTTTCCCCAGGCTGCCTGGGGAGGTATAGGAAAAGGAACATACAGGGCAGATGAGACTCGGGAGAAAGACTACGGAAGGTGGAGACAGCTCCTTCACATGGCAAAGAGGATGAGAAAGGCCACCAGCAAGCAAAAGAGCCCCATGGCCTCTGAGACCACAAAGCCCAGAATGGCGTAGGAGAAGAGCCATTGCTTCAGAGAGGGATTCCTGGCATAACCAATGATGAGGCTACCCAACACAGCAGCCCCAGCCCCAGCGAACTTGGCTTCCGTGTTGATGTCCCTTGAAATGGCGCTGGTTTGGAACCTGCAGCTAGCAATAAGTGAGGTCAGGGGGTGTGGGGCTGCCAAGCTGCTGAGGTTCTTATAAGGTACCCCATCTGTCAGTGTCCCCAGTGGTTTTAGCCCCACTGCAGACAGTGAGAGGTGAGAGGTGCTCCTGACCAAGAAGGGGGTAAGACAAACTTTGCACAGGCGGACATCTTCAGAGGGTGAGGGGCTGTGGCCGGAGAGCTGCTCCCAGAGCAGAGAAGACAGAGAGCGAAACGTTATGCCTTTTATGCAGCTTCTCGATTTTACCTTCTGTTGTGCAGAGCTACTCTCTTCCTGTCAGAAACCCCTGCAGACCCTCTTGGGCTCCAGCCTGCACTGGTTACTGAGAGCTGACCTCATGGGACTTCCTTCCACCGCCCTCCAGAGTTGGAAACACTGTTTCTAGAATCCTTTGTCTTCCTCTTTCTTGTTTTTCACCTGCGTTTTGCTGGAGCCCATCCTTAAGTAGTCTCTTAAAAAGGGAATGTGCAAGGAAAACCTGGAGTCCTTGCAAGTCTAAAAAGTCTCTATTTTGCTCTCATGTTTGACTGATAGTTTGACGGATCGTTTGATAGAGCACTAGATGCATAGCTTTTTAGCATCCAGTGTTGCCGATGATAAGTCTGATGCTGTTCTGATTCTGGTTTCTTCATAGGCCTATTATTTCTTTCTGGAAGCTTCTAGGATCTTCTTTTTTATATTTGGAACTAAATGATTGAGTATGCGTCCATTGCTTTTTTTACTTGTCATTTTTCCTACTTTATATTCAATAAAAAAATCTTTTAATATGATGACACATGTTCTTCAGCTCTTCTTCAGGAGTTGTGTTTTTTTTGTTTGTTTTTGTTTGTTTGTTTAAAGATTTTATTTATTTATTTGACAGAAATCACAGGTATGCAGAGAGGCAGGCAGAGAGAGAGGAGGAAGCAGGCTCCCCACTGAGCAGAGAGCCCGACGCGGGGCTCGATCCCAGACTCTGAGATCGTGACCTGAGCCGAAGGCAGAGGCTTAACCCACTGAGCCACCCAGGTGTCCCAGGAGTTGTTTTGTTTTTTTTTTTTAATTTCTCTCTTTCTAGGGAGACTATTATTAGGAATTAGACCCCTCAAATTGAGCATTTTGTCCCCTATTACTTCTTTTACATTTTTCTGTTTCATTTCTCTTTTGTGTTCCACATGCCAAATTTCCTTTTTATCTTTTAGCCTTTATTTTACATTTTTATATTTCCTCATTGTATTTTTAACTTCTAGGAGCCTTTTCTTCTCCAGTTGTTCCTTTTAAGTCCCTGAATTTAACTTTTCTACTTTAGTCCATTAGTTACCAATGTACCTGATTGTTTCTTTTTCTAGGAGTGTCTAAACAGAAGATGAGCCTCCTCCTGGAGGCATGGAGCCTTTAGTGGCTTAAAACAACAAGGATTTCTTTGCTCATGAGTCTGCTGTGTGGGTTGGGCTCAGCAGGGTGGTTCTTCTGCCGTTGTTCCTCCCGAGCCCATCCAAGGGCTGCAGTCATGGGCCGTTCGAACAGGGGAGGGGTCCGAGAAGGCTCCCTCCTCTGCGGGCAGCACTGGCTGTGGCTGGGATGTCTCCATTCTTCTCCATGCGGCCTCTCATTTCATACACTGGACAAGGCTCTCTCACAGGATGGCCACAGTGTTCCAGGCACTGAGAAGGGAAGCTTCCCGGCCTCTTGAGGCCTGGTCGGGAGTCCCATGTTCCCACCACCACAACCCCTGTAAGTAAGTAAGTCACAAGCCTAGGGCAGATGTGAGGGGTGGGGAAATAGACCCCACCTCTTGATGAGAGGAAAGGATAATAATTGGGGGCCATTTTTTAAGCTTCTACAAGCTTCTGTAACCTGTCAGTCTTACTCAGCTCAGGCTGCCGTAACAAGAGAGCACAGACAGGGGGCTTAAACAACCAGAGTCTACTGCTCACCGTCTGGAGACTGGAAGTCCCAGATAGAGCTCGGGCAGAGCTGGTTCCTGCCGAGAGCACTCTTTCTGGTCTGCCGGTGGCCGCCCCCTCCCTGGGTCCTCCCACAGAGGCGAGAGAAGCAAGCTCTCTGATGTCTCTTCTAAGGACATGAATCCCATCATGAGGGGCCCACCCTTATGGCCCCATCTAGCCCTCACTACCCCCCGAAGGCCCATCTCCCAACACTGCCCCCAAGGATGTCAACATACGAATTGGGGCCTAGGGCCCACTTCAGTCCACAACACCCTCTAAGCCAAGGCTTCTCTTAAGGAACTTGAGTTACAGAAAGTCTTGAAATATGGACGAGCTCAGTGGCCTCAGCTGGCAGATTTCGGTGGGCTGTCAGGCATTGGGGGCCCTATGTGCACCCTACCGTTACAAAGTCGGGAACTTTTGATCTGGTACAGGAAACAGGCATATATGTGGGTAGTTAGAACTGTGTGTGCATTGCAGTAGGAGACCTGCACGATTCTATGGAAGCTTCTGGATAAAAGTCATTTCCTAAAGGCTGGATTTCTTCATCCCAGCCCGGGGAGGGAAGAAGGAAAACATGTACAAAGGCCTGGAAGCAAGAGACAGCTTGACGTGGTCAGGGAGTGAGAGCAGCTGTGTCTGGCTGATCCTGAGGGCAGGGCAGGAGGAGGCAAGGGATGGGACTGGTGAGGGAGGCAAGAGTGGTAGAGTTCTGGGGTCCTCTTGGCCGTGCTGTGGAGTTTAGCTTGCCTGGTGGAGTTCCCGGGAGGCTGAGGTGCCGTGCGTGCGTGCGTGCGTGCGTTCAGGTAACAGGTTAGGGAAGGCTGTGCGGCCTCTCTGCCAGGTAGGCTGACCCTTTAAGAGACCGTTTTTACAAGACCAAAGTGTAGGCAGGAAGACTTCTCTGTAACAGGCCATTCCCTGTGGCTTTTCAAGACCGGGCCAGCCTGGAGCTTGCTAAGCAGACGGAACATGGTCTCCCTAAAGACAAGAACCCACGTTCTGTCCCCTGAGGGTGATTCCTTTGCTTTGCCTTCCTCGTTTGTTCTCCTGGTTTTGTTCTTTGGATTTGTCGGTTGGCAACATTCTTGCCATGCAGCGGCTCCCCGCCAGGCCCTGGGAATACGGGGGTGGCTCAGGCACAGCCTTGCCCTTGGGCTCCCGGCTCCCTGGCGGGGCCACGTGCTGGAGCGGCTACCTTTGCACGTGGCCTCCAGGAGCGCGGGAGACGTGCTCTGGCTCGGCTCGAGGTGGCTCGGAAGTCTAATGAGGGGCTGTGTCGCTGCCTTGGTGGGAGACGAGGGTGAAGGACATGTCAAGTGGAAGGAACAGCATGTGCACAGGCCGCGCACTGTACCCCTGCTCCGACCCCGGTGTGGACGCCTCACCTGAATTCATGCGGGTGCGCTCCGGAGTTGCTTGGGAGGCAGGGAGAGGTCGGAGCACACAGAAGGGGTGGGGCAATGGGCAGGGACAGACGTCTTGGGCCATCCCTTGCCCATCCTCCCCGGTGGCTGGTCCCCTAGGATCCTCTTCTTCCTACAGAGCCTGGCACTGACCACTTTCTCCAGTCACAGCCATTTAGGAAACGCCAATGATTAGCGATCGTTATCACGCTAATTAAAATTCCCCGGTAACAGCTTGGCTAATATCCATCAGTAGCAGCAGTCAGGTTGGCCGTGAGCTGAAATCCTAACGAAAACCTCGAAGCGGAGCCCGAAGCAGTGCCACGGGGAGGGTTTCATGCCGCCGGCCGCCCCTCCAAGTACCACAGCCGCCACGTGGGTCTTAGTAAACGGCATTTTCAAGGCCAGCTGCCGTGCTGGCCTTATCACTGCAGACCACACGTGGGGAGCCGACTAGGGCTTTGCAGAATCCCACAGCCTCGCCTGGAAGTGGGGGTTTTCCAATCTATGGAAGGCTTCTCCTGCTGCTGTTCTTGGGGAGGGAGTCCGGGTGCTGTGCCAGGCCGTGGGGGATGGGATGGGCCTGGGTGCCCAGAGCAGAAACCACTCATTCCAAGCTCCGATAGTGCATTTTGTAAGACGCAGGACGATCTGAGGATGGGCAGGGATTCACGTGGGGGAAGGAGTCACCCCTCAGCCAGCTGGGATCCCTCCTGCCTCACCTCCAGGGTCCTGCTCTCCCCTGGGGAAGGCACTTTCCAAAACACCACATTTCACACGCCCCTCCCCAGTAGTGCCCTCCGCAGTGGGTAAGGCTCCTGCGTGCTCTGATCACTCCTGCTGTGGGGTTTCAGGGACTGCGGCTCCTCGAGCCAGTCCAGGATCGCCGGCCTTTCCGGTCTTCTGGTCTCTGTCCGCTGCAGGGGCATCAGAAGCAGGCAGACCCCAGGCCCCGGGACTGTGGGCTCCCACGGAATGTCTGACCCACTGGACCCCAGGGTAGCCCCGTGGGGTCATCTCCCTGCTGAGCATAAATATCAGAATGATTTACATGAAACTTACATGATTTATAGGTCAAAAATGACTAAATACCAAAAAGCCATTGACTGTTGCTTGTTCATGCAGTGGAGCCTAATAACTTTGGATCTTTTGGATCCAAATAACTTTGGAACTTTTGGAGCAACTGAGCCACCCAGGCACTCCTAAACACTTCTTTATCCCTCTTTAATCTGAAACAGTTAATCTACTTGAGTAATTACAAGGACTTCCGTGAAAAACCTCAGGCCACATCTCCAGGAAGGTGACAGCTATATGGATTGGGACTTGTTCTGGCAAACTCTCTATAGCTTCCAGTTCATCCATCCGCTTCAGGCAGCCTTTGTTTGCTGAGCACCTACTGTGTGTCAGACACCTGCTAGGAGTTTGAAGATACAGCGGCCCCCTCCCGGATGGTAGAGCCTAGTGATCTCTAAAAATGAAAGGACCAGGGGTGCCTGGGTGGCTCAGTTGATTAAGCGTCTGACTTCTGCTCAGGTCATGCTCAGGTCATGGTCCTGGGATCGAGCCCCGCATCGGGCTCCCTGCTCAGTGAGGAGTCCACTTCTCCCTCTGCCTGCTGCTCCCCTGCTGTGCTCTCTCTCTGTCAAATAAAATCTTAAAAAAAAAAAAAAAAAGAACTTAAAAAAATAATAAAATGAAAGGACCAGCCAAAAGGCAGACACGACCCAAGTGCCCATCAATGGATGAATGACTAGATAAAATGTGGTATAGACCTACAATGGAATACTACTATTCAGCCTCAGTGAGGAAGACAATTCTGACACAGGTTACAACACCTTGAGGATCTTATGCTCGGTGAAAGAGACCAGTCAAAAAGATCAATACCCCACGATTCCATTCATATGAAGTACCTAGAGTCATCAAATTCTTTCTTTTTTTTTTTTAAGATTTTATTTATTTGACAGAGAGAGATCACAACTAGGCAGAGAGGCAGGCAGAGAGAGAGGGGAACAAGTCCCAAGCAGGCTCCCCGCCATGCAGAGAGCCCGATGCAGGGATTGATCCCAGGACCCTGAGATCATGACCTGAGCTGAAGGCAGAGGCTTTAACCCACTGAGCCACCCAGACGCCCCCATCAAATTCTTTCTGAGTCAGATTCTCAGAAAGTAGAATGGTGGCTGTCAGGGGCTGAGGGGATAGGGGACTAGGGAGCTGTGGTTCAGTAGGTGCATAATTTCCATTTTATAAGATAAAAAGTGCTCTGGAGATTGGTTATACAAGATGAATGTGCTTAATGCTACTGAACCATACACTTAGAAATGGCTAAGGTGGTAAATTTCATGTTATGGATTTTTAAAAAAATTTTTTAGACTTTATTTAGCTGATAGTGTGTACGAGTGGGGCAGGGGCGGGGTGCAGGGGGAGAACCAGAGTTCCTGCTGAGCAGGGAGCCTGATAGCACAGACACAGGGCTCGATCCCAGGACCCAGAGATCATGACCTAAGTCCAAGGCAGACACTCAACTGACTGAGCCACCCAGGCGCCCCATGGGTATTTTTTTTAAAGATTTTATTTATTTATTTGACAGAGAGGAGAGAGGTCACAAGTAGGCAGAGAGGCAGGCAGAGAGGAGGGGGGGGAAGCAGGCTCCCCGCTGAGCAGAGAATCCGATGCGGGGCTCCATCCCAGGACCCTGAGATCACGACCTGAGCCGAAGGCAGAGGCTTTAACCCACTGAGCCACCCAGGTGCCCCCCCCCATGGGTATTTTTTAAATTAAAATTAATTTTAATTTAAAACAAAAAAGGAAAGCAAGGACTGTGCCCATGCCTGGGCCAGAACCATCGTCCCAGCTCTGCAGGAAGAGCCCAGGAGGCCACGATGAGGCCTCAGTGAGGATCAGATATGCGTCTGGCCCTGTGGAGTTCCCCAGACCCAGCTCCATGTCATCTCCTGGTCTGTCCCACTGAAAGCCACACAACAATGACACATAAACCATGTCACTGAGTCACCCCTGGTGTCATCCCATCCACTCCCCTTCAAACAGGCGTATGTGACAGTGCGCCCCGGGGGTGACCGCAAGGCCCCCATCCTCCCTCCTGTGGCACCTAACTCCGGTGGCTTCGGGTCCCGACACACATGTCCCCTGCACCTGCCAGCCCATGGGAACCGCTCTGAGCCGGTCCCCAGACCAGACCCTAGATCCCACCGGGAAGTGTAGTGCGGGCTTCCCACCATGAAGACACTTCACACTCCACTGGAGACTCACCGTCTCTTCCTGGAGGGTGATCTGACGATGGCTGTGCCCATCTAAATGGAGACACATGCCTTGACCCTGCAGATCCGCCCCCAGGGCGTTTTCTAAGGCCATAGAAGACATAGAGGACATAGAGGATGTGTTTGCAAAGATGATCGCTGCAGCACGAAACTTTGGAAACCACTTAAATGTCTATCAGTGGAGGACTGGTTTAATTAGGTTCATAAATCCAAACTCTGAAGCCACGAACAAATGGTCGTGGAGAGCATTACTTACTAACACAGAACAGTTGCCATGATGCAGAGTTAGGTGGGAGGCAAACACAGGGCGCGTCTACATGACCCTTCAGAACAAATTGTGTACATGCCCAGGGTATACAGATGGCTCTTGAGGGCTCGCTCTTTTCGGTCCCCCTGAGGCCCGGCCCATCTTGGGGGGCAGGAGGCCAGTGTGCTCAGGGGAGGGCGGGCAAAGCGGAGGTGGAGTGAGCCCTCACTGGCCAGCCGTGGCCTCTGGGCTCGGGCCCCTGTTCTCAGGAACCACGCAGCGGCTCCGCAGAGACAGGGAGGCCTTGGCGGCCACTGCTTGAGCCCATTCCCTCTGCCTGTGCGGCAGCTCCCTCCCCTCGAGGCGCCAGGTCTGCAGGACCCTCCGAGGTCTGCCCTGCTGAGGCTTTACGCACCATCAGCCACACTTAGTGAGCAGCTGCTTTGCATCTGTAAACTGTTGGGAAGAGACGCTGGGGCCTCCGGTGTGGAACAGAGGCCAGTGGAACGGTGGGCTGGCCTTGGGAAAGTTGCTTAAGTTGTCAGAGGCTCAGTTTTCCCATCTGGAAAGTGGGGATAATAACAGAGCTCCCTCAAAGAACTGATCACCAGATCCTTCTGGGAATGGGGAGGACACTTTAATTTTGCGCTGTGTGGATTTTAGACCGTGTGGACACACTGTCAATTCAAATAAATACTTACTGTGGGAGGGCCACGAGAGGATCAGAAAGGGCTTTTTAAAGGGGGCTCCACGAGGCATTCATCCTACCAGATGGGTCCTGTGTTATTCAAGAGCCACACAAAAGCAGGCCCTTCTGCAGGGATAGCTGGGAGGGAGGGGTGAGTGATTCGAGCCATGGACAAGGTTGGACTCAGTGGCCTGGCACTCTGGAGCATAAGGAGATGACTCAGTTATCACAGTTGAGTGATTTCAGTGCTGCACAGTTAGGTACTGAGTCTAGGCAGACCGATTACTGGGGTTGAGCTTCTCTAGGAAAACCCGTTGACTAGATTCCAAGTGGGAAGCACTCTATGTTCTTTGGCTCTGTTGGAGAACCCTATGTACTTTGGTGTCTTAAAGGCTCTGAGAAGTCCTGCAGTAATGCTTTGTTTAACCTAGTGCTTCCCAAGTGTACATGATCAGGAGCCTTTTTTTTTTTTTTTTTTGGTCTAGCCTGGGTTAACATCCCACAGAACTAATGTACAGAGGAGGTTTGGGGATTAGGAAAATCTATCCTAGAGAGAATCGGGGCAGTCTCTGGCCTTCTGATTTAAAATTCTCTCTTCCGAGGGACACCTGGATGGCTCAGTTGGTTAAGCGTCCAGCTCTTGATTTTGGCTCAGGTCATGGTCTCAGGGTTGTGAGGCAGAGCCCGCCGTGGAGCCTGCTTAAGAGTCTCTCTCTCATCTCCCCCTGCCCCTCCCCCTTCCCTCCCTCTCTAATAAATAAATTACTTGGGAACTTGGTCCACTGGTTGTAAGACTTCCGTGTCTGTCAGATGAGAGGAAGAGGGTGGCAGTGACGGCCATGAGCATCACATCTGTCCAGTGGCTGCTCTGTGCCCGACACTGGGCACAGAGTTACATTCATTCCAGAGTCTGGACCTCGTGGCTGCCCTGTGAGACGGGCACTCTTCCTACGTTCCACCTCCTGGTGATGAAACTGGGACTCTGGAAGGTCGATGGGTCCACATCTCACAGTGGCCTGGTGACAGATCCAAGGTTCAGACCCCGGCCGTCTGCTCTGAACTGCCAAGGTCTTCTCTGAGAAGGTCACATTCCTTTACACTCTCTGCCTCCTCTTACTGAATACCCTGAACGTGTTTCCTTCAGTGGAAGGGAGATTATGGAGTACTTGGTGTTTCTTGAAGTAGGCATGGGGAGTTCGGGGACCGTATCTCAGTGCTGCTGTGCATTCTAATCTGAATGCTCTCTGAGGTCAGGGCCCTTCCTGCACCTGCACAGAGAGAGCCTGGTCCCCAGGGAGGACTTCCGGTACCGCGCCGTCCCCCAGCCCAGCCCTCCACTGAACCTCCTGTCACTTGCTCTGCCCCAGAGCCTCGAGGGATGGGGCAGAGGGGAGGAATCCTGGTGGTGTTTATGGAGCACCTTCTAGGCGCTCCCAGCAGAGCCCTTTCCAACAGGAGAGGAGGGCAGCCAGTGTGGGAACGTGGTACAGGGAGGGAATGCGTCCCTTGCTCTAAGCAGATGTCACCCCTGCCAGGTCTGGAAGAGGTCGGGGGCCTGGTTCTACAAAGGGCTCCCCAAGTACATCCTGCCGCTGAAGACCCCCGGCTGGGCTGATGACCCCCACTTCCGACCTCTGCCCATGGAGCCCACCGAGCAAAAGCCCAGAAGCACTGAGACTAGTCGTGTCTACACATGGGCCCGAGGGAGAGGTAAGTCCCCTTTGCCGCCTGTCCCAGGATAGCAGCTGTCACACTCCCACCGTCAGCCAGCCGGGCAGTGCCACAGGCTCCAGACCAGCGTCTGCCACACCCACCACGGGGCTCATCCCGGCGCGTCGTCCCTCCCTGCACCCTCAGCTTGTCACCTGCGCACAGCCGGACCTCAGCACAGGGATTGCTCGCAGCAGGGGGGTCCACTGGGGGCCATTTCACAAACAAACGTTCATTTGGGGCTGGGGATGCCCTGAGCACTGTGGATCTTCGCAGGAACGTGATACCTACTGAGGTTTCTCCCAAAGTATGAAAACGCAGCTCTCTGAAGCTGGCCTGTACCGTCTCCTCTCGGCCCTTGTCTTGCATCTCAGGAAGGGAGAATTCCTGGCTTCCCTTGGTCCTGATGAGCAAAATGACCGTGCCCAGGGCCCTCTGGGTCACATGGAGGCTGCGCTGCTGTGGCGGCCGGCCAGGTGGCTGCCGTCGGAAGGGGAGCTCGGCCCCACTGGCGGTCACAGGACCTGGTGTGGTAGATGGCCCCCCATGGCTTGCAGGGTGCTTTAATGTTCGTGATCTTCATTTTTTTAAATTCCTGGTCTCACATCAGGTTCCAGAGGTGATCGGGGCCGGTATTTAAACCCCGTTTAGAGACATGTAGCGTGAGGCCCGGAGAAGAGGGTGCACTTACTGAGCTGCCGTATGGCTGAGCTGGGACGAAAAGGCAGGGTCTTGTCCTCTGGGCCCTCGCTCCTTCGGCCCTAAAGGGGCCAGGTTTCAGCCCAAAGACGTAGGGGCTGAGGGTCCTTAATGAGAGAAAGCAGCCAGAGGGATGGGGGCTTACCTGATGCTGGGGTCGGCATAGACATGGCAGCTGTTTGGTGGGGCTCTTAAAGATCTTCGTCTTTGGATTAAGACCTGGCATCTATCTTTATATCATTGGGGCTTTTTTCCCCCTTGTTGCAAAAGTAAGGTGTGTTTATTATAAAATGTTGAAGGCTGCCGAGTGATACCCTGCGGAAGGCAGACGTGGGCTCTAGGTCAGCCCCTCCAGGCATGACCGGCATTAACAGCGGGGCCGCTGTTCTCCTGAAACCCTCTCCTCGGTGTCCCCGGGGTTTTTTGTGCAGAAGGCCTTCCTCGCGAATTCTGCTGGCCTCCGTTTGCACTTCTCATTCCCACGAGTTCTCGTCCCCTGCCATCACTGCCACCGCGAAGCCCTTGTAGGGACCGTGAGCGAGGGCGGGGGTGGGGGCCCTGGGCAGGCGGGCAGGGGCGCGGGCCGCGTGGGGCTGGCCTCGGGGAGGAGCCGGAATGGGGTTTTCTGGAGAAGTGGCTCCCTCCTCCACTCCGTCCCTTTTCCACCCTCGAGCTGGGGCTTCCTCCTGCCCCCGCCCTGTGGGGGCACATCTGTGTCCCTCGGGCTGACGGAGGAGTTGCAGCTGAGGAGACAGAATGTTGTTCTGAGTGGGGCCCTCGCCGCCCCGTGTGCTCGACATCCGCGCAGGACACACGTTCACACACACTCATGTGCACACGCACCGCTGGGAAGGGCAGGGCCTCCCTCTCCACAGTCGTGCAGACACAGATGGCCTTTTGATGATGTGGGCGAGGAGGCCGGAGGCCCACACGCGCGCAGGCAGCACGGTTTATTAACTGAGTTTGCACTGTGCCAGGCCGGGCCGTGTGAAGGTCCCCGGGGTGAACTTGGGCTCCCTCTGTAGACCGGGTCAGAAGCTTCCAGGCTCCCAGAGCAGGAGGCAGCGCCTCCTTCATGCAGGCCCCGGGCCAGGCATGTTGCAGCTCTGTGATGATCCCCATTTCGGTGCCGAGCAGGAAGAGGGGGCCCAGACAGATGACGTATGTGTCTTGCCCATGGGCAGCAGAAAGGTGACGGCTGCTGGCCCCAGGCTGGTTGGGGAGGCCCAGGGGCTGTCTGCACACACGCAGAGATGGGGTACACTCGGGGGTGCATGGAGTATGTGGGGTGGGCGGGTGTGAACTTGCAGAAGCCCACCGTCGGAGGGAGGAAGACTAGGAGCTGGTGGAGGACATAGAAGAGGGAATGCTGGGGAGGGAGGACGAATGCCTAGAGTTTCTATGGCATGGGAACCAAAGGGCCAGGGGGCTTTGCGAGGAGGGGGGCCACAGGCCTGATCCTGTGGTTGTCCTCTCTGCAAGATCTGTGCTTTCTGATTGAGTCTGGGTCCCTGGCCGTCGCAGACCCAGCCGTGTACTCACAGAGGCATTCGGGAGGCTACTGGATACCTGTGGGGACTAGAAGCCCAGCCAGCTGAAACCATCTTTAAGATGGGCCTGGGGCTGGGGGGAGGGGAGGTCAGCCCCACCCTAGCCCTTCTGTGGCTTTCTGGGGTGGTATACGGGCCTGGAGGTCAAGCCTGTGGCAGCCCCATGCCAAAAGCCTGCCTTGCCTGTCTCTGCAGACCGGGTCAGACCGGTCCCGAGCTGCCTGGGGCTGCTGCCTCGGTCCCGGTTCCTTCTCAAGCTGGTCTCCAGGCTGTCAGACTCCTGGCGGCAGACAGTCCCCGGCCGGCAGCCTTGGGAGGCTGGCGTAGGGACCTCGCAGGGCCTTTCCAGACCACTGACAACGGGAGAACCAATTAGCATTTTTCCAGCTCCAGGAGTGGCTTCCCCTCCCCAGGCCTACCATCAGCCATGCCCAAGTGCCCAGCAGTTGTTTGGGGTCAAAACTGTAGTTTGTGGGCCAAGTGAGAGCCTCTGTGGTAAGCCTAGCTCTTAAAGCACCCTGTTCAAACAAAACTGAGCTCAGGGCCAGGCAGAAATAGAGGAACCAACACTGGGGGGGGACCCCCCACCACACTGGAAGCTACATATGGGCAGGGCCATGTCTGTCCTGAATAGGCCAGTTCCTTACCACCTAGCATGGGAGGCATGGGATAGAGGCTTTTTCGGTAAAAGAGTGGATAAATGAAGGAACTACCCATCCCCCACCCCAGGATATTTGAAAAACTGTGGAAGGATTTTCCTAAGGGCCTGCAGGCTTCCCCGGGTCAGGGTTCTGTTGGACAGCCCCAAGAGAGACTTGAACTTAAAACCACCCCCACTCCCATGAAGCAGCTCTCTTCCCAGGCCCCTGCCTCTGGGAGCCCCAGGACCATCATCCCTCCCCTGCCCCACAGTCCCTGCTTCCCAACACGAAAGCTGATCCTAGGGGGCACCTGGGGGGCTCTGTCTGCTAAGCGTCTGCTCAGGTCATGGTCTCAGGGTCCTGGGATCAAGCGGGGAGTCTGCTTCTTCGTCTCCCTCTGTACCCCCACCCCCACTCATGTGTCCTCTCTCTTGCTCTCTCTCTCAAATGTCTAAATGAAATCTTTAAAACAAACAAACAAAAAACCTCCTGGCACCAGATGCTCTCGCTTCTCTTCCCCTGCCCCTGTTCCTCCATATCTCTCTCCCTCTCTCCCTCTCCCCCTCCCAAATAAATAAGTAAATCTTAAAAATGCTACCTGTTCGGTGCTTGCTTCAGCAGCACATATACTAAAAACTACCTGTTCCCCATTTTTTATTAAGTGGTTTATTTTCTTGTATTGATTTGTAGGTGCTGCTTCATGTTAGGGATGGTTAGGGATGGTTAGGGATGGTAGATGGCTGGCAAATGCTTTCCTCCTTAACTTCCCATTTTGTTTGACCTTGGCCTTTACTCATAGTACTTTGCCATTCAAAACCTGTTTCTTTTCATTTTTGTGACATCAAGTATGTCTTTCGTTGGTTTTGTGGTTTGTAGGTTTCCTGTCTTGCTTCAAAATGTTTTCCTCTCCAAGGTTAAAAACAAATATATGCTAAATAAAAAAATTTAGTATGAAAACAAAAGGAATTGCTTAAATATAAAATTACTAAGGAAGAAAAAAAATCCATTACCAAATATTATATTCACTGATAAAGAACTGAAGCCGTGCTCTACTGAAATGCAAGTCAAGAATACCCCCATTGGGGTGCCTGGGTGGCTTAGTTGATTAAGCATCTGCCTTTGACTCAGGTCATGATCCCAGAGTCCCAGGATCGAGCCCCAAGCTGCCTCCTCAGTGGGAGTCTGCTTCTCCCTCTGCCCTCCACCCCATTCATGCTCTCTCTCGCTCTCTTTAAGTCTTTAAAAAAAAAACAAAAACATTAGTTGATAGTGTTTTGTAGTATTTAACTAATGTAATAAGGCAAGAAAATAATCTGTTGCTATTGGAAAAGGGAAGAAATTATCTTATTTGCAGATGATGTGATTGTATACTAAGAAAACCCAAGAGCCTACTAAAACAACCCATTGGGATTAATGAGACAATTTGGGAGCTGAGAGGAAGCAAAGTAAAACGATAGTTTACATGCCAAAAAAATCAGTAGTTTTACTCTCTGCTGACTAATTAGAAGGAACAATTGGGAAGTACGCTCATAATTGCAGCAAAAATGATAAAATGCTTAGAAGTGAAGTTGAAAAGCAATTATAGGTTCAACTTGAAGAAAATTATAGAACCTTATCACAGGACAAAAAGCAGGAGACCGAGAGGCAGACAAAGATCTTGATCCCTCTAAATTAATAAGTATAGTAATTCCTATCTGATTTCCCAGTGGAGTTTTTAGAAAGGAACGGATTCAAACATTTCTGTTATCCACTGGATAAATGAAATGTGGCTTAAATCATACAGTGGAATATTATTCAGCCTTAAAAAAGGAACGAGCTACTGACATAGGCGGCAACATGGATAAACTATGCACATTCTCTGCTAAAAGTGAAAGATTCCAGAGACAAAGGGCATACGGTTGTCATTCCAATTATGTGAAATGTTGAGAACAGGCAAATCCATGGGGCACCTGGGTGGCTCAGTCGGTTAAGTGTCTGTCTTCGGCTCAGGTCATGATCCCAGGGTCCTGGGATCGAGCCTCAAGTCGGGTTCCCTGATCCACAGGGAGCCTGCTTCTCCCTCTCCCTCTGCCACTCCCCCTGCTTGTGTTCTCTCGGTCACTCACTCTCTCTCGAATAAATAAATGAAATCTTAAAAAAAAAAAAAAAAAGCAGGCAAATCCATGGAGACAGAACATAGATTCGTGATTGCCAGGGCCGGGGAGCGGGGGAAAGGAGAAGGGATTGCTAATGGGTACAGAGAACATGTGATAAAGATATTCTGGAACTGGATAGTGGTGAAGGTTGCACGTCTTAATGAATACACTAAAAACCATGGAATTGTACACTTTCAAAGGGTGAATTTGATGGTATGTGAGTTATATTTCATTTTAACAAAATGTTTTGGTTTTTTTTAAGAATGGCAAGGTAGTAGAAGGAGCCACCTGACCAAATGTTAGGGCTTACTCTAAAGTTACTATAATCAATAGAAATAGTATAGTATTGGCACCAGAATAAATAGAATATTTACATATAGGATAAATAGAGAAGTAGAACAGAATAGGGAAATAATAGACCTAGACCTAAGGATGTATGGAAGCTAAATATAGGTAGTTTTTCAATTCAGTGGGAAAATAACAGGTTCATATAACAACTAGAATTAGCATAATTAGATTTCCACTCCATTCCATGTGTATTCAGAAACACCGCAGATAGATTAAAGATCTAAATGTTAGGGACGCCTGGGTGGTACAGTTGGTTGGGTGTCCGACTCTTGATTAAGGCTCAGGTCATGATTTCAGGGCTATGAGAACAAGCCCCGTGTTGGGCTCCACTCTGGGCATGGAGCCTGCTAGGGATTCTCTTTCCCTCTGGCCCTCCCGACACCTCCCTCTCTTAAAAAAAAAAAAAAAAAAAAAGTTTAAATAACACAGTGAATGTATTAGAGAAAGATCCGAAGTATTTTTTTCTGCTGTATTATCTCAAAGAGAGCTAGCGATGCTCCAGCACGTGCAGGACAGGTTGGCTGACTATCTGAGTTTGCTACTCTTCTGGACCGTGGGTGTTGATTTGGGAAAAGCATTCGCCTGTAGACCCCTTGACAAGCCCTCTGCAAGCTTGCTTATAGCAGATCATTCATTCTTTCCCCAGGATGGAGTAGGGATAATGTGACCTGAGTGGCCCTGGTCTGACCTGCACGCCTCTGGGAGAGGTCCACCCTCCCAACTAAACAGTCTAATCTTTTCTTTTTTTTTTTTTAATTTTTTTTTTTAATTTATTTGAGAGAGAGAGCGACAGAGATAGCAAGAGAGCACGAGCAGGGAGGAGAGAGAGAAGCAGGCTCCCTGATGACTGGGGATCCCAACAAGGGGCTCAATCCCAGGATGCTGGGATCATGACCTTAGCTGAACGAAGGCAGACACTTAACCCACTGAGCCACCCACGCACCCCGAACCTGATGGATCTAAATAGAGTGTGTGCTCCACGCTACTTTTCAGTGGTGGATCATTGCTCCAAGTTTATGGCAGCAATGACTAAAGCCAGCTTTTGCACACTCCTGGGTCTCTTTGCTCCCCTGTGAAATAAAAGGTGTAAAATGTGGAACCAGTACTATGGGTTCTTGGATCTTAATCCCTTTAGAGTTTGGCCCACCTCTTTAGCAGACTTCTATTCTTTGAGCTGGATTCCCACCCTTGGGTTATATACAAAGGTATTTGCTGGTGGTAGGGGTGGTGGATACCATATTAACCTGGCATATTTGGGTAATTAGAGATTACCTTTTTTGTCATATGCTAGAAAGTTTAGGGAAGGCGCCTGCAGCTGTAGTTCAGCAGCCCAGTGATGTCAGGACAGGTGTCTTTGTAATTCTGGCTCTTTCCCTCATGGTCACAAGATGGCTGCTACAGTTCCAGCCATCACTATAAAGACTGGAAGAAAGCTAAAAAGGGAGGCTGAAAAATTAAGCCTGTAACTTCTGCAGCCTTGTATTATAATAGAAGCAGGCAGTGAGGAGGAGGGCTCCTCCTGGATCATACACTAGATGAACCTAATTCCCTATAAGAGGTAGAGAGAGAGCTGAATTTATCTGAGTGAATCATTACATCTGGAAATTTTTCTCAGATAGGATTTTGTGCTTCTCTCCCTCCAGTGGCAAGGATCCTTAACATGATGGGGCTTCTTCTTTTCTCTAGTCCCTAGTACTCTGGCAGGAGGCAACATTGCCCTGGATCTGCTCGATTTTTGGTCTGCCCCAACTGGCCCAGCTTTGGCTGAGCTCCTAAAATTGGGGACCTGAAACCCTGAGTCTAGAGTCCATACACTGTTCGAAGGGCTTTCTAGGATGTGTCTACTTTTCTCAGATGGGCGCGCCAGAGAGCTGGGATCCCTAAGAGACTAACCCCAGCGTGGTAAGGCTTTGCTGTGTTGGCCTCTCCCTAGGAAACTGGGGCTGGGCAGGTGGGAGGGGACCCTTGTCTAAAGCCTTCATCACGGCTCTGTGATAATAGATAATAATCTGCCTGGCCAGATGAGGGAGGCCTTTTCATTTTGCCTTCCACCACAGACCCCTTAAAGCTCTTCCCACAGAGTACAAATACCCATTTCCTCCCCACTCCGTCTCCTCGGAGATGGCAGAGAGGCCACGGTAGGCCAGAAGGCCCCCGGCTGAGGCACAGGCAGGTCTCTAGAGCTCCTGAGCTATGGGGCAAGTTCACTTTCCCATCTCCGCTGAGCTGCTGTCACGGCCCCTCTGCAGGGCCCTCCCGCCCTCCAGCAGCCCCAGCCCCGGGAGCAGAGCAGGGGCTCCCTGGAAGGGTTTGAAAAGATTTACACACCGGTTGACTTCAAGGTCTGTTCCAGAAAAGTATACTTCCAGGTTTTGGATTTGTTCCAGTTGGATCGTTTTGAGAAAAATAGATGGGTTTCATTATCGTTTCCTTGGTTCACTAAATTTTAAACAATTTTTTTAAAATCCTCAACTGTGGTTCCATTTGCAGTCCAGGGAAGGCAAATGTCAGGATTGCTTGGGTTGGGCATTCCGGTTCAGGTCAGGCTACACACGTTTACCCTGGGCCAGCCTTCCTGAATGCCCCCCGGGTGGCCCCCCTCCCCCCTCCCCGCCACCGTGTCCAGTGTCGTGGGTGCCGCATTGGCAGCAGCCAGAGCTGCGACTCACAGTCATTATCTTGTCAGATGCTCAGACAGCCCGTGGGGCAGCCTCAGGATAGAGGAGGAGGCGGAGGCTGTCCTACAGGCTGCAGCCAAGAGGCTTCTAAATCACAGCCCATTCCTCTCCCCTCTGGGTCCAGCATAGAGTAAACCGTTGCCCAAATCACCACATGCAGTGGCTGTCCCCTTTCAGAGTTGGCAAGAGGATTTTTGGTTGCAAGGAACAAAGACCACCAAGGCCAGCTCGAGTACAGGGGTTGCTGCCAGGCTGCTGGGGAAGGTCTTCCAGAAGCAGAGGAGACAAGGCTTGCGAGACCTGTGGGATGGAGGAGTATGGCAGCGGCTGCTTCTACTTCTCAGGGAATTCTCGGGTCAGCTCCATCCCCTGCCTCTGGCGTGCCCTTCCTCTGGCCGCTCTCAGGACCCCACATCTGCACTCAGGGAGGAGGTGGTTGACCCAACTCATTCCTACTCAGGCTGTCCTTTTCGCATCTAGCCTGTATCCCATCAGATAGAAGAGATGGCATGGCTAGTTAGGGCTGCTTTCCCTCAAAGCAGGGCTGGGACAGCACAGGGGGAAATTTGTATCTCTTGCTCAGTAGCCACGGAATTACATGTTTTGGATCTGACATGGTAGTGAGCTCCCTGTCACTGGGAGCATTCAAGCAGAGGCTGGCTATCATAGTAAGGATATTGTGCTTTAGAAACTGAGGGAAATTCAATACAGACTTGTTATCGTGTGTCCAGAGTTTGCCCCATACTGTGATCAGGGCTCGGGATACATGCTATGGCCCAAGATGGAGAAATCCACATAGCTCAGGAAAGCTTGGAACCACAGACTTCTGTCTCGTTAGCGCAGAGCTGCAGCCGACAGAGCTAATCAGCAGTTTGGTGGCAGCCGTTTTTCCATCAAACCCATATGCTGTTTCCTGACTTCTTAACGCAGTGTGCTATTTATACCAGTAGATCCATTCATTCTTAATGAGCCACGGTTGTGGATTGTAAAATGTTTTATTTTCATACAGGATTGCTCACTGCCCAGAGCCAGCTGTTGCTATGCCACCTTCCATCTTTCTCTGTTCCTAAGAAATTAGCATTTTGGAGGCTCCTCGGAGCACTCAGCTGCCCTTTCCCATTCCCTACTCACGCCCCCCCCCCCCCAGCGTGTGCCCAGCCAGACTCTGGACTTGCCATTTCTGTCATGTTGGCCCAAACATGGCACACGAACTCCCTGCAGCCTTCAGAGCAGCTGGGAGGGTGTGTTCTGTGCAGGGGGTCGGGCTGGTGAGGCTTGAAGAAGGAGGCAGAGCAGGAGGGCTTCCATGTTGGGAGGTGGGATGCCATCTGTCCTCCAAGGGTTGGACATTTGCCGGTGTTAGAGGTTGCAACTCGATCCGGCTCACTGCTTTAAGTTCACCAACGACTTTTTTAAATGTGGAGAATTCTTTTTAAAAAGATACGGAATTCTGGCTGTTTTGAACATCAGAAAGTCTGCCGATACTGCCCCCTCCCTGGACAAATCGGTCAGGCTAAGTAGCAGCTTCCCTCTTCGCACTGGGCACGCAGTCTTGGGTTCGCCGCAGTTCCCACCCCTCCCTGTTGTCTCTTGCCACTCTGATCGCCATCTTTCCAGGGTTATTAAGAAGAAACTGAAATAGCTCTTGTTTCCACATCCCTATGAAAAGAGAGAACCTAGGAATTAGACCAACAGGAACATCTCTTGCAACAAAAGTGGGCACGCTGCTCTGCGGAAATACATACTCATATCCACAAAGATGATAAATATATCAAAATAAATATCATGCCTAGCCCACCTCACCCACTGACCGTGCCAGCTGGCCAGTGGAAGGCAGAGCCTGACCGTGTCACATCTGTGCCTCCCCACTCCCGATCCTGACCCCCAGGCTAGGGAAATTAGTTTTGGGGAGTCCTTCCTCAATGAGCTCGGGTTATCCCAGGAGTAGGATGGAGACGAGGGGGCCGGGACAGGGTCTGTTCTCTTCCAGCTTTTGTATCTTACAGTTCCAAATCCAAGAGAAGGAAACTTTCTGGCAGGTGGTGAAGGAGCTCACAGATCTTAACACTGTGGCTGCCCCTCCCGCAGAGACCAGTCCTATCTCAGTCCTGGCCCTGCCCTCTGTGTGTGTGCGCGCGCAGGCAAGCGCACAGGTATGCGCACGCAAGGACGCATGCACAGGCGCGCAGGCGCCAGGAAGCTTTCGAGAGGAGGGTGGGAGACGCCATCTTCTGAGTGTCCGAGAGGGCGTTGCGGGTCCATTACTGTACCCTGGAATCCCTGACTCAGGTCTGCATGGTGTAGGTCGGCTACTTGGGTCCAGAAGATAAATAAATAAGAAAGGGTTGTAGTACTGTCTGGGGCTCCCACCAGCCATTTGGGGAGCTGGGTGCCTTCTTTCTCCGCAGGCAGAAGACCGTGGGGTTGGCGCTCAGTTGGCAGTCTTCCCGTGTGGCCGCCATTCCTGCACGCTCTGAGGGCCCGGGGACCGTTTGCCTGTAGGCCTATGCAGGTGAAAGAGGCCGGCCTCGGGCCTCGGTGCCGAGTGGCCAGATAAAATCAGCAGGGATGGTTGCTGCAGCCTGTGCCAGGCGGGGTGCATTCCTTGGTCGTGGAATCCCCTGACAACGAGGGCAGGGTCAGCCGTGTACTCCTGTGGTCCCCTGTTACAGTAGGGCACTGAGAGATCAGAGAACTCGCATCATAATCTCGGTGTGGACAGAAAGAGCCCCTCCCTGTTCAGGAAGCTCTGCCCTTTCCCTAAATCTCAGGAAAGTAGAGGCCGGGCCACCTCTTTTGTGGCTGGGTTTTGAATGAACCCATGCATGCTCTTTTGTCCCGACTTTCGGAGCCCTTCCAAGCCAAACACTAGCCGGATGTCAGTGCACGGGCTTGGGGGGGCCATCCCCAGAACAGAAGCCCGAAGCTTCAGTGAACTGTGTTGCCCCCACTGCTATGCCCCAGCGCTGCCCCAGCAGCACCCCCTGCCTGTCCTGGGCATCCTCCTTGGCTTGGGGGTTGACTCCCGGAGAGCAGAAGGCCCTCATTAGCCGCACAGCACAGAGGTCAGGGGCATGGCTGTCCATTCTCGTTTGTCCAAGCCATTGACAGCCTCAGTTGATTGGATAATTCCAGCTACAAGGCAAGGTCTTGGGCCTCCTTGTCTTCCTTGTCCACTCCCACCCCATCTGAGCCAGCCCCCGCAGTCAGCCTCTGGCTTCAGTTAATTGATGTGTGCAGAACTCCCACTGCTGCAGGGGCCTGGGCCAGGCTCCACCCTGCGCCATGAAGTACACCCTCTCCGGCCACTCACCTGCCTCACCGTGGAAACCTACAACTCAGTTCTGCCAGCTCTAGATTTCTCAGCCTCTAGGGCCCTGGGTGAAGTGAATAGACCCGGGCCCACCTGTCTGTCCAACGCCAGTAAAGCCCAAGGAGCTAGCAGTGCCAGCCCCACTCAGAGGCTCTCTCCTGGGGCCTCCTGTCCATCATAGGTGAAGGCCAGCCTAGTGCATGGGCTGAGCTGATTCCCCACTGCTGACCTGGAAGCCACAGCAAGGATAGGAGAGTCCGTCTGCCCAGATCTCCATACAGGACAGAGGGGCCAGGCCTCTCCTGTCTCACTTGACTCTGGGTCCACATGGGGTTCAGGTAGACCTGGCAGCCCGCCCCCACACTCAGGCTCTCAGCAGAGACCCCGTGGCCCTGAGCCTCTGCTCAAGTGGGGGAACTGGAGGGACGAACCCAGAAGCCAGGAAGGCTGGACCCTGAGGGAATGTGACAGAGAGATCTGGGGATAGAGAGAGACGCAGACCCAAAGACAGATGGGCAGAGATGCCAAGAGATGAGACTAGAGAGAGAGAACCTGACCAAAAACAGAGGAACCGAGAAAACACCAGGAAGACCCAGACCACAAAGACACGCCAGACATACAAAACAGGAAAGAAAGATGAGGGAAGCAAAGGCAGAGAGAGATTTTAAAAAAAAAAAAATCAGCAAAAATGAGGCACGAAGAGACAAAAGACGAAGGCCCAGAGACCCACAGAGACAGGAGAGAGAGTGAGCTGTGGTCAAGGACGGAAGTAAGGCACATTTTGCATCCCAACAAAGGCAGGAGATACTCAACTTTGTTTCATCTGTGCTATAAATCAGCAGCAATAATCTGCCAGAGAGAGGTAGTGCAGAGCACACCCAAGCCAGACCTCATTCCCTAAGTGCCTGAGCCTGGAACCTTCCCCTTGAGCCAGCGGTGCTGTCCAGAGAAGCCCACCACCTGGCCTTTGGCTTTTCTGTTCTCTGTCAGGGATGTAAGGCACATCCTGGCCCCAGCTTTCTGTCCCAGCATTTCTGTCTAACCTCTGCCTGGTTTTAAATTCCACCTCTTCCAAGAAGCCTTCCCTGATTTCTCTTCTCCTTGAACACTCTGCCTCCGCCTGAGAGTATCATGTTCGCTCTGGAGGAAGCTGTTCTTATCTTCCATCCCTCTCCCTCCCTTGTGTCTGGTGCTCCTCCACCAGGGGCAGGACCACAGGATTTCACTGCTGGCAACCACATCGCTATTGATCTGAGGATTCGTCTTCATTATCCAGCGCCTCCTGTCTGTCTGTGAGCCCAAAGAAGGGAGTTAATTAAAATCAATGGTGAAGGAACAAACAAGCACAGGAAACTCTCCAATCCCCAACTCTCAACTCCCAGCCTGGCCTGTGCTGTCCCTGCTGATGTCCCTGGTGGCAGCCCAGACGGGAGACCAAGGAAGAAGGCTCCCCGGGGGCCACAAGCTCATCCCGCCCTCTGAGGTTGTCCTGTGATAATCTCCACCTCACGGATGAAGAAATGAAGCTCAGGGCGGTCAGGCAGTTGGCAAGCAAAGGTCACCCAGATCTCCTGACTCTGGGGTCCGGGAGGGAGGGGGGTGGGCCCTGTCCCTCTCTGGCTTCCCAGGATCCATCCCTATGAGGACAAGTTCCCCTGGCCTTGGGTTTGAAAGAAGAGCAGACTCTGCGTGCACAGTGCCTCAGACCTGCCACCCACCACCTCCCGCCCAGGGCCCACCTCCCCCATGTCTGTGACAACCAGCCTCTGACCGCCCCTGCCCCATCTGTCTGTCCCTGGCTCAGGCTGAGGCCACCCGCAGCCTGGCTTGGCCCACCTGAGTGTCCTTCAAGAGGGAGGAGGCGCCTGCTGGGTCCACCCCCTCTGGAACCGGCGCGGGCTCGTCCCCACCTTGCTGACCACCCTCCAGTCGTACTGTCTCTGTTCACTGCTGTGTCCTCTCCTGGGGCGTCTTTTCCAGAAAGCAGGCAGGTATTTCCTGAGTGTCTGCTTAACCCAAAGCTCAGTGCTGGGGGCCGAGGAAAGGAGGCAGGTGCGGATTTTGAGACGAGGCCCTGACCTCAAGCGGTTCCCGGGAGAGTTGGGGGAATCAAGGCAGTCATTCATAGGAAAATAAATGCAATGCTGGGTGGTGTCCAAGGGGCCGCCCCAGCAGTCATGGGGAGAGCGAGGAAGGGCCTGTCTCCCCTCTCTCCTTCCCCCAGGGCCGAAGACGCTTTCCAATAGAGGCACGATTTAACTGGGTTCCTGGGGATGAACTGGAATTGAATTTTTAAAAATATTTACAGGCCCGCATAGCTTGTTGAACTTCCAATGCCTTTTGTCCTACTCAATCTTATTTCCTTGGGGTTGCTCTTGTCTCTGTTTCACAGAGGAGAAGATTGAGGCTCAGGGAGATGAAGGTCTTTGCCCAGGAGTGTCCAAGGCAGGGCCAGGACTCTAGCCCGGATGTGGGGAGGGAGCTAGAAGTCTCTCACTCACATTGCAGTGCTTACCTCTGACAGTTTCTCTGGAGAGAAACCCAGAAAGGGCACACTGGGGAGGCAGGGGAGGAGCTGGCTGGCTGGCCTTGAGGGGAGGACTCCTGAGGGAGCAGAGTACGGAGGGCAGGGCCAGACTGGGGGGGGGGCGGTGCCTGCTGGGAGGGGAGGAAAGAGCAGAGGTCTCAGAAGGAGCCAGGCCTGGGCTCAAATCCCAGCTCAGCCTGCAAATGGCCTCTGAAACATCTCATCCCTCCAGCACAACCTAGGAATCCACGCCCCTCACCCCCAGAGAAGGTGAGTCCCCCTCTGCGAGGTTGGTGCTGGCACCAGACACCCAGAGGCCGGCCCTGCAGCGGGTGGTGTGGGCCTTGAGTTCCGGGAGAGCCCCTCAAGCAAAAGGCCCCTCCCATGTGCCAGACGCCGCCTGTGTTACCGTGCGCATGCTCACAAGAAACCCAGGAAAGGACCCAACAGAGCCAATGCCCCTTCGCCACCCCGTACCTCCCCCCTGCGACCACCAGACAGAGCCCCAGACTCGGGAGGCCCCTCACTGGGATTTCAGGCTGCAGGCCCAGCCCTCTTGGCGGGAGAGACAGCTTCTCGCCTGTCCCAGTGGGGACGGTTCTGCCGCTGCCCTCTGCAGCCTGGTAGGCAGGGTAAGGCTAATTGGGGATGTCTGTGCATTCCCCGGGGGCCTTATCATCTTCCCTTTACATTAAAAAAAAAATTATTTTGGTTTTAGTATGCAAAATTTTCCACCATCTGCTTTGCCTTGGCAGAATGTTTGCTGAAAATATCTCTCTTCCTCTAATTCCCATCGTTTCTGGGGGCTTTGGAAGCCTCCAAGTGGAGCAGCAGCAGCTCGCAAGTGCCTCTCAGGCTCACGGGCTGTCTTTGTGCCAGCAGGCGGATGTTGTGGCCCCGAAGTCACATCTCCCCACCTCTCAGCCGGAGAGGGACCCTGTGCGCCCTCCACCGATGAGACAGAGCCGATCTGAGGTTGAATCCTAGGGTTCAGACTGAATAGCTGTCCAGGTTGGTCTCTTTGTGTGTGATAAAGCCCAGGGCCACAAAGAGAGGGGGTGGCAGAGAAGAGCCACGAACTTAGGTCCCCCCGAATCCCAGTGCAGTGCTTAGAGGTCAAGTGGCCAGCATCCTGCCTGTCGCCTGGACCATCCCAGGCAAGGTGTCTTCACAGGACAGCAGCTGTTCATGTGTCCTTTGAGGCAGTCAGGAAAGACTTTCCAAAAGGGAAGACTTCCCCCTACCTTCATGTACCAAAACTCTGAGTTTCCATGGTGACAGTCAAATTGCAAATCCATCCAAGAGTGAGCTGGTGGGGTGGGGGGGAAGCTGGCCTATCCCCAGAGAAGTGGGAATGGCTCGTGCTGGGGGCTAGCCGCTGCTGAGGATGAGAGCTGAGCAGAGGGGGGCAGCCCTTCTGGGGCATGATGGGAAAATCTCAGGGATGCCAGCTCCCGCAGCAGGGGGTCCCGGGTCTCGGGCCATGGGGGTGGGAGTGGCCCTCCCTCCTCCCCGCCTTCCGGCAGAGCCCAGGTGAGTCCATTTGGTGACTTCTCCTTCTCCTTGGGCAGACAAGTGGGACCGTCTTCTCCCTAGTGCTTTCCCATCGTCGATCTGAAAAACCAGGCGTGGGCTGAACACAAGCACTCATCGCCCAGCCATCCTAGACTGTCTTGGGGGAATTAAAAGGGAAAAACCAGCCTTCAGACACACAGTGTTTTGTTGAGGATGGAAGAGCAAGGACCAAAAGATTTATGAGCCTTAAAGCTTCTTTAATAGACCTGGAAGATTTACGATCATAGCTGCTGTGCGGCGAGAAAGGTGGCAATTGGCGATCGAATGGCAAATTAGCCAAGATTTGGGTTTTATGATGACAGTCGGCGGGGGGAGGAGGAAGGAAAACTTTTTCCCTTGCTGCGGGAGGAATGTTTGGGTAAATGGCTTTTGCACTGGGTCCTGTCCAGGGACGTTCTCAGCAGTGTCTTCTGGGTATGTTTCTTTCCCACCAACAGGAAATGCCAAGGCCAGGCGTGGACACTGCCGGCTTCCTTCGGTTTCTTTCTTTCAAGTAGAGTTTATTACAGTGGATTAGAGAGGGATTGGGTTTGTGCTACAAAGACCTCTAAGCTGAGGCCTGGCCCCAGCCCAGAGTCCCAGATACAAGAGTCCCAGACACAATGGGCCAGGGAGGCGTGGCCGAAGGGAATGAGTCTTGTCGGTTCTCTGCCCTGTGACACCTTCGTGAGCTCAGTTGTCATCTGAAACTGTTCCCCTTTCCGTGGCTGTGGGCATCTGGGGTCTGTAAAAGGAGACAAAGAACAAGTCAACCCCCTAACTTGCCTAACTTGGGGAGGACTGTTTTTTTTTTTCCTCGAACTTAGGCACATGGGGACTAGGCAGCATGGTGCCCAAACCCGGCCTCCAAAGTTCGGGATGCTTGGGACAAGACCCACCCCTCACGACAAAAGCTGCTCTCCTGGTGTAACACGGGACAGTCTTCTTGCAATTTAAGCTCACCCTAGGACCCGCGTGACCCAACACTGTGCATGGTGACAGGTGCTGGGCCAGGGAGGAGGGTGAAGGAGCAGGGTAAATGAGCTTGCCACCAAAACCTGAGTCCCCAAAACACCCTCTCCCATCGTCTCCTTTTGCGCCCTTGGTCACCTGCACGGTAGCACCCAAGGACCCTGGCATCGTTTCGCCACTGGTGACTGCCTGTCCCCCACCCCCACTCCCCCTGCCCCAGCCCCAGGCCCACTCCCCTCCGGCCCCAGAATTATGAAGATTGGTCGCAGGGGAGACGGAGCATTCCAAGTCAGGAAGAATGATTACATTATGCATAAGCAGAGACTCAGGGAAGCCATTCGGAAATCAATCCCGGCTTTCCTCAGGGACTCCCCTCTGCTTAACAGGCTGCCATTCTCCCTGCTGTGGGGGGGACACCACCCTCCTTGATGTCTTTGCAGCTGCCCCAAGGGGTACCCGGGGGAGCTGCTCACAGCTTCCTGCCCACCTCCCCCTCCCTTTGTCCGGGGACCCCCAGGGTGAGTGCCTCATCTGTCACCAGTGAGTCAAAAATACATCAGTGTTTATAAAACCAACACCGGGAGGTCCAGTCGGTGGAGTCATGATCAAAGACGCCCCGTCTGGGACCTGCAGAGCGATTGCAGAATAAATCAGGCCTTTGCACTTCTCAAATACTCCGAAGGGGCATATGGACCCACAGGCCCTCTGAATCCCCAGCTCCTATGGATTCTACATCATAAAAGCCTGCAAAGCCAAAGCAGAACTCTTTCTCTTGGGAAGGCCAGGAGGGAAAGAGAGCAGAAAAGGCAAAATCCACAAGCAGCTAGAGGAAGGAAGAGCTGGGAACAATCAAGTTAACATCAGTGTTCTCCCACCCACGTGGGTCGGGCTGTGTGCGAGAAGCACACCAGCCTTATTCGCGGTGCGCTTTGGCCCCTGCCCCCCAGGAGCCCAGCAGTCTGCTAGGGGAAGCTCTCTCTCTCTCACACATACACACACACACACACACACACACGCACACTGAAAGCGGAGAGTGGCTATAGCAGAATGCCTAGAGCATTTCAGCCAGCCAGGCGCGGGTCATAGGGAAGGAGATGGTGTCTGAAAGGACCCAGGAGAGGGGCACCTGGCTAGCTCAGTCAGTGCAGCATGGGACTCTTGACCTCGGGGTTGTGAGTTCGAGCCCCACGCTGGGTGTAGAGGTTACTAAAAAAAAATAAATCCGTACACAAAAAGGAGCCAGGAGAAGAGCCACGGGCAGGGAATTCTGAGCAGTAGGAAATGAGGTGCTGGAGGAGGTACTGACCAGCAGTTTGGTAAGAACCCAGCCATGTGAGGAAGCCTGGGAAAGATTGGGCAGGATGGGGGTGCCTGGGTGGCTCAGTCGGTTAAGCGTCTGCCTTCGGCTCAGGTCATCATCCCGGGGTCCTGGGATCGAGTCCCGCATTGGGCTCCCTGCTCAGCGGGGAGTCTCCCTCTCTCTGCTGCTCCCCAACTTGTGCTCTCGCTCTTTCTCAAATCAATAAGCAAATACTGTCTTAAAAAAGAAAGGGTAGGCTAGGACGTGCGTGTTAGCTGGAGCATTCCCCTCTGTGCCGAGAGAGGTGCCCTCAGGTGGGGCCCCAGTGGGAAGCGAGTGAAGGAGTCCAGACCGGAGGCACAGGTGTTGAGCTGAGCAGGGGCTACGACCGTGGCGAGGAGGCCACTGGTTGGAGAACCACGTAGGACGCAAAGCGGGCAGAATGTGGGGATGGGGGAGAGGGAGAGTCGAGCGGTCATCAGGGCTTCTTTCCGAAGCGCCTACTGTGTACCAGACACTCTGGCAAGGCCGCACGGGGTGGAGAACCTCCTAGAGCTGGAATGGTTGGCCAGCTCCATCCCTCCAGGTGCCAGATTCGGTGACCTGTGACTCCTTTTGCTGAGGGCACAAAGGCTTTCCAGAAGGCCCTAGATCCGGGTAGAAGCTCTGCGGCCTGGGTCCTGCCACGGCTGCTCCCATACCCCAGGAGACTTCCCTGCCTGAGCAGGCTATCCTTCCTGCAGGAGGCTGATGCTGGCTCAGGGCCCCTCCCCGCACACGGCTCCACAGGGAGCCTGGCCCATCACCTGAAGCCTCTCAGCCACCCTGGGTGTGGACTGATTTGTTTTCCGATCTCGCCGCCCACCCCATGGGTCTCTGGGGCTCGGGGCTGATGGGCAGGCGTGCTCTCTGGGCAGCTGACACCGTGCCGGGCAGAGTGCCCAACCTCTCCTCCCTTCCCTCCGGACCCAGCACGTTGCCCTCCCTGGCAAGGCAAACGGACTCGCCTCATCCACCAAGTCAGTGCCCCGTGAGAGCGGCTTACCCGTGACCCCAGACCTTCCTGTGCTGTGTGGTACTTGGTACCAGAATGACATCACTTAATTAAGTGTTACATAAACTACTGAAAAGAGCCAGGAAAAGACAGAGTTGTTTCATTAAAACCAGGACTTCGGAAAGTCTTGAGAGAAGCTACGTGCTTAAAAAAGCGATTGAATCAGGTGTGGGCAGGACAACTGTAAAAAGCAGGAGAAAGAAGCGGAGAAGCGGAGCAGGATCCTGCACTCATCCCGTGTTGCTAGCGTCTCTAAGCTGTGCTCCAGACTAGAGACCCCCGTGCCCCGGGGACCACAGACACCGCCATACGGATGCGGCTTAGACATGAAAGACCCCAGGGGCCCGATCTCAAAGCAGCCCCCAAGCCCTCCGTCAAAAGATGGGTAAATGGGTGTCCATTTGTATGCTTAAAATTAAAATAGAATGTTTAATCTGTGAATATATCCGGTATTATGACTCCCACTTTGATCCGCTGGCCAAATATGGTCCCATGTAGTCCAGAAAAGAAGATTTCGACCACAGCAGGTGTTTAGCAGGAGACCTCTCTCTCCCCCTCTCCTGGGACTCCAGCCCCGTCAGCCTGGCTCCCATCTGCGTTCATGAGGCCCCACTGCACATTATTAGACGAAGTGGGACGAGCTCCCAGGCCTGCCGGCTCCCAGTTCATTTCTCCCAGTAAAATCAGAGTGGTTGCAGACATGGGGTGGTCGAGCCAGTCTGCTGGGGGAGTAAGCCCAGCCCTCCCACTTAGCACTTTGGGCAAGTGCCTTGGCTTCCTCACCTATAAACCCCACGTTCCAGGGTCCAGGTTTCTAGAAGCTTGAGCGAGCTAGTGGATGTCACGTGCCTGGAGGGCTTCATAAGGGCTGGTGAGGACAGGAAGTTTTGTACCTGTAACGTCGAGCCTCATTGCAGGGTAGGGGGGCATGGCCTCGCACCCTGAGCGTGGCCAGGTGCACGTCTCAGAGAAGTCATGCCCGTGCCCAAGGGGGTAATCGGCTCCGACCACAGCAAGAGGCTCCCGAGTCTGCCACTGGGACAGGGTGGTGAGCCCGAGGCCCAGCCTTCTCACACCAGCACTCGCCTCTTCGCCTAACAGAATGGAGTACCCTGCCACCCCCCTCCCCAGGGTTTCTGGGTCCCAAACACGAGGACAAGCTGAGGTTCCATGCACTTTGTCCCGGCAGAAGGGAGCCCTGCCCCAGGCGTACTGCCTGCCGGTAGTGACCAGGAGCGGTAACCTCTCGTGCTGGTGTCTATTCTTTCCAGTGGTTTCCAGTGACAGTGACAGTGACTCCGATCTCAGCTCCTCTAGCCTGGAAGACAGACTTCTTGTGACGGGGGGCGGGGACCCCAAAGGTGCCAAGCTCTGCGGGGAAGCAGGTAAGCAGAACAAGGACAGTGCTTGTTCCCGAAGCCCCTGGTGCCAATTGCGTGGCTGCTTCCTCGGATCGGGGCCCCCCAGCTGGTGTCTCGAGAGCTGTTCTCGACAGGGGAGGGGGCTGGGATGACCAGGACCAGGTCTCGAGAGCTGTTCTCGACAGGGGAGGGGGCTGGGATGACCAGGGGAGGGGGCTGGGATGACCATAACCATTGGGTTAATGAATATGTACACCGTTCCCCCTACCACTGTGGAGGTAGGACAGAAAAGGAGCCTAGATGGGTGGGCAGGGGTGGAGGGAGGAGGGCAGATCTAGCACACCTGCCTGCACACCTGGATTACCCCCAGGTTCCCGGTGAGCACCCCCTGGGTGAGCTGTGAACATCAGGTAGGGAGTGCCTTGGGCTAGCTCGGCTCTGCCGTTACACCATGGTCGGGCCCTGAATAATACATACCTTGACCTCTTGGGCCTCTGTCCCAGAGCACGTGGTCCCCAAAGTGTCTTCTGACTTTGACTTCTCTGAGCTCGCCTCTGTGACCTTGTCATATGAAAGAGAGTTAACGGGGGTTGGAGGCTGGTGCAGAGAAGACCTGGGGGCACACTTTTCTTTCCTTGAAACCCATGAAGGGCCTTCCTGGGAAAAGGACCGGGTCAGTCAGAATTACTCCAGAGGGTAGAAAACCGGGGTATTTGGAAGACATTTCAGGGAGGCTGATTTTAGTGCATAAGCAGAGAGCTTTTTATAACAACTGTCCCAAACTGAAAGGACATGACTCGGGGTGCTGTCCTGGGACCAAGGCAGGGTGATCTACCAGAGCTGACACAGAAGGAATTCCCGGTGGGGATGGCAGCTCAGGCTGGATCAGAGCCGGCAGGTACCTGGCACGCGCACTTGTGCTCCCGCTCCTGTGTCCCTGGCAGACATTACTAGTCGATCGGGACTCTCCCCCTACAGAGCCTGATGTGGTCTCAGAAGCCTCAGCACAGTGTTCCAAGTGGTCATTACCAGTAGGTGGAGCCTGCGTGGGAGACGACACCAGTTTCTGGACTAGATGATCTCTCAGCCCTCTCAGGCTAAAGAGTCTATCTTGGAAGAGTGTAAAGGAAACTCACCTGCCAGCCTTGGTTTCCGGGGCAGGTTTTACACTACCCCCCACCACCTCCCGCCCGCCACAGAGCGCTGAACCCTCCCTCTCCAGCCTTGACACCAGCTGAGAACACCAGCTCTCAGCCATGACCAGGGGGGTGTGGAAGGTAGGAAAAGATGGAGCACAGAGTAGTACAGGCCTCACCTCTGCACTCTCCATTTGGCCATGAGGTAACAGCCATACCTGGGCGGAAGATTCCTCAGTTAATAAAGGCAGCAATGAATAACCCCACTGGAGGCTCAGTCAGTTGGGCATCTGCCTTCCTTCGGTTCAGGTCATGATCCCAGGGTCGTGGGATCAAGTCCCAGGTCAGGCTCTCTGCTCAGTGGGGAGCCTGCTTCTCCTTCTCCCACTGCCCCTCCCCCCACGTGTGCTCGCTCTCTCTTGCTCATGCTCTCTCTCTCTCTCTCAAATAGAATCTTTAAAAAACAAAACACTGGGGGGCACCTGGCTGACTCAGGCCATAGAACATGGAACTCCTGATCTCAGGATCAAGTTCAAGCCCCACCTTGTGGTGTAGAGACCACTTAAATAAATAAACTAACTTAAAAAAAAAAAACCCATTGGGTTAATGAATATGTACACCGTTCCCCCTCAATCTGTGAAGGCAGGAAAAACTCCTCATTGCCAGTCTCCATGCTGGTGACTTATTCCTTGCTGAAGCCACCTGAGGGCCTGTGCAGTGACTTTGGTATAGCCTGGACCAGCCAGCATTGGTCAGAGGGCAGGATCTCATGAGAGCATGGCAGCCATGTGGGGACAGCAACTAAGGGGCTCTGAGTAGACAATCCCATAGACATCTCACACAGTTCCAAATGAGAAGATTCTATCTTTCTGTCTATCTATCTATTTTTAAGTAGACCACGCTTGGCATAGAGCCCAACATGGGGCTTGAACTCCTCATCATGAGATTGAGACCTGAGCTGAGATCAAGAGTCAGACGCTCAACCGACTGAGCCACCCAGACCCCCCCCAACAAAGATTTTAGATCAGCTCCCTATCAGGCTGAGATCATCCCCGCCTCAGTTCAAGGTCCAAAGAGCCCACTCGTGGTCTCTTGCAGGCGGCAGCACGGCGTCTCCCAAGATGGGGCTCCCCCGCCAGCCCAGCCCCCTCTCCGGGAGCCGGAGCAGCCTGGCCAGTGAGACCAGGACCAGCTCTGCAGACCCGAAGAGCCCCAGTGAGTACCAAGCCGCTCCTGAACCACCCACGTCTCCCTCTTCCGCTTCCCCATCGGCCTCCTTCCTCACTTAGTCCACCGCACCTGGAGAGTGCTGGGTGATGTTCGCAGTTCTCTGTTGATTGAGCGCTGTGAGGGGGGGGAGCGCGGGGGGGGGGGGGGGTCCGAGGTGAGCCAGACCCCGCCCCTGCCCCGCAGTGAACCAACCCGGGCAACTCAGGAGCACCATGCAGTGGGGGCGGGCAGGGTGAGGGACCTCAGTTCCGCCCCCAGGCTCCTTCAAGAAAGAAGCCCCAGCTGGACTTGGCACCTCTGGGCCAGGACCCCTGGGCACGCGGCCCATGCGTGCGTCAGCACTGTGTGTGCTGTGCGTGTGTGGGGGTGGGAGCTCTCACTCGCTCCGTCTTCCCTCCTCCCCTTTCTCCTGCCTCGATGGTGCCAAGAAGCGGCAGGCTAGGACATTTAAGAGAGGCCACGGGTGGGCAGGTCTCTGGGAGAGGGAGTCCCCGTGGCCGTGTATGTGGAGCAGACTCCCTCCCCTCCTTCCCTGAAACCCCCCGCAGAGGACAGTCTGGAATCAACCACGTTTCAGTCCCAGCCCTGCCACCCACAGACACGTGAACCTGGGCAAACCATCAGATTCAACCACATGCAATTGCCTTTTTATAGATCAAAAATAGTCAGATGTTGGCATCGATATGACTCAACCTAATATTTGATCTCTCTGCACCCAGTTCCATTACTGCTAACGTGGGGACCGCGCTGTGTTCCTCGTGGGGCGGGGGGCGGAGGGTGAAATGCAGCATTCTCGAGGAGTGCCTCCCCTAAGTAGATCTGGAGCAGATGGCCAGTAATGGGAGGCGCCGTGTGGCCCAGGGCACAGAAGGGGCCCCAGGGCTTGCGGAACACGCTGGGGGAAGTCATGTATTCCCACATCATTCCCAAAGTTCAGGCTGTCACTGGGGAGGGACCCCACCTCTGCTCACCCTACAGTGGCCTTTTTTCCCTCTCCCCTAAAGGCAAAAGGCCCGCCTGGGCAATCCCCCGCTGCTGACATGGCCTCCGGAGGCCCCCGCCTGCCCCGGCAGAAACACATTTGGTGCACAGAGCAAACTTTGCAGTGGAAGAGTTCAAGACAGAAAACAAGCGGGGAGGGTCTGGTGAGCAGTCTGGAGCCCTCAGCTGGCCGACCCTGTTGGACGTGCCTTCTGACTCAACAAACCAGTGTTTGGGGGGCTGAGTCTCCTTCCCCCCACTCAGTGCCTTTCTGCCCCCTTCTCTCCTGGGAGCCCTCCTCCCTCCCCTCCCACCTCAGCATCCCACTCAGCCATGACCTTTATTTATTGTCCTTCCCCTGCCCCCTCCCCGGTCTACCTCCATGTTCGTTTTAAGTTCACTCTTGTCTTGGGTTGGGCCAGGCGGCCTTAGGGGACCCTCCGTTTGCACTGCCACAGGCACTGGGCTGGGCTTTGTCTGTAGTCCTATTAATGGAAGAAGAACCCAACCCTGAACATTGCCCTTCAGAGCTGAGCTTGAGCCCTAGAGATGAGCAGTGGGTCCTAGAGGGTGGGGGATGAGAAGCTCGCCCACCCTTCCCTCTGCCGAGAAGCTCGAGACTGGCTCAGGAGCTGCTGTGGAAACCGGGCCCTGGGCCCTTGCTTGGGTTTCTTGGAACCCCTCCGATGGCCTCCCCAGGCTCTGCTCAGCCTCTCCCCCGCTTGTGGAGCTGGGAAGGGCTCTGGGGGATACTGTGAATTCCCTCGTTGAAGAGCAGCCTTCACCTGCATCCCCAGCCAGGGTGCAAGGCTCCCCTAAGCCTTTAATTCACTTCTCTTCAGTAGCTTCGGTTTGGCATGAAAAATAATTAATTCAGAGGGTGAGCAAATGCTTCTGGAAAGCGCTTCCCTGAAGACAGAGATTGAGAGAGAGTGTGCGTGTGCGTGTGTGTGTGTGTGTGTGTGTGTCCGCATCTCTCCATTCAGCCACCCGCCCACTGCCCCTCACTCCTGGTCCTTGAAGGGCCTTCTCTCTGGGCTCTCAGGCCCCCACCATTAGCTTTTGTGCCCTTGCCGCTGGCAGATGGTAAAAAGACTGACTGTTTCCCTGTGACAAGTTATGCTTTAGAATTTGTAACAATAAAGATTAGAATTTGCATTGAGCCAGTGTATTGACCCAAAGACCACAGTCACTTGTGTTTCTGAGATGCATCGATAGAGAAATGGTTGGAAAAGAATGTAGTATGTTGCTTGCAGTGAAAAGAATGAGGTTGATCTCTGTGTGCTAGAACTCACAACCCTCATGTTGAGTGAAAAGACAAGGACATTTATGCTTAGAAAAAAAAATGTAAGTATACATACAAATAATCAAAATCAGTTGTATGAACTTTTTTTTTTAGCTTTTACCTCTTTTTTTGACGGAGATACAGTGAGAGAGGAAACACAAGCAGGGGGAGTGGGAGAGGGAGAAACAGGCTCCCCACTGAGCAAGGAGCCTGATATGGGGCTCGATCCCAGGACCCTTGGATCGGGACCTGAGCCGCAGGGAGATGCTTAATGACCACCCAGGTGCCCCAGAGTTGTAAGAACTTCTATGCCCAGATGTGAAAATGCTTGTAAAATGGACAGGGACTTGTGGCTCAATACAGTGGACTGAACACATTTGTATTTCCTCTGCCCCCCAAGCCCCACCAGGATGACCTAAAGGAATGAAGTAGCGTAAATTACAAAGCTGTAAAGGAGAGGAGAGGGATGGCAGCAGAGAGGAGAGGTCTGGAAACTTCAGGAGACAGAAGAGTATACCCTATTCAGTGCCAGCTTCCCCAGCTCCCCCAAATAACTCCAAGGGAGCAAGCCAGCCATGAACAAGCCCATTTGCTTTGCAGAATCCACCAAATTCTCGGAACTTGGAGGGGCCAGGTGTCCCTAAGGTGGACGTTAGGATGTGTATGAAAATAGTATTGTTGGGGGCGCCTGGGTGGCTCAGTGGGTTAAAGCCTCTGCCTTTGGCTCAGGTCATGATCTCAGGGTCCTGGGATCGAGCCCCGTGTCAGGCTCTCTGCTCAGCGGGGAGCCTGCTTCCCCCTCTCTCTCTGCCTGCCTCTCTGCCTGCTTGTGATCTCTGTCAAATAAATAAATAAAATCTTTAAAAAAAAAAAAAAAGGAAAGAAAGAAAAGAAAAGAGTATTGTTGGGAAGACGTTAGACCCCTAAGTCCCTTCTCATAGCGCACATCGCCCTTTCCTGATCCTGGTAGACCCCAGTAGACCCAGGTTTACTGCGGGCCAAGCGTGAACTAGAAGGATTTGGTACTGGGGACCCCAAAAGACAGGAGTGAGGCAGTGGCTACTGGAGAGATTCCATCCCCCTCCCCACTAACAGCTGGCTTATTCTCCATCCACCTGCCCCCAAGGCAGGATGTTACTCAGCCTGTCACTGGGGAAGACTGAAGAGAAAAGATTGACAGATCCTAATGTTGGTGATTCCGCTTCTCTGCCCCGTCACCCCCATGAGGCCCCTTGTCCGCAAGGCCCGCCCACAGCGACAGCTTCTAGCAGCTTGGCCCTGTGGCCCTCACTTGAACAGCCAAGGGCGCCAGCAGTTGACCAGAACCAACAAACCCAAAATAGAGATTCCCATACCCAAGAGAAAGGGGTCAGGGAACAACCCTCTGAAGATATTCACCCATGAAACAGGAAAAGAAAGTTAGTTATACAGAGAGAGAAAGCAAGCAAACGGCGGGGAGGGACAGAGAGGAGAGGGAGAATCTTTTTTTTTTTTTTCTTAAATAAAGATTTATTTATTCATTTATTTATTTTAAAGAGAGATCTAGCAGGGAGGTCCCTGGGGGGGAGGGGCAACATAGGGGGCTCGATCTCATAACCCTAAGATCATGACCAACTGAAATCCAGAGTATTATTTTTATTTTAAGGAAGTTAAAATAAAAATAAAAGGGAAGTGTCAAGTCTCTTGAAAATTCAAAATATAATAGCAGAATTTAAAAATGCATTAGAGGGGCGCCCGGGTGGTTCATCCGGTTGGGCGTCTGCCTTTGGCTCAGGTCATGATCCCAGGGTCCTGGGATGGAGCCCCGCATCGGACTCCCTGCTCGGGGGGGCAGCTTGCTTCTCCCTCTGCCCCTCCCCCTGCTTGCGCTTTCTCTCTCTCTCTCTCTATATATATATATCAAATAAATAAATAAAATCCTTTAAAAAATAAATAAAAATGCATTAGAAGGGATGAAAGATGACAAAAGAATCTCCCAGGAAGTAAAACACAAAAAGAGATTTAAGTGTAGAGGAAAAAGTCAAGAAAATTGGACCACCCAAAGGTAAGGCCCACGCAGAAGGCTCAACTTCCAACAGATAGGCATTTCAAACCAAGAAACAAAAAAAAAGGGGGCGGTTGAAAAGTGTTGAAGATGTTCTCTCCATCACCTGAGGTCTTGCTGAAACAGGCTCTCGCTCACGGGGCTGGGGCCAGGGGCTGTGAGTGTCCATCTGACAAGCCGCTGGCGGGAGGACCACACTCCAACTAGTACTGTGCGGGGCCAGTAGCTGTCACCACTGGCAAATTGGGAATTACCCAGGGAGTTTGACAAGCCCATCACACCGGACACCCTCCCCACCTCCCCCTACTATCCGAGATTGCAGTTTCATCAATTTGGGGCTCAGCCTCGACACTGGGGTTCTGTAAACCACACAGCACTCCAGCATGCTGGCAGAAATGGGAATCGTTTTCCTACAGAAGCTCCTCTGAGTGGGCTCCGGGAGACATGTACATTGTGTCAAGAGCAGGACCTTTTTATTAGCCAAGAATTGGAAACAACCTACATAGTGTCAACAGAAGAATAGATACATAAGCGGTGATACAGTGTAGTCCAACAATGAAGCATGCTGGTAAAAATGAGTGCGTACTCTCGGCATGGATGACTCTCGTGAACAACCATGAGCAAAGAAACAGATGGCAGAAAAATACATACTTTATGACACCATCTATTAGGGATTTTAAAACGGGGCAAAATGACATATATTAATGTGTATTTTATGCAGTGAAAGAATAAAGAAAGGCACAGGAAGGATAAACAACAGATCTCAAGGCACGTCTTGAAAAGAGGGGGCCTGCTACAGGCCTTCAACGGGTTGGTAATGTTTTAATGTCACTGATGGATAGATGGTTTTGCAATATTTATATCATAATATTTCACTATGTATTATATTTGCATTATTTTATAGTTCTGAAATCTTTCAAAATAAAACAAGTTATGGAACTATACAAGCCTTCTGATCATGAAGTTTCAGGAACCCAGGATTAAAAATCCTAAAGGGATAGAAGAAAAAAAAAGGAACAAGCCACATATCAAGGATCAGGGATTTTAAATGGCATTGAAATTCTCAAAGCAGATTTTTTTTAAAGATTTTATTTATGTATGTATGTATGTATGTATCAGAGAGCACAAGCAGGGGGGAATGGCAGGCAGAGGGAGAAGCAGGTTCCCCGCTGAGCAAGGAGCCCGATGCGGAAATCGATCCCAGGACCTTAGGATCATAACCTGAGCTGAAGGCAGTTGGTTGATGCCCATCCAACTGAGCCACCCAGGCGTCCCTCTCATAGCAGATTTTGAAGTAATATCTTCTGAATTCTGATAGGAAATGGTTTCTAATCTCGATTTGTATCCAGCCAAATCTCAGTGATAGTAGAATGAAGATATTTTCAGACACATGAGTTTTTGAAATAATTGACCTCTCATACATTCTTTCTCAGGCAGCTACTAAAGGATGTGCTCCAACCAGACAAGGGAGAAAACCAAGAAAGAGGATGGCAGGGACTGAAAACTGGAGATCCAACATAGGAGAGGGACAGAGAGAGACCCCAGGATGATGGTAGTGGCTGTGTGGCTGGGCTAGAGGCCAAGGCCAGCCAGCCCAGATTGGAGCATGAGCACGGAGGAGGTATATAAGGATATACAGAAGGGTAAGAAGCGTATGTGTGTTGGGGAGAATGTATATGGTATGATATTTTATGTTGTGTTATGTAATACTGAAAAATCAAGAAATCAAACCAGCATGAAATTTCGATATAAAAGCGATTGCCAGCAGAGTGGTTAGGGTTTGAAGGGTTGCCTAGAGAGGGACGCAAGGAGGCGCAGGGGTTTTGCCCTATGTTATAAACTTTGAAGGACAGTTCTTATTTCAACAATATACTATATCACTTTTTTTTTAAGATTCTATTTATTTGACGGAGAGACACAGCAAGAGAGGGAACACAAACGGGGGGAGCGGCAGGCAGAGGGAGAAGCAGGCTTCGCAATGAGCAGGGAGCCCAATGTGGGGCTCGATCCCAGGACCCCAGGATCATGACCTGAGCCGAAGGCAGACACTTAACCACTGAGTCACCCAGACGCCCCCTAGAAATTCTCAATAATTTTGAACAAGGGCCCATATTCTCATTCTACACTGGGCCCTGCATATTATGGGGCTGGTCCTGGCCAGGCCTGAATGTTCCTCCTGAGGGCACACTCTGTAAGGACGGCCAGGTCCCTCCGTCAAGGCCCTGATGAAGAGAGTCCTTAAACTCTCCACCTGGGCTGGAGGCCAGAGCCCCCGACAGGGAACACAGGACACAGGTCCTCATCCTGGCCTCTGCCTTTGTCACTCCCCGTCTATGAGACAGGGAAACGACACTAAATAGAGTTTTCTAACTGTGTCCCTCAGAGCTCCCTGGAGTGGGAATGGGGGCACAGGAAGTCCCAGGGGGCGCGTGGGACCCATGCCAACCCCTACACCAACATAGGGGCTTCCCTTTGACCTGTTCTCTCTGCTTCATTCATAGCAGGCAGGAGGCAGAGGTGGCTAGACACTCATCTCTCTGGATCGCCCACCCCAGGCTGCCCACGCGAGCACCCTGCCTCTCGGGAGGGAGGAGAAGCCTCCAGCACGAGGCTACCAGGTGGAGGGCCCAGCTGCGGGAGAGATGCCCCAGGTACCAGCCAGAAACCCTTGCCAGGGGAGAGAGACACCTAACCCACACACGCACACACTAGTGCACACAGACGCAGAAAGATTCGCCTGTTTACAAACTGCGTGACCAGGTGGTTCAAATCGCTCATCCAAAGTGCCAGCAGAGGCTCTTCCGCACAGGGGAGGGATGAGACCAAAGGAAAACCCAGCACTGGCTTTGCTCAATGCCACGGAGATGGGGAGGGGCGAGGGCGGGCAGGTGGGAGGGGACGGGGTGGGGGTGTGGGGAGAGCTGGAAGAGTCCCAGGGGCCCTGGACGAGCTGGCCCCCGAGTCTTCAGCCAGACCGGTGAGCTCCGAGCAGCCCCCGGGATGCTGGCAGCTTCCTCAGTGCCAGTTACGGGAGGAATAACTCAGCGTGCTCGCCCCATGCCTCTCCGCAGACACTCTGGGGACATTTTAAGTCTGACTGTACCTGCTGAGCCTCTGACAAGTGAAGCCTCTCCCTACCCCCCTCCCTTCTGACTGCCATCTCTCCCCCTCTGTCCAGGCTCGTTCTCGGTTCATGCGGGAAAGGGAACAGAAGGCTGGGTGTTGTCATCCTACCCCCGCACAGAGCCTGGGTCCTGCTTCCAGATGGGGTGGGGCAGCGCTGGGTTCCCGGGAGTCCGGCCGCCCCACCGGCTCCGGCAAGGCAGAGGCCGCGTCTCATGCATCTTTGCTTAGCTGTTAAGAGATACTGCCGGGTCGCTAGACGGGTAGCCGGGCCGGTGGGTGAGTGGGCACACAGGGTGGAGGAAGGGAGGAAGGCAGGGAGGGATGGAACGGAGCCCAAACGCGGCCTTTCCCGACGCTTAGGGCTTTCCAAGTCTAAACAGATGACTCAGCACCGGTCCCTACGAAGCACAGCCGCTAATATCTGGGCACGTGGCCCCGTGAGTCCTCCTGGGGAGGAACTGTCTTTGTTTAGGAAAATACTTTCAAAGGCTGATCACAGATGATCGGGAGAACACCCTTCCCTAGGGGACCAAGGCCACACCAAAGGTGCCAGAAGGGAAGAAGGGAGAGAGGTGAGAGACTGAACCCGGAGAGATGGGGATCCCTGGCTACAGCCCCCACCGCCCCCCACGTGGCCACGTGCCCCCCCCCGGGGGTGGCCGAAGCACTAGGCTGCCGTGTCCCCTTGGCAGTACAGGGAAGGAAGCCACTCCTCACCCCACCCTGACCGTCCCCAGGGTCACCTGCACGCCCGGATGCTTATGCAGATGGGTTTGGGTGAAGAAGGGCCTGAATTTCACATCTGACCCTCTGCAGTTCCAAAGCTTGAATATGGAAACTCAAATCCGCCCCCCACCAGAGAGCGAACTCAGCCAAAGCAAGATCTCAGAGCCAGAGCGATCTGACGCTCAGGATGGTGCAGGGACCTTGGCAAAGGCTCTGGCCTTCCCCAGGGCACTGGAGTGGACTCAGGGCTCCCGCCCTGGATCTGGGGAGGGTGGGGACCTCAGCCAGCGTGACCACGCATCCCAGTGTCCCCACAGCTGAGGGGCTTTCCAGAAGTGCCCAAACCAATGAAGTTCCCAGACCAGTTGGGAAGAGCCCATCTCTGGAAACAGCTGACATCTGGGTCACACATGCTACGGCTGGCGGCCAGGCCGCTAGACAACTCTTCACTACCTTCCCCTCCGTTCGTCCTCACAACGCTGGGAGGACGACATTATTCCTCCCACTCCGCAGATGAAAAAACTGAGGTCAGGAGAGGGTAAGCAATTTACACGAGACAACATGGCCAGCAGGGGGCGGAGCGAGGGCGAGCACCGGAGGCCCCAGCTCTTAAGCTGTGCGCTCACGACCATGGTCTCCTGAGGATGCTCACCTTGTGGAAAACTACAGTCAGCAGCCTCACTCCGCGCCCTGGTCCAAGGCCACGGAACCATTTTCTGGAAGCATCCCCATTCCTGCCAGGGGCTTGGCCTTCCCTGGGCCCTCCCCGCTGCGGATCCCAGAAGGCTTCTGCCACCCCCAGCCATCAGCCAGCAGGGCCCTGTGAAACTCCACCACACACACATGTGGAGTCAGAAGAAACCAGAATGCCCCCTGCTTCCTGCCCGGGTTTGTAGACTCAGCCCCGTCCCTGCTGTATTCCGCACCCCCCTCGAGCCCCCCCATCCCCCATCGGAGGGCAGCACCGCCTTCGTCCACTCCGGGAGTGGGAAGCGGCATTTCCTGGCCAGCCCAGGGATTTCCAAGCTGGGAATTCAAACAGATCAGCACGGAATAGACTCAAACAGAGTCAGCTAATGGAAATAACAAGATGATAAATTATTCCAGGGAAAGAGCGATTTTCCTTATACCCTGCTTGACTCGGAAAACACTGTGCTCACCGTAGAAATTGGAGGTGTCAGAGCTGGGATCTGGGGAAAGAGAAATGAAAGCATCCTCCTTTCTGCTCTCAGTACAGCCCCGGGGGGTGAGAGAGAATGTGCTTGTCAACCCCAGGCCCAGCGCACGGCTGCCCGCCCCCACCAGCAGGCATGTCCTCCCTGGGGGCCCCAAGCAGCAGAACCTGCCACCAGCTGGCTGAAGCGGCTGGGGAGTCAAGGGCAGAAAGCCCAGACCCTGGAGACAGGCGAAGCTCTGTCCTCTTCTCAGCTCTGGCGCAAGCTGGCTGTGTGAGCTTAGGCAGATAACTTAACCTCTCTGAGACTCAGTTTTCCCGAGAGAACGACCGGGAGGATTACACAAAATAGGGTATGGTGTGTGCTTCAAACATGGCCTCATTCATGGGAAGGGCAGTTAATGTCCTGACTTACCTACTCTTTCTGGCTACCCCACTCCCTAGGATCAGAGGGGGCCCAGAATAGCTATTGGGCTCTGGGGGCAAGCCCCAGCAGGGGAGGACAGCAAGTACAATTGAATCTACAATCCTGGGGTACCAGGCCCGCCCCAAGGGCCAGCTCCTAGAGGGAAGCTCATGCCCCTGCCCAATACTGCTAATTTGGGAGGGGAGGGAAGGGGGGTGGCCCAGATCGACCCCCGCCTCCCCTCAGCCGAGACACTCTCCCTGTGGTGCTCTCCACTCTCCCTGAAGCTTCCAGATAACCAGAGTTCATCCTTTCCCTTGTCAGTTCGGGTCTTGTTTTGGTTTTATGATGGCTTTTTAGCCAGTTTTAGGGAAATCTTCCTGAGATGTAGGAGGAGCACCTTTTTCTCCAGATCAACATGTAAGTTTCTTATCAATTTAGGAGACCTCTCTACCCCCACACTAAATGACCTCGGGCTATCGGGGCGGTGGTCTTCCCCCTGAATGCCCCTGTTAACTTGGCCAGCGCCCCCCCCCCCACCAGTCCTCCCAGCCCCCTTTGGGACCCACTGCCCGGGGGCTGGCGCAAGGGAGATAAACAAGCTTTACCAAGTCATTGTTCTTCATTTGCAGTGAGGCCAAAGCTTGGGCTCCGAACCCAGCTCCGTTCTAAAGACTTTTTTTTTTTCTTACTGTTCAGAGGCCTTTGATTCCTTTACTTCCCCAGAGCTGGCTGAGTTCCCGGGGTTGAGATTGCCTTGAAGTCTGACTGCTGAAGGAGAAAAAGAATTTCCGTCCATTTTGTTGTTAACTCGATCCAGAGTCTGAGCTGGTAACACAAAAATTGCAAACATCCTGGATCGCCTTCCCTCAGCTAGGTGGTTTTGGCAAACACAGATATGAAACCGGGGAGGACAGAGAGAAAAGAAGTCCCAGCTGCAGGCTGAGGCATGCCAGGGCGGCGGGGTGGGCACCCCAAAGAGGCCCGAACTTTAAGGGGGTCACAAGCCAGAAAAATCTCCCCCGGATTTGGGGGTTGGCACGCAGCCGCCCACATTCTTATATATAAAATTATAGCTGCCATATAAGATCAGTCTCATTTCAGAAAAGAAAGGAAAAACAAGAAAAAGGCCATCTTTTTCAAATGAAGTGGATTTAATTTTGTAAAAAACAAAACAAAACAACTTACTATGTGGTCCTCAGCTTTGCCTCTTTTGCCATGGCTGGAGAAAACTATCATGAACCTGTCAGCTGACCAGCTTCTGCAAACCCCCAAGGCAGGATCAAGACTTGGGAGCCAGAGGCCAGAACTCCTGGGTCCGGGTCCAGGGCACCCCTCATGCTGGGAGGGGGCCGGGTATTCCTGGGCCCGCTGGAGCAGACACACAGCCTGGCTTTGCATCCCGAGCTCACCTCTTGTTAGTTGTAGGATCCTGCAAAAGACCTGCGTGCCTCAGTTTCCCATCTGGCACCCAGTGCTTGCTCCCTCAGTGTTTGCTGGTACCTTTTCAACGGGGGCTCCCACAGTTCCGTGCAGGTCTGCATCTGTTCAAATGGGTCCAGGGACAGGAGTGATCTTTGGGGCACAGGAAGCATTCCAGGCCAGGGAGCAGAGACATGGTGGATTGGACCCCTGGCAACGCAAGGCTGGGCTGGCCCTATGGCTCCAGCCGCTCAGCGAAGTCTCCAGAGATCATACTCAGCTCCGTTTCCCAGGCGCTGGAGCTCTATTTAACAAAGGTCCTCAGCAGGCACGCGGCCCAAGAGGGGGCTGTGGGTACAGTGGTTGGGCCGAAACGCCCACTCCCATCACACACGCACACACACACTGACGTTCTCTTCCCCGAGCACCAGGGCATCTCTGAACGCTGACTCTGGTCAGTGGCGCTCTTGTGGTCACGTGTGTGTGTGTGTGTGTGTGAGCATGGATCTGTGCACCTGCACGGGCGTGTGCAGATGTGTGCACTTGCACGGATGCACATGTGGTCACCTGTATAAGTGCAGGAGCACACGCACAGATGCAGGTATGTACGTGTGTCTACGGTCTCGGCATGAGCACAAAGCAATTTAAATGTTGGTTCTGACCCCCCTCTCTCCCTTTCCACCGGTTCTCCCCTTCCTTCTCCCTTTCTCCCTTTCCAGTAATACAAAAAGACAAGCTGCCGAGGGGACTAGAAGAGGACCAGGGAACCTGGGAGTCATGCAGATCTGGGTCTGAATCCCAGCCTCAGATTCGAGGGTCTGCCTCCAGGCGGTTTCTCACCCTCTCTGTGCCCTGGGTCACTGTCGCTTGCAGGGGCCTGTGAGGGCTGAGGGAGGGAGGGACTGGACGCTCTCAGACCGGTGCGTGGCACACAGTGGGAGCTTTCTAACGGCGGCTGTTAATATGTGTATCAAGCACTTAGAAAAAAAGAAAAAACAAAAAAGCATTTCAAATTCTCAGGAGGCATGGAACGGTTCTAAAATTGGATTGTGCTGATGGTCGCGCCACCCTGTAAATTTGCTAAAAATCATTAAGTCGTACGCTTAAAATGGGTAAGTTTTATAGTATATAAATTATACCCCAATAAAGCTGTTGTTTTTTTGGTTAAAGCATTCAGAGCCGAGTTGCAGAATAATACATGCAGTATTGGTGCCATTCGTGAGAAGTGTTAAACTTTATAAAAGAATATTTCTCTAATACAAATACGCATAATAAAAATATCAAAGGCAGCAGGGCGGGGGGGGGGGAGTCCACATCAGCTGCATAATTATGCTTGCTCCCCGCGCCCCCGGGTAGGAATGGGACCCAGGAAGGGAAAGTTTTATCTGTGATATCTTACGGTATTTATATTTTTAAAAGCCCGGGGAATCCAGGCCACGGTGTCACAGAAACCAGAGCACAAAGGGACAGGGGAAGCAAGCGAGTGAAGGACCCGCACTGGAGGCTCGGCGTCTGGAGGTCACCTCCTTATTTCACGACTTCTGGGCTGAAATGTGATTATGCATCACGCTTTAGGCAATTTTCAAGGTTATAGTTCACTTTTTTTAAGTTAGAAACCCTTTCAAAAAAAAAAAGATGAAAATGTACTTTTTGTTGAGAATGCTTTTGGGTTTGTTATGTTAATCTCTATACTCTAATGTATTGAAATTCAAAATAGTTAAAACAAGATAATGGCTGGTAGAGGGTAGGGAGCCTCCTCTGGGACCACCGACTGAAGCATTCGGGGGTGGAGGGGCAGGGCCTGGAGCATTCATTGCCTTGGTCCTCCCTCCTCAGCCAGGGTGGCCCTGGGGTGGCCTTGTCTGTCCTCAGTCCCCATGGGGGCAGCTGGGCTGCCGCAGCCCCTCAGCCTGCCTCCGCCCCCACCCCACTCCCCCGCTCCCAGTCGCCCTCAGCGCTGGCAGACGGTTGGCAAAGGGGCCTCAGACAGCCTCCCTGATTTACCAGGCTCTCCACGTCTCCCGGCTGATGGATGACCTGTGCTTTCCCTCTCTCCTCCCTCTGAATGCTTCTGTCTCCAAGGCCACCCGCCCAGAGTGGGAGCGCATGCGCAGGCGGGGAGGCGCTGGGCGGGCTGGCAGGGCCTCTGCTGCCCTTCCCTGCTTCCTTCCATCCCTCGGCCCTGCCTTACCCCGAGGTCTCGCCCACAGCCAGAGCTAGCCCTGGTTGGCCTGGGCTGCCTCAGTCCTCAGATTCCCTCCCCTTCGAGCACGGTAAATTGAGCTCCACCAGCTGTGGGCCAGGCTCCGTGCTAGATCCCTGCCCCCGGGGAGCTCCCCCGACTAGAAACAATACACTTGATCTTAGAAGCAATCCCGACTAGAAACAATAAACAGGACCTGAACACCGCAGCTTTGGTAGGGTCGTCAGTCCTCTCTAGGAGCCGGTCTTGAGCCGAGATCTAAAAGCCGAGAATGAGCTACCCATGGAGTGATTTGGTGCAAGAATATTTTGGAAAAGGAGCTGGCTAGGGACCCCTGGGTGGCTTAGTCTGTTAAGCAACTGATCTGCTCAGGTCATGATCTTCTGGGTCCTGGGGTGGAGTCCCGTGTGGGGCTCCCACTCGGCGTGGAGTCTGCTTGTCCTTCTGCCCCTCCCCCTGCTCGTGGTGTGTGCGCTCTCTGCCTGTCTCTCAGATAAATAAAATCAGGAAGGAGGGAGGGAGGGAGGGAAGGAAGGAAGGAAGGAAGGAAGGAAGGAAGGAAGGGAGGAAGGAAGGGAGGAAAGGGAGGAGAGGAGGGAAAAAAGGGGAGAGGAGGAGAGGAGGAGAAGAGAGGAGAGGAGAAGAGAAGAGAAAGAAAAGGAGCAGGCCAGTACAAATGCTCTGAGGCAAACCTATGTTTATGTTCGGGGGAGGGCGGACGAGGGGAGGTGCAGAGCTCAAGCCCTGTCTCTGACACAAAGTTACCAGATGACCTTGAACAGGTCGGGTCACCTCTCAGGACCTCGCTTTCCATGTTAGTCAAGCTGTGCTGGGCTTGGGATTCCCAGGTCCCCCTCCAGGCCTGCAGCCTGGGCTCCCTGGGGGTGAGTCCTGAGACTCTCCCAGGGGCTTCAAAGTCACCTCAAGTAAGACCCCACACCTCGAGGGCCGCAAAGATGGAGTAGTCTCCTCCAGGTCCTCAAGAAATTTGACACTGTGGGGAAACAGACTCTTAAACCTAAAACCACAAGCTGTGTGACAAGCCCTGGAGTGTGTCGCTGACATGGCCACAAGGGGGTATTGTGGGGAGAACACCTGAGCTGGCCAGGCGGGAGGGGTGAAGGCGGCAGGCAGAGGCCCGGCGGCAGAGGCGTGGCGGCCCGGCCGGTGGGTGTGATTGGGCACCGGCCTGTGCCGTGGGAGAGGCGCCGAGGGAGCTGGAAGAGCCCTTCACTGTCCCCGACTCTTTGACTTTAAATAGAGATGCCACCAAGTGCTCCACACGCTCACCCACAAGGCAGGCAGAACCGGGGGGCCGGCGGCATCCAGGGGCGGCGTGACACTCATCAGGGCATCAGGCCTCCACCCTCCATCCCTGCGGGCCCCCCTGCACCCCCGAAGCTCCGGCTGAACCACAAACACTTCTGCAAACAGCCACAGTCTCCCACCCCGGCTTTGGTGCAGACCCTGCCCCCTGCAAAGACCACCCCTCCCACCCCCGGCTGGGCTGTCTCTTTCTCAGCCTCAGGTTTCAGAGACCCAGAAGCTAGGGCGGGGGTGGGGGCAGAGCTGCCACTCCCCTACCCAGACCCTGGGCTCTCTCCGGAGGGCTGGGGGTGAGCACCCGCGCCTGCCCCACAGGAGCGTGGGCCCCAGGGCGGGTGCCCCACGAATGGGGAGGTTGGACCCAGATCTGGCAGATACCATGGAGGACGTTAAGCAAACCTCCTCCAGCCTCCACACCCCCTCACACACTTGCAAAGCTCTGCTCTGTTATCTTCAGCTTAAATGTGTGTGGCCAGCTTGGATTGTCGATGGCAGTCGCTGTCACAGCCGGGGTGACAGGGCTGAACACACCGGGGCTGGTGATGGTCAAGGGCATGGATTCTGGAACCAAACTGCTGGTCTCAAATATTGGTTCTGCCTCTTTCTAGTTGTGAGGCCTTGGGCAATGGACTCAACCTCATGTACTTAATGAAAACTATTTTATTGTAATAATTATATGTTTCTGTCCAGGTACAGTAGAGAAATAGAACCAGTACACCGACTGCCGGCACAGATTCTATTGTTAGGACAAAGCTAAGCCGAATATTTAAAGCAGTTTTAAAGCAAGTTGATTTGTAAAGAAAAATATGAAGTGAATAATGCAGATCACAGCCGAGGGGCTGGCTCCCAAGTGACAGAGCGTAGGGACTGCCAGTTCAGGGGGCTGCTTGGCTCTGCCCTGGGCTTCCACAGGGGGCCAATGGTTTTCAAACTGCTCCTTAGACCCTGGGACCCCAGAAGGCTGGGGCAGGTGGAGATGCATGGCTCTCGGGCAGCAGAGGACTATGAAGGAAGCTACTCTGCCCTAGGAGCTAGGTGCCCCCACATCCGGTGTCTGGTCCCCGCACCCCGTCTGGGCTGCAGATGTGGTTTAGAAACTAGCATGGCCACAGGGCATGGCAGGGCCCAGGGTGGCTGAAATGAAGCTGCTGAGAAGGTCGTTGGCAGTTGAGGGTCCAGGACTGGGTCCCTTGTGTTGGCCAACGGAGGCACCAGGAGCCGCTGGAATGACGTGGGGAGGACTGTGTGTATGTCGACGGGGGCTGGGGTGCAGCATGGTAGGAGGAGCCTCAGACGTGTTTGGGGGGACTCCACTGCCAAGGGATGAAGGGGGGGTGGTGAAATGGTGGGGGAGGCCCGGGTCATCCGAAGTCTTGTTTCCAGAGAAGCAAGACTCTCTGAGACACAGGGACGGGGTTGAGAGGCGGTGGGCCTCGGTGGGCCCAGGTGCTGGCTCCCGGCTCCCACTATCCCAGCCATGGACGGGGGATCAGGACTTGCCTCTGGGGCTGGAAATCCAGACAGTGGCGTTTTCAATAATTATAATTTTTTTATTGAGGTACACTTGACATATATTTCTGTAGGTGTACGACATCACGATTCGATATTTGCATACATTGCGAGATGATCAACATAATAAGCCCAGTTGACCTCCATCACCACGCAGTTACCATTTTTTCTCTTGGGATGAGAACTTTTAAGATCTGTTCTTGGGGCATCTGGGTGGCTCAGTCGGTTAAGCGTCTGACTCTTGATCTCCGGGTCTTGGGTTCAAGCCCAGAGGTATCTTACACACACATGAAAATATACATGTATGTATATATCCTTGTATTTATATACAGTATATGCCTCTTTTTTTTATTTAACCAAGCTTCTGAGGTGAAAAGGTTTTTAGCGCCTCAGAATATCAGTAATCTTCCCAATCAGCACAAGCTGCCTTATCCTTTCTGATGGCTGCGCACTATTCCACCACACGGGCGGCTCCTTCTGGATCTGACCTACCCCCTTAATGATAGAAACTCTTCAGTTTTCAGTTTTCCACATATATCCTTTTTTTTTTTTTTTTAAAGATTTTATTTATTCATTTAACAGAGAGAGAACACAAGCAGGCAGAGAGGCAGGCAGAGGCAGAGAGAGGAGCAGGCTCCCCGCAGAGCAAGGAGCCCGATGTGGGACTCGATCCCAAGACGCCGGGATCATGACCCGAGCCAAAGGCAGTTGCTCAACCAACTGAGCCACCCAGGCGTCCATCCACATATATCCTTTTTAAAAAAAAGTTTTTATTTACTTGACAGAGAGAGAGAGAGAGAGAGATCACAAGCAGGCAGAGAGGCAGGCAGAGAGAGGGGGGGAAGCAGGCTCCCTGCCAAGCAGAGAGCCCGATGCGGGGCTTGATCGCAGGACCTCCCCTGGGGAGAGCAATGGGATGGGGGAGGAATATCGGGGCATTTCAAATGCCTCTGTATTTTTTTTTTTTTTCAATTGCGGTAATCGCATGTGTAGCTTTATGGGGGAGCCTGAAATGTTTTATTTGTAAGCTGGCTCGTGGGTTTAAGCAGTCTTTAGATTATCCTCTGGGCCTTTTTTGTATGACTGATATATTTCATGAATTTTAAAAAGTAGAATGAGTTACCTGAACTTTAAAAGTAGAATGAATTAAAATTGGAAGCCACCCTCTTGCATTGTGAACCCTTTCTGAATTGCATCATCAATATAAAGCTGTTGGAGGGAACATTCACGGCTCTTGAGCTCTTGACCGGGGTTTCAAAATTGCCAGCGAGAGCTCCTGCCCGGGGTTAACCCCCAATAATGCTGACGTGGCCACGCCCATCCTACAGACACTCGGACAGGAGCCTGGGCTCCAGCGGGCCCGGGGCCTCCAGGGCCAGGGTGGTGGGCCCTCCCCCCCCCCCCCCATCTGGGCTGTCGCCCAAGCCTCAGGCTATACCCCTGTCCTCCTGCAGGCCATTTCTGGAGCTGCCCTTAAGGATTCAGCCTTATCCTTTGCTGGCATCTGATCTCCCGCCAGAGGCAGCCTGATCCCAGGCTCAGCCACTCCTGGCAGGTAAGCCTCTCCCCTGGGTCTCTTTCCTTTCCAGCAGGGAGGGAGAGCTGTGGTCCTTCCACCCAGCCCCTGACTGTGAGTCCCGGCTCTGTCTCGTGTGACCTTGGGCCGGGTCCTTCATCTCCACAGGTCCATTTCCTCACAGGGAAACTGAGGCGGGCAGGTGAGGGGCTCACTCATCCGTGGTCCACACACCACTGGATAGGTGTCCCAGAAGGGGGGAAGCATCTCTAAGCCACCTAGCCCTTCTCAGCCGCTCCAGGAGTATTTGAAATCTACAAAACAACACCATTGGGTAAGTGTTACCTTTTCCCCACTGGTAGGCGTAATGCTAGTATGTGCATTTTGCATTTAAGGTGTTTATGAGAATATGCATAATGAGTGATTACAGCCAGTGTGCCCCTCAGCAGCCCCAGGCTACCGTGCAAACACTTACAGGGCCTCACTTAGCATTCCACCACGCGGTGCAAGGAGGAGGCAGTGATCTGCCCTCCATCCCTGGAATCTAAAGAAAAAGGGGACCTCATCATCAGGCCCCCTGCAGAACATAACACAGGGCTTGTCACAGGGGAGGAACTCGATAAATGCTTGGACAAGTATGGATTATGAAGAGCCCCTGAAAGGCCTCTTCATCAACCAGCCGCGGTGCTGAGAATTCCTCCATCAGCCTCTCCTTTGGGTAAAAGATTCCTAGGAATATAGAGAAGGTTCTTTCAGCACAACATGCCAAGAGCTCCTCCAGCAATCCAGGAAGAATGGAAATTGGGGGGACATATCAGGCCAGGGCCAGGGAGGGCCCTTCCTCCCCGGGCCCGTGTCCCCCAGCCAGCTAGAGATGCCAGCCAAGGACATCTAACCAAGTTCAGGGTCATTTCCCCTAAGACGCCTGTGGCCTCCTGGAAGGAAAGGCTTTAACTGGTCGTTCTCAGCCAGCAAAAGAAGTCACAATGCCCAAAGTGGTGTGTGTGGGACTTTGCCAAAGCACTGTAGAAATTCTAACCCCCGCCCGGGTGTTGCACATTGAACAGTTTTAAGGCAGCAAAATGGGTGGAGAATCAGGGTATTAAACCTTAGCACCTTCTAACCCAGCGATTCGCATAAAAATAATTGTGCATAAAAATAAATCAGGGGTGGGACGCCTGGGTGGCTCGGTTGGTTGAGCAGCTGCCTTCCGCTCAGGTCATGATCCCAGCGTCCTGGGATCGAGTCCCACATCGGGCTCCTTGCTCGGCAGGGAGCCTGCTCCTCTCTCTGCCTCTGCCTGCCTCTCTGCCTGCTTGTGTTCTCTCTCTGTTAAATGAATAAATAAAATCTTTTAAAATAAATAAATAAATAAATCAGGGGTGCTTGTTAAGATGCATCCTAAGTCTTCACACACATATCTGAGTCAGTGGGTGTCAGATAGGGACCTGGAATCTGTGTTATTAACAAGCGCCTGCTGGTGCAGACCCCTGGGCCACCCTTCGAGGAACCCACTTGTACCTCATTGGATGGGGGCCTTTTGGGGTGGGGGGTGGTGCTCAGAAGCCTGTTAGGAGAAGCAGATGGGGAGGAAGCATAGGCCCAGGGTTCCTGAAGGCTGTGACCAAGAGCAGACTGTCCCACTTAACCTTGTTAAGGGCCGATCCAGCTGCCAGTATGGAAGGCAGTGTGACTGATGGGGTCGGACTTAAAGATCCTCATTCACCCCAGCCTTGGCAAGTACACTCACTTCGCCCAGCACTTCCCCCAGCATCCTCACCCGGTCCTTGCAGCAGACAAGAAGAGGGCGGCCCACTGCACTTCACTGGTAGGGAAACTGAGGCAGGCACAGGGCATAGGGAGATGGTTTGCACCAGGAGGGTAGGGGCAGGAGAATTACAACTGACCGAGTGCCTGTTGCTTGCCAGACACTTTCTATCCATCCTTTCCAGCACCTCTCACAAAATCGCCCGTGGCCTCCCCCAGCCCACCGGCGAGATGGAAGGGACTAAGGAAGCAACTTGCCAAAGTCAGACACAGTTAGGAGCCGGGAGACAGTGGCTTTTGAATCCAAATCTGCCTGACTCCCCAGCCCATACTCTTTCTAGAAAATGGACACCTGCCCAGATAGCACCAATTCTACCCATCCAGGGGACTCTACCCCATCCTAGCGGGGCTCAGAGCTGGATGACCTCAGACCTCAGAGTGGTTTATTTTGCCATCTGCCGGAGGCTGGCCCACATCTGCCACGTCTTTCTCCAAGAGGCGTCCCAGGGTTTCCTGACTCAGTGCTTTGGAGGCTGAGTGCTCCCCACTTCTTGCAGACCCTCAAGAGCCAGCACCTGCAGAGCCGAAAGCTGTGAGTTGATCCTCCAAGAAGACAGAGGGAGAGGTTAGCACCCTTCTATCCCAGTGAGCACAGGGGTATTCCTTTTCTTTCTTTCTTTCCTTAAGATTTTATTTCTTTATTTGAGAAAGAGAGAGAGAGAGAGAGGGTGAGCACAAACTGAGGGAGGAACAGAGGGAGAGAGAGAAGCGGACTCCCTGCTGAGTAGGGAGCCCCACGATGGACTCAATCCCAGGCCTGAGATCATGACCTAAGCGGAAGGCAGATGTTTAACCGACTGAGCCACCCAGGCGCCCCCAGAGGTATACCTTTGATGCCAAAGGGGCACAGGGTCAGGGGTGAGGATTTCCAGCCTCATTTCCAGTCACTTGACTTCCTGAAGCCTCAGTTTCCCCGATTGTGAAAAGATGACAGCACTCTCTCCTCAACTGAAGGAATTATGAAATGATGCTTCGGTGTCTGTATTTTAATACCCGTATCATTACATAATTACTTTGTGAAGCAGCCACCTCGGGTACAGAAGTCACTCTGTGCCTGTTTAAGGACGAACCCCCTTAAGCATTCCCAGGAATGGGAAACCCACTGTGTTAGGCTTCCAGGCTCTCTGTCCTTCCCTTGGCCTTTGACTCCTAGAAGGCTGAATTTTTCTCCCACCAGGATCCCAGACGGTCCTTAGGAAGCCCCAGGGCCAGTTCATTCCCAGGGTAACCCCTGAGGCTATTGGTCTCCCTCTCCCTCCCTCTCCCTCCCTCCCTCCCTCTTCTCTTCCTCTCCCTCCTGAATTCGGGCTGTCTCCATCCTGGAAGCTCAGGAAGAGCTCTGGGGGACACTGAACCTGTGTTTCCAGCTCCGCTCAGACCCCTTGAGCTTTGTAGGGGTGGGGGAGGGAGAGGCAGAGGCGAGGGGCGTCTGGACAATCGGGTTTCTCATCCCAGCTCTGGTACAGGCCGGCAGCCACTGTGGGTAAGTCCGAGAGCCGGAGCTTTGATTGCCTCACCTGAACACGAGAACAGGATTTCCTGTTTACGACGCGGCGGAAAGTGAGGAATCAATGCAATGAGCGCCATGAACCTTCCTGATACAGCACAGCGACTGTCACCACCCAGGGCAGAACCAACCACAACACAGCATGTGGTTCTCCATCCTTTCTCACCAAGGACACCTGTCTCCCAGGGGAAGGGAGAAGAGAAAGCCAACCCTATCTTTCGTGTTCTGTGCTAGCAGGGGCCTCGCCATAATGCTGTTGGGTTGGAATTAGTCCCATTTCACAGATGAGAAAACTGAGGTTCAAAGAGATCAAACGATCTGTCGGAATGTAGCAGCTGGAAGCGATGAGAAAGGGGCTCTTCTCTCTTCTCTCTGCTCCCCACCCCTTTCAAAGGGTTATGGTGGAGGGAGGGACACAGGCTGGGGCCCCTCATTCAGACTCATGGAAGGGACCCAGCCACGAAGATAAGCATTTCTGATATGTCCCTAGAAACCAGGGAGTAAACAGGATTCTGCCTCGGCCCAGGGCTTTCCGGAGACACACCTGTATAAGCAGCAGCCGTTCCCAATAGAGCTCTGGTCCCGGAAGCACTGGGGCTGGGCTGTGCAGAGTTGTTTAGTTCTCTGTGTGGGGGAGGCCCGAGCCCTAGGGCAGGCGGTGCCTTGCCTCCCCACCTCTGCCTCATCCATCACTCCCTGGGAAGGGTTCTTCTGGCCAGGCCCTGTCTGCCCTCCCCTCTCCTGACTACAGCTTGTGCTCAAGGTTCTCACCCACCCTGTCCCCATAGGGGGAGGCAGGGTCCTCCAGCTACTGACTTACCAAGTGAGGGACTGACTCAGGGTTACTGAGAGTGTGTGCTTGCACGTGATCTGAAAGGAAGTGTGAACAGACTGTGCCCACAGTGACCTTGGACCACCGAGGATGTACATGTCCTCCTAGCGTGTCAGCAACCTGTCCCCATACTCCCAGGAGTGTGGCCGTGGGTCCCGTAGATGTGGGGAGGGGGAGGGCTGTGCTCTGAGTCCCCTGATCACTTCCAAGGGGTGTGTTTGTGTTTGTGTCCTGTTAGGCAGGTGTGTACTGGGGGCATGTGGTACCCCAGCAACCTCAACCAGCCCTGTAGGGATACACGTTCGTGTTTGTGTCCTGCAAGTGTGAGCCGCTGCACGCTTCTGCCAAGCGTCTTGCACACGCTCCTATGTGCTTGCAGTGAGATCTGACACACCCGCGTGTGTCCTGTGAGAGCGAACAGAACCCCACAGGGGCTGGCACGGGCGGGAACGCGCGTGTTTGCGTCCTGCGGCTCCCGGCTCTGCCTCCCGGCGGGCCTGCCGGTGTGCACGAGTGGAAGGCGCCCCGGTGCCCGCGGGTGTGCGCGCGCCGGTGCCAGCGCGAGTGAGTGCGGCGCCGCTCGCTCGGCTCGCTCCGCGCCCGCCCGCGCAGCCCGCACACTCACACTGCTTGGTTGCTGCCGGGTGACGCGGGCTGGGCCCGCCCCCCGCCTGCCGGCCCCCGGCACTCACTAGCCGGCCGCCGCCGAGCAGGCAGCAGCCGCATCAGGGCCGTCCGGGGGCGCCGCCGGCGATGCCCGCAGCCCTCGCCGCGCCCCGCCGGGCCTGCTGAGCCGCACAGCCCCCACCCCCCACCCCGGGCCGGGGCCGCGCCGGGCCGGGGCCGGGCCGCGCCCGGGCGGGGCCGCGCTGCCTGCATGACCCTCCGGCGGCGCGGGGAGAAGGCCACCATCAGCATCCAGGAGCATATGGCCATCGACGTGTGCCCCGGCCCCATCCGGCCCATCAAGCAGATCTCCGACTACTTCCCCCGCTTCCCGCGGGGCCTGCCCCCGGACGCCGGGCCCCGCGCCGCTGCGCCCCCGGACGCCCCCGCGCGCCCCGCCTCGGCCAGCACCGGCCGCCGCAGCCCCTCCGACGGCGCCCGCGACGACGACGAGGATGTCGACCAGCTCTTCGGAGCCTACGGCGCCAGCCCCGGCCCCAGCCCTGGCCCCAGCCCGGCGCGGCCGCCCGCCAAGCCGCCCGAGGACGAGCCCGACGCCGACGGCTACGAGTCCGACGACTGCAGTAAGTTTCCAACTCGCCGACTTCCCGCCCCCTCCCCGGCCTGGCGCCCGGCGCGCTCCCCCGACCTCGCCGGTCCCCCGGCCCGCTGCGGTCTTCCCTTTTGCCGGCTTCCACCCCCGCCTGTGGCGGCCCCTCGCCTGCTCCGTGTGCGCCCTCCACGCGCCCTGCAGACCCAGCCCCGACCCCTCCCTGACCCGCACTGGAGAGGTGGGAAGTTTGGGGGCGCCCCCTGAGGGCGTCCCATTTGCGGGGCCCGGTTCTCCGAACCCGCGCCGCGCCCCCTCTCGGCCCGCCGGCGGGGAGCTCCGGTGCGGGCGGCGGCTTTTGTTCCCGGGAAGGGCGGAGCTGCGCCCCGGGGAGACACCAGTTGCTGCCTGCCGCGCGGTCCTCCCTGCCCGGGAGCCCGCTGTGGGCCGGCCTCGCCGCGAGGGGGCCGGGATGGGGCGGGAGGCTGCGGGGCCGGGGGCTGGGGCTGGGCCGGCCTCCCGAGTGGGCCCGGCGGCCCGCAGAGCGCAGCGGCTCTGCTGGCGCCCGGACCGAGCACTGGAGGACCGCGGGGCCGCTTGTCCTTTGGAAAAACCTTGGCGGTTCCTGTTCCCGCGTCTGTGGACCCCGCCGCGGCGGGGTGGACCCCGTCTGTGTCCCGGGCCGCCGACCTTCGCCCACCTGTTACGCCCGCTTTCCACCGCCAGGAAGAGCCCCCCAGCCGGCGCTTCCTCCTTGCAGGGCTGAGCCCCGAGCCCCGGGGAGTGGGAGTGGGCAAGCGCCGGGGTCCCCCTGGGCCGAGGCCCGGCCGGCGGGCGTTCCTCGCCTTTCTGGTCTAAGGTGCCTGCCGCGTGGGACCCGGGGCTGTAAGGGAAACCGAGGCCGAAGAGGTCGCCGCCTGGTTCAGAAGGGTTTGGCGCGAGATGGGAGTGGGGCTGGGAGGTAGCGCTGCTCGCAAGGGCCCCAGCCCCGCTGGAGCCCCAGCCGCGTCACTCTCAGACCGGCCACACCAGCCCGTCCCCGAGGTGGACCTTTCTGGGCAGGGGTCTCTCGCGGGCTTAGCCCGAGGCCGAGCCCTTCCGCGTGCAGTGCGGCGAGGGTGACCACGCCTGGCTTGGGGGCTCACGTGGGCCTAGGGCCACGGCCTTGGAGTTTCCCCAAGCAGAAAATGTGTCTCTGGAAGCTGAAGGTGGAGATTACCAGCACCACTGGGGGAGGTGGCCGACCTCTCATCGTCCTACCTAGGGAGGCCTGGGAGGAGAGAGCTGAAGGAGGCCTGTCCTCCGCCCTTGGCCCTCCGAGGAGAGGAAACTGCCTCCTATGCACTTTCTGTGGGCCTGGACCTGAGGCCTTGCCCCCCGGAGCAGCCCTCTCCCTCCTCTTTCCTGCCAGGTCGGGGGAAAATGGGCTGGGAGAGTTTATGCCCGCAGGGCTGTGCCCTGGGTCTCCCCCACCCCCTGGCCCCTGGCATCCTGAGCAGATCGCACCCCCTCATCTGCCCTGCACCTGAGCGGGCCCTACCTGGGACCCAAGTCACCCCTTTGGATGCCTTGAACGCAGAGCCACCACGAGAAGAAAGGGTAGGGAACTTGCTACCCTTCCAACATCTTTCCTGCTGGGCCGAGGGAGTGAGCTGGGCAGCACAGAGCTTCCACAGGGACTCCAGACGCCCCTCCTGGTGCCACCAAGGGCCCTCTGATGACACACTGTTATGTGGTGGGAAATCCTATCGCTTCTTTGGGCTCTCCCTGAACCCCCCCGCAAAGAGGAGGCCCCAAAGCCCCAAACTCAGCCCCACTGCCTCATCTGCACCCCATTGACTCCAGTCCTTCTTTCACTGAGCACTGTCCCAGCAGCAGAGAGGGGCAAAGGGCCACAGGACCGGGGCTCGAAACCCAGGGAGCTCATGGGTCCTCGCAGGGGCCGGACTCCCTGGAGGTCGGCAGCACAAGGCCATCGGGGGGCACAGCCCTGCCAGCCCGGACAGTGGGCTGGCCACACTCCTATCACCAGGCAGTCTGCTAAGACGAGCCAAGGAGGAGGGCGTGTGGCTGAGCCAGGGCCGGCCTGGGCCCCTCGTCCCCTGCAGGCAGCAGCCCGCCCCAGGCTCGGATCCCATCAGCGGCTGAGCAGACTTCCCGGGAGCCCGGAGATCTCGGCTCCTTCCTGTGGTGGGACCGGGTTCTGGCGCGGAACCGCTCCCCGGCCCGTACCCCAGGCCCGGGCCCCCTCTCGGCTCTGACAACCAGATCCCTCGAATTAGCCTAAGTGATTCAAGCCAGATGGTTCGTTACGGCTTTAGCCAGGGTTATGCTATTTGCTGCCCTAATTATTGGATTATCTCTGTTCTAACAAAAAGAAATTAGGGCGGTTGCTCTGTTGTCCGAGGCTGAGAATGAAGGGCTGTTTATCTCCCCGGCCTTTCCCCTTCTCTTTAAAACTCGTCCTTTATTAAGTCACCTCAAGACCAAGCACCAAATTCACATGTTCCAAACTGACCTAACAGGGGCCAAAGGCAGTGAATGTCAGGGTTAGAAGTGTCCTCCCTCCCACCAGTCCACCGTGTGGGCCGGCCAAGCTGGACTGTGCTGCCTGCTGTCCCCCAGCCGGCCCCCGGCCCTCCCCGGGCACGTGTCCCTCCCCTGCCCACGCTGTCCCGCCCAGCCTCCACCTGTGGAAACCCAGGCCCTTCCTCCAAGCTATAAGGACTAGAATGTTTGGGTTGCAAGTAACAGAAAATTCAAAGTGTGTTTAACCATGGGGACAGTTGGGATCACGTGACCCCCCCCACCCAGGTAGGCGTAGGCAGTGGCTCGTCGGCATCCTCAAAGGCGATGGCTCTGTCCCCCTCTCCCTCCGGCCGTGCTCTGCTCTCCTTAGGCTGACCTCCCTTCTGGTCCTGGGTGGCCGTTTCAGGTCCAGGTGTCAGACCTGAAAGATCTTCAGTTTGACAAGGATAAATTTCTTTGCCCATATTGCTTGCTCAGTTGAAAAGCGAGGAAAGCTCTCCCAGGAGACCTGTCCTTCTGTCCCATTGGCCAGAATGTCATCACATGCCCGTGTGGGCACCTGCCGCAGCGTGATTCCCGCTGGGCGGGGTCAGGAGTAGTGCCCATGGAGGCCTGGAGCAAGGATGGAGAAGAGGAAGTGCTGTCCCCAAGGCCCTCAGCTGGGACCGGTTCCCAGTCCCTGCTGGCTGTGAGTCCCCTTCCTTGGAGCCCAGTCATGTCGCTCTCAAACCGTAATGTTAGGTATTCAACACTATAAGACCAGCTGTGTGTCAGGCACTGTGCGAGATTCACGACTGCCTGAGACTCCGTTTCTGACATGAGGGGGTTCAGGAAAACTGAGATGCGCAAGTAGCCCAGGAGTGACATCAGGGAGGCAGGAAGCCAAATGGGAAGCGCTGGTTTGCACAGAGCACTGTGAAGCGCCAGTTACCCACAGAGAAGGCTCTACTCTGAGCCTGGGAGAAAGGAGGAAGCAGGCTGGCTGAGTAGAAGGAGGAAAGAGAGGTGCTCCTGGCGGAGGGGGCGAGGAATGCTATGTGCAGGGATAGAGGTGGAGGAAACAGCCCAGCAGAGGTTCTGTAGTCAAGAGGTTGAAGTAAGGAGAAAAGATCCATGATGAGGCCAGAGTGGTCATATCATAGAGGGCCTTGAATGCTACACCGAGGAGGTTAAACTGAGTCCAGGAGGCAGTGGTAAATCTTTGAATAATTGAAAGCAGGTCAATGAATAGACTTCTGAAGGTCCTAAAGTTCTAATCCTCTACCTCTGAGCTCCGGGGAAGCAGGGACAGATGACTCATTCTTCTTTGTACCCCCTGCAGTGCTTGGCTTGGTGCCTCAGTTTCCCCAACTATGAAATGCTTTCAACTCAGGCTTGCCAAATTTTCTGTGGTTCTTGCCACAGTTTTTTAAAATGAGAGGCTGACATTTTTCTGAGAAAGAGAGAGAAAGAAAGAAAAAGAAAGAAAGAAAAACAACCAGCGCCGATTTCCTATTCCCAAGGGTATACGGGTGAGGAAGGTCCAGGTGCACACCAAGGTCAGAATGATGCTGTCAGTCTCCATCAGCAGAGCAAAGGGCTGTTTGGCCTTAGAGGAACTGACCGGGGCTCGAGCCTGATTTTCTCTGAATTAGCCCCATTAAGGCTCTATCATTATCGACAGGCGGGTGACAACTCTCCAAGGCCCATTAGTGACCAACCCTCATTATTTTTCCAAGGATGTAAACTCGAGCCAGGACACGTGATTTCCATGGGCGGAGGGCAGGACCTGGTGGCTCGCGCAGACAAGCCTTCGCCTGCCCTTAGGGCCCTCCTCACCTGCACCACAAGCCCACGGCTGCATTTCCAACTCAGAGGCCCCTCTAGGATGGCAGCCCAACCATCCCCCTCCCCCGCGTCCCTGAGCACAGCTTTGCTTTTCTGTTTCCCCGTGGCATCTCCCTAAGATTTCAGCTCCACAAAGTAGCAGACCAAAAAAAAAAAAAAAAAAAAAAAGTTGGAAGCCACTAGGCTTTAAGACAGAAACTGTCAGGATGGAAGCCAAGAGGCCTGGATTCTGTGTCCAGTTCTGCTGGGCCACCCGGACCAGGCCACCTCCCCTCTCTGAGCCTCATTTCTCTGAATGCGAAATGAAGACGTTGGACTGTAAGATCCCTAAGAGAGCTCCACCACCAGCAGATCTCTAAAAATGGTGACCACGCTTCTATTAATAAACTATTATTTCTTACAAAACCTCCATTGGAGTTCAAAAAAAAAAAAAAATCATCCATCGCGTGGAGGGGGCACTGGGCGCACGCTGTTCCTTCCTGGGAATGGATGACGGGAGTCGGTTGCCCGAGCCCTCCTTAAACAGGGGCGCCTGCGGAGCCAGCAGAAGGGGCTCCTCTCTTCTCCTGGGCCTGAGTTGCCCAGTGGGGAGCAGGTGACCCTACCGTCTGGCCGTTGGCCGCCTCCCAGAGCGGGAAACGGGCAGGGATCGGGGGCGGGGGGGATGCATTTTAGCACATGGGCATCACCAAATCCTTGCGCCTGTGAACAGCGGGAAAGCAGATTGGCTCCAACGAACCGGCCGTGCGGACTGAACGTGGGCTCTTCGTCGTCGATGTCACTGGCGTGGCTGAGGCAGGGTCCCGGCTCTCCGGAGGCGGGCGTCTTGAGGGAACAAGCCATAGGCAGGCCTGAACAAAACAGCAGACTGGGGACTGGGGACCCACAGCCAACGGCTTTAGAGACTATCATCGAAGCATGGACCTGGAGAATCTTGGGCCCGTGGCTGTGGTCGCTGTGACGGGCACGGTGATACCCACCTCCCTTCCGGGGGCCCCCCATCTGCCCACCTGCACAGGTGGGAGCCCGGAAACAGGCAGCAAAGGGCCAGGTACGGTTGGCACCAAAGCACACCGACTCGACTCAAGAAAAGCAACTTGGGCTCCACTCGAGGCCTGTTGACTCAGAGTTTGGACACAATTCTAGCAAGTACTCGCACCTGGTTTCGTAGAAGAACCAAGGGACTGCTGAACAGGCAAGAGGGCTGTTTGCTCAATGCGAGACAGGTATTCGAAGAGGGGTTTCAAGCTGGCGGCGAAGGAGGAGGCAGGAAAATGGAGAAAACCTCGGAAAACCTCCTGCTGGGGATCGCTGGGTCTGGGCCGCCGCTGTGACGCCCAGAACGGTCCTCGTGGTCCTAGGGGTGACTCCGGTCATGCGGAAGGGTGTTGAGGGACTGTGTGGTCTCTTCACAAAGGCTGGGAGGGGAGTGATCCAGTTTGGAACGAGTTCATTCCAGAAGGCGTCTCAGAGGGGCAAGTGCAGTTATCTAGGAAAATCGCCTCGATGGGCCTGCTCCTTCTGTTAATTGCCTACTGAGCGTGTTCTGTACCCCGGGGGCTAGGACAGTGCGATGCCGGGAGGCGGATACTACCGTGTTTCCATTTTGCAGATGAGGGAACTGAGCACAAGCGCTGTCTAAAGTCACACAGCAAGGAAGCATGCGGCCTGGACTTGACCCCCGCCGGGGCCATGTGTCCGAGGGCGGGTCTCGGTGCCCCAACACAGGCAAGGACAGAGATGAGCTGGGTGCCGTGCTAACCCTGGGAGGAAGACCAATGCAACTCCACGCCCGCACTCAGAATAAAGGGCAGCTCCATGCACATGGGCCTTCGTTTGCCCATTTCTCTGCAAAGCCAAAAGCTGCCATGCCCAGGAGCCCAGGGATCTGCGGGCCGACGGCATCTGCTCAGCTCTGGCCTTGTCACGCAAAAGCCCCCGTGGACCAGATGTAAAGAGATGAGCGTGGCCTGGCTCGGCATGAATCTAGAACCATGTTCGGGGCCCCTGGCCAGGAGAACAGAGCCCCGGCCTCCCCCCAGCTGCACCTCCAGCTGGCCTGAGGTCCGAATGCCCTTCCCCTTGGGCCGGTGCGCTGGCCAACTCCTCCTCATCTTTCATGGCCCAGGTGAAGCATCACCTCCTCCGGGGAGCCTTCCCTGGTAGCCCCCATTCACAGCCGGTCAAGGCATAGCCTTCGAACCCCTGTGGCTCCTGGTTCACCAGACTCTGCTAGGGCTGATTGTTTTCATCTGTTTCTCCCATTAAGCTGTGCTTTCTTTCTTTTTTTTTTTAAAGACTTTATTTATTTATTTGACAGAGAGAGAGAGAGATCACAAGTAGGCAGAGAGGCAGGCAGAGAGAGAGGGGGAAGCAGGCCCCTGCTGAGCACAGAGCCTGATGCGGGGCTCGATCCCAGGACCCCGAGATCATGACCTGAGCCGAAGGCAGAGGCTTCAACCCACTGAGCCACCCAGGCGCCCCTAAGCTGTGCTTTCTTTGGGGCAGGAACCCCACCTTGTGGATGTTTTCATCCCTGGAGTCCAGCTAATTGTATAAAGAGGAATGAATGAATGAGTGAATGAATGGATGGATGCCGGTTGAGCAGCCCAGCAGCCTGTGCGCAGGATCAGGGTTTCTGAAGACTTCCTGTCAATGCGCGTCTTGCTGTCCAAGACTTGGCCCCTGAGGCCCGCCCCACTCCCCGCCCCCCACCTGAAACCCCGCCCCCACGCCCGGAGCCACGTGAACTGGGGGGCCGCAGCTGCCCTGCGTGATTGCCCCCGAGGGCCACAGCTGCCCCCAATTACCGCTGCTCGCTCCGCCCAGCCCTGGGGAATCGGCCCGCCACTGCCTTTAAGAGGCTGGCCGGGAGCTGTGCGAGGGTCCAGCTGTCTCCTCACTGCCTGCCCCGGGCCCCCCGAGGGACCAGAGACGCTGGGGAGCCGCAGCCCCGAGAGGGCTGCTGGGGGTGGATCGGCCAGTCAGCCTGGCCAGGGCCCCAGAGCTTCTCTCGAGGCCCTAACGGGTCAGGGAAACCGAGGTATGGAGCCAAGGCAGGCGCTGTGGCACTGTGGGTGGGTGACCCCCCCAACCCTGTGGCTGGTGGGTGACCTGAGCCCTCTGTCCACAGCTGCCCTGGGCACGCTGGATTTCAGCCTGCTCTACGACCAGGAGAACAACGCCCTCCACTGCACCATCAGCAAGGCCAAGGTAGGCCCCCACCGGCCCCCCCGCCCCCCGTGGCCCCCCGGGGTCCAGGGCCCTGGCTGGAGGTAGGGGCCTGAGGTCCGAAGGCCTGTCCTCCCCACTGGTTCCTGTCCAGGCTCTGTGGCATCTGCGCTGTGGGTGGAGGGCAGGGAGGGAATTCTTGCCTAAATCATCTCCTAAAAAACCCTGCCCAGACAGATAGGGAGTAGAACAAAAAAACAGGAAGAGAAAGAGAAGGAAGACAGGCTAGCAGGGGGCAGAGTTGGGGAGGGGTGAGGGAGGGGAGGGACCGGTGGAGAGCGATGACAGGTCTGTCCTGGTGGCCAAGTGGGGGTTGGATTAGTTGCCTCTGGTCTCCTGACATTCCCAACACCCCGGGCCCCTCCGGAGTGGGTGGGCCCCAGGCGGGAGATTCGTCTCCCGCGGGCTCAGGGCCCCAGCGTGGCTCTCTGGTCTCTGGGCCAGAGGCGCGAGCATCTCCCCCCTTGGGCTGGCAGGCCTCAGCTCTCTCCTTAGTTGTGCTGTTCGCTTCACTCCTGCATCGATTCCTCTGGGAGGAAGGTGCCAAAGTTGATGTTCTCTCGCAAGGTAAGGGCGGTAGAGCGGCCCAGTAGGACTCCCAGTAGAGCTGTGGAGAGGCCTGGGCCAGGCTCAGAGCAAGGAGCTTCCAGTAGAGCCGCCAGGGCCCAGACTCCAGCATCCGTCCCCAGCTGTGTGCTTCTGTGCCCTCCGCACCCCCACCCAGGGCTCTGCCCACCCCGAGGGGCCGGGTGCCTAGTTCTGTGCCAGCACACCGGGACCGCCACGGCGGTGGGCAGCGGTGTCCGCCCCGGGCACCCCAGAGGCCCGCCCCGGCCGTCCTAGCCCTGCCCTCCCCTCCCCTCGGGGAGGTGCCCGGGCTGTGATGCCAGGGCTCCAGACCTGGCCCTTGGGAAGGAGCTGAACACGGGGTCTCCCTGGCTGGGCCAGGGTCCAAGGCGGAGGGCAGGCTGCGGGGCCGGGCAGATCCCCTTCCCTCTCCCTCCCCCAGCTTTGTAGGCATTGCCCCGGCTTGGGAACTGGGAATGGGCACCTGTAGCCAGGCCCCTACCTGTGCCGTGTGCCCTGCCTTCCTGCCCAGGCTCTAGAAGGACTGGGGTTGTACTCGGGGGGCAGGGGGTGCACCTGTGCCTACGTGGGTCTCTGGGCACCTGTGAGTGCACACGTGTGTGTCCTTCGGGATGTGTCACTCCAGGCCTTGGAGGTGGGGGAGGAGAGGACCCCAGGCCATAGAAGGACCCCATTCTCCAGGTCCTTCTCTGCTTAGATCCAGTTTTGCAGGGAGGGGGCGGTGCAGCCCTGGGAGGAACTGGGGCCCTGGATCGGGGTTTGGGCGGGAGCTAAAGGGAGTTAAGGAGGCCGAAGCAGGGCTGGCAGGCGGAGCCCCTTGAGCTCAGGGAGGAGCCAGAGGCCGTGCAGCTGGGCCCTAACTTGGCCACTACCCTCCAGGGAAGCAGAGCAGCTTCAGTTTGCTCATCTGCAAAATAGGGTTCATCCCCCCGCCTACGTGGAGGCTGCGAGCCCTGCAAGTACCCGGTCCCAGCCGCCGTCCTGGAGGACTGCCTGGAGGCGGGGGGCACCCAACCCCACCCACACACGCTCGGACACTCGGGAGCTCACGCACAGAGGGACTGGGAAAGCACTGACCGCCCGGCCAGTCCTGGGCACGTCAGGGTTGGGTGGTGACGCCAAGATGAGGGACTTACATCCGGGAGGGCCACCTCCTCGCCGTGGGGGGAAACGCGGCCACGGAGCCCCAGCAGCTCCCGCACAGCTCGGAGAGCCCTACGCTGATCCTCCACCACCTCTCTGGCACCTTGCAAGGGGCCTGACACGTAGGGAAGGGGCACAAGTGTCCTACGGTCAGGCCCTATGTCACCATTGCCACCTCCACTCCTGGTCCACCCCTGGGAAGTGGGAACCAGTAACCCCTTTTATAGCCGGTAAAGCCAGGGCTCTGGGAGCAAAGTAACTCCTCCCCTTTCCCAGCTAAGCGAGCAGGAGCAGGGATCTGGGTTCTGAGGCCTGCATGCTCCCTCCCAGGGCCAGGGGAGGGGGGATTGCAGGACCTGACCTCCTGTCTCGGCCCCCTAGAACCCCCCCCCACCCTGCTCTTCAAGCCAAACCAAGGTAGGGGTGAGAGCCTCCGTTCTCCTTGGAGGCTCGTCTGCGATGCCGCACGTCTTGGCTGCCTCCCCGCATGCCTGTGTACCACCGCCGAAGAAAAAAGCATACAGTTCTCAGAGATCAGAGCAGTCATGAGGTCAGCACGGTTCCCTTGGTTCCCTTGCTGTGCGCACTCGACGGGTTGTTCCAAGTTCGTGAGGGATGCCATCTTGTGGAGGGACCCTCCGTGGCCAGCCAGGTCTCCCGGCCTCCTGGGGTTCGGGCCGGCAGGGAGCGGTGGCACATCCGGAGACAAGCGGAGCCTGGGCTCCGGGACCCAGGGCCCTTTCCCCGTGGTGAAGAGAGGAGCCTTGTCGGTGAGCGGGCAGAGGGTCACGTGGATGTAGGGCCCATGAGGGGAGTCCCCGTATTTGGGGGGCGGGGGAAGGGGAATCCGGAAGAAGGAAGCCCTCCCTGAAGCAGGATAACGAGGACCTCATTCAGAGGAGCAGGAGTCACCTGGCCTCCATTAAAGGGAGACTAGAAGGAGAAAGGCCGGTCTGACAAGGACACCCTGAGACGCCCGCCCCGGGGCCAGCACACCTGGGGGGAGGGGAGAGCGCACCAGCACTGAGCCGTCTTCCCGTTCTGAGAGCGTGGGCTCCGGGGGGATCTCTGCAAAGAGAGTCCTGAGTGGGCCCAGCCAGGAGGCCTGGGGACGAGGGGTGCCGGGCCAGCGAGGTGCCCGGAGGCCCTGGCTGCTCTCTGGGTCTCCGCTCCCATTTCACACCTTCTGCCGTTCCCCTCCACGCAGGGCCTGAAGCCGATGGACCACAATGGGCTCGCAGACCCCTACGTCAAGCTGCACCTGCTGCCAGGAGCCAGTAAGGTGAGGGGGTCCGCCCCAGGCCCGCCAGCCAGTGCTGCCTGCTGGGACCGGGGCCTGGCTGAGCCTGGGACCCACGGGGAGACACACACCTCGCGTGCCACCTCCAGACCAAGCCACCTGATGGGACCTCAGCCATTCACTGCCACGCGGCGTGCCCAGTCAGCCCCAGGGCCCCAGGCTTCCTGGGGACCTCCAGTTGGCACTATTTGCCTGATGGACTGGGGAAACCCTCCAGAGAATTTCTAGGCCAGCATTTTACAAGCAGCAGGCTCGTTTGGAGGTGACTGGGGTGGGGGGGGCGGGGATAAAGGGCTCTGTGGCCAAATAAGTCTGGGAGCCTCGTTAAACAGGTTCCTTTACTCTAGGACTTATCAGAGCCTTTAACGTGTGGATGGGCCGCCCTGCGACACCCCACAAGGGGGATGGAGTGAGTAGATTCTGCCCAGTTCTTGGACCACAGAACCCTTGTTCCTGTACTGGGTGACCCAGCAGGCCGACCAAGCACGTGGGGCGCCTAGGAAAAGAGAAATTTTTTTGGAAAACATTTGCCATTAAACAAAAGCATCAAGGTGACCTTCAGCACTGGAAGGTCAAAACTGTTTAGATTTTCTTACAGGTGTCTTACAGGTCAGTGGTGGTTTATCCTTAATTTCGTGGGAGGGAAGATCAGATCATCTCAGAGTTGGGTCTGGGACCCACACTTCTCAAGGGGCAGGTTACGCGGACCCCTCCTTGCTGGGGAGGGGAGGGGATCAACGGGGTACGAGCAGTTTTGCTTCCGAGGGGACAGAGGAAGGCAGGGGACAGGGGCATGAGCAGCAGAGCCCAATGGCTGGTGTTCTCCCGGCCTCTTTCTAAGAGACCGAGACCGGGGGGATCCCTTCAAGGGGCCTGATGAGAAGTCTGTTATGGGGATGCCATCCTGGGCAGAGGGCCTCCCTTGCCAGCGACTCTTCCGGGCCAACGGAGCAGTCCTGCCCGCAGGCTGAGGGGCCCGGGCTGCTGGGGCCCCAGTTGAATCCCAGACCCAAGCCCTCTGGACCAGTGTGTAAGGGCCAACGCTCCCCACCAGTCCAGGAGGGCCCCCCGCCACCGGAGGCGCTGACTCTGTCTCTGGAAAGGCAGGGCGGTGGCCTAGGGAAGCTGCTCACTGCTCCAGGCCTCGATGGCGTCCTCTGTTACAGGTAGGACTCCCAGGGCTGTGAGGACAGTGCGACCGGGGCAGTGTCCCCAACTCAGGAGCTCAGTGGCTGTGGGGCCCTAGACTCAGGGGCCCTAGAGCCGGCAATACCAGAAGGCTGGGTCACAGAGACCCTGCCACACAGGACTCCCCCACAGGGCAGCGGCTTCTACAAAGCAGGCTCCTGAAAGCCCCGCCTGGCAAGAGGGATGATGCTGCTCGATCATACGGCGGGCCTGGCACTCGCAGAGGGGGAGTGGGCTGCGGGGCTGTGCGGGGATCGGGACACGGGCCGCCTGACCTCAGGGCCGGGCACAGGGAAGCGGTCGTGGGGCGGAGTCTTACCGGACCCAGCTGGAGAAGCCCATGGAAGGAGGGGAGGCAGCGGGGCAGCGAGACATGTCGCCCAGGACACATTGGCTAGGAGAGGCGGCGTCCCGGGTGGAGGGCACAACCCGCACGGAGACAGGGGGGTGTGCGGGAGAGCAGCCCCAGGACCCCCCCACCCAGCACACACTCGGGGCCTGGCAGTGGGGAGCCCCCGGTTTTAAGGTTCCGAGAGCTGCCATTATCTCCAACTTTTAGGGGCTTGTGACACACGTGTCCTGTCTTTCAGGGGTGTGGGTTGGAAGCGGGCCCAGCTCCCGCCGGTCACATCTAGCAGGCCGGTCGGGGCCTCCAGGGGAGAAGCGGTTCCCATCCTTTTCCAGCATCTAGAGGCCACCCGCGTTCCTTGGCTTTCGGCCTCTTCCTCCATCTTCCATGCCAGCGTCCGCCTGGGACCTCTTCCCTCCTTATGTGTCCCTCTGACACTCCTCTCCTGCCGCTCTCCTGCTTTCCAGGGCCCTACCCCTGCCCAGGTCACCCGGATAATCTCCGAATTTTAAAGTCAGCCGAGGGCGCCTGGGTAGCTCAGTTTGGTTAAGCAGCTGTCTTGGGCTCAGGTCATGATCCCAGGGTCCTGGCATCGAGCCCCACGTCGGGCTCCCTGCTTGGCAGGAAGCCTGCTTGTGCTCGCACACGCCCGCGCTTTCTCTCTCTGTCACATAAATAAAGTCAATAAAGTCAGCCGATTAACAGCCTTAATTCCCCTTGGCATATTCAGTTTCCAGGGACCGGGCAAGGCCGTCGTTGGGGCTGTTACTCTGCCTCTTGAGCTCCCCGATGCTCAGCACATCTTTTCTCCTCTCACCAGGCAAATAAACTCAGAACAAAAACTCTCCGAAACACTCTGAACCCCACGTGGAATGAGACCCTCACTTACTACGGGATCACGGATGAAGACATGATTCGAAAGACCCTGCGGTGGGTGAGGGCCCCAGACTCCTTGCTCCCCACACCCACCCTCTGCCTCATCTGCGGGCTCCCCCACTGTCCCCCCAAATCCCTACTGACTTTGGAAGCAAAGCGGGCACACCCCCGCCCCCGTGTGTCTGAAGAGCTGGCCGTGCCTCCCGCCCCCCAGGATCTCCGTGTGCGACGAGGACAAATTTCGTCACAACGAGTTTATCGGGGAGACGCGGGTACCCCTGAAAAAGCTGAAAGCCAATCACACCAAGACGTTCAGCATCTGCCTGGAGAAGCAGCTGCCGGTGAGTGCGGGCCCCCTGCCGGGAGCACCCCCTCGGTGCCCTGCCGCCCAGGGTGGGGGTGGGGGGACAGACCGGGATCCCTGCTCTCTCTCGTGGAGCCTGGGCACCAGACGGGCTCCTGACCAGGTGAATGACCCGCATAGAGCCTACGTGAGACCGTGAGCGGGGCCACTGAGGAAAGCCTGAGAGCTCGGGGCTTTCCGGGGAGGTTCGGGGGCTGTTCCTGGCAGAGGGAACAGCAGGTGCCAAGCCTCCCCCCTCCCCTCCCCCTCCCCTCTCCCCTCCTCCCCCCTCCCCCCCTCCTTTCCTTTCCCTCCCCTCCTCCCTGCTCCTATCCCTGGGAGGCCCAGGCTTCACCATGTTCAGAAGGGCTGGGAAGCATTGACCAAGAGGCCCTGGGGTCCCGAGACCCTCCAGCAGCCCAGTGTTTAGGGCACAATCCCCTTTTCAGGACCTTTTCCCGCTAGGGTCCTGGGCAAGGGGAAAGCTAAAGAAGACAGAGCCCGGTGGCCAGCGCGTCCCTCCCTGACGGGGCCGGGGCACCGGGACACGTGGCCGGCGCAGGCTGGCCCGAGTCCAGCCCTGGGAACAAGTCAGCCTGAGGCCAGGATCCCAGCTCTGCCTTTTTGCATAACTTGATCAAATTTTACTCCCTTGTCACACTTCTTTCTACTCACAGACGTTTGTGTGATGGGTATAACTTTTTTTAGTTGATTACCCATCGCTAACCAAAGCCCAGTTTTTCCGGGTGATCTCTGTCCCTGGGAAAGGCACAGTCCGCTCCTCCTGTAGCGGTGCTGGGGTCCGAACCCGGCGTGACACACGGCTGTGTGGGGGAGTGAGCGTGCAAGGGTGTGTGCACGCACAAGTGTGCCTGCATGTGAAAGCGTGCGTGGGCGTGTTTTCAGGGATGCAGAATGCGTGTGCGCACATGTTCACACACATGGCTGGGTGGGAGTGTGGGCTCGCCTCGCTTGGATTTGCTTCTAGTTCATCACTCTGGACTCGGCGACCACCGGTGACCACGGGAGTGCAGGTTAGGTGACTGCTCCGTCCGTGAAGACACACGTCTTAGGTTGTACGTAGGCTGTGAACGTTAGTCATCCTCAATGAGGACTGAGCAATGCCCAGTTCCGTGGGCTTCCTCGGAAGCAAACCAGCGTATAATGTCGTCCCCCCCCCCCCCCGCCCCGGAAAGATGGCTGAAAATACTCCTCCTTGTTTATGTTTAATTTTCACGCTGCACCCAAACTAGCACATGATCACTGCGTAGGGAGGCCATCCACACAAAGCCCAGGCCAGAGTGGTGGATCGTTCAATCTCACGTGCCTCGTCCGGCCCATTTATAATGGTGGCCAGCACTGAGAGGGGCTGAGGCTTCATTTGAGCTCAGAGTAAGTTCAGCAATCAATTAGTCATGTCTGCTCTGGGTGTGGGAGTTGGGGAAGGTGGCCCTCCCTTGGCCTCCCAGGAGCCCCACCTTCCGAGAGGTGTAAGCATGGCCCCTGCCTCTGAGTTGCCCCACGGGGCATCATGTTAGTAACAAGCAGAGGACCGCCAGGGGCGAAGGGACGTGGCTGGGACTTCAGAGAGAGGAGCCTGGCAGAGAGGCCCTTATAAGGAGGAGCCCTGGGGGCTCTAGCTGGAGGTGTCCAAGAGTGGACAGAGGATAAGGGGAAGAAGTTCCAGAACGGCAGGAGCCGGGTGGTTGAAAGTGGCCTCGAAAGGCTAAGGAGTGGAAAAGCTCAGGCTAGTTGGGGCAGGGAGGTGGAGGGGGACATCTCCAGCTGCGGTCTGATCCCTGAGGCCTGGGCAGCCCCTACTTGCCTCCCTGCTCCCCTTGGGATTCGGAATAGGTCCAAGCTCTGTCTTCTGGGTGTTCCCCGAGGGGGCTCCAGGAGGCACCTGTGGTGGGCTGAGGCCAGGGTGACCCCCCTCCCTGTCCCCGGGGCCAGCAGACCCTCAGTGGCCCTGGCTGAGGGGGGGGGGCGTGGGAGCAGGTGAGGGCAGCCAGGTGTCGTCATGCCCGACAGGTGGACAAGACGGAAGACAAGTCCCTGGAGGAGCGGGGTCGGATCCTGATCTCCCTGAAGTACAGCTCCCAGAAGCAGGGCCTGCTGGTCGGCATTGTGCGCTGTGCCCACCTGGCTGCCATGGACGCCAACGGCTACTCGGACCCCTACGTGAAGACGTGAGTGTGCGGCCCCGGCCACCTCCCTCCTGGTCCCCTGAGCGTAGTGAGCGCTGACGGCGGGAGCGGGCGCACCCTCTGCTCTACTCCTTTGGCAGCACTGTGGGTTCGCTCTGGCCAGCCCCATTTCACAGATGGGGAAACTGAGGCCCGTGAAACTTGTGTGGCTTCCCAGGTCACACACAGAGTAGTTCGCTCCCGACTCTGCGTTCAGACCTCCCCTTGACTGTGACCTTGGGGGGGGGGGGGCGTTAGCAGGTTGGAGGAGGGGGTGGGCCTGGGCCAGACCAGGACATTCAGTGACGACGCCCCGCCAGGACGCCTGGGCGCCCAGCCCTGTGCTGCTGCTAAGGGGCCACCCAGCGTCCTGGCGGGGTTCCCGCTGCTGCAGGAGAGAAACCCGGAGCCAGGGGGCCGTGTGAGGCGGGAGGGGCCCCAGGCGAGGCTGTGGTCCTGCCGTGAGGGGAAGGCGGAGCCGGTGGCCCTTCAGAGAGGAAGGAAGCAGGCGGTGCAGCAAGCGCCATCAGCGCTCTGGGCCTCCCGCAAATAAAAGATGGGTATTAGTTTGGGTTCACAGTGAGACTTTCTTGGAGGCTGGGATGTGGGGACGAACTGGGCTCCGCGGAAAGAAGGTGTTCCTGTTTAGGTAGAGGAAGAGAGGAGCTTAGACACAGCAGCAGGGGTGGGCCTCGCCTGAGGGGCCGGTGAGGAGCTCGGGGCGCCAGAGGCCGTGGGAGGGGCCAGGGCTCCCGCACGCACGGCGCGGCTCTGGGGTTACTGTTCCCGCTGGCCGCGCTTCTATGTCTGTCAGTCTTAAAATCCTATCACAGGGGCACCTGGCTGGCTCAGTCAGTGGAGCAAGTGATTCTTGAGCTTGAGGTTGTGGGTTCGAGCCCCACACTAGGTGTAGAAACTACTTATTTTTAAAGATTTTATTTAAAGATTTTATTTATTGGACAGAGACACAGCGAGAGAGGGAACACAAGCTGGGGGAGTGGGAGAGGGAGAAGCGGGCTTCCCACCGAGCAGGGAGCCTGATGAGGGGCTCGAAACCAGGACCCTGGGATCATGACCTGAGCCAAAGGCAGAGGCTTAATGACTGAGCCACCCGAGTGCCCCAAAGATTTTATTTTTAAGTAAAGAAATAAAAAATAATCCTATCGCAAAAATGGTGCTGCCACTCTGGAAAACGGACTGGCAGTTCCTCCAAAAGCTAAACACAGAGTACATACCAAGAGAAGTGGACACACATGTCCACAGAAACACGTGGACATGTGTGTTCATAGCATTATTCGCAGTGGACGTAAAGGGAGCCACTTAGATGTCCATCCGCTGATGAAGGGAGAGACAGACTGGGCCACAGCCATAGAATGGAATATTATTCAGCTATAAAAAGGAGTGAAGGGGCGCCTGGGTGACTCACTCAGTTAAGTGGCTGGCTCTTGATTTCGGCTCAGGTCCCGATCTGAGGGTCGCGAGGTCGAGACCCACGTCAGGCTCCCTGCTGGATGTGGAGCCTGCTTGAGGTTCTTTTTCTCCCTTCCTCCCCTCCCCCCCAGTGTGCTTGAGCTCCCTCCTTCCCTCCCTCTCCTAAAAATATTTTTTTTTGAGAGCAGTGAAGTACTAATTCATGCTATATCCTCTCTGAACCTTGAAAAGACTATTACAAGATTATGCTGACAGAAAAAAACCAAACAGAAGACCACACCTTATGTGATTTTATTTATATGAAAGTCCAAAATAGGCAAATCCACAGAGGCAGAGTGCAAGTTAGATGAGTAGTTGCCAGGGGCTGGAGGAGGAGGGGGGGAAGTAACTGGATTTCTTTCTGAGGAGACGAGATGTTCTAGAATTGATCGTGACAGCTGCACAACCGTGAATGGACTAAAAACCATTCAGTGGTATACTTTAAAAGGATGCATTCTACAACCTGTGAATCGTATTTTAGTAGAGCTGTTACTTCTTAAACCTCCAAGGCCACCAAGCCCAGGAGCAATGCCAGGTACAACGGGAAGCTGATCGGGTCACCGGGGGAAGGCCGTCCCCACACGTGGCGCAGGGACCCCCGGCTTTCCACGTTAAAAAAACAGACAGGGAATTGGGGCCCCACCTCGAGTGTTTGCAGAACTGCGATTTCCAGCGGATTAGAGACCACTGTGGGAGGAAATGCCCTAACCCTTCCGAAGATCAGCAGGAGACTCCTTACGACCGTGGGAGGGAAGGTCGGTCATATCCAGTCGGCGAGGCCGGTGTGCGCACCCGCACACCCTACGGACTCCGGGTCCGTACCCTAAAAACCCCGGTACGGGTGAGGGGCTGTTCGCTGCCGCGTTGCCGTCCTGGCAACACACCGGAAACAGCCAGGGGGTCGCCAGCAGAGGGAGAGGGTCGTCGTGCGGCATATGCCTGTAAGGCAGTAGCGTGCAGTTAGAGCGAATACCTTAGCACCAGGTCAACTAACACGGGCAGCTCCCCAAACGCGCTGACCCCAAAAGCAAACTCCGGAACACTGCCCGCCGTGCGATGCTGTGTCTGTACGTTTGGGCGCCTCAGACCCCGCAGAGAGCGTCACAGTTGCCGTGTCTCGGGGGAGGGAGGGAGGGGAAGGGACTGGGGAGGGCAGCAAAGTGCCTGCGTTTGTGCTTGTGAGGCTAGAGTTCCCGTTCGGAAGGAAAGAGAATCCAAAGCCGAAACGGTGGCGAGATTTTAAAATCTGGCTCAGCATCCAGCTGCCGGGATGACAGGGATTCCAGGCTCCTATGCTGGATTAAAAGTCGGGTTTATTGAGATAGAACTTACACACGGTGCGTTTCTCCCCTTGCGACGTTCAGCGGATGTACACAGTCTTGTTCCCGCCGCCACAGTCAAGATAGAGAATCCTCCTGTCGCCCAGAAAGCTCCCCCAGCCCCAGGCAGCCACCGAGATGTCTTTGGTCCCGAAAGTTTTGCCTTTTCCAGACTTTCTTAGAAAAGTGAACTTTCAGCGAGTGACCTTTTGAATCTAGCTGCTCTCATCCACGTGGTTATCGCCAAGTACTCATCGTAGAGAAACCACGAGTTGTTGCTCAGTTTGTTTTACGTGGAAGTGTGTTTGACTTTCTCTTTCCTTCTTTTTTTTTTAAAAGATTTTATTTATTTATTTGACAGAGAGAGAGAGAGATCACAAGTAGGCAGAGAGGCAGGCAGAGAGAAGGGGAAGCAGGCTCCCTGCCGAGCAGAGAGCCCGATGTGGGGCTCGATCCCAGGACCCTGAGATCATGACCTGAGCCAAAGGCAGAGGCTTTAACCCACTGAGCCACCCAGGCGCCCCTTTCTCTTTCCTTCTTTTGTCTTGTTTTGGAGTATAGTCGACACGTGATGTTCCACACATTTCGGGTGCACAACACAGGAAGCGGAGCGCCCTCCCCCCCGGCTCTGCTCCCCACGAGCACAGCCGACCTGTCCCCACACAACGCTATTACAGCGCTACTGACCATCTTCCCTGTGCTGGGCCTTTCATCCCCGTGCCTTCGTGGTTCCAGAACTGGAAGCCCGTGCCTCCCCTTCACCCATTTTGCCATCCCCGTGATCACCTCCCTCCCCTCTAGCAATCCCGTTTGTTCTCTGTGCTTATGGGGTCTGTTTCTGCTTTGTTTCATTCTATCTATTCATACATAGGCACAGTCCCAAAGGGGGAGAGCGGGAGAGAGCACCCCCAGCAGAGTCCACACTGAGCCTGACGCGGGGCTCGATCTCACCACCCTGAGGTCATGACCTGAGCCAAAATCAAGAGGTGGACGCTTAACCGACTGAGCCACCCAGTCGCCCCTCCCCTTGGTGTTTTTTGAGGAACCTCTAAGACCGATTTCCGCAGTGGTTGCCCCAGTTTCCATCCCCACCGACAGTGCACGAAGGTTCCTTTTTCCCCACATCCTTGTCAGTACTGGTTACTCCTTGTCTCTCTGAGACTAGTCCTCCTGACAGGTGTGAGGCGATGTCTCAGCGTCGTTTTGATCTGCGTCTCCCTGATGCTGAGGGATGTCGAGCATCTTTCCCTGTGTCTGTTGGCCCAGCCGGATATCTTCTTTGAAAAAACGGTCCATTCCGCCCACTTCTCCAGATATTTTTGGTGTTGAGTTGCATAAATTCTTTGTATGTTTTGGGTATTCACCCCAACAACAGATATGTCATTTAAAAATATCCTCATTCAGTAACGTTCATTGTGTTGATGGTTTCCTTTTGCTGTGCGAAGCTTTTTGTTTTGCTGTAGTCCCCATAGCTTTTTTTTTTTGCTTTTGTTTCCCTTGCCTGAGGAGACGTGTCCGGAAAAAATGTTGCTAAGGCTGATGTCAGAGAGATTGCTGCTTATATTTTCTTCTAGGAGTTTTATGGTCTGTCTTATATTTGTCTTTAATCCAGCTTGAGTTTATTTTTGTATATGGTATTAAAAAAAAAAAGTGGTCCCGTTTTCTCAGCACCATTTATTGAGAAGACTGTCTTTTCCCCGAGGCATAGTCTTCCTTAGTTATATAGTAATTGACCAGATAAGCATGGGTTTAATTATGGGCTCTCTCTTCTGTTCCATTGATACATGTGTCTGTTTTTGTACCAGTACCATACTGTTTTTGTTTATTTTAGCGAGCGTGAGCAGGGGGTGGGGGAGGCCGAGGAGAGAGAGAGAATCCCAAGCAGGCCCCACACCCAACGCAGAGCCCAACGTGGGGCTCAATCTTATGACCCTGAGGTCATGACCTGACCTGAAATCAAGAGTCAGACGCCTAACTGAGCCACCCAGGTGCCCCTGGAATTACTTTCTTAATTTCTGTCTGCTAACTCATTATCACTGCAGAAAAATGCAACAGATTCTGTATACTAATTATTTATCCTGCAACTTCACTGAATTCATTTGTTCTAGCAGTTCTTTGATGGACTCTTTAGAGTTTTCTATGTATAGCATCCTGTCATCTGCTAATAGTGACAGTTTCACTTCTCCCTTACCAATATGGATGTCTTTTCATTTCTTATCTGATTGCTGTGCCTAGGACTTCCGGTACTATGTTGAATAAAAAGTGACAAGTGTCCTTATTTTATTCCTGATCTAAGAAGAAAGGCTGTCAGGTTTTCACCAAGTATGGTGTGAGCTGTGGGCTTGTCATATGTGCCCTTTATTATGTTGCGATATAAACCGACTTTGTTGAGTTTTTATCATGAATGGGTGTTGAATTTTGTCAAATGCCTTTTCTGCATCTATTGAGATGATCATATAATGTTTATCTTTCATTTTATTAATGTGGTCTATCATGTTAATTTGTGGATGTTGAATCATCCTTGCATGTATGGAATAAATCCCACTTGATCATGGTCAGTGATCTTTTTAATATATTGTTGTTTTTAATATACTGTTTGTTGAATGTGGTTTCCTAATATTACCTTGAGGATTTTTGCATCTGTGTTCATTAGAGATATTGGCCTGTAGTTTTTCTTTCTTTTCTTTTCTTTTTTTTTCCTTTCTGGTGTCTTTGGTTAGGGTATCAGGCTAATACTGTGTTCATAGAATGTATTGGGAAGCTTTCCTCCTTCTTCCATTTTTTGGAATAGTTCAGAAAGAATAGGTATTAACTCTTCTTTAAATGTTTGGTAGAATTCACCTGTGAATCCATCTAGTCCTGGACTTTTGTTTGTCGGGAGTTGTTTGTTTGTTTGTTTGTTTTTTAAAGATTTTATTTATTCATTTAACAGAGAGAGAACACAAGCAGGCAGAGAGGCAGGCAGAGGCAGAGAGAGGAGCAGGCTCCCTGCAGACCAAGGATCCCGATGCGGGACTTGATCCCAAGATGCTGGGATCATGACCTGAGCCAGAGGCACCTGCTCAACCAACTGAGCCACCCAGGCGTCCCTGTTGGGAGTTTTTTTGATTGCCGATTCAATTTCATTACTAGTTATCAGTCTGTTCAGATTTTCTATTTCTTTTTCATTAGTTTTGGAAGATTGTATGTTTCCAGAAATTTATTGATTTCTGCAAGGTTGTCTAATTGGTTGGCATGTAATTTTTTTTTTCTTGGCATGTAATTTCTCATAGCAACCTCTTATAATCATTTGTGCTGTGGTCAGTTCTCTTTTTTTTTTTCCTTTTTAATTATTAGTCACCATACAGTACATCATTAGTTTTTGATGTAGTGTTCCATGACTCATTGTTTGCGTATAACACCCAGTGCTCCATGCAATATGTGCCCTCCATAATACCTATCACTGGGCTAACCCAATTCCCCCAACCCCCTTCTCTTTTATTTCTGATTTTATTTGGGTCCTTTCCTTTTTTTAATGAGTGTGGCTAAAAGTTTATCAATTTTATTTTTTAAAGAACCAGCTCTTGGTTTCATTGGTATTTTCCTTTTTTGGGTGGGGGGTATTTTCCTATTTTTAAAGTCTTTATTTCATTTATTTCTACTCTGATTATTATTTCCTCCTTTTAGCTTTGGACTTTGTTGTTGTTCTTTCTAGTTCCTTTAGGTGTAAGGTTAGATTGTTTGAGATTTTTCTTGTTTCCTGAGGTAGGACTATATCAGTTTCCTTCTTAGAACTACTTTTGCTGCATCCCAAAGATTTTGGACTGTTTTGTTTTCATTTTCATTTGGCTCCATGAATTTTTAAAATTCCTTTTCGATTTCTTGTTGACCCATTGGTTGTTTAGTAGCATGTTGTTTCTTCTCCTTGTGTTTGTGGGTTTTCCAGCTTTTTCTTTTAATTGATTTCTAGTTTCATACTATTGTGGTTGGGGAAAAAATGCTTTATATGATTTCAGTCTTTTTAAATGTATGGTTTTTAAAATATTTTTAATTTGAGAGAGCAGGAGGAGGGGCAGAGGAAGGGGGGAGAGAGAGAGAGAGAGAGAGATTCCCATACCAAGTGTGGAGCCTGACATGGGGCTCTGTCTCACAACCCTGAGATCATGACCTGAGCAAAAATCAAGAGTCAGCTGCTTAACTGACTGAGCTACCCAGGCACCCCTTAAATGTTTTGTGGCCTAACAGATGATCAGGCTTGGAGAATGTTCCATGTGCATCTGAAAAGAATGTGTGTTGCCTCGTTTTTGGATGGAAAACTCTGTAAATGTCTGTTAAGTCCATCTGGTCTAATGTGCCATTCAAAGACACGGTTTTCTTATTGATTTTCTGCCTGGATGATCTATCCATTGACGTAATTGGGGTGTTAGTCACCTACTATTATTGTATTACTGTCAATTTTGTTCTTTATGTCTGTTCATATTTGCTTTATGTATTTAGATGCTACAATGTTGGGTGCATAGATATTTATTTATAACTATTATATTTTTTTATTGGACTGATCCCCCTCATCATTTTATAATGTCCTTCTTTGTCTCTTGTTAGTCTTTCTTTTTTTTTTTTTTAAGATTTTATTTATTTATTTGACAGAGAGGAGAGAGATCACAAGTAGGCAGAGAGGCAGAGCGGGGTGGGGTGGGGGGGAAGCAGGCTTCCCACTGAGCAGAGAGCGCGACGCGAGGCTCGATCCCAGGACCCTGAGATCATGACCTGAGCTGAAGGCAGAGGCTTTAACCCACTGAGCCACCCAGGCGCCCCTTGTTAGTCTTTCTTTTAAAATCTATTTTGGGGGTGCCTGGGTGGCTCAGTGGGTTTGAGTCTCTGCCTTCGGCTCAGGTCATGATCTCAGGGTCCTGGGATCGAGCCCTGCATCGGGCTCTCTACTCAGCAGGGAGCCTGCTTCCCCCTCTCTCTCTGCCCGCCTCTCTGCCTACTTGTGATCTCTCTCTCTGTCAAATAAATAAAATCTTTTTAAAAAAATCTATTTTGCCTGATGTAAGTATTGCTACATCAGCTTCCCCCCACTCCTGTGCTCACCTTTACCCCTGCTTCATTTGCATGGCATATCTTTTTCCATCCCTTCATTGTCAGTCTGTGTCTTTAAGTCTGAACTGAGTATCTTATAGACAGCATATAGGTGGGTCGAGTCTTTTTTATCCATTGTCACCCTCTCTCTCTTTTTTTTTTAAAGATTTTATTTATTTGACAGAGATCACAAGTAGAGCGGGGCGGGGGGTGGGGGTGGGGGAAGCAGGCTCCCCGCCGAGCAGAGAGCCCAATGGGGGCTCCATCCCAGGATCCTGAGATCATGACCTGAGCCGAAAGCAGAGGCTTTCACCCACTGAGCCACCCAGGCGCCCCAACCCTCTGTCATTTGATGGGACCATTTAGACTTAAAGTAATTATTGATAAGTGTGTACTTATTGCCAAATGTTTCCTGTTGTTTTTGTGACTTTCCAGCTATTGATGACTGCCTAAAGCTGCTAAAAGAACAGGTTTTTTGTGTGGCTCTGTCTTCATTTCTCTCTCCCACCCCCAACGTTCTTCGGTGCATATCCTGTAGTGTTTTTATAATGAATTACTGTTACTTATATAATAAAAATCAATAATGAGATACCATTTTCTGCCTTTCAAACCAGCAAGGAATTTTTTTTTTAAATACCTAGAAGTCTGTACCTCTTAATTCTCTTAACCTATTTCACCTGTCCCCTCCCCATCCTCACCCTCCCCTCTGGCAACCACCAGTTTGTTCTGTTTGAGGATGATTCTGCTTTTTTATTTGCTTTGTTTTTCAGATTTCATATATAAGTGAAATCATTGAGTATTTGTGTCTCTCACTTATTTCACCTAGCATAACACCCTCTAGGTCCATTCATGTTGCCACAAATAGCAAGATTGCATTGTTTTATGGTTAATATTCCAGTGTGTGTGTATACATATGCTTATATAAACACATATATATGTACATACATGTATACATACACATACCACATCTTTATCCGTTCAGCTATCAGTGGATACTTGGGTTGCTTCCATAATTTGGCTATTATATATAATGCTTCAGTAAACACAGGGGTATATATATCTTTTTGAATTAGTGTTTTTCTTTTCTTTGGGTAAATACCCAGTAATGGAATTTGGTGTTTCTATTTTTAATCTCTTGAGGAACTTCCATACTGTTTTTCACAGTGGCTTTCCACCAATTTACATTTCCACCGACAGTGAATAAGGGTTCCTTCTTCTCCACATCTTTTTTTTTTTTTTTAAGATTTTATTTATTCATTTGACAGCAGGGAAAGCAGCAGGCAGAGGGAGGAGCAGGTTCCTGCTGAGCAGGGAGCCCAATATGGGGCCCGATCCGAGGACTCTGGGATCATGACCTGAGCTGAAGGCAGATGCTTAACCAACTGAGCCACCCAGGTGCCCCTCCTCTTCTCCACATCTTCACCAACACTGACATTTTGTCTTTTTGATACTAGCCATTCTGACTGGTGTGAGGTGGTACCTCATCGTGGTTTTGATTTGCATTTCCCTGATGATTATTGGTTTTATGTATCTGTTGCCATCTGTATGTCTTCTTTAGAAAAGTGTCTTTTCACGTTCCCTGCCCCTTTTTAAATCAAATTATTTGAGGTTTTTTGGTGTTGAGTTGTATTAAGTTCTTTATATATTTTGGGTATTAGCCCCTTGTCTGATAAATGATTTGTAAACATCTTCTCATTCAGTAAGTTGTCTTTTCAACTGGTGGTTTCCTTTGCTGTGCAAAAGCTTTTTATTTTGGTGTGTTCCTAATAGTTAATTTTTTGCTTTTGTTTCCCTTGCCTGAGGAGGCACATCCATAAATATGTTAGTAAGGCTGAGGTTCAAGAGATTCCTGCAAACCAGCAAGGATTTTTAAGGCAGCGATACTTAGCTTTGTCGAGAGTACTGAGCCTCATCTATATGGCCTTTTCAGAGGACAGTTTGGCATAATGAAGCAAGAAACGATACATATGTGCCTTTGGGTGGGTAACTTCACTTCTAGGAGTTCAGCCATTCATCAGATGTTTGCTGACCTACCCAGTGTACTGAGCCCACAGCAGGGTGCCAGGAGGCTGGTGGTGAGACAGGTGTAGACCCCACCCCCAAAGCACCCTCAGGTGTCTATGCAGGGACAGGGTAAGAAGTTCTGCAAAGGAACTCCTGTCCAGGCTTGAGCACCAGCCCTGTGTTTGAGCAGCTGTGTGACCTCGGGCAAGTCATTCTACCTCTCTGAGCCTAACAAGGGACCAACTCTGATAAAGATGTTTTTCTGGTGGGTAGACTTCCAGAAATAAGGAAAAACCTCTAGGGGAGAAGGGACTCTGGTTAACTTCAGAAGTGGGCGTGGACCAAAGTCTAGGTGACAAAGGAACCACATGCTTCTCCCACTGCAGCTGGCCACTAACCTTTGCTGCAGTGGTGCTGGGGTAGCCTGTGACGAGTAGGAACAGGAGTCCCAGGGAACAAAAAGCTCTTCCAAGCGCTGCTGGCTCCAGCTGTACCCACAGCGTCTCCCCACCCCGCCCATTATAATTATAATGGTTCTAATTCCAGATACCTGAAGCCAGATGTGGACAAGAAATCTAAACATAAGACAGCAGTAAAGAAGAAGACCCTGAACCCCGAATTCAACGAGGTACAAGGGGCCGGCGAGGCTGCTTGCTTGCCCCCTGGGGCCGGGGCCCTGAGGGCACTGAGTTTTCCAAGTGCTACTGTGGGAACCGAGATGGGAGGGCCACCAGGAGCGAGACAGGCCAGGCTGAAGCAGGCCAAGGTGACAGAGGTGGAGGGCAAGGAAGCCTGAAGAGCTCTTCCGAGGGCCAAACCGACGAGCCGTGGCCACGTAGGTTGTGGAGGTGGGATGAGGGCACCAACAGCAGGAAGGGAGGTGCAGGCGAGACGGAGGAAGCTCTGGGTGTGACGGAGTGTGAGAGGCCCCGGAGCCTCGAGAAGGTCTGGGCCGGGTGGAGCCACAGGCCCTCAGCCTGGGGACAGCTGGAGAGGAGCAGAGGGGCCAGGGCAGAGCCCGAGTGACGGAGTGAAGGGGATACCAGGTGTCAGGTCATCCCAGGAGCCCGGGAGAGAGAGTTGCACGAAGAAGGGGGTGGTGAGCGAACCCAGACCCCAGACACGTCAGGCAGACCCAGACCAGCACGTGTGCATCTATCTGCCAGTGCGCAGGCTCCTGGGGATCCGGAAAGCGGGTTCAGTGACAAGGGAGCGGGGGGTGGGGGGGGAGGGAGGCAGGGGACCTGAGGACCCCGACCAGGCTCTCAGGCAGAAGCGGGTGGGCTGGGTGAGAATCGGCTCTCGTCCACCAGTGAGCACTGACCACCCTCCCCTCCATTCCTCTCTCCCTCCACCCCTGCATCCCCGCGCCACACCGCGGAGCCTTCCTGGCCGCTGGCCACGTTCCAGGCCCTGGGGTGCTGACCCTGATTCTCTTGCCATCAGGAATTCTGTTATGAGATTAAGCATGGGGACCTGGCCAAGAAGACCCTGGAAGTCACTGTTTGGGATTATGACATTGGAAAATCCAACGATTTCATCGGTAAGAGCACATAGTGAGAATGCTGTTTGGCTACATGGCCTATTCTGGGTCCATAGAGGGCAGTGGCCGTGAATCCAGGCCACAGCCCCTCCTTTCCTGGCCTCTACGGCCCCAGCTTTCCCCCTGACTATCTGCCCTCAGACACAGGGGGCCCCAGACCTTATCTAGTCTGACTCCACGTGACAGAGGAAGAGTTAGGCACAGAGAGGGAAAGAGGCCTCGGAGGGTCACACAGCAGTCTGTGGTGGGCCAAGGGTGAGAGGTGATGATGGTCAGTGCTTTGGGCTGGACTCTGAGGCCCTGTGGGCCTCAACTCCTGGTCGGTTTCGTGCCCGTGCATAGTAGAACCACGCCCAGCCCTTGGCCCCTAACACAGGACGCTGCCCTTCATCTCCCCCTCCCCCACATCACTCCGGTCCCAGAGAGGGGCAGGACAGGATCCCAGGGCCCTGATTGGCTGGGAGAGGGGGACAGGCTAAGAGTGCGGTGTGGTGGGCAGACCACTGCCCACCCTCAGAGTCTGGTGGGCAGGGTGGAGAGTAGTGCGGAATCTGGAGAGGGTGGTGTTGGGGTAGGGGCCCTGGGTCCAGAGGGACGGTCTTAGGGGGGCACTTGCTCCAGGCCCCTGGGAGTCACCATGTCCCCAGCTACCCCCTTGGCTCCGTTCTTGCAGGTGGCGTGGTTCTGGGCATCAACGCTAAGGGCGAGCGCCTGAAGCACTGGTTTGACTGCCTGAAAAACAAGGACAAGCGGATAGAGCGCTGGCACACGCTCACCAACGAGCTCCCGGGGGCTGTGCTCAGCGACTGAGCGGCCCCCACCTGCTGCCGCACCCCCCCCACCCCGCCTGTCTCCTGGCCCAGCGCCAGCCTGGCCCTGGGCCTCCTCAGCTGCCACCAAGGGCCTCGGCCCTCATCTTGGGGGAGAGCCAGGAGGCCTGCTCAGAAACGAGCCACTGCGGCCCCTGCTTGGAGGCTGTGGAGGGCTCAGCCGCTCCTAGGGACAGCAAGGCCAGAGAGCTGGGCCTGCTTTCAGCCCACAGGGCCCAAGAGGGCAGGAGGTGGGAGAGGACCTTGGCCTTGGCACCCACCCCAGGGAAGGGAATGGGGCCGTCGGGGGCGGTGAGCGCCCCACAGGAGTCAGCAGTAAGTCACGGGGACCCCAGGCTGAGAGAACAGCAGTGCGAGAGTGCCTTAGCAGGGCCAGTGAGAACTCCTGAGAGGGACATTAGGGAGATGGGCGTGGAGGGGGGAAAGGAGATTTGGGAAAGTGTTCCCAAAAGGAGGTTCTTACTATATCCCTTCATCTCTGGCATTACTGGATGGGTGGAAAAAAGCTGACCCCAGAGAAAGGATTATGGTGAAGTTCCAACTTTACTGAACATGGGCAATTGGCAAGCACCTCACTCAGTGATTCAGCAAGCCCTTGGAGATGAAGGAGACCCAGGGCCTGCCTCTCAGAGTTCCTTGTCTAATCAAGGCGCTAAAAACAAACCATTACAACAGGGAATGAGGAATACCAAGGCCAGGCTGACATACCTGTGAGTGCCATGGACTCTGACTCTGCTGGGAGGCAGGGAGGGCTTCCTGGAGGAGGTGATGCTTCAGCAAGGTCTTGAAGGGTGAGTGGAGTTTCTGGGCAGCAAAGTGGAAGGGCA
>CM052804.1:38862373-38907527 GCA_028533885.1 Nasua narica
CCCCCCCCCCCCCCCCCCCCCCCGGGAGTGAGGGAACCTTCACTAGGGCCCTGGCACTGCTCCTACCCCCTTGCAGATTGTATTTCTGTTAAAACTCTCTTGGAAGCTGCAGTCATCAGCTCCGCCTTTGACCTCAAACTGGCATCTTTCCTCCGGTCTGTCAGCCCCACACAAAGACGGGATCATTGACGCCCCTCCCCCACCACCAAGAAAAAGTAATTCCAAAGTCTGGTGTCCGTAACCAGGAAGTCGCCCGAGGGCGCGCTGCATCCTCCTCCAACCCCGCCTCCCACCGCCACCGCTAGCCAATCCCAGTCGGGCCCATCTTCCACCCCTGAAGCGGTAACCTCCTGACCCCTAGCGGCAAGAGCGAGGAACTGCACCCCGGCCGTGCATGTCCCACCGTTTGTTTCTTCCCAAACCGAGAGAACCTCCCGATGCATGGACTCTGGCTGTCGTCGACGCAGACTCTCGTGCACTGCTTAACACCGTTTTGCTACCATGTGGCGGCTGCAGAAAACGTCCTTAAACTGCAGCCCCGCACACGATTTTTGTACTTTCGTCTGACCTACTCGAGGGTGTCCTTTTTAAGTCTTATTTGTTAATATTTATAATGACCTATAATTCAAAAGTAAATGAAAACGTTCACTGCAATCGCATTGGCCTGAGAGACTCACTCCTTTAAAAAGATTTCGATGAAAGGACTGGAAAGAACAAGAGAATGGCAACCGAGGCTCACTCAGCACATTGTCTCCCTTAACTCCACCAAGCACTCATTAGAGGTAGGTCTCGAGTTACAGATGGGAAAACTAAGGCTCAGAGAGGTTAAATATTTGTGCTGAGTCACACAGCCAGTAAGTGACACAACCAGGATTCAGCTAATGCCCCCCCACGACTTTTTATATCCGGATCAGCAGCCATGCTGCCACCCACTCATTCAACAAACCGCTGTGGGTGTTAACTACCACCGGGCGCTGGTCTGCGCACCTGGGGCAGATTCCTCAGCAAGACAGCCAGCAGTAAATCTCGCATGTTAAAAGATGGCAACAGGGGTACCTGGCCGGCCTCATCAGGGGAGCATGTGACTTGATCTCTGGTTCATGAGTTGGAGTCCCACCTGGCTGGTAGAGAGTACTAAAAAAAAAAAAAAAAAAAAAAAAAAAAAGACAAAGGAATTAGGTTTGGGGTGGGAGCCAGCTTAAATAGGTGGTGAGGTGGACCTCCAAAGAAGGTGACTTTTGAGCTCAGACTCAGAGGGTTGAGGGAGGGCGCCGTGGAGATACCTGGGATGGAATGTTTTAGGTGGGGAAAGGGCCAGTATCCCTACTGATGGGGCAGGTGGGGCATGGCTGAGAATAGCAAGGAGGCTAGTGGGGCCAGAGCAGGGTGGGGCAAGGGACGAACCCTAACTGAGGGCACAGACAGGGGACCAGATCAAGTATGACTTTATAAAGTCTGGTTTTTCGCTCTGTGGGAGATGAGAGCTTATTTCGGTTCTGGTAGAGGACAAGCCTATAGGCTCTCCTCTTAGATATCTCACCACGGTGAAGGCAGCAAAGCCCACACGAGCCCAGAGCATTGAGGGTAACAAGAGAAAGATCGGGGCTGCCTGGGTGGCTCAGTCGGTTAAGCGTCTGCCTTCAACTCAGGTTGTGATCCTGGAGTCCCGGGATCAAACCCCACATTGGGTTCCCTGCTCAACGGGGAGTCTGCTTCTCCCTCAGCTCCTCCCCTGCTCATGTTCTCTCTCCCTTTCTCTCTCTCTCTCTCTGTCATTCACTCTCTCAGAATCTTAAAAAAAAAATCATTTGAGGAAGGGTAATTAGTTTGTACGCTATTTCAGCAGGAAGGGAGTCCTTAAGGACTCTAAGAAAATAATAGGAACCAGAGAGAAAGTGCCAGAACTATAATATTAGCAGCCATAACACCCATATAGAACTCTCAAGACATGCACACTGCTTTAAGTGTTATACATTTAATCCTCAGAATTATGATACTGTTTTAATGCCCATTTTATAGGAAAACTGAGGAACAAAGGAGCATGCTCAAGGAATAATTAAAAGGTAGAGCTAGGATTTGGGCCCAAGTCTTGTGGCTCCAGAATCCATACTCTTAATCTCTACCCTACGCTGCTGTCAGAAACAGATGGTGTTGCCAGGTCGAGTGGAAGATGCCCAGGTCCCACTAGGTTTCTTGTAGGTTCAGCCTTATTCACCCCCTAAGCTCCCAGAACTAGCAGGGTCCTACTTGGCCAGGAAAGATTTTCCAGGGCTCCCTCTCAGGGGCCTTGCTGTTATCTTGAGCAAATGTGATGCTCACCTCTACCCAAGGGGTTCCTATCTGTCCTAGGCCCCAAGTCCCTTCTGTATGTGCCTTGGCCACAGGTAGGCAAGATCTCTTTTCTGGAGAATATGTTGAACTGGGGAGCACTCGTGTGGCTTTCCAGGGGCTAGCTGTGAGCCAATGAAATTACTACATTGTGAGAATCAGAAAACCGGGAAACCGAGATCTCTCAGAGCCTCCTGGGTTTTCTGCACCTTCCTCCATCCTGCCTCTGTCAGCACAGGCTTTCTGATTCAGCAGTGCATAAATGGTCCAAAAGGTGGCCTCAGCCCCAAGTCGGGGTAGCTTTTCAGCCACTGCTACCTAGGAATATTTTCTCTTACTTAGCTTCTCAGGAGAGAAATGGCTCAGTTCAGATTATAACTCATCTCCTTGGGGTCAAAGGGCCAGAGGGTGAGGTCACATGATAAAACCATGGCTATGGGCAAGGCACACAGGGTCAAGTATGTCTTTCAAAAGAAGTCCCGGGCGCCTGGGTGGCTCAGTTCGTTGAGCGACTACGTTCGGCTCAGGTCATGATCCTTGGGTTCCGGGATCGAGTCCCACATCGGGCTCCCGGCTCCGCGGGAAGTCTGCTTCTTCCTCTAACCTTCTCTCCTCTGATGCTCTCTCTCACTTTCTCTGTCTCTCAAATAAATAAATAAAATCTTAAAAAAAAAAAAAAAAAAACGAAGTCCCTGAGTCAGTGGGAAAGGAGGAAGAGGTGCCAGCCAATGGAAGAACAGGAGACAAAAGTCAAAAAGCATCGCCATAGTATTCTAGGGCAGTAACCATTCAAAAAGCAAAGACTAGTAAACAACCAAAACACTAAAGAAACAAGGAATTGACCTAACTTCCATTATGGCCCATCTGAAGGCTAGAAAGTCATGTAGTCATTTCCATTTTTAATTACAAACATGGTGAGATGTCTTGGAAATGTATGACAGAAAGTGAGGGGAACAAAGCAAAATTAAACTTGAGTGTAGACAATAGCCAAAATATGGAAAGAGGCCCAGTTGTCCATCAACAGATAGATGGAATATTATGCAGCCATCAAAAATGAAATCTTGCCATTTACAATGTCATGGATGGGACTAGAGGGTATTATGCTAAGCGAAATAAGTCAGAGAAAGGCAGTTATCACATGATCTCACTGATATGTGGAATTTGAGAAACAAGACAGAGGATCATAGAGGAAGAGAAGAAAAAATGAAACGTGAGGAAACCAGAGAGGGAGACAAACCATAAGAGACTCTTAATCTCAGGAAACAAACTGAGGGTTGCTAGAGGGGAAGGGGGTAGGAGGGATAGGCTTACTGGGTGATGGTCATTGGGGAAGGTATGTGTTGTGGTGAGTGCTGTGAATCGTGTAAGACTGATGAATCACAGACCTGTACCCCTGAAACAATATATATGTTAATAATTAAAAAAAAAACATGGTTCTAAATGCAAAATAAATGTAAGTAAATAAAACTGAGTATAGAGGGCAACCCTTTTCAATTATTTCATTGTGAAAAAAAATTATTTCATTGTGGTAAAATATAATTTTTCATTTTAGGATGTGAGGGCTATCTGGTTGTGACATCTGTCACCCTACCCATCACCAAGGTTGACTCAGCTTATCTGACTGGCTATGCCGGTGTCTCTTTCCTCCTCCACCATTCCATGTGTGCCCCTCCAAAGCTGTGAGCCCAAAGAGGACAACTGTCCCTGATGGAGGAGGGCTGTTCTACAGCCAAGGGCATATGTAGCTGCGCTCACCTGCTAGAACCTCCAAACCAGCTTTCAAGATCCATTTTAGGAAAACGTAGCATAGTCAGGCTTCCAAGATTCCAGACACAACCAAATGAGGCGCTGCATGTGGCAGTCTGCCTTTCTTTAGAAAAAAATTAAATGATTTTAACCATTTTTAAGTTGACAATTCACCTGCATTATGAACGTTCATAATCTGGTACAACCATCACAACTAGTTCCAGAAGTTTTTCATCATCCCCCAACAGATACTTGGTACTTACTCCTATCCGCCCCCCCACTCACCTCCTGGTATCCTTTATTTTACTGTCTTCATGAATTGCCTATTCTAAGTACCTTATATCATGTATAGTTTTGTTTATCCATTCATCTATATGTCTTTGGTTTTTTTTTTTTGTTTAAGGAAGCACTGTGCCCCAAGTGGGGCTTGAACTCATGACCCTGAGAACAAGAGTCATATGCTCTACCGAACTGAGCCAGCCAGGCACCCCATCCGTTCATCTGTTGATGAATACTTGCTGTTTCCATCTTTTGGCTGTTATGAATAATGCTGCTAGGAATATTGTACAGGTATCCAAGTCCCTGCTTTTGGTTCTTTGGGTCTGTACCTAGGAGCAGAATCATTGGGACATACGGTGAATCTATATTTAACTTTTTGAGGATCAACCAAACTGTTCTCCACAGTGGCTGCAACAATATACATTCCTCCCAGCAATGTACAAAGGGTCTATTTTCTCCACATCCTCACCGAAACTGTCTTTATAATAGCTACCCTAATGGATGTGGAGTGGTATCTTACTGTGGCTTTCATTTTCATTTACCTAATGACTAGTGAGGTTGAGCATCTTTTCATGTGCTTATTGGCCATTTATATACCTTCTCTGCAGAAATGTCCACTTAAGTCTCTGCCCATTTTTGAATTAACTTTTCATTGAATTGTAGGCATTTTTTATATGTTCAGGATATTAATCCCTTACCAGATACATGATTTATAAACATTTTCTCCCGTTCCATGGGTTGTCTTTTCACTCTGGATAGCGTCCATTGATCCACAGTAAATTCTTCATTTTAAGAACAATTTAGGGGCACCTGGGTGGCTCAGTCGGTTAAGCATCTGCCTTTGGGCTCAGGTCATGATCTCAGGGCCCAGGGATTGAGCCCCACATCAGGCTCCCTGCTCAGCGGAGAGCCTGCTTCTTCTCTCTCCATGCCAGTCCTGCTGGTTCTCTCTGTCAAATAAAATCTTTACCCAAAAAAATTCTAGTTTATTTTCTTTTGTTGCCTGTGGTTTTGCTAAGATATCACCAAATCCAACATCATGAAGGTTTACCCATGTTCTTTTAAGAGTTGGTTTTTTGTTTTTTATTTGAGAAAGAGAGCGTGAGGGCACGAGCAGGGGGCAAGGGCAGAGGAAGAGGGAGAAGCGGGCTCCTGCTGAGCAGGGAGCCCGACACAGGGCTCCATCCCAAGACACTGAGATCAAAACCTAAGCTTATAGCAGATGCTTCGCTGACTGAGCCACTTAAGCTCTTAAGTTTGTTTTCTCCTCATTTTTTCTATACGTATGGTAAATATCTACCATTTACCATACATATGGTATGTATGTATGGTACATACATTCTTTGCATGTGGATATCCAGTTTTCCTACCTTTTCTTCAAGTTCATTTATCTTTTCTTCCCCTGCTCACATTTTCTGTTGAACCCCTTCAATGTTTCAGTTATTTGTACTTGTTGTAGTTGCCATATATATGTAGCTATTAACCCTATGATACCATGTTATAAATTTAAACACTGATATGCTCTTTTAGATACTAAAAGGGGGGCACCTGAGTGGCTCTCTCAGTTAAACATTCAACTTTTTTTTTTTTTTTAAGATTTCATTTATTTGTTAGAGAGAGAGAGTGTGCAAGCAGGGGCAAGAGCAGGCAGAGGGAGAAACTGGCTTCCCACTGAGCAAGGAGCGTGATGTGGGATCCTATCCCAAGACCGTGGGATCATTACCTTAGCCGAAGGCAGACTCTTAGCCATCTGAGCCACCCAGGTGTCCCAGCATTCAACTCTTGATTTCAGCTCAGGTCTAGTTCTCAGGGTTCTGAGTTCAAGTCACCTGTTGGGCTCTGCATTGGGCTTCATGCTGGGCATAGTCTACTTAAATAAAAAATAAATACATCAAAAGACAATATTCACTTCCATGTGTACTATCTTAAATACTCTTCACTCCTTCCTAAACATCTACACTTCCTGTTATTTTGTTTCAGCCTGAAAAATTTCATTCAGCATTCCCTATTGTGAAATCTGCTCACAACTGATTCTTCATTCTTTTATCTGAAAATATATTTCACCTTCATTCTTAAGGATGTTTTCACTATAGAATTCTGAACTGGCTGTTTTTCTTCGAACATTTTAATTTTGCTGTTCCATTGTCTTCCGGCTTCAGTTGTTTCTTATGAAAAGTCAGTGATCTGAATCATTATTCTCTTCTATATAATTTGTCTATTGTCAATATGTATTCTATTTATAATAGTTTTTACATTTTCAGCAGTTTCATGTGCCTACATGTTCATTTTCTTTAATTTTCACTGGACTTCAACTATAAATCTATCTTCAACAGCATGTGAGTAAATTTTAGTCATACTTCACATATTTTTTCCATCCCCTTTTGCTCTCTCTTTTCCCTCTGGAACTACGTTTATGTGTATGCTAGACTTTTTCATATTATCTCACCAGCGCCCTAACGCTGAGTTTTTGTTTTTAGATTTTATTTATTCGAGAGAGCACACACGAGTTGGGGAGAGGGGCAGAGGGAGAAGGAGACTCCTGACTGAGCAGAAACCCAATGTAAGGCTCAATCCCAGGACCCTGGGATCATGACCTGAGCCAACCAGTCACCCCTCACTTTTTAAAAATTATTTTTCTCTCTCCTTAAGACTGGATCATTTCTATTGAGCTAATTTCAAGTTCAGTGATCTTTCCATCATTCAAGCCCATCCAGTGATTTTTTATTTCAGATAATCTATTTTCCAGTTCTAAAATGTCCACATGGTTAAGATTTTATTATTTTTTTAAAGACTTTTTGACAGAGAGACAGCAAGAGAGAGAACACAAGCAGGGGGAGTTGGAGAGGGAGAAGCAGGTTGCCACATCAGGGAACCTGATGTGGGGCTCCATCCCAGGACCCTGGGGATCATGACCTGAGCCAAAGTCAGATATTTAACCAACTGAGCCACCCCGGTGCCCCTGGTTCTTTATCATAGTTTCAGTAGCTCTGCAACAATTTATTTTCATTCATCACAAACACATTTTCCCTTTCCTTCTTGAACATAATTATAATAATAGATAACACAGCTTCAAAACCCTAGTCTGCTATAGTGGGAGAACAATAAAACTCTGCTTACATATTAGGTCATCTCGGGGATCATCTCCAGTGGTTAGCTCAAGTATGGGTCACATTTTTGTTTCTTCATATGCTGAAGTTTGGATTGTGTCCAAGTTTATTGTAAATGAGGAGACTCTAGATTCTGTTAGGCTCCTCTAAAGACTTAACTTTTATCAGGCAATTACTTGGCTGAAATCAAAACTCTTAACTTCTGTATCACCAGCAGTGGGTGGCAGCTGAAATGTCGGTTTGGCCAAAAAAGAGATTGTTAATAAGGAAATTATTTGGGCTTATTTTTTAACGTTGACTTTGTTTCAAAAAGCACAACATGGTATAATCTGCAGAACTATTCTGTAATTTGCTCCGACGACTCATTTCCAAATGTCAGCACTGTTGAGAAGTCTCCAGCCATCAAAAAAACTAAGAATGTTCCCAGCTGTCAAAATCAGGTCTTAGTGAATTTTCAATCTCTCCTTCAGAGATTCGGCAGCACAAATGCTATTGTCCTCTCCTGCTTCCTTTTTACAATCACATTTTAGTTTATCTACATATTTTTAGCTGTACCTCTTTACATTATTTTTATGTAGGGTTTGCCAGATACATATCCTTCTCACTCAAGGTCTTCATAGTTAATACTGTATCACTTCAAGTGCAAGAAACTTGCATTCAAAATGGATCCATTTACCATCCTCTGGCTGCCTTTTTATGCTATGGTAACCATATGTCTGATGTAACTACATATGTTATAAACCCCACATTAGAGTTACAATTTTTGTCTTAAACACTTACTTAATTTCTTTAAAAATCTCCTAAGTCTTTTATATTCCCTTCATATTTATCATTTAAAGCGTTCTTCTATTCCATCATGCAGAGCCACTGTGAACGCCAACCATTCTGTATTGTCCCCAGCGCCACAGAAGAAAAGCTTGGTGCTATTAACATTTCATCACCTCAGAACTTTCAGGCATGGGCTCATGAGCAAATATACAAACAATAAACAACCAAAAACAGAACAAAACAAAAACAAGCAATAAACAAAATTCCAGCAAATCAAATCTAAGAATATTTTTAAAGGATAATACATAACAACTGGAGTTTATCCCAGGAATGGTTGGTTTACTATTCAAAAAGCAATCGATTTAATTAACAAACTAGAAAAGAAAACCCATATGATCACCTCAATTATACAGAAAAGGCTTTTTTTTCCCCCCCAGAAAAGGCATTTGACAAATCCAACTTCCACTCCTGATAAAAACTCTCAGCAAACTAAACTCCCCAACCTAATAAAGGGCATTTATGGAAAACTTAACTATCATATTTAATGGTGAAACACCAAACTACATGCTTTCCAGGAATAATACAAGGATGTCTATACAACTTCCATTCAGCCATTGTAGTGGAGGTTCCAGCCAGGCACTCGGGCAAAATAAACAGTCTCCAGACTGGAGCAAAAAATAAGTGAAAACTTTATATTCACAGACAATATGATTGTCTATGAAGAAAATCTGATGAGATCCACCAAAAACAAAACAAAACAAAAAACCCTACTAGAATAAGTGAGTTTAGCAAGGTTACAGAGTATAATATCAATACACAAATATCAAATTTCGTTCTATATACTAGCAATGAACAATCAAAAATTGAATTTTAAAAAGCAGGAATTGGGGCGCCTGGGTGGCTCAGTCAGTTAAGCATCTGACTTTGGCTCAGGTCATGATCCTGGGGTCCTGGGATCGAGCCACATCAGGCTCCCTGTCAGTGGCAAGCCTGCTTTTCCCTCGCCCTCTGCTGCTCCCCCTGCTTGTGCTCCCTCGCTATCCCATGAATAAAATCTTTAGGAGAAACTTACAAAAACACCTAAAATTATGAAATAGAGATAAATCTGACTAAAGTGAAAAGACCTGTACACTTGCTGAAATTAAAGAATGACTTAACTATTAGATATACCTTGTTCGTGGATCAAAAGACTCAACAGTAAAAGACACTTCACCAGGGGCGCCTGGGTGGCTCAGTCGGTTAAGCAGCTGCCTCCAGCTCAGGTCATGATCCCAGAGTCCTAGGATCGAGCCCCACATCAGGCTCCCTGCTCAGCAGAGAGACTGCTTCTCCCTCTCCCTCTGCCTGCTGCTCTGTGTGTGCTCTCTCCGTATCTGTCAATTAAATATCTTAAAAAAAAAAAAGACGTTTCACCACAGATATACAGATGGCAAATAAGCACATAAAAAGATGCTCAACGTCATTAGTCATTAGGAAAATACAAATAAAAAACACAGTGAGGGGTGCCTGGGTAGCTCAGTTGGTTAATCTCAGCTCAGGTCTTGATCTCAAGGTTGTGAGTTCAAGCCCCAAGTTGGGCTCCGTGATGGGCGTGGAGCCTGCTTAAAAGAAGAAGAAGAAAAAAAAAAACACAATGAGATGCTACCATACACCTTTAAGAACGGAAAAATTAAAGACTAACCATACCACGTGCTGGAGAGAATGTGAACAAAGAAAAACAGTTTTCAAACACTGCTGGTGGAAATATAAAATGGTACAACCACTTTGAAGAACGGTTTGACGGTTTCTTTTAAAAAGCTAAGTATACAGCTATCATTCTATCCGACCATTCCACTTCTACTTATAGAAAAAAAAAAGGGAAATATATGCCCACATAAAGACTTATACACGAACATTCACAGCAGCTTTATTTGTAACAGACAAAAACTAGAAACAGAAACAACCAAATTGTCCATCAATAGGTGAATAAACAAATTGCGGTGTATCATAACAATGGAATACTTCTCAGCAATAAAAGGAATGAACTGATACATGCAACATGGATGAATCTCAGAACAATTACGCTGAAAGAAGCCAGACAGTCCCTCTAAAAAACGAGAGTACACACTATATGATTCCATTTATATAAAACTCTAAAAAATGCAAACTAATATAACAGAAAGCAGATTAGTGCTTGAACAGGAATGGAGGAGAGCAAATAACAAAGTACAGCAGACACTTGTGAGGGTGAAAGCTATACTATCTTCATTATGATGATAGTTTTACAGGTATATACACATGCCCAAACTTATCAAACTGTAGAGTTTAGTACATGCACTTTATATGTCAACTGTACCTCAATAAAGCTGGAGGGTTTTTTACTTTAAAACGTATCTTTCAGAAATTTTCTAAAGATAGGCAAGTACACATACAGAATATTTTTCCTGTTATACATGCAAGATTATATATCTTATGTATCTTACTGTTCTCAGTTAACATATGCAGACATCTTTCTATATTAGCAGAAATGATTTATCTCATTTTTTTAAACAACATAGCAAGGATGTACTATGATTGATGGGCATTTAGGTTATTTCTAATTTGCTATTATAATCCTGAAATGGACATTCTGCATATATCTGGGAGCATATATACACACAAGCAAAGGATGCATGTGTTTAAAACTTTCATTTATGTTGTCAGGTAATCCTCTAAAAAACCTGTCTCGGCACCCGGTTGGCTCAGTTGGCGGAGCATGAGACTCTTGATCTCAGGGTTTTAAGTTCAAGCCCCATGTTACATGTAGAGATTACTTAAAAATAAAATTAAAAAAAAAAAAAAGGAAAGTCACGGAATCTACATCAAACTGTTGGAATTAATAAATTAACAAGGTCATGGAATACAAGATAATATACAACAGTCAAAATTAAGTAGCAACAATACGAAAATGAAAAAATTTAAATACTATTTAGCATCAAAAAATAAAAAACCCTACGAATAAGGTCAACGAAAGGCATCAGACCTCTGCAAAGAAAACTACAAAACACTATTGAAAAAAACATTAATGATCTAAAGAAATGGAGGAGTATACTATGTTCATAGATCAAAAAGACTTAATTGTGTAAAGATACTAATTCTTCCCAAATTTACTTATGGAATAAAATGCTTATCAACAGCAGGTTTTGCTGTTGCTGTTCTACTATTGAAATGGATAAGCCAATTCTAAAAAACATATGGAAATGCTAAGAGCCAAGAATAACCAACACAATCTTGAAGAACAAAAAACAAAAAGTACCAGATACCAAACATACAGAATTGCAGTGGCCCCAAGTCAATGAAACAATATGTGGTGCTGGATCTTCAGAATATATATACTGGAAAGTATTTTCTTAAACATCTCCTTACTACCATATACAAAACAAATTCTAGATGATTCTAAATCTAGACATGCTAGGTCAAACAAATGCTTCTTGAAAAATAAAAGATTAATGGCCTGGGGGTATACAAATATTTCTTCAGTAAAATACATAAAACACTTACCTTAAAGGAAAATATGGATAAATTAGACATTAAAATTAAGATGTTTGTCAAGACACCAAGACAATGAAAAAGCAAGGCACAGAATATAGAAGATAATTGCAGTAACAACTCCAAAAACATTCTCTATTCCTTATAAAAATTTCCTACACATCAGTAAGAAAATGACAACTCAACAGAAAAACAGGCAAAAGTGGGTATTTAACAAAAGAGGATATCCAAATGTCCAATAGATACATTTTGGTGTTCAGTCTCTTTAGTCATCAGGAAGATGCCAATTAAATCCAGAATGAGATTCCACAACATACCCACCAGAAGCCTACGACTGAAAACAGTGACCATACCAAAAGCCAGTGAGGATGTAAAGCAACTAAGATTCTCATACATCGCCGGCAGGACTGCAAAACAGCACTACTTTGGAAAACTATTTTGCAAGCATCTATGAAAGCTGAACGTATGTATTCCCCACAACCCAGTAATTTCATTCTCAGGTATATCTGCAACACTGACGCATATATGCATATGCCAAAAGTTATGCATAAGAATGTCCATAATATCATTCATTACTGGTAACCTCCCCAAATGGAAAATAACCCAATGTCCGTCCACAGAATACACAGTGGTATACTAATAGAACAGAATACTATATAGCCATGAAAACACTATTATTATAGGCAACAACATGGAGGGACAGCACAGAACACTGAGGGGAAAAAATGCTGTATGATTCCTTTTATACCAAGTTCAAAAACAAGCAAAACTAACAGGAATAAGGGGGTAATTACAGACTGAGAATGTGGCATGAGAGTCTTCTAGGATGCTGGTCTTGTTCTATATCTTGATGTGAGTGATGGCTAAACAGTGTATTCCCTTTGTGGAAATTTACTAAGCTGTATGCTTCTGAAGTATTTCCTTTATACTTGAATATAAAAAAAGAATGCCAACAGTATATGACAATGTTTCTCTACATGCTCATAACAGATTACTCTATAAATCTAATCTTTGCCAATTAACAAGTATAATCTTTACCTAGGCAAAATTACTATCTATCTAAATTACTAAATGTCTCGCTTACATATTAATGAGGAACAAGGCTTAGTGGGGAAAAAATGCTCTTTATGTAGCTCCTACAATTCCATCAAAAGCAAATTCTGAGAACTCAGCAGTTACTATGGCCTGTTACCATGGTTACAAATGTGCTATTAATAGGCAAAAAGCTTTAGGTGCTGTAGTAAGCCCTATCCCAAACCTATAAACACCAGAAATTGGAAAAGGAAGGGTCTGGGGGAAGATCTAGAAACAAGCAATATACAATGGAAGCACAAGCACCAGGAGTTTCAGCACAACAGGAAGAATGGTTGATCCTAGCTTTAGAAGTAGCCCCTGGATAGGATTCATACTGCCCAGGTTGTGCAAGGACATGCTTCATTTATCAAAGAAGTAAATGTCCAAAAAGCAATGCACTTTTTAAGAAAAACAATTTTCAGCCCTCCTTTACACAGAGCAGAGTGCCAACCCAGGGTCTTCCCCAAAGTGGTATAATTGAGACAGCACAGGGCCCGTTTCTTAACATGCATATTATAGCTTTTGAAAAGGAGTATATCAATTGTAAAACAGATGATTTCAGAAACGTTGTATTTTTTTAAATGATCACTTTAGAGGAAATATTTCAACGAAACATTGAGTTTTGATAAAGAGCAAAAAGAAACGCTTAATGGTTAAGAACATGGGCTCTGTAGTCCTACAAACTCAACCATGAATCCTGTTTGAATACAACTAGCTGTGTGGCTTTAGCCAAGTTCAACTTCTCTGTTTTCCTATATGCAAAATGCAGGTGACAACTCATCAAACTATTGAGTATTTATGTGCTAGATTACAGACACTGCTTAATAACGAGCACAGTGCTGGGGCACCTGGGTGGCTCAGTCAGTTAAGCCCCAGGTCATGGTCTCAGGGTCCTCACTCAGTGGGGAGTCTGCTTGTCCCTGTCCCTCTGCCCTTCCCCCCACATGCTCATGCTTTCTCAAGTAACAATCTTTAAAATTAAAACAATTAGCGCAGTGCCTGGTACACAGCCAATACTGAATGTTAGCTAAATATTCTATCAACTACAGGATTAGTAACTCAAATGATACATAAAACAAGGTAAGGTTTGATTTTGCTTAGCCGACTGGATCCAGAATCACTTCCTCTAAAAGCTCACGATTCCTTTAATGACTCATCCTAGAATTTCACCAGTGACCCCTATTTCTTATTACAATTTTCAAAACAAAGCAAGAGTCATTTTTAAAATGCCATCTCAGCATGCTCACTCTCCTACTGTCCTAGGATTAACATCATAGCAGCTGATTTGCATCTTAGTGGCATTTGTCCCAGGGAGAAGCCAAGTTAAATGTTCACACTTATTCCATCAAATTCCTCTTAACAACAATCTCACTTAAAGTTCACTCTCATCTTCCTTGAAAAAGCAAAACATGACGTTGGACATTTGTTTTTCAGGCCACCAGTTCCAGAACCCAGGCACATAACACACACATTCGTTGGTGCTTCCAACATTTTAAAAAACCTTTGGGTTTAGGCATTTTTTTCAAAGCAAAAGGATTTTAACTGAAACATCAACTACATTCAAATGGTAATTGTAATGGTAACTCAAGTTTCTATTGAACCAATCGATCCTCAGAGCACTAAACAGAGCTGAAACAACTCCACCTTTTCAGACCACAGACAGAATTGGGAATGACAGTTCCTACAGGGCTGTCACCTTTCTGCAGTCTTCCTGGTTGCCGGTCTTCCAGTATTTTATAGGGATCTAAAGACCTGTACCAGTCACCACACTCCTTCCAAGTGCCTTTGTAATGGCTTTTTTGGGTGGCAAGTTCTTTCCTCTCCAAGATTGCCACATTCTTGAACATGCTCATGGGATCCTGAGTTTGCTGAATACAAGAATTCCATCCACAGAGCCAACTAAATACACACCTGGAACAACGTAACTTGACAGAAACCATCTCCACAAGCCAGACTGTTGTGTAAAAACATTACCCATGTGTTTGACTCTTTAAGTCCAGGCACTTGTGCATTTGTGTTTAGTATGGGAGCAGACAACAAAACCCTGAGGCCTATTATCTTTAAAAATCTAGAGGGGCGCCTGGGTGGCTCAGTGGGTTAAAGCCTCTGCCTTCGGCTCAGGTCATGATCTCAGGGTCCTGAGATCTAGCCCCACATCGGGCTCTCTGCTCGGCAGGGGGCCTGCTTCCCTCTCTACCTGCCTCTCTGCCTACTTGTGATCTCTTTCTCTGTCAAATAAATAAATACAATCTTTAAAAAAAAATCTATGATAGAATTTTAAGAATTCCTTCAGTGTTGGACCTTGATGCAGCACACATTTGGCCACTTTACCGCTGGGAAAAGAACCAATCAACCTGAAAATCTCTTGGACCGCCTATCTCCACAACTATCTAATGGAATACCAATACAAAAAAAACCTCGTTTATCCACACACACACACACATATATTTTAATAAGATAAAAAGTACTAGGGAAAAAAAAGATAAAAACTACTAGGACACATCACTATTCTGCTAATTTCCTAAGTCTTCACTACTGAGAATTAAGCCAGGGTATACTTTTGGTGTCAACATTTTTTAGCAATGAGTCAAGTGTGGTGATGGAGCAGATATTCTCATACACTGCTGGGGGGGGGGGGGGTGCCCTATAAAAGTGAAACAACGCCTTTGGAAGGAAATGGGCAGTGCTTATCAGTTCAAAAGTTAGGTTCTCTCCCACAGGAAATCTAGAAATGCAAATATTTAAGTGGAGACAGTTACAAAGACATTTAATGCAGCACCATAATTTATAATAGCAAGGCTGGAAACAATCTGAATATCCAAAAGGAGTCAACTGATTTAAAAAAAAAATCAGGAATACACCCATGTTACATAGTCACTCAAATTAGATCTAAATGCCTGATACAGAATGGTCTATATAACTAGATACCTATACAAACTGATGTAGACTATTTCTTGAAGAAACTACTTAACAATGAGGGTCTCTAGTAAGGGAGGGGGTGGTGGCTACATAGTTCTACCATGTGTACATGTACTACTGAAAATGAATGTAATTATTCTTTTCTGTTCCTGCCACTGACCTTTAGAAGTGGTAGTGGGGGAGGGGGGTAGTTTTACTTCAGCCTAAGGAAGATTATTCTAACACATTCAGTCTTATTTGGTTGTACAACCCAAAATTCCATGCTAAAAATGATACATAATTACACCTTGTGTAAGTATGAGTTTGTACTTTAATGATTAAAATAAATACCATGTTGCTACCTGGTTAAGAAGGTAGGATAGTAATGAACTGACTTGGGTGTTCTTACTCTGTGTTCTTCAACAGCCAGGTTACAGGTAAAGAAAGTTATTTTCCTAAAAATACACATCATCTTTGGGAAATACAAGTGACTTGTGGAAGAAGGGGGGGAATCTTTCCACATTTAGACAACAATACTGTCAATGTGTTTGGACTAGAGTTTATTTTAGAAAGATAAAGGATGGAGGCGCAATAATATTTGGCATTTTTAATTTAGGTTTGTTTTATTTAAGTTTAATGTTAATTCCATGCTGTGTTTCAGTAAGAACAATACAGATTCTGTATCTGTGGCTCCAGTCAGATATCCAGTAGTACAAATTAGCTTCAAGTTACACATACTGAACAAAAGAGGTTGAGCGAGCGAAGGAGGGAGGGGGGGTCCCAAGGGGAAAGGGAAGGAGAAGAAACAAAGAATTGAACACGCATGCAGGCTTTTCCATACCACCTTCAATGCTAACCTGCTTTAGAGGGAGAGTAAAAGTAGGCAAGAATGAGCAGCCACGGATTGTTGAACTGTTACCAGCACCATGCTTTTCAGCAACGTTTCAGCAGTTTGAAACACTTTTTACAGCAAAACATTACAACTCTCCAAACAATCTTTAACTACTTCAAGCTAAACACCCCATTAATTTTAAACATTGGTATAAAATTCGATTTAAACAATTAGAAAAAGGAAAATGATACCACAATGCCTCTATAGTGTGATTAACCTCTCTCTTAGATGCTTGCATCACCTAGAAGTCTAATGGCTTTCGAATGTAATTTCGAATGTAATTTCCATCTAATGGTGATCTTGCCACATCTGGCAGGAGACAATACAGTAATGCTGAAAAAGCCTCTATGCAGTCCTGTTAGTGTCTTAAAGAACCTAAAAGCTGGGACCAGTAAAATCCACAGAAATTCACTCTTGCCTTTAAGAACTTTTGAAAACTGTTTAAAAAAAAAAAAAAAAAAAAAAAAAAAAAAAAAAAAAAAAAAAAAAAAAAAACCAACAGGGCAGGAACCTAAATTCTGAGACCAAATGTAAAAGTCAGATTTGGTGGTTCTCAGTGACAATGGGGGAATTTCCAATGGGAGTGGGATGGGAAGGAATGGGGTAGTCAGAGATGGTTTCTCTTGTTGGCTTTTATGTCTCACTGATTTTCATCTTCCACATCCTGCAGCGCTTCTTTATTCTGCTCTTCACCTGCAAAGAAGAATGAGTTAATTATTTTATACTAAATTAGATTGTTGTGGTAACAAAGAAATATATCACTTCAAGCATAGATGCCTTATATTTGCTACAACTAGTATTAAACACAGACAGCCAAAGGACTTCTACCATCCCTGACACCTGAGATGCCTAAGCCAAGAAGTGCTGCTGGATCGAGGTCCTGAATGGTCAATAGTCAGGATGAAAAAAACCGATGCACAGTAAAGCTATTTTTATGCTAAATAAGCTCTTAAAAGTAGACAGCCACAGTAACCGTATTGTTAAATGATATTCAAGCTTTCATGTATATCTTGGGTCAAAATACTCTTTCTCAATAACCTCACCTCTTTAAGAATCAAGGGTACTTATTTTTTTTTTTGGTAAAATCTACCCACAAGCTCCATGTGAAATGCTTCAGTAGAGAACTGAGCAGTAAAATGCTCCAAAGAAGGTCTACAGTTTTAGAGGGAGGGTTCTGCTTTTTTAAGTGAGTTTACATTTTGTATCTGAGCCAGTTACACCAAACCATAAACCAAATTTCTTACTCCAGAGTGAAACAGCATGCTCAAAGTAAACCAGACCGCTGAGGTTATTAAAGAAGGGCATTTGGACCAGTTCTCTCATGCCATTTTTCTTTTTCCCTTCAAACATGATGATTGGCCTGAGGAATCTGAACTGCACTATGACATGCAACAGAAAGCCAGCCTATTCACTGGAGAATCATTCTACCTATTAATAAGCATTAAATAAGTCAGCCATAATAAAGAAAGCATGCAAGCTTTTGGTAAAAAATAATGAAGGAGGTAAAAGTTACATTCTTTTGTGCTTTAACAAATCACCACAATTCCTACATAGTTAATAGTCTGAATTGAAATAATTAATCTAACAATCATTTTGGTACAGACAATCCATCCATTCATATTGCTTGTTAATTAGGATGGACAAATGACACTAAGACTGGCTGCCTACCAACATAAAGCATTTAACTTGAGGAGTGCTTTTTAAACAGTCTGAAAGACCTCGATACGATAAAACAATGCTGTTAACAACAACAAAGATTAGGTAAGCATAGTTTTAGACATTTTAAATTTTCTTCTGACAAAAATGTCTGATATTGAAATGACTCTTTAAAAGTTCTTAAGGGGGGGGCACCTGGGTGGCTCAGTGGGTTAAAGCCTCTGCCTTCCACTCAGGTCATGATCTCAGGGTCCTGGAATCGAACCCCGCATCGGGCTCTCTGCTCGGCGGGGAGCCTGCTTCCCCCTCTCTCTGCCTACCTCTCTGCCTACCTGTGATCTCTCTGTCAAATAAATAAATAAAATCTTTAAAAAAAAATAGGGGCGCCTGGGTGGCTCAGTCATTAAGCGTCTGCCTTCGGCTCAGGTGATGATCCCAGGGTCCTGGGATAGAGTCCCACATGGGGCTCCCTGCTCAGCGGGGAGCCTGCTTGTCCCTCTGCCTCTGCCTGCAGCTCCCCCTGCTCATGTTATCTCTCTCACTGTGTCTCTCTGTCAAATAAATAAAGAATATCTTTAAAAAAATAAAATAAAAAAATAAAAAAATAAAAATAAAAGTTCTTAAGGTACATAAAAACTTTTGACTCATATATATAGAAAAAGACATGCAAAAAAAGACAAACAAAAAACAAAAAAAACCATTTACAGAGGAAAGAAATGATGCACCACCCAATGGTCCCCAAAATAATGTACTCAAACTCAGGAAATGACAGAAACATTCACGCTCATTTTTAACAGCAATACACTGCCAAAATATGGTTAACAAACAACAACAGAGCACACTCTAATTCACGTATAAGCAACCATTAGATTTGCCAAAAGTAACTTTGGCATAGAATATTGTCAGATGAGTCACACTGAACCAGAGGTAGACAGGAGGAGCAGATCATAAATGTCTTAGAAGGTTTCACATCCTAGAATGTAGAACAGGCAGTTTTGTAAGCAAAAGGATGATGATCTATGCAGGCATGATTAGTGAAGAACCAAAACTAAAAAGCAGAATTTGCTGTGCCATGATAATGACTTACAAAGTAGAGTTTTTAGGAAAGGAAGAGTTGGATTTTCCTTTAGGAATCTATATTGCAAGGAAAAAGGGAGGGAGAACAATCATATGAAAGCAACATTACAAGAAAAATAAACCGAGAGAGCAGGACAAAAGAAAACATCAATGATTTAGGAGAGTCAGATTTGGGTCTTTTTACTTTGTATACACTTCACTCTACAAAGTATCTATTCCTCTTACCTTTAAAAGGATGAAATAATATCCTCTTAAAAGGTATACAGAAGGGGGGGAAAAAGGTTTCTTTGGATATGTATTTCTCTGCCCAGTTTCCTGATTTGGGAGGAAAAAGGGATAGGCAGAGAACACACATTTCCTTTCTATGGACTTGTGTATGAAATGTCCTCTGAACACAGGTTAAAGAGAAAGGACTGAAATCACTTAATGAGAAAGTGGTAATGTTCATAAAGATGTTCCAACACAGACAGAAGTGAACATATTCTGCAGTTAAAAAAACATAAAAACATCTCAGTAAAAGCTTGGGAATGCATACATTTCTTCCTTTAGAAACTCTTAATTCAAATGGGTTTTTTTTTTACACCATTTTCCATAATAAAATTAAAAAGGAGTAAATTATCTAAATAATGCTCAACTAAATCCAACATCCTGGGAAACTGCCAATTTCATGATTGCAATTTTGCACAGATTCTAAGTCACAAAACCAATTTAATAAAACATGTAATACTATACCTTTTAGGGAAAATAGTGAATAAATAATTAGTACCCACAACAATTTGTAAATTCAGATAATGTTAATTTTACTAAAATGTCCAAAGATTACTTGAATTTTTCACTGTTAAACCTATGTTTATTTCAAATATTTTATCACCAAAGCTCTTAAATGAAAACTAGTCTCTTTCAACCAAATTTAATCAACTGTCCATCACAGTGTTAAGAATTGAAGCCAGTGGATTTGACTAGATTTAAATAAAACTGTTAGAGGCTTGAAGAAAAATCTATGCTTCATCATAGATATAATAAAACATCTGATGGTACAAAGAACCCTTGCAACTATGTAAAGTACTTTCAAGAAAATATCCTATTGTAGAAGGCAATCTATTTCATAAAATGTTTGATAACAAAAAAAAAAGAATTATCTTTGGTCCTACGTAAAAACAAAATGACATATAGTTTAATTATTGGTTACCGGTGATAAGAATAGCATTAGAAAATATAAACTTTATTTCCACTTAATCTTATAATCTAGCAACCTTAGTTATAAAAGTTGGCATGAAACATCTAAAAAAAGGCAGTGCTGCAACCCAGGTCACCTTCTTCGTTATTTTCATCCTCAGAAAAATACTCCCAGAGGTCAGAGGGGTATACACCTTACTTCGGTCAATACCGCTTACCAAACTCTCCACATGTTTTCCTTTTATCCCCTCAAAGAGGCAGAGAGATATTAGTTGTCTCTGAGCTGAGGGTGACTGTGAAGAGTCCACAGATGTTTGGCCATTCTTCTGAGTAGTTATTATTTAGAATACAACAGAATGTTAAAGCTGGAAGGAACCTCAAATCATTAGTTCAGAGATAGTAGATTGGTTTTGAGTCCCACAGACTGGTAGCTGTTGCCTGAAGTGCCGTGTTAGAAAGTAATCTGTGGCTCCATCTGGCTTTATTGGGTAAATGTGCAAGTAGGTCACATGTGCCACATATCTCAAGCCAACCCTAGTTAAATATCTAAATATTTCATAAAGCTAGCTAGCTTTAAAGCTGAGTCATCTAATTCTCACTTCAGTACCTAAGGAAGACTAAAATCTGACTCTATCCTTCCAGAGTAAGGAAACTTACAACATACATGCCTGAAAAACCCATTTTCAGATGGACATTTAAGAAGTATAATGCTTCCAAAGATAGTCCAGCATGCTGGCTTGACCAAGCCACAGAGCTTAGCCTCAAGCAATGCAACACAGGCTTCGGTTTGGGTAATACACTCTTAAAGGACCTCCAACTAAAATTGACAAACTTTTTGTTTCCACTTTTTTCCACTTTTCATTTCCACTTTCCATAATACCACCAACTGTACTCCTAGCTCATAAAATGGTCATGTCACTCTTCAGTGATCATGGAAAAAAAGGATTCTTTGGAATAAGCAGAATAAAATCTCCTTTAAAATCAGTGATTATGACAAATTTGGGCATTTAAAATAAGTATTAACCCCCATCACAGGACTACGTTTTGTGAAATACTATTTATACATAAAAATAAACAACAACAATAGAGCCTATACCAGACCTCTTAAATAAGGACTAAGAGCAGAACATTCCATTTGCTCTATAAAATCTAGACACAAAAGATTTCCTTTAGATAAAGATTTCCACAGAGATGATTCATAAATATTTACTGACACGGTCTAGTTTTAACCTGAGGATACCAGTCAGCCAAAGCAGTGATTGTGACATTCAAATACAATTACGTAGATCCTTAAAACTGAATCTGAGAAAAATAAAATGAGATTCCTGCCTCCAGCTTGCAAAACAGTGAGAGAAGCAAACTAAATTTAGCAAACATTAAAGACAAAACTTTTAAATCTTCAAATATTAAAAAAAAGTCTCCTTTCCAAATAAGTCTTTTACATTATCATTGTACAGCTCCAAACAGAAAACTGTACTTTGAGATCACCTGTTGTAAAGGCAATAATTAAAATCTGATAGTTTGGAGGATAGGCTGAGTCTAAACTGTAGCTTAATGTGAAGCAATACCAAGGAATTCCTAAGAGTAAATAAAAAGACCCAACAACTGAAAGAGATGCATTTAATTTCGGAGTTTCCTTACCATCACCCTGCATGTCTGAAGTCCATAGTGTCAGATTATCACGTAACAACTGCATGATAAGTGTAGAGTCCTTATAGCTTTCTTCACTCAGCGTATCCAGTTCTGCAATTGCATCATCAAAAGCTGCTTTTGCCAACCTAAAAGTATTTACATAAATATATTACAAAAATAAGCCCTTTAAAAATAGAAATGACATGCTAAAAATCATTCTTTATCTTCAGTTAACCTGTAGTATGTAATAGTGACACTGAGTGTCTTGGGTTAAAATACTGAAATAAAGGAAAAACTAGATATAACTTATGAAAACTGACTAATTTTGTAATCTAGCAAATTTGGAGGCAATAAAATTTTTGGAGCACGACTACTACTACTTTTTTCCTTTTTTTTTTTTTAAGATTTTATTTATTTATTTGACAGAGAGGAGAGAGATCACAAGTAGGCAGAGGCAGGCAGAGAGAGAGAGAAGCAGGCTCCCCGCTGAGCAGAGAGCCCGACGCGGGGCTCGATCCCAGGACCCTGAGATCATCACCTGAGCCAAAGGCAGAGGCTTTAACCTACTGAGCCACCCAGGCGCCCCCTTTTTTTAAACAAACATTCCCCCCAATGTGGAGCTCAAACTCATGACCTCAAGACCAAGAGTTGCATACTCTACCAACTCAGCCAGCCAGGCACCCTAGAGCACCATTTCTTACTAGGCTTTTGACAAGCCTATCAGTAAACAGAATACACAGATCAAATTCTATCCTGAACCACCACCAAAATATATGCATAATAGAAGTATTACATAGTCAACAGCTCACTCATTTAATAAAATTTTAAGGTAAAAATATGAAATGTTGAACAGCTCAGTTTAATTCCAAAGGCTTTAATGCTAACAGAAGCAAAAAAAAAAAAAAACAAAACTGGGGGGGGGGGCATATAGAACTCACAGAAATGTGATAGATATATAAGCCATTTACTAGAATTTAAAACAAACAAAATCAACATTTACTGGGTATGGTGTATGATGTACACCAAGTGATGCAGGACACCAGTGGAGAAACAGAAGAAAGGAAAGAAACACTTTCAGTCCACAATGAACATCTAGGAATAGAGGATTGATACATAAAACTATTATAAAACAAGTATGAAGTGCTACTTTAGAGAAAGTACTTAAGAAACTCTAGAGAACGAGCAAATTGGTAAGTCAAATATGGACTCATCTTAAAGGGTAGGAGAAGAGCATGAATGGAACACTAAAAATTAAAGCAAATGTATAGAGGCGCCTGGGTGGCTCAGTTGGTTAAAGCATCTGCCTTTGGCTCAGGTCATGATCCCAGGATCCTGGGATCGAGCCCCCACATTGGGCTCCCTGCTTAGTGAGGACCTTGCTTCTCCCTCTCCCTCTACTGCTCCCCCTGCTTATTATGTTCTGTCAAATAAATAAATTAAATCTTTAAAAAATAAACAAATAGGGGCGCCTGGGTGGCTCAGTGGGTTAAAGCCTCTGCCTTCAGCTCAGGTCATGATCTCAGGGTCCTGGGATCAAGCCCCGCGCATCAAGCTCTCTGCTCAGCGAGAGGAGCCTGCTTCCCCTCTCTGCCTGCTTGTGATCTCTCTCTGTGTCAAATAAATAAATAAAATATTAATAAATAAGTAAGTAAGTAAAGCAAATGCGTAAGAGCTAAGACATGGAGAAGACTTAAAGTGATATGTGGGACAGCTAGACTGGAGAATGACAATGAAAGAGCCAATCAATACTATTAGCTGAATAGATAGTTTTAACTTTTTCCATTAAGACCTGTATCTCTTTGGACAAGCTCAACTAGGAATTTAGAATGTTTTTAGATGAATAAATAACGGTTTGCATTCAAATGAATCCACCTCGCATCAGGAAGATCTCTCCTTTCATGGAGTATCTGATTCTTACATACTCAAGATGACTGTAAGTTATTAACAAATACATTATTCCAATTATATGTACCTAAAATAAGCAAATTCACAAAGAAAAAAAGTAGAGATTATTGGGGGGCAAGGGTGGGGAGATCTGAAGAATTAGTGGGTAGTGGGTAGTTTGTTTCAGGTGATTAAAAACTTTTAGAAATACCTTAGTGGTGACGATTACACATCATTGTGGGTTATTTAATGCCATTCAACTGTACAACTTAAAAATGGTTAGAATGAGATGTACCTGGGTGGCTCAGTCAAGCCAATTTTTGTCAACTGAAGAAATTTTTTATTTTGGCTCAGGTCATGATCTCAGGGTCATGGGATCAAGTCCCACGTCCAGCTCTATGCTCAGCAGGGAGTCTGCTGGAGATTCTCTCCCTGTCCCATTTACTCACTCTATAATAAATCTTTTTTTAGAAATGGTTAGAATGATAAACTCGTTATATTTTACAATAACTTTTTAAAAGATTTTATTTATTTTGACAGAGAGATAGCAAAAGCAGGAACACAAGCAGGGGGAGTGGGAGAAGCAGGCTTCCCACGGAGCAGGGAGCCCTATGCGGGGCTCGATCCCAAGGATCCCAGGATCATGACTTGAGTCGAAGGCAGACGATTAACAACTGAGCTACCCAGGCACCCCAACAATAATTTTTTCAAGTAAAAAGCTATGTACATAGAGCTATCCTTTAAAATTTCTATCTGCAGCAAAAAATTGGGAACCTAAAATATATATATAAATGGGGGAATCAACAAAGATGGAGAACTGCTCATATTAAAATAGAAAATATAAAATATGTACTAACAGCGTAACTATATTAATATGCCTACAAAGACTAAAAGCTAAAATAAAAATCTATTGTAATTCCACTTTCCCACTAACAAGTTAAAAATTCAACCTACCAATAAAAATTTTCCCAGTCAACATAATCCAAAACTGCTATCCTAGTGAACTGAGATAGGGTTGGTCTTAAAATCATCCAAAGCAGTTTTATTAAAAGCCAAAACAATTCTGTTACATGGCCAAGGCTGCAAAGGCAATCCCAGGTAATAAAACAATCTCTTCTGTAACTTTTTTCACTTTCACAGTGAGAGCTTTTGTTTTTCTCCCATGACTTACCTGCAGGCACGGTCGGGGGAATTAAGAATTTCATAGTAGAATACAGAAAAGTTGAGAGCAAGACCTAAGCGAATTGGATGCGTTGGTGGAAGTTCTGTCATTGCAATATCACTAGCAGCTTTATAAGCCACTAGGCTATTCTCCGCAGCCTCCTTCCTGTCATTTCCTGTGGCAAATTCAGCCAGATACCTGTGGTAGTCCCCTTTCCTAAAACAAAACAAAATAAAACAAACAGAAATAGGAAAAATATTTTTTAAATGAAAGTAACCTGCTAAAATTTTATAGTCTATAAAGTAAAATGTGACAAATATATATTTAATAATTAACATGGATACTTCAATAATTTCACAAAGTCTCTTTCAGCAAAGACTTACTAGTCTATTCAGTTTTCCTCCTCAGAGTTCAGAATACCAAATATAAGCAAAATCCTACAGAAATTAACTGTAAAGCCTCAAAAATAGGTATGTTTTTCACTGGCTAAAATTGAACATTAAAAAATGGTTCCAAAAAAATAGCACGACCATTTTTTAATTTTGAAATAAAACTTCGACATAAAATAGTAAAACTAAACTCGGTAATACATTGCAACAGCTGGTAGGTAACTCCACACAAAAAAACAAATGCAAACTGGGACACCTGGCTGGCTCAGTCAGTTAAGCATCTGCCTTCGGCTCAGGTCATGATCCCAGGGTCCTGGGATTGAGTCCTGCTTCAGGCTCCTTGCTCATGGAGAAGCCTGCTTCTCCCTTTGCCTGCTCTACCTGCTGCTCTCTCTCCTTGTACTCTCTCTCTCTGACAAATAAATAAATAAATATGCAAATAGATAAAACCCAGTACTCTTACACTAAACAGTCTATCTTAAATGCAACAATTTAGCAGTAAATGAGCATTTAAAAATTAATTTTTAAAAATCATTCCTCCCATGTAACTATCCTTCTAACATTAAACAAATAACTATTCTTAAGTAAAAGGTGAACACCTAACACAAAAAAGTGGTAATTCTAAGGGGGCCAACATTTAATCTGACATTTTTCCTTCTAGTATAGAACCTACATTTTATAATAGAAAACCTTGGACTCGCCAGTGTTAGCTGCTGGAATGAGGTGTTTGTCCAGTACATCCAGAATGTCACAACAGATTAACTTTAGCTCAGTCTCAACCTGGAAAAAAAAAAAAAAGTCAAAAACTGTTTAAGAAATTACATACACTATGACACATTCTCCCTCTAGTTTTGAGGAAGAGAGCCACAGTAAACATAATACACATCTTTATCAAACCTTCTTCCCCATTTTTTAAACGATTTTATTTATTTATTTGACACACAGAGAGAGATCACAAGCAGGCGGGGAGAGGGGGGGGAGCAGGCTCCCCACCAAGCAAAGAGCCCTGCAGCAAAGAGCCCGATGCAGGGCTCGATCCCAGGACCCCAAGATCATGACCTGAGCCGAAGGCAGAGGCTTTAACCCACTGAGGCACCCAGGTGCCCACCTCTTACCCACTCTTGATAAAAAAAAAAAAAAAAAAAAAAAGGGCAGAGAAAAGCTGCCTCCAGGTTATAGAAATTATCTTCCTTCTACATGCTGTTAATTTAGTGCTTTAAAACAAACAAACAACCTTCACCACCACACAGGGGCGCCTGGCTGGCTCAGTTGGTAGAGCATGTGACTCTTGATCTCACGCTGAATATAGAGATTACTTAAAAATAAAATCTTAAAAACAAAACAAAACCCAAACCAACAACCTCATGATTCAGGTACAGACCTGAGAGTAACACTAATTACTACTTACTGGTGCTTTACACTTACATTAATTAGCATACATAATGAGGTAGAAACTAGGTCTCCATTTATATGGGGAAACAAAGATTATGGTATTTGGCCAAAATCTCCAATTTAAAGACCTTCAAGAGGGAGAGCTAGGATTTGAACCCAGACAGGTTATAAAGCCTAAGGTCACAGTTTATAAGAGATGGAATAAAAATTCAAACCTAGGCAGTCTGCCTCCAATGCTCACATTTCTAACCATTACTATGCTCAATAGCCAATCACTTTAGTGGCTGAGATCCACAGTCCATTATGGCACCAAAAATCTGTATACTAAAATAAATATTGCTCCTTACCTAAAACACACATACATATCTTTTTCTCTATTTTCCATTAATTCACAAAGACACTGCTGAACCTTTCCAAGTTCTTCTTATGCAAAGAACTTTCTTTGCATTGTAAAGAATTCCCCCACTCTCTCTCCTCCTAATCTCAACCTGATCCTAGGTTAGTTAAATTAGCTCTTTTCCTGAATAAACTACCTCCCTTGTGGCTTTTCAAGTGGCAATTACCATAGGACTAAGACACTTTCTTAATTCTCCTAGCTCCCCACTATGATTAGCTGCTATTACTCCAAATGGCTCTCCTTTGGAAGCTCATCCTCTACGTTCTAATTTCTAAGACTCTGTCATCAGTGGATCTCTAAAGGCCTTTCTCATCCATATTCACAGGCTACCTCTCCAATTCCTAGTATCACATCCAAGGTATCACACCCATGTTCCTTTCAACAGTTTCTTGATCTCAACTCCATGACCTTTTTTGTCAATATCCCTAACTGTGTGGCTTTATCCAAGAAGTCTTAAATTATTTCACCATTGGACTGTAGCTTCCTTTTTTACTTCATTCCTCTTATTCCTACTTAGGGACACATCAAGACCCCCAGCTGCTTGAATCTTTCATCTTCCCTCAATTTCTCAGTCCCTCTCTTTGCTTCCTGCTTCCTTAGTCCAAATCCCACAATTTAGCACAGACTTCTCTCTCTCTAGCACTTTTCACTTTCTCATTTCATCATCCTGAGACACTAAACTTTTCTACTTACAATCCATATTCTTGTTCCAACATATCTGAGGTTAATCCACACACTGATATCCTTCTATGTGACCCCAGGTATGTTAATCAATCACTCAGAACCTTACTTAGTTTTCCCATGTATAAAGTAGAACAATAACCTAGTCTTTATAGGGTCATTTAAATAAATACCCTACCTTGCACATTTATATATACTAATAACTATCTCCCCACTCAAAATAGTGTCTATCAGAGATAGAGATAATTAATATATGGAGTTTCTGGGGACACCTTGGTGGCTCAGTCAGTTTAAGGCATCCTGCCTTCAGCTCCAGGTCATGATCCCAGGTTCCTGGGATTGAGTCCCACACATCAGCGACCTTGCTTGGCAGGGACCCTGCTTCTCCCTCTGCCTGACACTCTCCCTGCTTGTGCTCACTCTCCCACAAATAAAATCCTTTAAAAAAAAAAACGTAGTTTTCCTTCTCCCTACCAATTTCACTCCCCATGCTACTTCATGAGTCTTCCTGTAATTTCCCTCACTGTATTCTAAATGTGTTTCTATATGCCTATCTCTTCCACCAGGATCAGTTTCTCAGCAATAGTCCTATTAACGTTTTGGGCCAGATAATTCTTTGCTGTGTGGTGCTGTTCTATGCACAATAGGATATATAGCAAGCAGCATCCCTGTCTCATTCAGTATGCTACTGAGTACCAGTAGTATCCTTCAAGTTGTGACAGCCAAGAAGGTCTTAAAAGATTGCCAAATGTTCTCTGAGGAGCAAAATAATCTCTGGTTGAAAACCACTGTCTAGATCAATGGCTACCGTACTTTTTTGACAAAACTCACAATAAGAAAAATTACATGTATTTATATACACAAATACAGTATCTGAAACAATAACTTCACAAAACGTCCAATGCCCTAACATTGTCTATTAAAAAAAGACTAGACTGAGCCTCCACACAGATAAAAGCATATTATTTGTCTCATCTCTATACCGAAAGCACCTAGCAAATTGTGTGGCTCATATAAGAAGTACAAAAACGCTTGCTAAATTCTCCTGAATGGTAAATTTCAAGTCACTCAATGAAGCACGTTGCAGCTAACTACAACAAAAACAAACATTAAATTAGTTCTCTACTTGTGTGGTGTTGAAAACTGAACACCTTCTGCAGCTTCCAGAGAAAAATTCTTCACGCCTCTCTCCTAAAATATTGTATAGCCTACCCTAATCCAGGTAAGTAAAAAATGAAAATTCATTAAAACAGAAAAATGTTATTACAAATGTATACAACACATGTGTATTGAGCTGTGATCTAAAATGTCCAGGGGCACCTGGGTGGCTCAGTCTGTTAAACATTTGCCTTTAGCTCAGGTCATGATCCCAGGGTCCTGGGATCGAGCCGGCTGAGCGGGGAGACTGCTTTTCCCTCTCCCCCTGCTTGTGTCCCTTCTCTCATTGTCCGTCAAATAAATAAATAAAATCTTAAAAAAAATGTCCAAACCAGGACACCTGGGTGGCTCAGTCGGTTAAGTGTCTGCCTTCAGCCCAGGTCATGATCCCAGGATCCTGGGATGGAATCTCATGTCAGGCTCCCTGCTCAGTGGTGAGCCCGCCTCTCTTTTCCTCTCTGCACCTCCCCGCACTCATGCACTATGGTTCTCAAAAAAAATAAATTTTTAAAAAGATGTACAAAACCTGGAGAACCTGGCTGGCTTAGTCAGAAACAGCATGTGACTCCTGATCTCAGGGTTATGAGTTCAAGTCCCACATTGAGTGTGGAGATTAAATAAATAAAACTTTAAAATAAAGTATCCAAAATCAGGGCGCCTGGGTGGCTCAGTTGGTTGAGCGACTGCCTTCGGTTCATGTCATGATCCCGGAGTCCTGGGATCGAGTCCCACATCGGGCTCCCGGCTCCGCGGGGAGTCTGCTTCTCCCTCTGACTTTCTCCCCTCTCATGCTCTCTCTCACGGTCTCTATCCCAAATAAATAAAATCTTTAAAAAAAAAAAAAAAAAGTATCCAAAATCAGATGCCCAGAAGGCATCTTTCTTTAAAGATGTCCAGGATTTTGATAATCTCACCATTTGCCGATATTCTCGAATCATTTTTAGTTTGTCTTCTCCTCCTTTGTTTTCTTCTTTCTGTTCAATGCTGCTGATTATTCTCCAGGAAGCTCTTCTAGCTCCAATCACATTTTTATATGCAACAGATAGGAGGTTTCTTTCTTCAACTGTCAACTCCACATCCATCCCTGCTACCTTCTTCATTGATTCCACCATTTCTATAAGGGAAAAGTAAAATCAGACCTTAAACAAAGCAAGTTTTGTTATATAATATCCCTTCACAATATGTCTTTTTTTCTGTCAAGCTAGTGTAAAAAGTCAGTAATTTTAACAAAAATACAATCATCGAAACTAATATGAGTAGGGGTGCCTAGGTGACTTGGTTGGGCACCTGCTTTTGGCTCGGGTTATGATCCTGGGATAGAGCCCTGCATTGGGGCTCTCCTCTTCTCCCCCTACCCCTTCTCTCAAACAAATAAATGAAATCTTTTTAAAAATGAGTTAAAAAACTAAAAACATGTAAAAGAAAGCAAACTAAAAGCCTAGAACAAGAGAATCTGTAATAAAAGATATATGGAATCAAAACTTCATATACTTCAAAACTGTAATTCACAGCATGGTTTGGAAGGCTCTATCTCATTAAATAAGGGAACTGGGGGGCGCCTGGGTGGGTCAGATGGTTAAGCCTTCGGTTCAGGTCATGATCCCAAGGTCCTGGCATTGAGCCTTGCATAGAGCTCCCTGCTTGGCAGGAGCCTGCTTCTCCCTCTCCTACTGCTCCCCTTGCTTTGTCATATACATAAATAAAATCTTTAAAAAATAATAAAATAAAAAGAGAACTAGGAAGACACCTAGCTAATTCCTAGTACAAATGATTGAGCTGGCAGTTTAGACAAAGATTAAAGAGTTACAGGCTCTAGGGGCACCTGGGTGGAGCAGTCGGTTGAATGTCTGATTCTTGCCTTCAGTTCAGGTTGTGACCTCAGGGTAGTAAGACCAAGACCCACACTCAGCAAGCAGTCTGCTTGTGTTTCTCGTTCCCTCTCCTTCAGCCCCTCACCCCCGCCCACACCACTCTCTAAAATAAATAAATCTTTAAAAAAATGTTATAGGCTCTAAAATATATTTTCCTACAAATAAATTATTTCCCAAGTAAATACAAGTAAACTGTATTTCAAAGTCATGGGAGGAAAGAGCATTCATATAGGAAACATAAATATTTGAGCATCCGGTTAATCACAAACACAAACCAAACTTATCTTTGGATGTTTTCATTCCTCCTCTAGAAGGACACACCCATTTCCTATGAATTCAATTCATCAGCAAAACTTTTCATGGTTCCTATTTGTTACCACTAGGTGGCAACCAAAGAAAGGGGCCCAGAAAAATCTTAGGCAATCCCCCAGTAAAGGAAAAAAAAAGGTAACACAATGAAAGGGGCCCCTGGGTGGCTCAGTCATTAGGCGTCTGCCTTAGCCTCCGGTCAATATCCCAGTGTCCTGGGATTGGGTCCTGGGATCAAGCCCAGCATCTGGCTCCCTGCTGGGTGGGAAGCCTGCTTCCCCCTCTCCCACTCCCCCTGCTCTATTCCCTCTCTAGCTGTCAAATAAACAAACAGAATCTTAAAAAAAAAATCTGACTCTAGATCTCAGCTCAGGTCTTGATTTCAGGGCCATGAGTTCAAGCCCTACACTGGGCATGGAGCCTACTTAAAACAAGGGCCATTCGGTAGTTCAGTTTAGCATTGGACTGATTTCTTTTTCTTTTTCTAAAGATTTTATTTACTTATTTGACAGAGAGAGAGAGAGAGAGAGAGAGAGAGAGAGAGAGAGAGAGAGATCACAAGTAGGCAGAGAGGCAGGCATGGGATGGGGGGAAGCAGGCTCCCTGTTGAGCAGAGAGCTCGACATGGGGCTCGATCCCAGGACCCTGAGATCATGACCTGAGCTGAAGGCAGAGGCTTTAACCCACTGAGTCACCCAGGCGCCCCCGGACTGCTGATTTCAGCTCAAGTCATGATCTCAGGGTCGTGAGATTGAGGTCTCTACTTTTGCCCCTTTCCGCTGTGCACGTGTGCGCGATCTTTCTCTAATAAATAAGTCTTTTTTAAAAAATAAAAAAAATAGAAACAATGCAGAGGAAGAACCAAAAACAGCTCAATGAACACTAACCTAATATATTAATGAAAACTGCTTTTAAAAAAGACTAAATGCCATATTACCATATGGCTCTCCAACTTTACTGATTCAGAATCTTTGGTCCTGAATCCTTGGGTCCTTGGGTCCTAAGACCCAAGGATTTGCATTTTAATAAGCACATTAGCATACATTAACAGTCTAAACATAAGCAATATCTTAAGGTATGAATGCAGATGGTAACTTTATGGAACACTGCTTAATAGTTAAATTATGTGTAATCCCAAGGAAACATGTTTAAAAAGCATTATCCTTTCAGGAATATCAAGAAATTAAGAGAAACATTAAAACGGTAAGGTCTTTGGAAAATAGTTTGGTAGTTCTTACACAGTTATAACACTCTAAGCCTCAGCAATTCCACTACTAGGTATTACCCAAGAGAAATGAAAATATATCTTCACAAAGACTTTTTACACAAATGTTCACAGAAACTTTATTCAAAATAGCTAAGTTGACAACCCAAAAGCCCAAGTATACAATCGAATACTACTCAAGAACAAAAAAACCAAGGATTCAAGTAACAACATGGATGAGTTACAAAATCATGCTAAGTAAAAAAGGTCGGACCCAAAGTAAGACTAAATCACTTTGTTATAGAAAATGCAAAACTATAAAGACAGCAAGTAAGTGATTATCAAGGTATGGGGGTGAGGGGAGGGGAGCTTGTGTGCAAAGGAAATGTGGGGAATAACAGAAATGCTCTACTGTGGTGGTTCTACAACTGAATAGATTTATCAAAACACTGAATTGTACAGCCTAATCCTTGAATAACACAGGAGAGCAGAGTGGGCAGACCCACCAAGCAGTCACAGTCGGAAATCCAAGTATACCTTTTGACTCCCCCAAACTTTACTAATGATCTACTGTTGACCAGAAGCCTTGCTGATAATTAACACATTATTTTGTATGTTATATGTATTATATACTGTATTCTACAATAAAGCAAGCTAAGGGAAAAGAAATTGTTAGAAAGAAAATCCTAAGAGAAAAAATGTTCACAGTACTGTATTCACCAAAAAAAAAATCCATATTTAAGTAGACGCACACAGTTCAAATCCATGTTGTTCAGTCAACTGTACATGTAAAAGAGATACAGCTTATCATATACAAATACTTTAATAAGGTGGATTTTTAAAAAGATTTTATTTATTTATTTGATAGAGAGCGAGCACAAGTAGGTAGAGCAGCAGGCAGAGTGAGAGGGATAAGCAGGCGCTCTGCTGAGCAGGGACCCCAACATGGGACTCGATCTCCCAGGACTCTGGCATCATGACCTAAGCGAAAGGCACCTGCTTATTCGACTGAGCCACCCAGGCGCCCCAACAAGGCGGATTTTTTAAATGTAATTCTAAAACATTAAGGAAAGAAATATTAGGGGGCGCTTGGGTGGCTTGGTCATTAAGTGTCTGCCTACAGCTCAGGCCATGATCCCAGGGTCCTGGGATGGAGACTCACACTGGCTCCCTGCTCAGAGGGAAGCCCGCTTCTTTCCCCCTGCTTGTGTTCCCTCTCTCACTGTCAAATAAATAAATAAAATCTTAAAAGAGGAGGGGGGACGCCTGGGAGGCTCAATGGGTTAAAGCCTCTGCCTTAGGCTCAGGTCATGATCTCAGGGTCCTGGGATTGAGCCCTGCATCAGGCTCTCTGCTCAGCAGGGAGCCTGCTTCCCCTCCTCTCTCTGCCTGCCTCTCTGCCTACTTGTGATCTCAGTCAAATAAATAAATAAAACCTTAAAAAAAGAGAGAGAGAGAAAGAGGGAAGGAAGGAAAGGGAAAGGGAAAGGGAAGAAAGGAAAGAAAAGAAAGAAAAGAAAGAAAGAAAGAGAAAGAAACCATTAATTCATTTGTGGAAGCCTGAAAGCATTCCTTTGAAACATTTTTTTTAAATTATAGGCATGAAAGAAAGACTAAACTCGGGGGCAGGGGAGTCAGAGGGTAATTTCAAGCTCACTTCCATACTAGTTTATTTTCAAAGACTAACAAATTAAACATGCCTCAGAAGCGAACCAGTAATTCACTTTTCTAAACTGGCCCCAACAAAACAATTTAAAACGTAACCTAGCTACACCATTAATCCTTTTAAACTGTAAGACTCTGCAACATTATATATGAAAAAACTATATACAAATATCTAATACCACCAAAAATTTAACGATATGTCTCTGGGTACTATTCGGGATAATTTACATTTCCTTCACTTTTCTATGCTTTAAAATCTTCAACATTTTTTTTTTTTAATTTTTAAAGAGATTTTTTTGTTTGACAGAGAGCAAGCCCAAGCAGGGGAAAGAGCTGGCAGGAGAGGAAGAAGCAGGCTTCCCTGCAGAGGAGAGAGTCCGATGTGAGGCTTGATTCCAGGACCCCTTCGTGACCTGAGCCAAAGGCAGTTGGCTTAGCAACTGAGCCACCCAAGCACCCCCAAAATTTTCAACATTTCAACAATATTTTTACAATAAGGGGGAAAGAAATGGAAAAAATATATTTAAAGCACTCAATAATATTCTATCCCAAATTAAATTAAATACAGCATTCTCTTCATTTAGAAAGCCAAAAACAAGGCAAAAAAGACTACGGTATAACTAAAGAAGCAGCAGCTGTCCAGTTTTAGTAAATAACAGCTTTACTGATCTACAATTCACATATACAATTCACCCATTTAAAATGTAGTGGTAGTTGTATATTCAAAAGTTGTGCAACCATTACCACAACCAATTTTAGAATATTTTTATTACTTGAAAAAGAAACACTCCATATCCATTGGCAGTCACTCCCCACCTATCCCCAACTTCCTCAACCCTAGGTCACCACCTACTTTCATCTCTATGGATTTCTGTCCATTCTGGACATTCCATATAAATGGAACCATATACAGGCATACCTTGTTTTATTATGCTTCACAGTATTGTGTTTTTTTACAAACTGAACGTTTGTGGCAACCCTGTGTGAAGGAAGTCTATTGGCATCTTATTTCCAATACCATTTGTTCATGTTTCTGTGTCACATTTCAGTAATATAAACATTGTGTTCTGACTGTTCCACTGACCTGCCTGGCATTCAGTGCCATGTCTCCCCACCCCTCCCCCTGTCCTCTCCCTCTCTCCCCTCAAGCCTCCCTATTCTGAGACACAACAATAGTGAAATTAACCCTAAAATGGCCCCTAAGTCAAGTAAAAGGAAGACTCACACATCTCTCACTATAAATCAAAAGCTAGCCATGATTAAGCTTAGTAAGGAAGGCATGCTGAAAGCTGAGACAAGCCCAAAGCTAGGCCTCTTATGCTGACCTCCAAGTTGTGAATACAAAGTACAATTTCTCGAAGGAAATGAAAAGTGCTTCACCAGTTAACACAGGAATAGAAGCAAAACAGCCCTATCACTAATAGGGAGAAAGTTTTAGTGGTCTGGATAGAGGATCTCACCAGCCACAACATTGCCTTCAGCCAAAACCTAATCCAGAGCAAGGCCCTAACTTTATTCTATTATATGAAGGCTGAGAGAGGTGAGGAAGCTACAGAAGAAAAGGTGCTGGACAGCAGAGGTTGGTTCATGAGGTTCAAGGGAAGACATCTCCATAACAAGGTAAAGCAGCAAGTGCTAATGTAGAAGCTGCAGCAAGTTATTTAGAAATTCTAGCTAAGGGCCCCTGGGTGGCGCAGTTGGTTGAGCGACTGCCTTCGGCTCAGGTCGTGATCCCGGAGTCCCGGGATCGAGTCCCACATCGGGCTCCCAGCTCCATGGGGAGTCCACTTCTCACTCTGACCTTCTCTCTCTCTCTCTCTTTCCTAATAAATAAATAAATAAATAAATAAAATCTTAAAAAAAAAAAAAAAGAAATTCTAGCTAACATTAATGAAGGTGGTTACACTAACAACAGATTCTCACAGTAGGAAACAGCCTTATCGAAGACTTTCACAGTCAGAGAAGTCATTGCCTGGCTTCAAAATTTCAAAGGACGGGCTGACTCTCTAGTTAGGTAGGAGCTAATGCAGCTGGTGAATTTACGTTGAAGCCAATGCTCACTGACCATTCTGAAAACCCTAGGCCCTTAAGAATTATGCTAAATCCAGGTGTCTGGCTGGCTCAGTCTAAAGAGCATGCAACTTGATCTCAGGGTTCTGAGTTCGAGTCCCATGTTGGATGTAGCGATTATTTAAAAACACAATCTTAAAAAAAAAAAGAAAAAAGAATTAGGCTAAATCTACTCTGCCTGTGCTGTTTAAGGGAACAAAGTCTGTATGATAGCGCATCTGTTTACAACATGGTTTACTGGGTATTTTTTTTAATCTATTTGGGGGGGGTGGGAATCCCAAGCAGACTCCCTCAATCCTGTAACTGTGAGATCACGACTGGTGATGAAACCAAGGGTCAGTAGGCTTAACCAACTAAGCCACCCAGGCAGCCCAGTTTACTGAGTATTTTTTAGCCCACTGTTGAGACATACTGCTCAGGGGAAAAAAAAAAAAAGTTTCCTTTCAAAATATTACTTCTCAATGACAATGCACCTGGTCACCCAAGAGCTCTGATGGAGATGGACAAGATTAATGTTTTCACATGCCTGCTAACACAACATCCATTCTGCATCCCAAAGATCAAGGAGTAATTTCAACTTTAAATGTTATTATTTAAGAAATACATTTGAGAGATGCCTGGCTGGCTCAGTCAGTAGAGCATGCCATTCTTGATCATGAGTTCAAGCCCCACGTTGGGTATAGAAATTACTAAGGAAGGAAGGGGGGAAGGGAGAGAGGAAGGGAGGAATTAATTTCATAAGGCTACAGCTGCCAGAATCAGTCATTCCTCTGATGGATCCAGGTAAAGTAAATTGAAAACCTTCTGGAAAGGAATCATCATTCTAGATGCCATTAAGAACATTCATGATTGAGAGAAGGTCGTCAATATTATCAGCATTAACAGGAGTTTGGAAGAAGATGATTCCAACCCTCATGGACAACTTTGAGGGGTTCAAGACTTCAGTGGAGGAAGTTAACTGCAGATGTGACACAAACAGCAATAAAAACTAGCATTAGAAGTGGACCTAACCTGCAGCACCTGACTGGCTCAGTCAGTACAGCATGAGACTCTTGATCTCGCGGTCATGAGTTCAAGACCCATGTGGGATATAGACATTACTTAAATATACTTTAAAAAGTGGACCTAATCAAAACCAAAATAAGACATATCAGCAGCTGTCATAATGGCTACTATCAAAAAAACAAGAAATAACAAGTGTTGGTAAGCATGTGGAGAGAAAGGAACCCTAAGGCACCTTTGGTGGGAAGGTAAACTGGTGCAGCCACTGTGGAAAACAGTATGGACATTCCTCAAAAAAATAAAACAGGAACACCATGATTCAGTAATTCCACTACTGAGCATTTACTCAAAGAAAATGAAAACACTAATTTGAAAAGACACGTGCACCCCTGTTTATTGCAGTATTACTTAAAACAACCAAGACAGAGAAGCAACTAAATGTCCATTGATAGATGGATAAAGAAGATGTGTACACACACATGCCTATACCCCTACAATGGAATATTACTCAACCATAAAAAAAGAATGAGATCTTGTCATTTACCAACAACATGAATGGACACAGAGGGTATTGTCCTAAGTGAAATGACAGAGAAAGACAAATACCATATGGTTTCACCTATATATGAAATCTAAAAACCAAATCAACAGACAAACAAAAAAGCAGAAACAGGCCCATAAATACAGAGAAGTGGTGGTTGTCAGAGGAAAGGGACATAGAGGGATGGGCAAAATAGTGAAGGAGAGTGGGAGGTACAGGCTTCCAGTTTTAGAATAAGTAAGTCACATGGATGAAAGTACAGCATAGGTAATATAGTCAATGGTGCTGTAATAGTGTTGTATGGTGGGGCACCTGGGTGGCTCAGTTGGTTAAGCATCTGCCTTCAGCTCAGGTCATGAGCCCACGGTCCTGAGATCAAGCCCCACCTCAGGCTCCCTGCTCAGCTGGGAGTCTGCTTCTCCCTCTCCCTCTGCTCCTCCCCTCCACTTGTGTGAGGGCTCTCGAGCTATCACATATGCTCTCTTGCTCTCAACTAAAATCTTTTTTTTTTAAGGTTTATTTTCACACACAGAGAGAGCACAAGCAGGTGAACCAGTAGGCAGAGACGCTACTAACTAAACCTTCAATATCACCAAGTATGTCTGTAATATGTTGTCTTTTATAACTGGCTTCTTTCCCTTAGCATGTCCCTAGGTTCACCCAGAGCGCAGCAACTAACAATATACTTCACATACTACATGGATATACCACATTTTATTTACACATTTACCAGTTAATGGATATTTGAGTTGAATTTTCACTTTTTGCTGTTATGAATAATATTGCTATGAACATAAATTTATGCAAGTATGCTTTCAGGGCTCTTGCGCATATACCTAGGAATATAACTGCAGGGTCATCATAGTAACTTTTTGAAGAAGGAACTGCCAAACTCTTTTTCACAAGGCATGCACTATTTTTACATTTCTACCAGCAATACAAGAAGATTCTAATTTCTTTATATTCTCACCAACATCTGTTAGTTTCTTTAAAAAGGAGGAGGGGGCGCACGTGGGTGGCTCAGTGGGTTAAGTGTTTGCCTTGGGCTCAGGTCATGACCTCAGCATCCTGAGATGGAGCCCAGCATCAGGTTCCTGCTCATCCGGCAGTCTGTTTTTCCCTCTCCCTCTCCCCGCTCCCCCTGCTTGTGTTCTCTCACTCTCTCTAATAAATAAATAAAATCTTTTAAAAAAATCACCTTAGTACATGTAAAGTTGTATAAGTCATGATTTTGATTTCTTTGATGGCTAATGATGTTGATTATCTTTTCATGTGCATACTGGCCATTTGTGTGTGTTCTTTGGAAAATATCCAGATGTTTTGCCTTTTTAAAAAACGTATTTATTTGAGAGAGTGGAGGGTGTGCTTACGCTCAGGGGAGGGAGGGAATCACAAGCAGACTCCCCATGGAGCTGGATGTGGGACCATCCCAGGACCCTGAGATCATGACCTGAGCCAAAACCAAGAGTCACCAGGCACCCTGCTTTGCCAACCTTTTAATTGGCTTATTTGCCTTTTTATTACTGAGTTGTAGAAATTATTTATTTGTTTATGAAGGGAGGTGTGGGGGGGGGGGATCTTATGCAGGCTCTACTCCCAGCATGGAGCCTGACATAGGGCTCTATCTCATGACTCTGAGATTCATGACCTGAGTCAAAATCAAGAGTCTGATGCTTTAACCAACTGAGCTATCCAGGCACTTTGGGAGTTATTTATTTACTTTTAAAACCTTAACTACTCCTCTTAGCCCCTCATCTTCAGGAATTTCTCCATTCCTAAAGGTAGTAGATTAAAGGAGACTAGTAGCATAAGTCAGAAAAAGAAAGCACTTCCTACTACCTCCTAGGAGTTCTACCAATGCTTTCTACCAATTTGCACAAAGTACGACTATAATGAAGCTCCTACAAAAACCCTGGTGTCATCCTTATTACCCTTTTAACACCAGCAACAGAAACATGATCCTAACTATAACATATCCCAAAACTTCATATGAAAGCTCAGATTTACACAAAACTGGCCACACCCTCAAAACCACCATCAGCAGAGGATTAATACAATTATATTCACATAAAGTTCTCAACATAACTAGTATTTATGAAATCTTTTTAAAACGATTTTATGTATTTATTTGACAGAGAGAGAACACAAGCAGGGGGAGCAACAAGCAGAGGGAGAAGCCACTGAGCAAGAAGTCCAATGCGGGGCTCAATCCCATGACCCTGGGATCATGACATGAGCTGAACTCAGACGCTTAACTGACTGAGCCATTCAGGTACCCCTCATAAAATCTTAGCAACAACTATTTTATCATTGTAACCTAAGCATTTCTGGGATGGAGGATGGCTGTCAAATCTGTTTGCAACAGGTATGATCACAACCTAGATGAACTGAGAATGGAGAGTCAATGACTGCATTTGGATGCACAGGCAGTTTGGTACATAAAGTCTGTGCGTTAAATTTTGGAGACTTCCAATCAGTTTAGGGACAATGGGTAGCTGGCTGAAAATTACCAGTTACAAAAATTCTGAAATTTATAATACCCACAACTGAAAAGGCATCTTAATCAAACATACTAATAGACCTGTTTAGTTTCAGGTTTATTATCCTGAAATTTAGTTTCAGGTTTATTTATCCCCTAGTTAATGGATGTCTAATTGTGTCAACAGCCTAATTAGACATCCATTACATTAAACCAGCTTGCCTCTATTCATTACTGGACTATTCTGACAGAAGGAGAGTCCCATTATTTTTCACCCTGACCTTAATTTAGCTTTGGTTCTTGGTTTTGCTCTTTGTGAAGTATTTGTATAAATATATTCATTCAATAAACTCATTCACAAATAAAACACATGCCAGGCACTCTTCCAAACACTTTGCATGCATTAATGCATTTAATCTTCTCAATAAACTTTTGAAGTAGGTAACAGTATTATCCCCATTTTATGAAGAAACTGAAGAATATGGAGGTTAAACTTGTTCAAAAATCACAAATTCAGTAGATTACAAACCCAGACAATCTGACTCCAGAGCTGTACTGTGATTTAATCATATTACCTCAAATCTGAGTATCTGAATTCATCTGAATGGGGATTTTTTTTTTTCACTGAAAGTATAACTGGCAGGATCCTTTGCCTTTATTTTTTAAAGATTTATTTTTAGAGAGCGAGAGGGAGCAAGATGCAAGCAGGGGGAGGGGCAGAGGAAAAGGATCTCACACAGACTGCCCACTGAGCGAGGTGCCCGCCATGGGGCTCCATCTCAGGACCCTGAGATCTGACCTGAGCCAAAACCAAGAGTCAACCAAGAGTCAGACATTCAACCAACTGAGCCACCCACCCAGGCACCCCAGGATCCTTTGCTTTTCTAAGACAGATGCAATAAATGCTTGCAATGACAAGAGACACAAGCTTAATAAATGAAAACATGGTTTAATCCCGTTTAACACACATCTTTTTCCACCAAGTTAATCCTCCAGAACAATTATCTCCAAAAAGCTTAATGCCAATGCCTAGTAGAACAGATACTCCCATGCCAATAGTATTTCCACATCAGCATCCCAGTAAACATGATTCTCCCAAGACTGTCCCTGACAGCTGGCAAAGCAAGTCTCTGCCAAGATTCGACAGTCTTATAATATTATAAAGACAAAGTACAAATCTACAAGGGGTGTGTTTCCACCTATTAGACTGCTATAAGTTACCACAAAGCCCAATTCTACAGTCTCCTAATAGACTCCTAATAGTCTCCTTATAGACTGCTATAAGTTACCACAAAGCCTAATTCTACAGTCTCCTAATGAGACCCAGGGTCAGGATGGAAGCAAACTGTTTAGAATCAGTCATGGGAAAATGAGCAGGCACTGTACTGGCTGACAGAATTAATGTACCTTGTACTCAAGAAGCATACAGAGTTGTAACCGTAATTACTCCCAACACAAAAAAATATTGCCAGCTGTTACACAAAATGTAATCCTGACTTTAAAGACAAAAAAAATTTAAAGCTGAATAACTTGCCTCAAGCCATATAGCAGGTAAGTGGTAAGACCAATTCAAATCCAGACAATCTAACTTAAGTGCCTTAACTCTTAACCACTACACACATTCAACTAACTTTCCAAGTGCTCAAAGAAACAAATTCTTAAGTCCAAGAACACTGAAAGTAATCACCCCAAGAGAAGAAAAGGACCAGAGTATCAGCCACTGCCTTAAAAAGGATCTGTCAACTCAAAGTTCTGGAGAGATCTTTGATTTACTTTATATAAAGGTCAATCAATTGGCCAATGGCCCTTCCTCTGCCTGGGAACCTATTCATCCCTCTGAATCAAACTCAAACATCTTTTCTGTAAAGCCTTCCTGTGCTTTCCAATCCATGTTCATATTTCTCTGCATTGGGGAATCAGTGTTTTTCTACCCATCAAATATTACCTTCGTTAAAAAAAACTATCTATCTAAAAGGGCATAAACTGTGTCTTCATCTATATATTCCCAGAAGGGCACAGTATCTAATACCACAAAAGGAGAACAAACATTTGATGAAAGAATAAAGATGGTAAGACAAACTATGTTAAATAAAAAGCCTGACATATATATTCTGGTGATCCTGACTGAACAGGTCAGAGGTAAATGAATCTTTAAGGATTCCCTCTCTAGGTAGGACCAAAGAGTCTTACAGTCCTTTCTCAGCAGTTTCAATAGACCTGTTTTTCCTGCACCCAGTATTATTTAGCAGAAAATTTAGTTATATTTGTCCCTAAAGAAGACCCCTGAGACCAAAGAAGACCTGTGGTCTGTCCTTTGTATAAAGGGGAATTTAATAATAGTGTCCTATGTTAGCACACTTTGGTAATGCACCTATATATTCAAATAATATTCCCAATTAACAGGGCACCTGGGTGGCTCAGTTAACCATCTGACTTGATTTTGGATCAGGTCATGGTCTCAGGATCGTGGAACAGCATGCTGGGCACTAAGCCTGAGATTCTCTCTCTCGTTCTCCCTCTGCACCTCCCCTCTCCCTTATGGTTAAAAAAAAATTAACAAGACTAAACTATCTACAGGGATCTGATCTTACACACCAAATGACTAAAGGAGAACCAATACCAACTCGTAATTTATAGGAGTCAAAGCATTTGGGGATATTCTGAGAACCTGGTCTAGAAGCCTTACCAATTCCTCTGCTATAGGTTATTAAGAAAAGGCAGGCAGAACGAATAGGGCTGTAACTTGTCTTTAATACAGAAAAGTGGTTGGTGTAAAAAAGGAGGGTGGGTGGAAATAAGCCCATCAAAGCAATCTGTAACAGAGGGTTAAAAAAAAATGCCACTTTTCCCAATCAAGAGCCTCATTTACACCAGGAGAGTGAAGGAAAAATCCTAGCTCTTTATTTATTTAAAAGACCAAGAGGAGCCTGGGTGGCTCAGTCCTTAAGACTCTGCCTTTGGCTCAGGTCGTGATCCCAGAGGTCCTCGGGTCAAGCCCCACGTCGGGCTCCCTGCTCTGCAGGAGGCCTGCTTCTCCCTCTCCCACTCCCCCTGCTTGTATTCACTCTCTCGCTGTGTCTCTATCAAATAAATAAAATCTTAAAAAAAAAAAAAAGAATGGTTAAGGGGCATCTGGGTGGCTCAGATGGTTAAGTGTCTACCTTTGGCTCAGGTCATGATCCCAGGGTCCTGGGATCAAGTCTCACATCAGGCTCCCTGGGTTAAACCCTCTGCCTTCAGCTCAGGTCATGATCTCAGGGTCCTGGGATGGAGCCCCGCATCGGGCTCTCTGCTCAGCAGGAAGCCTGCTTCCCCCTCTCTCTCTCTCTGCCTGCTTCTCTGCCTACCTGTGATCTCTCTGTGAAATAAATAAAATCTTAAAAAAAAAAAAGTAAAAATGGTTAAATTTTGTTGTGTATTTTAACACAATTAAAAAAATAAACTAAGATGAATTAAGTAGCTATGTCCCAAACTCTAGTCCCCTTCTCAATGAAAAATAACTTGGATGACAGACATGATGATGACGACAGTGCAATCTTCAATTGACTGGAGACTTGTTGAAAAGAAACTCCTCCAAAGGCTGGCTTGCATGAAGGCAAGTTTCCCAAATCACTATGTCAAATGGAAAGAATGCAAAGCTATCTCAGGGATGACGCAGAACTGTCATGGAGGGAGGGGTTCAAGAAAAAAGCAAGGTACCTCTGTAAATGGTAAAATTCACTTTGGTATACTTAAATAATATATTTCTATGAAAAGTAGTTCCACAAAAGAAGTAAAATCTGTACAATTTTAAGTGGCAGTCTAAGATCTGCACATACCAATAAAATGCCACCATCTTAAGTTTTGCTTTATCATGTGAGGTCTATTAATTACCACACAGACACTTCACAAATAACTAAAAACCTAAAAACAAGGACAAATACAATAAAGACTTACCATCAAAGAAAGTCATTTGCACTAGAAGAAAACAGCAAGAAGGAAGAGAAAAAACATCTTCCAGCATTTTCCCAGCTGCTGCAAAAAGGTATTTTATCCTCTGATGATAAAAAAGAGATGAACTTAGGAGGAGTGTCAAGAGCTTAAATTCATCAGTGTTCCCATCTTATGATTATCAGAGATACTATTAACAATGAGAGCAGAGATCCCTGCATGAAGATGAATGTCTCTTGCACCTTATGTAGAAAAAATACTTGTGTCTTCTGGGCTAAAAAGGGAGTAAGTACAGTAGCAAGGGAACACCTGATGTCTGCATGGGGGGTGGGGCGTGAGGGGTAGGAGAGTCCCAAATGAATAAAAAACATAAACCCAGACCCATGCCAGCAAATAAATTTAGAGAATTGCTAGACTGAGCACCAAAGGGAAAACTAAAAGACCTAAGATAAAAGAGCTCTGGCTGGCCAGAGAACTTTAATGTGATGAATGTCTCTTTTTAAATCTCAGTACTTAGTTCTAAAGAGATGCGGTTTGGAAATTAAGGAATAAAAAGAAGGAACTCCACCAGAGACTTCGTCTACACAGAGACGTTAAGTGTCATGCCCCTTTATGGTTCATTCATGTTCTGAGGTTGCTAGGGCAGTAAAGTATCCTTCATATGGCATGCACATATTTAACCTAACAGTCAAAGGACAATTTTCATCTTCAAAGAAGCTAACACATAATTTTAAACAATCCCCCAAGATTCTGGAAAGCAAAGTAGCCTGAATATAATCTACTTAGCATCTCAAAATTGAAAACACAAAACTGGCTATAAACATGTTCTAAATCTTTTCTAAAGAATTGATAAACGGGGGGGGGGGGGGGGGGGGGGGGG
>CM052804.1:38907627-38929134 GCA_028533885.1 Nasua narica
TCACTGCCTCTACAATTACCTAAGTTCTGCTCAAGTCTCACCGATGAGAAAGGTGGAAGGGCCATGAGCAGAAGTACAGAAGTTAGGAAAAGAGCAGAGGGAGCACTACAGTGTGTCAAAAGAAAAGAAATAGAAAAACCAATGAAACCACACTAAAAGAAAAAACGCCTGTCAAGTCAGGGCACCTCGGTGGCACAGTGGGTTGAGCAGCGACTCTTGGCTTCAGCTCAGCTAGTGATTTCTGGGTTGTGAGATCCAACTCTGAGTTGGGCTCTACAATTGGTCTAGAGTCAGCTTGAGATTCTCTCTCCCGCTCCCTCCCCCTCATTGGTACTCACTCGCACTCTCAAATAAAGAAATCTTCCTGGCCAGGGCTCCTGAGTGGCTCAGTTGTTAAGCATCTATCTGCCTTTGGCTCAGGTCGTGATCCCAGAGTCCTGGGATGGAGCCCCAGGGGGCTTGCTGCTCAGCGGGGAGCCTGCTTCTCCCCCTTCAACTCCCCCATGCTTATGTTCCCTTTCTTGCTATCTTTCGATCATATATAAAATCTTTTAAAAAAAATTTAGGGGCGCCTGGGTGGCTCAGTGGGTTGAAGCCTCTACCTTCGGCTCAGGGTCTTGGGATCGAACCCCACATCGGGCTCTCTGCTCAGCGCTGAGCCTGCTTCCCACCCCCACACACCCCTGCCTGCCTCTCTGCCTACTTGTGATCTCTGTCAAATAAATAAATAAAATCTTTAAAAAAAAAAAAAACTTAAAAAAAATAAAGGCTGTCAAGCCAAATCGAACTTTAACACAGGAATTATAAGCAATTAATTAAGTCCACAAATTCTATGTTTAGCAGCAATTAAAGCAACAACTTTAAATGTCAGAAGTTATGGGGCACCTGGGTGGCTTAGTCAATTAAGTGTCTGACTTCGGGTCAGGTCCTGATCGCAGGGTCCTGGATGCCAGCTCCATATTGCTCTCTGCTGAGCGGGCAGTCTGCTTGTCCCTCTGTCCCTCCCCCTGCCTTTGCTCTTTCTCTCTAAAATAAATGAAATATGTTAAAAAAGAAAAGTCTGAAGTTAAATTGTTTTTATTGTTATTTATAAGAAAAAGTATGCAAGTTTACTGGTGGGGAAGTTTCCAACGTACTATAAGAGGGACTTACCATGTGAATCTTTATTTAAAAAGGGAATAGTAGAAAATGTTTGACTAGATTTACATAAGAAGCAGTTTTCACTTTGTATTTCTGGACTCATGAAACCAGAGAGGACATTTCTGTTTTTCTTTTCTTTCTTTTTTCTTTAAACGTAGGCTCCACCACAGAGGGCTCGAACTTAACCCTAAGATGAAGACCTGAGCTGAGGTGCCCCTGGGTGGCTCAGTGGATTAAAGCCTCTGCCTTCGGCTCAGGTCATGATCTCAGGGTCCTGGGATCAAGCCCCATGCTCTCTGCTCAGCAGGGAGGGAGCCTGCTTCCCCCTCTCTCTCTGCCTGCCTCTTTGCCTACTTGTGATTTCTATCAAATAAATAAATAAAATCTTTAAAAAAAAAAAAAACTGAGCTGAGATCAAGAGTCAGACACTTAAACTGACTAAGCCACCTAGGCACCCCAGTTAAGCATCTGACTCTTGGTTTTGGCTCAGGTGGATCTCAGGGTTGTGAGATTGAGCCCCAACTTAGACTCCATGCTCAGTGGAGAGTCTGCTTGGGATTGATTCTCCCCCTCTTCCTCTGCCACTCCCCCTGCTCACACTCTCGATCTCTCGCTCTCAAATACATTTTTAAAAATAAATAAATAATTTATCTGCTCAGATGTACTCAAAGGTTGTGGTACCATCATTTTAAAAGCTATCTGCATTTGTATGAGTATGCTTCCAAATCACTTAAAAGCTCTATGGGATGCTAAAACACAGTCTGAAATTTTACATGACTCAAAACTGTAATTTAATCTATATAAAAAAAAAACCCTTTAAAAAGATTTGAGGGGCACATGGGTGGCTCAGTGGGTTAAGGCCACTGCCTTTGGCTCAGGTCGTGATCTCAGGGTCCTGGGATCAAGCCCCACATCGGGTTCTCTTCTAGGCAGGGAGCCTGCTTCCCACCCCACCCCACCCCACCCCCGCCTGCCTTTCTGCCTACTTGTGATCTCTCTCTCTCTCTCTAATAACTAAATAAAATCTTAAGAAAAAAAAAAAAGATTTAAGAGAAAAAGAGAGCAAGCATGGTGATTGGGGGTGCAGAGGAGAGGGGGAGAGAGAACTCTCAATTAGACTCCACACTGAGCAGAGTCCAACGCAGGGCTTGATTCCAGGACCCCAAGATCATGACCTGAGCTGAAGTCAAGAGCTGGTCGCCCAACCAACAAGGCCACCCAGATACCTCTCTTCCAAAAAACAAAAAACTTAACTACTTTAATTCCAATAGCAAATAATGTAGAAAGGATCTAAGATTACAGTAAAAACCTGAAGTAAGCTTTGTGGAGTCTTGTATCACTTATATTTTCCTAGGAAGATAAAATGCTAGTGTAATAATCACTACATATGTTTAATTAAAACCCACAAAATATTAGGACAGATATGTATGTATATATGTATTTTAAATAGACTCACCCCAACCTGAAATCAAGAGTCACATCCTCTACCAACTGAGCAACCCAGGCACCCAAGGATACGTATCTAAGAATTATAAAGCCTGGGGGTGCCTGGGGGGCACCTGGGTGGCTCATTGGGTTAAAGGCTCTGCCTTTGCTTTCTCTCTCTCTCAAATAAATAAAATTTTTAAAAATATATTAAAAAAAAAAAAAAAAAGGGTGCCTGAGTGGCTCAGTTGGTTGAGCAACTGCTTTTGGCTCAGGTCATGATCCCGGAGACCCAGGATCGAGTCCCACATCAGGCTCCCAGCTCTGTGTGAAGTCTGCTTCTCCCTCTGACCTTCTCCCCTCTCATGCTCTCTCTCACTTTCTCTCTCTCTCAAATAAATAAAATTTTAAAAAATATATTTAAAAAAAAAAAGCCTCTGCCTTTGGCTCGGATCATGATCTCAGGGTCCTGGAATCGAGCCCCGCATCGGGCTTTCTGCTCAGCAGGGAGCCTGCTTCCCCCTCTCTCTTTGCCTACTTGTGATCTCTCTCTGTCAAATAAATAAATAAAATCTTTTAAAAAAATAAATGCAGGGCGCCTGGGTGGCTCAGTTGGTTAAGCAACTGCCTTCGGCTCAGGTCATGATCCCAGAGTTCCAGGATCGAGTCCCACATCAGGCTCCCAGCTCCATGGGGAGTCTGCTTCTCACTCTGACCTTCTCCCCTCTCATGCTCTCTCTCACTCTCTCTTTCCTAATAAATGAATAAATAAAATCTTTAAAAATAAATAAATAAATAGCTAGATAGATAGATAAATAAATAAATGCAAGGATTGTTTTAAAAAAAATTATAAAGCCTGGCTGGCTTAGTCAGTAAAACAAAGGACTCCTGATCTTAGGGTCACAAGTTCCAACCCCACACTGGATGTAAAAATTACCTTAAAAAAGAAGAGTTATAAAGGAAGGAATAATTTGAAGTAACTGTTCCTGAGATTCTTCTTTAAGCAAATTTTTTAAGAAGATATTATTTATTTATTCATCCAAGAGAGTGAGCGAGCAAGGGAACAAGCACAAGCAGGGAGAGCTGAAGGCAGAGGGAGGAGAAGCAGGCTCCCCACTGAGCAGGGAATCCCACGTGGGACTCCATCCCAGGCCCCTTGGATCATGACCTGAAACCCAGGCAGACACCCAACCAACTGAGCCACGCAGGTGCTCTGCTAAGCAAATGTTTAAATGGCTTAAAGTGGACAGGACTACAAATTGATTTAAAAGTACACCTTGTGGGGACCCTGGGTGGCCCAGTGGCTTGGGTCTCTGCCTTCGGCTCGGGTCGTGGTCTCGGGGTCCTGGGATCGAGCCCCGCATAGGGCTCTCTGTTTGGTGGGAGTCTGCTTCCCCCTCCCCGCCTGCCTCTCTGCCTACTTGTTCTCTCTCTCTCTGTCAAATAAATAAATGAATAAAATCTTTAAAAAAATTAAAAAATAAATAAAAGTACACCTTGTGGAGGGGGGCCAGGTCGCGCACAGTCAATTAAACAACCAACACTTTCAGCTCAGGTTCATGGGATCAAGACCCATGTCCAGCTCTGCACTCAGCTCATAATCAGCTTGGGTTTCTCTCTTCCGCTCCCTATGCCCCTCCCCTCCACAGGCCAAAGTGCTCTAAAATAAATAAAGTCTTTAAAAATAAAGAAAGTATGCTTTGTGTTGAGTACTATGAAACAGGATTTTTGAAACAGAAAATAGGAGGACTGGGAAGCCTCTCCAAAGAGGTCCTACTCTAGTACACTTCATTGTTCTTGTCAAGTATACATACCACTTGTACTCTTTATTAGGTGGACCAAAAGACACACACTGCGAGAAACACAGCATGCTAGGAAAACACCACCTTTACAGCAAGATTTAGATCAGACTTTCATTCTGGCTTAGGTATTTACGTACATGCTATCTGACTTTATGTCACATAACCTCTATGAGAGTTTTCTGTTTTCTCATCTACAACTTGAGAGATCCCATCTCTCACTGGGTTCTGAGAGTTAAAATGAAGAGTGCATAGACAAATTTTCTGGCACATAAGAGAACTCACCAATATGTTAAAATGCTTTTCTTTGCTTGCCTATCTTCCAAGATTTAAAAAAAAAAGGGGAGGGAGGAATCCAGGAGGAGGATGTAAGCCCTTTAGAGGAATGTTAATGTGCTTGATGCAGTAATGAGCTAAATAGAGAACTGAGTTTAGAATCTAAACCTAATACAACCTTTTGCATAATCTGACTCCATTTCTTCTTTCTAGCCATTTCTTCTACTCCATTCTTAAGCCTCATATGCTTAATTCCAATACTATACTTTTGATGATATATCTGAAAGAATCTCCTCCTTCCACCAACCAAATCTTACCCACCCCAATGAATTCATTCTATTTATTGAATTACTCAAGCTTTCCTGATAACTACAGCCTATAATGCCTTCAGTTCCCCTTTTCTGAAATTCCTGTATCATAGAAATTAGCAATAATCATTCTTTTTTTTTAAAGATTTTATTGATTTATTTGAGAGAGAGAGACAAGTAGGGGAGAGAGACAGAGAGAGAGGAAGAAGCAGACTCCCCACCCAACAGGCAGCCCCACAAGGGGCTTGACCCCAGGACTCTTCGATCATGACCTGAGCCAAAGGCAGACGCTTAACCAACTGAGCCACTTAGGTGTCCCTCATTCTTTTTATACACAATTTTCCTTAAACTAGACTATAAGCTCTTCTGTATTAGGTATAATGATAAAGTTCTTTTATCATTTACAAGAAGAAACTCCCAAAACTCACTAAAATACCTATTGATTAAAAAACCCAAGAATGGGGGCACCTTGTTGGCTCAGTCAGGTGAGCATCCAACTTTTGATTGCAGCTCAGGTCATGATCTGAGATCATGAATAGAGTCCCACATCCTGCTCTACACTCAGCAAGGAGTCTGCTTGTTCCTCTCCCTCAGCTCCTCCCCCAATTTGTGTGCACAGGCGCCAACTCTCTCTTCCACTTGCTAAAATAAAATCTTTTAAAAAAATACAGAAGCTGGGGCACGTGGGTGGCTAAGTCATTAACCATCTGCCTTCAGCTCGGGTCCTGATCCCGGGATTCTGGGAATCAAGCCCTGCGTCAGGCTCCTTGTTCAGTGGGAAGCCTGCTTCTCCCTCTCCTGCTGTCTCTGTCAAATAAATAAATAAAAATCTTAAAAAAAAAATACAGAAGCCAATACAGGGAAAAATGACAAAAATCAACAACCTACAGTAAATGAAAGGAAAAAAATATTAAGGAGACCATAAAGCATGCAGTACAACCACAAAACAAGATAATAATTTTTTAAGTCCGGTTAAATCTGATTAGCATTTACAGCTGAATTTAAACCTAAACTTATATGGAGTTGCCTTGCTGGCTCAGTCAGTAGAGTGAGGTTTTGAGTGCAAACCCCACATTGTGCGTGGAGCCTACTTAAAAAATAAATAAAATTTTTAAAATAAACCTAAGTTATGTTAAATATTCTTTCTATCATTTGCAAGGCAGTAACTAACCCTATAATACTGCATTTGGGCAACTACCTCCATAACTATTAACCATTGTCTGTTAAAAGTTTAATGGACAAAAATTAGACAAAAAGCTATGCAGTACTGCTACACAGCTTCCAATATTCTAAAACTCCAATATTCTTCCAATAATCCCTGGCAATTATTTAACTGCTGAAAAAAACAGCTGAGACAGCCTGCAGCAGGGAACATTACAAGGTCATCTAGTCTAACCCAGCTGTATACCCAGGACACACATTAAATTTAGAGTACAGACCAAATGCTTAAATTTTTAATAAGCACACTCAGTGAGGCGAATGAGAAACAATGATTGGTTCCAGTTGTTCCCAACCCCAGGTACACACTAAAATTCCTTAATAAGTTTTTCTTTTTTAGAGATTAGACTGACCATTTGTTAAGTTTTCGTATTTGTCTGGCTAAAACCATCCAATGTTTTAAAGTTTGTTTTTTTTTTAAGAGGAGGGAGGGACAAAGAGAATCTTAAGCAGACTCCATACCAAGAGAGTGGATCTCACAACCCTGAGATCATGGCTTGAGCCAAAATCAAGAGTTGGATACTTAACCAACTGAGCCACCCAGTTGCCCCCAAAGTATTTCTTTATAGTCACAATGTTTTGAGAGAAAAAGACATGTTGCTAAATAATATGTATGTTTCCATAAAAAAATGTAATACAGATATGTACTTCAGCTATTTTAGGAGCCATTTTTTCACATCAATGAAATCCAGATTTTTCTTAGTGATGTGTCAATGATGTCACTGGTCTTATTAAAATAATTCCTTATAGGGGCCCCTGGGTGGGTCAGCGGGTTAAAGCCTCTGCCTTCAGCTCAGGTCATGATCTCAGGGTCCTGGGATCCAGTCCCGCATTGCGCTCTCTGCTCAGCAGGCAGCCTGCTCCCTCTCCTCTCTGCCTGCCTCTGCCTACTTGTGATCTCTCTCTCTCCGTCAAATAAATAAATAAATCTTAAAAAAAAAAAAAAGGCTGAAAAAAAGATATAAACTTTAAAAAAAATTTTTTTAAATAAAGTAATTATTTAAAAATTGGTGTTATTGGTGTTATTTAAAATAATAATGCATGTTAAAGCAATAGTATATTGGTGTCTGTAAAATGATGTATGTTCCTGGATTTACACATGTTCTGGCACTTGAGCAAAAAGAAAATTCTCAAAGTATATTCAAACCATTAACAATAACAGGGGCACCTGGGTGGCTCAGTGGGTTAGGCCTCTGCCTTTGGCTCGGGTCATGATCTCAGGGACCTGGGATCAAGCCCCACATCGGGCTCTCTGCTCAGCAGGGAGCCTGCTTCACCTTCTCTCTCTGCCTGCCTCTCTGCCTACTTGTAATCTCTCTCTCTGTGTCAAATAAATAAAATCTTTTTTAAATAAATACTTCAATACATGGAGTTTTGTAGTGAAAAAATTATGCACTGCACACTTGTAAATTGGTGGTACTATAAAATGAAAAAATCCTTTCAGAGAACAATGAAAGCAGAGAAGCCAAAAGCTATAGGTTTATTTACTTTTACGAAAAAATTCCACTCCTCAGAATCTCTCCTCATCGAATACCCAAATTACAGAAGAATCTATTTTGGATAGAAGTATTTCATGGCAGTTGTTACTAGCAATATACTAGCCAAAAATTTATAGTAGTTTGTTAGTGGCTAGATCCACAGTCAATAAAAAATATTAACAAATAAGGGCTCCTGGGTGGTTTAGTCAGTTAAGCATCCAGCTCTTGATTTTGGCTAAGGTCACTATGAGACTCAGCCCAGCATTGGGCTTAGCACTCAGCTAGAAGTCTGCTTGAGAGTCTCTCTCCCTCTCCCTTCACCCCTCCCCTCTTATATGAGCACTCAGCTCATTTGCTCTAAAATAATAAATTCTTTTTTAAAAATATTTACAAATAGTTCATGTTGTAAGAAAAATATCCATGATACAAAATTAAAACCAGGGGTGCCTGGGTGGCTCAGTCAGTTAAGTGGCTGCCTTTGGCTTGGGTCATGATCCCAGGGTCCTGGGATTGAGCCCCACGTCCTGCTCCTTGCTAACTGGGGAGCCTGCTTCTTCCCTGCCGGCTGCTCTCCCTGCTTATGCTTGCACACACTCTCTAACAAATAAAATACACAAAAAATAAAATACTTATTGCTAATATACATAAACAATAACTCCTTAAGCTAGGTGCACCTGGCTGGCTCAGTTGGTGGAGCATGAGCATGCAATTCCCTATCTCAGGGCTGTGAGGTCAAGCTCCACATTGGGCATACAGCTCACTTTAAATAAATAAATATTTTCAGATTAAAAAAAAAAAAGCAAAATTAAGTAAAACCAGACATAAAGATATATAAAAAACAATAAAACAAAAAAAAAAACCCACAATGAAACAGAACAAAAAACTACTGCACAGAAAACACCAGTTAATACAAGTTTTCTTCCCATCTTTGATTTTTCATGAATTTTCCACAAATATATAAATACATCTAAACTAAAAAAAAATAAAACATACTGAAAAGATACTTTAGCTAGAAAATATCCAAGTTGCTCAAGTTAATTTTTTTTATTTTATTTATTTATTTATTTGAGAGAGAGAGAGAGATCACAAGTAGGCAAAGAGGCAGGCAGAGAGAGAGGGGGAAGCAGGCTCTCCACGGAGCAGAGAGCCCAATGCGGGGCTTGATCCCAGGACCCTGAGATCATGACCCGAGCCGAAGACAGAGGCCTTAACCCACTGAGCCACCCAGGCGCCCCTGCTCAAGTTAATTTTAATGCAATTTAGCCAGCTACTATTTTTAGTAATGACTGTCCTCCTAAATTCCTCTGCTTCACGAGTGTCAGTAAACTTAAAAAAATCAGTTTGAGATTTTTAAGCTTAAAAATCTGAATGTCAGGGGTGGCTCAGTGGGTTAAAGCCTCTGCCTTCAGCTCAGGTCATGATCCCAGGGTCCTAGGATCGAGACCCGCATCGGGCTCTCTGCTCGGTGGGGTGCCTGCTTTTCCCTCTCTCTGCCTACTTGTGATCTCTCTGTCAAATAAATAAAAACAAAATCTTTAAAAAAAGAAATCTGAATGTCAAATAGTAGTAAGAGAAAAAAGTAATTTTGATTCTTTAAATCCCATTTTGATTAGTGAAATAAATCTACTCGATCTAGACTTGATCTGAATGTCCCTAAAATAGGCATAAATCATTCTCTTAATCCAATTATCTTCAAAGCCATACAAAACTAAAATAAAATAGACTGCTATACATACACTTGTGTTCCAAAACTCCTTCAGTTTTTAGAAGTGGAGGAAAGAAAATTGGGAAGCAATATTAATGCAGTCTGACAGAGTAAAAGGTAAAGACAAAATGACTAAAGAAATGTTGGCCAAAAAAAAAAAGAAAAGAAATGTTGGCCAAAAAAAAATGTTGGCAAGGGGCGCCTGGGTGGCTCAGTCATTAAGCAGCTGCCTTCAGCTCGGGTCATGGTCCCAGGGTCCTGGAATCGAGCCCCACATTGGGCTCCTCATTCAGGGGGAAGCCTGCTTCTCCCTCTCCCACTCCCTCTGCTTGTGTTCCCCCTCTCGCTATGTCTCTGTCAAATAAATAGAAATCTTAAGAAGAAATGTTGGCAAACAGCACTCTGAAATGAGGGAAGCTAAAATCAACAAAGTCCTAAGCAAGCTGCAGCAAAGATGACTAAAAGGAAGGCATAAAGAACTATGTTAATGGTATAGTACCTGTTAATTGGTGGGAAGAGGAAAAATTTACTTAACAGTACCAAGTCTAGTAAAAAGCCAAAGTCCTCCATGACCATTCCCAAGTTCCCCCAAATTATATGCTTTAAAAGTCACATATTGGGTGGCTAAGTCAGTTAAACATCTGCCTTCAGCTCAGGTCACAATCTCAGGTCACAACCTGAACCTTCAGCTCAGGTCACGATCCTCTACCTTCTGGGATAGAGCCCCGTTCTGGGATCCCTGCTCAGCGGGAAACCTTCTTCTTCTTCTCCCTGCCACTCCCCCTGCTTGTGCTCTCTCCCCCTCTCTCTCAAATAAATAAATAAAATCTTTTTTAAAAAGCCACATAATGAAAAGGTACATAAAGAGAAGGTAGAGGGCCAGGGGCACCCAGCTGGTTCAGTCGGAAGAACATGTGATTCTTGATCTCGAGGTTCGAGCCCTGCTTGGAGTGGAGACTACTTAAATAAATAAAACTTAAAAGAAAAAGGAAAAACAACAACAAAAAAAAAAGCAGAGGGCCATACTGCTATATCATTAAGTTCCTAGAACTTCTTTCCTATCCAGCCCTTTATAAAGCTTTAGTCTTGTATTATTAAAAAGTTACAAGCAGTGGTATTTTTCTTATGCCCACCATTGTTTTAATTTCTCTATTCCTTGATTAAACAACATTTGAACATATTCAATGGCCACGTTAAAAGCTAGAAGGCTGAGAAATATGTCGAGGATTTCTAAGATTTCCAAGCTAGAAACAAAGAATCTCACAATGGGAGAAGGAAAAGAGGGAGACTATCAATTATTTAAAAAAAGGAGTAGGGGACTCCTGGGTGGCTTAGTTGGTTGAGTGTCTGCCTTCAGCTCAGAATACGGTCTCAAGGCTCCTGGGATAAGGCCCACATCAGGCTCCCTGCTCAAGAGGGGGAGCCTGCTTGTGCCTCTCTCTCTGCCCCTCACCCTGCTTGTACACTCTCCTCCTCTCCAATAAAATCTTTTAAAAATAAATTAATTAAATAGTAAGGAAAACCCCACATTTATAAATGAGTTTCTACCGGTTACAGTTAAGGAAGCGTGTTACCATTACATTATAAATCCAAACATCTTTTTACAATTGCAATTTACCAATTGCGAAATACATTGCTAAGATCAATTTTCTTCTCAAAAGTGAGCACCATGGTCTTTTCCATTCTCTTTATTCTGACAACTAGCCAAAAAGGATAAATTCTGGGCTGTCTAGCTGGCTCAGATGGTGGAGTGTGCAACTCTTGATCTCAGGGTTGTGAGTTCTAGTCTCTTCTTAGGTGCAGGGACTACTTAGAAAGGAAGGGTGAATAGGGGAGATCGGAGTCTCTCATGAACCATGAGAGACTGTGGACTCTTAAGCAACAAACTGAGGGTTTTGGAGGGAAGGGGGTGGGGGGCTGGGCAAGCCTGGTGGTGGGTATCGAGGAGAGCAAGTATTGCATGGAGCACTGGGTGTGGTGCACGAACAATTAATCTTATAACACTGAAAAAATAAAATAAACTTATTTGGGAGAAAAAATGATTACCAAAAAAAAAAATCTTCACGGGCACCTGAGTGGCTTAGTTGGTTCGGCATCCAACTCTTGATTTTCACTCAGATCATGATCTCAGGGTTGTGAGATCCAGCCCCAGGTCAGGCTCCCTGCTTAGAGGGGAATGTGCTACTCTCTCTCTCTCTCTCTCTCTCCTTCTGCCCCTACCCCCACTTGTGCACTCACTCTTTCTCAATCTAAATAAATAAAAATAAGATCTTTTTCTTAAAAAAAGATTCATTTTGAGGGGGAAAAAACTTTACATGCCACCTTTTCTCCAAAAATTTCAAAATGTATCTGCAGCACCTGTTACACAGTTCCAGAAGTTGTACTACAGTGTGACCCTAAAAGTGCTTCATTAAAAGAACTGTAAGGGCAACCCGGCAATTGCACTACTGGATATTTACCCCAAAGATACAAATGTAGAGATCCAAAGGGGCACGTGCACCCCAACGTTTACAGCAGCAATGTCCATGATAGTCAAACTATACAAAGAGCCTAGATGTCCATCAACAGAAGAATGGATAAGGAAGATGTAGTGTGTCTGTGTATATATACACATATATACACACACACAATGGAATATTATGCGGCCATCAAAAAAACGGATGTGGATGGAACTAGAGGGTATTATGCTAAGCAAAGTCAGTCAATCAGAGAAAGACAATTATCTTCGTATATGTGTTGCTGAAGCAAGCACAGAGAAAGACAATTATCATATGATATCACTGACATGAGGAATTTGAGAAACAAGACAGAGGATCATAGGGGACAGAGAGGAAAAAGGGAAGCAAGATGAAACGAGAGAGGGAGTCAAAGTATAAGAGACATTTAATCTCAGGAAACAAATTGAGGGTTTCTGAAGGGGAGGAGGGTGGAGGAATGGGGTGGCTGGGTGATGGGCATTGGGGAGGGTATGTGCTGTGGTGAGCACTGTGAGTTGTCTAAAACTGAAGGATCTCAAGCCTGTACCCCTGAAACAAATAACACATTATATGTTAATATTAATTAACTAATTGTAGGGGCACCTGGGTGGCTCAGTCAATTAAGCATCTACCTTCAGCTCAGGTCATGATCTCTGGGTCCTGGGATGGAATTCCGTATTGGGCTCTCGGCTCAGCTGGGAGTCTGCTACTCTCCCTTTCAAAAAATAAGACCTTTACAAAAAAAAAAAAAAAAAAAGAACTACAAACAGGGGCACCTGGGTAGCTCAGATGGTTAAGTGCCCAACTCATGATTTCGGCTCAGGTTACAGTCTCATGGGTAGTGATATAGGGCTCCATGCTCAGTGGGGAGTCTGCTTGGTTTTCTCTCCCTCTCTCTCTCTCTTTCTCTTCCCCCCCCCTTCCCTCTATCCCCCGCTCGCATGCACACTCGGTCTCCTTCTCAAATAAATATTTGGGGGAAAAAAAACCTGGGTGCCTGGGTGGCTCAGTCAGTTAAACAACTGCCTTCAGCTCAGGTCATGATCCTGGAGTCCCAGGATGGAGTCTAGCATCAGGCTTCCTGCTCAGTAGGGAGTCTGCTTCTCCCTCTGACCCTCCCCCTCTCATGTTCTCTCTCTCTTCACTCTCTCAAATAAATAAAATCTTAAAAAAAAAACAAAAAACCCACCAACAGAACAAATGTAATCTATTATCCTGAGAGAGAAAAAAAGACCTAGAAAACAAAAATAGGTAAAATCGATTACCAAAAATAACCCACAGAAAAAAATTACAAAATTACCAAAAAAAAAGCAAAACCAACCTCAGAAAATATTCATGTACAGTACCTCAATACTGTACTGGTATTTCCTTAAAACCTTAATGCCTTTTTGGGTATATACCTTCCAGACCTTCCAAACACCACTTAACTTAGGTTGCACCATAGAAAATGATCCTTTTTGTAGGACAGAAATAACTGAAACTGAGGTACAAACTTCCAGTTATAAAATAGGTCACATGGGGTGCCTGGGTGGCTCAGTGGGTTAAAGCCTCTGCCTTCGGCTCAAGTCATGACCTCATAGTCCTGGGATCAAGCCTCACATCGGGGCTCTCTGCTCAGCAGGGAGCCTGCTTCCCCCTCTTTCTCTGCCTGCCTCTCTGCCTACTTGTGATCTCTCTCCTCTCTGTCAAATAAATAAGTCTTAAAAAATAAATAAGTCACAATGATAAAAAGTACATACAGCATAGGGAATATAGTCAATATACTGTAATAACTTAGTATGGTTACAGACACTGTGTGCTGAGCACTGTACAATGTATAGAATTACTGACTCACTACACTGTACACATGTTAACTACATTTCAACGAAAAAATGATAGAAACTAGCAATTTCATATAGTTCAACCTTATAATTCCTTCAACACAAGTAGAAATATAAATGCAAATTTGGAGAATGAGTTTTCTTTTTTTTTTTTTTAAAGATTTTATTTATTTATTTGACAGAAAGAGAGAGATCACAAGTAGGCAGAGAGGCAGGCAGAGAGAGAGGGGGAAGCAGGCTCCCTGCTGAGCAGAGAGCCCGATGCGGGGCTCGATCCCAGGACCCTGAGATCATGACCTGAGCCGAAGGCAGAGGCTTAACCCACCAGCCACCCAGGCGCCCCGAGAATGAGTTTTTTTTTTTTTTTTTAATAAGATTTTATTTATTTATTTGAGATAGAGACAGGGAGTGAGAGCATGAGAGGGGAGAAGGTCAGAGGGAGAAGCAGACTCCCCGTGGAGCTGGGAGCCCGATGTGGGACTCGATCCCGGAACTCAAGGATCATGACCTGAGCCGAAGGCAGTTGCTCAACCAACTGAGCCACCCAGGTGCCCGAGAATGAGTTTTCTATTCAATGAACCAACAGCTAAGTTGGCTGGAGGAGAAACCAAAATTGCATAGATGTAATCCCAGAGCTGAATTTAGATTTCATAGCTCTCCACCCACTGCTCACAAGGCAAATATTAAAAAAAAAAAAAAAAAAAAAAAAAATCCACCTGCAATCCACAAAGTAACTTTCAGAAATCTCTTAATATACAGATGGGAAAAACAAGCCCTGAAAGTAACACAGCTAAAGGGAGAATAATTGAGATAAAATCTGGACATGACAGGCCTCCCCTAAATTTAATGACTTCTGGTTCAGTATTTGTTCTACCATCTCTTGTTGCCTCTCCACTAGAAAATATACTCAACCTACATACCCTTCTATCTCCTTCATATCAAAGAAAATGCTAAACAGAGAGACATTAACTCAAAAGACAATTCAAAGCAACTTTTAAGTTATAAAATTGAAAGTCTAGGGGCGCCTGGGTGGCTCATTTAGTGGCTGCCTTCTGCTCAGGTCATGATCCCAGAGTCCTGGGATCGAGCGGCTCACCAGGAAGCCTGCTTCTCCCTCTCCAACTCCCCCTGCTTGTGTTCCCTCTCTCTCTGTGTCACTCTGTCAAATAAATAAAATCTTTAAAAAAATAATAAAATAATTAAATTAAAATCTAAGGAACAGAAATAGAGCTTCAAGCAGGTTAGACTAATGTTTACATAAAAATATGGAAGTCTTATCGGCCTGGGAGTGAAACAGATGCATCCCAGTGATGCTACCTATTACCTGTCACCTTTCCTAAAGTTTTTAATCCTTACCCGTAAAATGGGTGGTATATCTACTCTGCAGGGATTTATTTTTTTTGAGGATTCAGAGAAATGATAAGCACCCGGCATATCGCTGTTAATAGTAAATGGTATTATCATAGAGTTTTATATAGAGTCAATGAAAATTTTTTAAAAGCTTTTTAATTTGTTAGCACCACTTGACAATAGTAGTCAATAAAGAAAATACATTTAAGGGACGCCTGGGTGCCTCAGTCAGTTAAGCATCCAACTCTTTTTTTTTTAAGATTTTATTTATTTATTTCAGAGAGAGACACACACACACACACAGTGAGCAAGAATACAAGCAGGGGGAGTGGGAGAGGAGAAGCAGGCTTCCCGCAAAGCAGGGAGCCCTATATGGGGCTCAATTCCAGGACCCTGGAATCATGACCTGAGTCGAAGGCAGACAATTAACAAGTGAGCCACCCAGGCGCCCCTAAGCATCCAACTCTCGGTCTCTGCTCAGGTCTTGAGTTCAAGCCCCATGCTAGGCGTGGAGAGAAGAGAAGAGAGAAGAAAAAGGGGGAAGATAGAGAGGGGTGGGAAGGGGAGAGGAGTGGAGAGGAGGGGAGGGGAGGGGAGAGAAAGCAAGCACACTTACAAGTTTTCCAGTCTTTGATATGGAACAGGCACCAGCATTAGGTATATATAGTGCATTATGTCCAACACCACTGTTGTTACTAATTCAAATTAACTCAATTAGACATACTAACAGAAGAATAATTCTAAAAGTATTTATACATTCACTACAATATAAGCTCTTAGAAGGGAGTCTTTGTCTATTTTGTTTAATGATGAATCCCAAGTGTCTAGAACAGTGCCTGGTACATAGTTGTATCTCAATATGTACTTGTCAAATGCCTTTGGAACTTACTTTTAGTACTCTGAATGCTAAGGCTTTTCAAAACACAATAATCTTGACATTCAAGCACATACTATTTTTTTCTTCTGGTACCAGTCTAAACAGAAGTACCTCTCACTGTAAAATTAACTTCTATCTTCACTAGAAACAGGAAAAAAATTTGTTTAAGCCTTCTAAAAAACTGTCAATTAGCTTGTTAGGTAAAAAACAAGACAACCTTCCACCCTGATTTTGCAATTTTGACTGCAAAATATACCTCTCTCCCATCAGTCTCAATACTGGGGGAGGTGGGGAATTCCCTCTTACTCCATCAAAACAAGAGATTTCTCCTTTTAGAGTTTAAGAGGATATTCCCTCAGGCAGTCAAACATGTTTAGCTGTGGTAGAACCAAAAAGATGAGGTACAAAGAAAATAGAGGTAGAAAGTAAAAGATTGGCAAGGTAAGTTACCTAAGACACTGATATATTGGGGAAAAAGGAAAATAGAGCTCAAGGTCTAATTTCTTCTCATAATTTCTGTAGAATTACAAGACACAAACAAGAAACATTAATACTTTGTTTTGGAATACATGGGGGGGTGACCAGAAATAACCCTTGTATTGATACAATTTAAGAGGGAGGTTCTACTATTTATACAAATTTATTACCAATTTGACTTTTCCTAAGACTCTTAACAGACAAGAAACCCTCATCAATATTTCAGCAGTTTTGAAGTTGTGAGAAAGAAGTCTATACTGCAGAGAAAAAAATTTCATTAATGAATTCCTTTTGGGAAATCTAAAAACAGTATCATAACTGTCAAAGATATTTTCTAATCAAAGAGCACACACGATGCTTTGAAATTTTCATGGTAATACTTTCATAAAGTTTTACTACAGGGTGTAAAACCAGGCTTGGGTGGCTCAGTGGGTTAAAGCCTCTGCCATCGGCTCAGGTCATGATCTCAGGGTCCTGGGATGGAGCCCCATGCCCCACATCCAGGCTCTCTGCTCAGCAGAGAGCCTGCTTCCCCCTCTCTCTCTGCCTGCCTCTCTGTCTACTTGTGATCTGTCAAATAAACAAATAAAATCTTTATAAAACAAAAATTTAGCCACCTTCACTCTCAGGATATGCAAATTTTCAGATCTGAGCTACAATTAAGGATTTTACTTTGAGAACTAATTTTTCCTTATGCAAATATAACTTGGAAACTAAAGCCACAAAAGAATGCTTCCTTGGAATAACTCAAAAAAGGTAGGTCATGGGGCGCCTGGGTGGCTCGGTTGGTTGAGCAACTGCCTTCGGCTCGGGTCATGATCCTGGAGTCCCGGGATCGAGTCCCACATCGGGCTCCCTGCTCTGAGAGGAGCCTGCTTCTCCCTCTGACCTCTCCCCTTTCATTCTCTCTCTCTGTCTCAATTAAATGAAATAAATCTTTAAAAAAAAAAAAAAAAGGTAGGTCATCTTCTAATACGACAATAGTATATCGGTAACAAAAACATTTACTTCATCTTTCACACTGGAAAAAAAGAATTTTTCACCATAAATAATATTACCTAGCAAATATTATACTCTGCCCTTTACTAAACCCTTTGATTTCATTACAACCATGTAAATTAGCAGGCAAGACAGGTTATCTTTTTTTTTTTTAATATTTTATTTATTTGACAGAGAGAGAGGGGGAAGCAGGCTCCGTGCTGAGCAGAGAGCCTGATGTGGGGCTTGATCCCAGGACCCTGAGATCATGACCTGAGCCGAAGGCAGAGGCTTTAACCACTGAGCCACACAGGCGCCCTGAGACAGGTTATCTTAATCGCTGTTTTTTTAAGACAAGGAATCCAGATGATTCCAAGGCCTTTGCACTATACTTTATGTGCCAAAGTATGAAATAGCCATAACCTTTAGTACAAAGTGTCTCCTTCAAACTTTATATATAAAAAAATTATTTCATATCACTTCAGCGGGATAAAATCCTGACCTGATCACAAATCAAGCCTACCAATGACAGATCGGCCTAACTATTGTGCACGATCACTGAAAGAAGGGCAATTAATTCAAGATTAAATTTCAAACAAGATAAACCAGGATCATGGCCATGTTTCTAAAACAGAATTCAGTGTTCTAAACAGAAAAGTCCTAACAAGGTATGGGTGAGACCGTAAAAACATATTTGGGAAAAAGTTCTGAGCTTAGGGACAAACACTGCTTCTAACACCTAAGTATTTTTAAACACTGATCTAGCTCAAGGTAGACATACATAAAACCAACATACTTGGCTCGGACATGTCAGTCAGGTTGACTAGTTGGTATGCCAGCAAGCTCTATTTTCAGCAACTATCATATCCTTGACTTTTCAAGGGGGAGAGAGGAAGAGGAAATCTTTCACTTTGCCTTTGATTTCTCTTATGTTATGCCAAATGTTAACTTCATTTTGGAAAGAAGGGGACTTAAATCTAAGATACTTCTGTGGTAGACGGTATGGACAAAGTTTAAGAACTTTTGTATCAATCTAAGGGTGCCTGGGTGGCTCAGGTCATGATCCCAGGGTCCTGGGACTGAACCCTGTATGGGGCTACCTGCTCGGCGGGAGGCGTGATTCTCCCTCTCCCACTCCCCCTTGCTTGTGTTCCCTCTCTCACTGTCTCTCTGTCAAATAAATAAATAAAAATCTTAAAAAAAAGAAAGAAAGAGGGCGCCTGGGTGGCTCAGTTGGTTGAGCGACTGCCTTCGGCTCAGGTCATGATCCCGGAGTCCCGGGATCGAGTCCCATATCGGACTCCCGGCTCTGCGGGAGGTCTGCTTCTCCCTCTGACCTTCTCCCCTCTCATTCTCAGTCTCTCTCTCTCTAATAAATAAATAAAAATAAAAAAGAAAGAAAGAAAGAAAGAAAGAACTGCTGTATGAATCCAAATGAGATAAGTAGAACAAATGGTCTTTAAGTATGATAACCATAAGGCAAGTTTGCAGCTCAGGACAATCCTAGTTTATGCTTACTATCCCAGTACTATTATGAATTGGTACCCTTTTGTTTCAAGGCATCCTGATTTGAAAGATAAATCATGATGACCCTTTAATTATTATGGCAGTTATTACGACCCAGTTATTATGATGTAACCTCATTAACATGAATATTTAGTTAATGAGCTCAAACCATACAATTATGTTGCAAACCAATTTGTCAACTAGGGTTTATCAGTATTTAACTATACCAAACTGTTACCTGATCATTTCAGAAACAGACATAACTGTTTTGTTGCTGTTCCTCACTACCCCTTAATGGATTCTGTTTGACAGCTATCTAGGCTAATACTTGGAACATTTGCAAATTATTTGCCAACCTTTCCCCCTCCTAAAAGTGCTATGACTACATCATTAACTAAAAGGCTGCATCCATCCAGACAAAAGTGGGAATGGGGGGATTGTTTTTAAAAAAGCAATCTGGGGGGCGCCTGGGTGGCTCAGTTGATTAAGCAACTGCCTTCTGCTCAGGTCATGATCCCGGAGTCCCGGGATCGAGTCCCACATCGGGCTCCCAGCTCCATGGGGAGTCCGCTTCTCACTCTGACCTTCTCCCCTCTCGTGCTCTCTCTCAATCTCTCTCTTTCCTAATAAAGAAATAAATAAAATCTTTAAAAAAAAAAAAAAAGCAATCTGGGGACACCTGGGTGGCTCAGTGGATTAAGCCTCTACTTCCACCTCAGGTCATGATCTCAGGATCCTGGGATCAGGCCTAATTGGGCTCTCTGCTCAGCAGGGAGCCTGCTTCCCCCCCTCTCTCTGCCTGCCTCTCTGCCTACTTGTGATCTCTGTCAAATAAATAAATAAAATCTTTAAAAATAAATAAAATAAAAATAAAAAAGCAATCTGCAGAAATGCACGGCATTAGCCATACCCCAGCACAGACACCATGACAAATCAAGGCAACTATGCAAACACACATTCTAAGATTACCTAAATCCCTCATTCTAACTTCATTCACTGTGCCTTGAGATGGGATTATTTTTTTAAGATTTTTTATTTATTTGACAAGAGAGAAAGAGATCACAAGAAGGTAGAGAGGCAGGCGGGGGAGGGGGGGAGCGGGCTCTCTGCTCAATCCCAGGAACCTGACTGAGATCATGACCTGAGCTGAAGGCAGAAGATTAACCCACTGGGCCACCCAGGTGCCCGAGATGGGATTTTTTTAAAGCTTATTATTTTTTTAGTAATATCTACACCCAACCTGGGGTTGGAACTCAGGACCTCAAAATCAAGAGTTGCATGCTCTTCTGAGCCAGCCAGGTATCCCAAGATGGGATTGTTCTTAAAGTACAAGGTTTCTTCAGAAAAGCATGAAGACAGACATAAACACCAAGACATATTATTTGAACTGCTAAAGAAATAGGCATACTCCCAAGGTACTACCTTACCTAGTTACATGTAGGTCTTTTGTGAGTAGCTTAGGAGAAATAAAAGAGTACTGGTCTAAAGGTCAGCAGACAAGTTCTGGCTTTGCCATTCCCTAGCCAACCAGTCATGTGACAGAGAAACAAAAAAAAAACATTAAATCTCAAATTCACTTTCCTGAATCATAAAATGGAAGTTACATTATCTAGTTCATTGATACCTGAAATAAGGAAAAATGTCTGTGAAAGTGGTTCTTGAGTGAAGTTCCATAAATGTGGCATTAAATAGTTTAAAATTTAAACTTTACCCTTCTCCTGTCATTACTGCTTAAAAACACAAATATAGGTAAAAAAAAAAAAAATCTGCTACAAAATCAGCCTACAGGCCTTTTTTTAAAAAATTATACTTTCAGGGGCACCTGGGTGGCTCAGTGGGTTAAAGCCTCTGCCTTCGGCTCAAGTCATGATCTCAGGGTTCTGGGATAGAGCCCCGCATCCAGTCTCTGCTCAGCGAGGAGCCTGCTTCCTCCTCTCTCTGCCTGCTTCTCTGCCTACTTGTGATCTCTCTGTCAAATAAATAAAATCTTTTAAAAAATGAAGATAAAAATAAAAATTACGCTTTCCAGGGGCACCTGGGTGGCTCGGTGGGTTAGGGCCTCTGCCTTCGCTCGGGTCATGGTCTCAGGGTCCTGGGATCGAGCCCCGCATGGGGCTCTCTGCTCAGTGGGGAGCCTGCTTCCCCCCCCCCCTCTCTGTCTGCCTCTCTGCCTGCTTGTGATCTCTCTCTCTGTGTCAGGTAAATGGGTGAAATCTTTAAAAAAAAAAAAATTACGCTTTCCCAAAAAATAAATAAATAAAAAATAAAAATTATGCTTTCAACTTCTTAAACTTTGGTAACTCATTTGTAAAATTTGGTACATTAAGTTACCAGACAAAAAATTCACTTGCTATACCAGGTGAAAGTCAGGAAATTTTTCAAATGTTTCATATTCCCTTGACCGAGCTATTAGACAATTATGAAAAGCCTGCTTGTTTCTATAAACTTTCAGTGTGTTTTCTTGTACTTATGAATCCAAATTTTGCTCAGACCATGTGTTCTACCTCATACTAGAATGCAAATTGAGACCTTTTCATATAAAGGTGAAAAGGATGCCGAGGCACGTCCACAGTAATAAGAATTACTCCCATCATCTCAGATTACAATGATTTCATTATATTCCATAGTTTGAGAAGCCAACAAAATAAACTGAAATTTGCTCACTACACACAA
>CM052804.1:38929634-38954874 GCA_028533885.1 Nasua narica
GAAAAAAAAAACTTCTAAACACAAAAGAGCATCTGCTTTAATGAGCAGAGCATCTGCATTATCCAATTCTGCTTATGTTTAGGCAGGAGAAAAAATATATACAATAAAGTTAACTCCATTAACTGAAAAAGCAGTAATAAAAATTACTGGCCTAAGTAAAGAACTGATAGCAACCTGTTTTAAACTCATTACTAAAGTTAATTTGCTGGGGTGACTGGATGGCTCAGTTGCACTTAAGCCTGGGGATCTTGGTTTCAGCTCAGGTCATGATCGGGTTGTGAGATCAAGCCCTGCACCAGACTTCTAGATGGGTGTGGAGCCTGCTTAGGATTCTCTCTCCTCCTCTCCCTGTGCCCCTCCCCCTACTCACGCGTTACTCTCACTTCTCTCTCTAAAGTAAATCTATAAAGTTAATTTACTATTTACCCATTTTTTTCCTAGCATGTATTAAGGTATTATTTCAAAACATGTCCCCACCTTTCGCTGACTACCAGAATAAAGCTAGAGATAAGGCTCTGGTGTTTTAAAAGGACAGCTCTCAAGTAAGTGACTTAGAATAGATGTGTTCCTAGTATCGATGCATTCCGAGAGAGAATGAATAATCAACAGTGACCATCAAAACTTTACTCTTGGGGCGCCTGGGTGGCTCAGTGGGTTAAAGCCTCTGCCTCCGCTCAGGTCATGATCTCAGGGTCCTGGAATCGAGCCCCGCATTGGACTCTGCTCAGCGGGGAGCCTGTTTCCCCCTCTCTCTCTGCCTACTTGTGATCTCTGTCAAGTAAATAAATAAAATCTTTAAAAAAAAAAAAACAACTTTACTCTTACCCTACATGGAGCAATCATCACAGGGAAAAGGTAAGGAAAGGACAAAGCCAGCAACTACCTCACAAACCCAAATATACTTTATGCTGACCCCCTCTAATATGAAAAATGTGAAATCTTCTCTTTTCTTTACTAGTGTGGTTCATATATATGGGAGGGTAAGACTGGGTTCAGGAATGCTAAAAGGTAATAGAATTGACTCATACAACTACAAATGTTATAAATACTATTCCTTAGACTTTGGACTTACTAAGTGATGAGAGGCTAGATTTAATCTTCAAGGGGAACAGTCCTAGCCTATCTGGAACCCACAAGTGTCCTTTTCCTGAACACAGCTTAGCTCTTACTCTAGTACCATTAAATGATCCATATATATTGATTCCAATTCCCCAGGACATAACTAAATAATGCTACAAAGAAGTATTAAGTTCAACAGAGTATGCAAAATAAGATACTGCAGAACAAGAAAAGCTGGTATTTACATCCAAGTACCCAAGACCAAATCATTCAAACTCACTTTTCCTTTCTTCCACTCCCCACACCACATACTGTTTGGTGACTAAAACTATGGGGAATTTTAGTCACCACAAACACAACTGAACTCCTGTACCCAATAAAAGAGTGGACACAGGTAGAGGCTGATTCCTGATGACTGTCTTCCTTTTCTTCCTTTCCAATAAATTCCTATCTTGTGCCCAACAGACAGTAGAGTTCCTCCCCACCTGGTAGATCCTATTTCCCTCCCACTTTCTATCCTGAAGGAGATACAACGTTTAATTAACGATGTGGCTCTCTCTAGATAGTGCTAATACTGAATAACCAATGAGGGTTTCATTAAAATTCCTCAACACCCAAATCCAAAATATTACTACTAAACCATCACTTATTTGGACGCTACAACCATGAGCTTCCAATTCAGTTTTTAAAACAAAAAAAAAAAAAAAAAAAAAAACCTTCCTCCACATCCTTTTTGGTTATCATAGCAAGTTGACTCAAAGTCTAAATTCTCAGGAACCAGAAAGCATTCAAATATAATTTCAAGTTTCCTCCCAAGAACACTAACAGATTAAGAGAGGAACCCACTGGGTGCATAAGGGGGAAGAAGGAAAAAAAACTTCCACTACCAGCACACCTACATTGTTTCATTTTTAAACACTGAAATAAAGACAAATCTGACCTTGAGCTGTACTTCCCCCATCCTATTTCCCTCCCTCTCCCAAGAATCTTGTTCAATACAAAGAGACATTTAAGGATTTACAAAATTTAGTGCACTACATCTTTCTTCAATTTGAGTTCCTGGCCTTTTTTCCTAATTTTCAAATTCCTGAATCTTAATGTATGATGATACACTGGGACTACCCCTGTGGCTATCCACATGACCAACCTGGCATTCAAGGAAAGCGAGGGCCTTACAAAACGTTTCAGAAAGTAAGTGACTTCAGTAATTACGAAAAAATCTGGAGATCGATGGCAATGGATTCCAACCTTGTCTCACCCTGGAGAGCATTTAAAGCACAGAAACCACATTTAAGAATTTGTTGTTATAATACTACAATTTAACGGATATGGGAGTAATTCAAGTACCTAGGTCCAAAATAAAGGGAGGGGGGGGCAATTTTAAAAAGAACATGAGAATGACTAAACGGACACAATGGACATTTCGATCAAGTTCTGAAAAAATGCCTAAAGAACCTAGAGGGGCAAAGAAGCAATGAACAAAGAACTGTTCAAATCTGTACACAAAGCCATTTATTTAAAATAGAAAAAAGAAAATAGGATCTGCCGAGATGTCCTATGTTCAAAATCCAAAAACCCAAGCGTCGGGTGAATGCTTGGGATAGTTTAAGATCCTCAATGAAGTACAACAAATCACGCATTCCAAACCCGGGGAGTGACCAAAATACAGTTACGTTATCTGAAATAACTTTTATTTTCCCACAGGTCTTTCCATTTATTATAATGGTGCATGTAAATAGGAAAAATCAACATTTTTATAAACTGGTAAACTGAGGCACGGGCATTTGAGGGATTGAGAGTCATGGTCTCCTTGTTCCCTGTTCAAAGCTCTATCCACCAGAACCCCCAACTAACGGTGCCAGAAAATGATTACAAGAACTTCGAGCTCTCCAGGATAAGGCCCAGGAAAGGGCTCGTGAGGTTTTTCTACCCCCCCTCCAGAAGAAGGCGAGATTGAATGTAAAGCCTAAAAAACCCTTAACACAAGGTGTGTCGGCCTACAGAAAGGAAATCCGATCGCAGCATCTCAGCTGGCCTCCGCTCACGGATGAACTGCAGTGATTCCCACTCTGTCCTTCCCCAACCCTCATCCAAAACCGCCCTCCACCACAAACCCAACGCAGCCCTCCGGCGCAAGGATTCTCCTTTGTGAGACTCCAGAGCCGCCGCCCCACACTGGGCCTCCGGGGACAAGCCACCGCCCCCACCCGCCATATTTCTCTGAAAGGCGCCCGCGCTGCAGCTCCTGGTGCTACTCTCCCCCATGTGGCGGGTGTTTTTTCCCCCCACCACCCCACCCAATTGTTCTCCACATCCCAAGATGGCCCAGAAGCTCCCCTGGGGATCGCTCGCCCGGAGATAGCACCCGCCATCTCCTCCCCCTCCCCCGCCCCGGGACTCGCCCTCCCCCCAGCCGCCATTTTACAACCAACTCCTCCACCCTTTCGTCTTGGCCTCCTGGCCCGTGAGTGTCTGCAGCAGAGGACGCCAAAAGGATCAAATTCCCGGGCCTGGGGTCTCCCGCCGCCCCGGGAGCCCACAGGCCATTTCCTACTTTCCCAATCCACGTCCCCGGCCAAGCTCGGAGACGATGCCGCCATTTTGTCTCCTGCTCCCGGCCTCTGTGGGCGGCGGCAGAGGGTCCGAGAATTCCAGCCCCCGTATGCCCCCCCAACTCACCGTCGTATCGCTCAGCCTGCTCGGCCAGCTTCGCCTGGTACACCAGATCCTCCCGATCATCCATAGCGGCAGCGGCTCCGGCAGGGTCTGCGCGACGGATGGAAGCGGATAGCGTCTCCGACTCTCTCAGCCTCTCGCTCCGTGTCCGGGCAGCAAAAATGGCGGCGCCTCAATCCGGGACTTCCGCCTGCGCACGCGGACAACTGCTCAGCTCTATGGCAACCGCTCCTTGGCAACTGGCGCGGGGGGCGGGTCCGGGAGCTCAGAGCCCGAAGAGGCTGGAACCAGCCTGGTGTCCCTCCTCCAGGGGTTCCGAGGGCGTTGGAGGGCTGAGGCGGGAACTGCGACCGCTGGGAGGGAGAGGGCGGGGGTGGAGGTGGGGGGAACCGCCTGAACCGCGCCTGAAGTGAGTGAGCGACGGATCCTGAGCTATGCGGAGGGCCCAAGCCGAGACCTGCGGGCAGAGAAGGCACTAACGGTTTTTGTAATGGCAGGCCTTCCTCACTGAAACCAACTTCTTCTACCTTACCCGTTTTCTCAGCCAAGCCCAGTCCTGGGCCTTTTTCACACCCTTTTGACACAGGGTAAAGAGTGGAGGTCTGCTATAAATGGTAAGGGAAGTGGCCTCGCAGTTTTTACACCTCAAGTCACATAAAAAATATTTTGCAGTCTTTGTCTTCTCCCTTTTAGCCTTCTTTTTCACCCTAGGCCCACCATGGATAGGAACAAGGAAGTTAGGGAAGTCCAGTCTGGAGTGCAAGTTGTGAAAGAGTGGAACCAAGATCAATCGAGATTGAGGAAGAGAAATGGGAAAGAACTTGGCCTGTTTTGCTTCCCAGTGGATTCCCAGCACCTTGTACTCAATAAAGTATTGGTTGCAAAACTGGAGCTCAGCTTAGAATACAAACTATGTGGTGGGGTGTGCAGTAGATGTGGAATAAAAAGGAAGTTGGGGGCTTCTGGTAGGCTCGGTCTCTAGAGCACGCATCTCTCAATCACGAGTCCTGTAATTAAGCTTCACATTGGGCACGGACCTACTTTAAAAAAATCACTACCATCACACACACACACACACAAAATACACCTAGGTTGGAACCAAATTATGAAGAGCCTTAGATGGTAAACTAGGAAGTTTGTACCTTATTCCATGGGCAGAAAGGAGTTATGTTTCTATGATTTGCACGGAGGTTACCGTCATAGATACACTTTGAAAAGATTAATAAAGATGGCACAGCAGGCTTTGCAGAGCCGCAGCCCCAGAGCCACCTGTGCTGCCCAGTCGTGGACAATGCCACCGTGTCCTTCGACAAGGCTCTGGATGGGGAGCCCTTGGGCCGCCTCTCCTTCAAACTATCTGCAGACAAAGTGCCAAAGACAGCGGAAAACGTTCACGTTCTGAGCACTGGGGAGAAAGGATTTCTTTATAAAGATTCGTGCTTCCACAGGACTATTTGGGTTGTATGTGCCAAGATGGTGACTTGACACATCAACGGCAGTGGTAGCAAGTCCATCTGTGAGGAGATATTGGATGATGAAAATTTCATCCTGAAGTATACGGGTTCTGGCTTCTGTGTGTGGCAAATGCAGGACCCAACACAAAGTTTTTCATCTGCACTGCCAAGATTGAGAGATTGGATGGATGGCAAGCATGTGGTCTTTGGCAAGGTGAAAGGGGGCATGAATATCGTGGAAGCCATGGAGAGCTTTGGGTACAGAAATGGGAACATCAGCAAGAAGATCTCCATTGCAGACTGTGGACAAATCTAATAAATTTGACGTGTGTTTTAACTACCACACCATTCCTTCTGTAGCTCAGGAAAGCACTTCTTCCACACCCATCTGGTCGAAATACCCTATCATCATTGTGCTCTCACTGCAGTTCTATGGATTACAGATTTTCCTTACTCCCCTCCAAGTCTAGCTGGATGGAATAGTTATATTTATGATTATGAAATAAAAACTAAACAAAAAAGATTGCATAGCCATGATGAAAGAAGAGATTAAACCATCAGGCTAACAAAAATACAGGTAATAGGTAATTACATACAGGTATATAGGTAATATATATAGGTAATTAGAAATACAGGTAAGAGGTAATAATACATGGTTGAAAATGGGAAGAAAAGGAGAAATAGGAATAGTGTTGCAGAGAAAAGCTGCAAGAGTTTGTAGCTGGGGCACCTGGCTGGCTCAGTTGATAGAGCATGTGACTCTTGATCTCAGGGTTGTGAGTTTGAGTCCCACTTTGGATGTAGAGATTACTTAAAAATTAACATCTTTAAAAAAAAAAAAAGCTGGGGCGCCTGGGTGGCTCAGTGGGTTAAAGCCTCTGCCTCCCGCTCAGGTCATGATCTCAGGGTCCTGGGATCGAGCCCCACATTGGGCTCTCTGCTCAGCAGGGAGCCTGCTTCCCCCTCTCTCTCTGCCTACTTGTGATCTCTCTGTGTCAAATAAATAAATAAAATCTTAAAAAAAAAAAAAAAGCTTATTGCTGATCAGATGTGTAGATTTTGCGAGGAGGAACAAAAATTAAAATTAACTTTCCATTCTTCCCACCCTGACTCCCTGGGATAATGAATGGTAGTACCATTGACAAAAAATAGGGTTGGTAGGGAAAGTTGCTGATGGACTCCCAAGATAGACATGAGTTCCTTTCAACAAGCACATGTTACTTCTAAGGTTCTCACAGATCACCCACATAGAAATTACCAGTATGGAACTCAAAAAGGGCACTGGCATTCCAAACTGAAAGGAGGCTGCCATGGAAGCAGCCGGAGAATGTGTGCAGGTAGAAGACCAAACAGACCTTGAAGAATACCTACTTTTTTTTTTTTTTTTAAGATTTTATTTGACAGAGAGAGAGAGAGATCACAAGTAGGCAGAGAGAGAGGGGGAAGTAGGCTCCCTGCTAAGCAGAGAGCCCAATGCGGGCTCAATCCCAGGACCCTGAGATCATGACCTGAGCCCAAGGCAGAGGCTTTAACCCACTGAGCCACCCAAGCGCCCCAAGAATACCTACTTTTTTTTTTAAGATTTTATTTATTTATTAGGAAAGAGAGAGAGTGAGAGAGAGCATGAGAAGGGAGAAGGTCAGAGTGAGAAGCGGACTCCCGATGTGGGACTCGATCCCGGGACTCCAGGATCATGACCTGAGCTGAAGGCAGTCGCTCAACCAACTGCGCCACCCAGGGGCCCCAAGAATACCTACTTTTAAGAGATACGTGAAAGCAGAGGAGCTAGTGAAGGACGCTGGGTGGCTCACTGCATTTTAAACTAAGCCTCTTTACACTTTTTTTTAAGGTTTTACTTATTTGACAGAGATCATAAGTAGGCAGAGAGGCAGGCAGAGGGAGAGGGGGAAGCAGGCTCCCTGCTGAGCAGAGCCTGATTCGGGGCTTAATCGTAGGACCCTGAGATCATGACCTGAGGGAAAGGCAGAGGCTTAACCCACTGAGCCACCCAGGCGTGCCCCCCTTTACACTTTAAACATATCAAATTTTAATGGTAAAAGTGAGCAAACACCTGGGTTCCAGTCCTAATTCTATAATATGTGCCCTTCAGCAAACATTGTATTCCTCTGTAAGTTAGGGAACTGGAGACCTTATGATAGGCTACAAAGCAAGTTTTAATAAATGTTAAAAGACTGAAATCATACAAAATATCATTTCCTATCACAATGAATTGAAACTAAAAATAAAAACTGGAAAATTAACAAATATGTGGAAATTAAATAATGCTGTTAAATAACTAATGGGGCAAAGAAGAAATCACGAGGGAAATTAAAAAACACTTTGAGGGGTCCCTGAGTGGTTCAGTCGTTAAGCATCTGCCTTCGCCTTAGGTCATGATTCCAGGGTCCTGGGATCGAGTCCCACATCAGGCTCCCTGTTCTTTGGGAAGCCTGCTTCTCCCTCTCCCTCTGCTGCTCTCCCTGCTTGTGTTTCCTCTATCGCTGTGTCTCTCTCTGTAAAATAAACAAATAAAAATCTTCAAAAAAATTAAAAAAAAATACTGTGAGATGACTAAAAGCAAAAACACAATATACCCAAACTTCTGAGATGCAGCAAAAATAGTGTAAGAGAGAAATTTATAGCTGTAAATGCCTACACTAGAAAAGAAAGATCTCAAATTAATAACCTGACTGTACACCTTAAGGAACTACAAAAATAAGAACAAACTAAACCTGAAATTAGCAGAAGGAATTGAACATAAAGATTAAAGTGGAGATAAAATAGAGAATAGAAAAAAAAAATCAACCAAAAGCTGATTCTTTGAAAAGATCAACAAAATCGAAAAACCTTTAATTAGATTGACTAAGGAAAAAAAAAGGCTCAAAATTAAAATCAAACAAGGGGCACCTGGTGGCTCAGTTGGTTGAGCATCCGACTCTTGATATCAGATCACATCATGGTCTTGGGGTGGTGGGAACTTTTATCCCACGAAGAGTCTGTTTGAGATTCTCCCTGTGCCCCCTGGACTCACTCTTGTTCTCTCTCTCTAAAATAAATAAAATCTTAAAAAAAAAAAAAAAGTAGGAGCAGCAGAGTGGCTGATTTGGGTAAGCATCTGACTCTTCGTTTTGGTTCACGTCGTGATCTCATGGGTCATGAAATGGAGCCCCACGTAGGGCTCCACACTCACCAGGAAGTCCGCTTGAAGATTGCGTCTGTCCCTCACCCTGCTCGAGCTCTCTTTCTCTCAAATTAATAAATAAATCTTTAAAAAAAAGTATAAAATCAGAAATGAAAGTGGTGACATTACTATAAACCTTACAGAAATATGGATTATGAGTATTATGAACAATGGTATGCCAGTAAACTGGATAACAAATGGACAAATCCCTAGAAACATACTGTGATACTGTGATATAGTTAAAAAACAAAACCAAACCAAAAGAAAACAAACATATTTGGGCTTTATCCTTGGTTCCTGGAACGGAGCTCCATAAACTCTTAAAACTCCCCAAGTGATTCTGGTGAGGGGCTTCTTTTGTTATTTATAATAAGCCCCTTTCTATTTTTTTTTTTAAAGATTTTATTTATTTGAGAGATTGAACATGAGAGGAGAGGAGGGGCAGAGGGAGAAAGAAAGGGAGAAGCAGACTCCCTGCTGAGCAGGGAGCCCGGCCTAGGGCCCAATCCCAGGACGCTGGGATCATAACCTGAGCTGAAATCAAGAGTCAACTTAATCAACTTAACGAACTAAGCCACCCAAGCATCTGAAAGATTGGAATTTTTAACCCTACCCACCCTACTCCTGATCTTCAGGAATGAGAGAGGCTGGGAACTGAGTTAATCACCAATGGCCAATGATTTAATCATACCTAAATAATGGAAACGCCATAAAAAAAAATGGGTTCGTTTGTTTTTTTTAAAAAAAAAAAGACTTAAAGGAGGAGCCTGAGATGGGTCTCGATCCCAGGACCGCGGATCCCAGGACCCCAGGATCTCATGTCTTGAGCTGAAGGCAGAGGATTTAACCCACTGAGCCACCCAGGCGCCCCTGAGGGAGAGAATCTTAAGCAAGCTCCATGCCCATCACGGAACCTGCCTCCGGACTCCCATCTCACAACTCTGAGATCATGATCTGAACCAAAATCAAGAGTTCTATGCTGAACTGACTGAGCCGCCCAGGCGCCCCCCAGACAATGGGGTTTAAAGAGATTCCGCATTGGTGACTATATCCACCTGCCAGGAGGTGGGTAGCATACCCTAAACTACACAGAGTTAGAAGCTCCTATGCTTGGGACCCTTCCCGAATTTACCTTATGTGCTTCTTCATCTGATTGTTTGTATTCTTTATAATAAACCCGTAAGATCAGTAAAGCGTTTCCCTGAATTCTGTAAGCTACTAGAGCAAATTATTAAACCTGAAAAATCATGATAATTCATAATTTGTAGCCAAATTGGACGGAAGCATAGATAACCTGGAGACCCACTACTTGCAATTGGCATCTGAAGTGGGGAACAGTCTTGTGGGCCTGAGTCTTATGGGTCTGTACTAACTCCGGGTAGTATCAGAATTGAATTACACTGCAGGATACCCAGTTGGCATCCACAGATAACTGGAAAATTGGTGTGGGAACCCCGCACATTTGGTATCCGAAGTGTTGTGTATAGAAACAGATCATAGCACATGAAAACTATCAAAACTCATTCAAGAAAGAAAATCTGGGGGCACCCGGCTGGCTCAGTTAGTTAAGCATCTGCCTTTGGCTCAGATCATGACCCCAGGGTCTGGGATAGAGCCCAGCGTCAGGCTCCCAGCTCAGCAGGGACTCTGCTTCTCCCTCTCCCCTACTCACGCTCACTCATGCTTTCTGTTGCTATCTCCATCTCTCTCTCAAATAAATAAAAATTTTCCAAAAAATTAAAATTAAAATAAGAAGAAAAAAAAAAGAATTAACACCAGCATTCCTGGCTGGCTCAATCAGAGGAGCATGAGGCTCTTGATCTCAGGATTGTGAGTTCGAGGCCTACATTGGGTGTAGAGATTACTAAAAAATAAAATTAAGAAAAAAAGTAGTAGAAGGGGGCGCCTGGGTGGCCCAGTGGGTTAAAGTCTCTGCCTTCAGCTCAGGTCATGATCTCAGGGTTCTGGGATCAAGCCCTGCCCTGCATCAGACTCCCTGCTTGGTGGGCAGTCTGCTTCTCTCTCTCTCCCTCTGCCCCTACCCCTGCTTGTGTGCTCTCTTTCTCTCGAATAAATAAATGTTAAAAAAAAAAAAAAAAAACGAAACACACACACACACACGAAAACAGCCCAATGCTGGGCTTGAACCCAGGAACCTGGGATCATGACTTGAGCTGAAGGGAGACTCCTAACAACTGACCCACCTTAAACTAACTCAGTAAAGTTGAAAGATACAAAATAAACACACAAAATCAGTTGTATTTTTTAATGATTTTTAATTAGAAACTTTTAATTTTATATATATATTTTTTAAAGATTTTATTTATTCATTTAACAGAGAGAGAACACAAGCAGGCAGAGAGGCAGGCAGAGGCAGAGAGAGGAGCAGGCTCCTTGCCGAGCAAGGAGCCCGATGCGGGACTCGATCCCAAGATGTCGGGATCATGACCTGAGCCGAAGGCAGCTGCTCAACCAACTGAGCCACCCAGGCGTCCCAATTTTTTATATATTTTTTTATTTTTTATTTATTTATTTTTTAAAGATTTATTTATTTATCTGAGAGAGAGAATGAGAGAGAGGGAGAAGACAGATGGAGAAGCAGACCCCCCAATGAGGAGGGAGCCCGATGTGGGACTCGATCCCAGGACTCCAGGAGCAATTTTTTATATATTTTTTAAAGATTTTACTTATTCATTTGACAGAGAGAGAGGGAGAGCACAAGCAGCAGGAGCAGCAGAGGGAGAGCAAGGCAGACTCCCCACTAAGCAGGGAGCCCGATGTGGGACTCAGTCCCGGAACCCCAAGATCATGACCTGAGCCGAAGGCAGATGCCCAACTGACTGAGTCACCCAGGTGCCCCTAATTTTTTTAATTTAAAATTTTGTTTAATTTTTAATTTTTTTTAATTTTTAATTTTTTAAGTTCCACACCCAATGTGGGGCTTGAACTCATGACCCTGAGATCCAGAGTCACATGTCCTGCCAACTGAACCAGCCAGACGCCCAAAACTTTTAATTTTTTATATACTTCTATAATGTTTGAACCTATAAAAACAAACATATGTTACTTTTATAATGAAAAAAATAACTGACAGCTACAACAAAGTATTTTTCTAGTTTCTTTTAATGTTTGTACCTGCAAGGCTGCTTCTTTCTCATTTTCGATTCCTGAGAATGACAATGGGGCTTTGTGTGACACCCACTGAATCTCTGATTCACCCAGTTCTTGGATTTGTTTCTGACAATGTCTGTATTAGAGTTCGATACAAAGCATTAAGACAAAAAATCAGTTGTATTTTTGTATAGTAGCGAATGGACAGCACGAAATGGTTCAAATGAACAGCCAGGCACCCTGAAAGATTCAGTGTTGCTAAGACAACAACACTAGAGATTTGATGCGATCCCTATCAAAAGCCCGAAGGGTTGGTTGTTGTTTTTTTTCCAGAAATGAAAATAAAGCGGCTGAATTTGCTGACCTCTAGACATCTCTTCCAGCTCAATCAAAAACATTACAACGATTAAGGTAATGGTAAAAGGTAAAAGGTAAGGTAATCTGCTTTCAGATTCCTAGAGTTCCCTGGCTCCTTATCACCTGGGAAGGGAAGCAAATTACGCAACTTCTTTAGGCCTCTTTAAGCCTCTGTTTTCTTATCTATAAAATGGGAATGATATTTTCCTCATACAAATGAGAAATAAAAGGGAGAGTCAATGAAAAGAACCTGATACGGAATGAAGGTTAGCTACATTTATTAATGTGTCTATGGTTCGAGCTTGAGCGAGAATTAGAACTTAGTGTCATAAAAAATGAATGAGGGGCATCTGGGCGGCTCAGTCAGTTAAGCAGCTGCCTTCGGCTCAGGTCATGATCTCAGGGTCCTGGGATGGGGCCCCACACTGCGCTCCCTGCGCAGCAAGGAGCCTGATTCTCCCTCTCCCTTTGCCTGCTGCTCCCCCTACTTGTACTCTCTCTCTCTCTCTCTCTGTCACCACCACCACCACCACCAACAAAACCCAAATAAAAATAAAGTTTAAAAACAAATGAGAGGGGTGCCTGGGTGGCTCAGTGGGTTAAAGCCTCTGCCTTCGGCTCAGGTCATGATCTCAGGGTCCTGGGATCGAGCCCCGCATCGGGCTCTCTGCTCAACGGGGAGCCTGCTTCCCCCTCTCTCTCTGCCTGCCTCTCTGCCTACTTGTGATCTCTCTCTCTCTCTCTCTGTCGAATAAATAAAGTCTTTTAAAAAAATGAGAAGCGTTCAAAAACTAGGAGGTTGTCAGCCATATTAATTTCTACAGAGACATCAAGATAAGCCATGACGAAAAGCCACTGGAAATAGCAATTAGGTCACAAGCAACCTTCAAGAGCAGTTTTGAAGGGACGTTGGAGGCCAGACTGCATTTTGACTGAAGCACAAAGGAGGCAAGAAAGTGGGAAGAGTAAGCATGGAGTTCTCTTGAGAAGAATAGCAGTGTCGAGGTAGAGAGTGGTCAGTTCAGAGAAATGAGTGGCCAACAGGGGTGGCCAAGCTGGCCCACGTTTTCACAAAACGTACCTCAGCCTCCAAAGCCAGCTTTGCGGCCATGATGATGACAGGGCTGTCATGGACATGCAGAGATTTGAGGTGACCTCCTTTCAGCCACTTGGTATTCTCTCCTGTACAGCGTCTCCTGAGACCGGCCGAGGTCTGTCTGAAGGTGTCTCTCTTCCTAAGAAACTGCTGAGAAGGCAGAAATCTTAAACCGAGATTGATTCTCTGACTGTACAGCCTGTCCTCTCAACAAACAGAATGCGAGGGACAGAAATAATTGATAGGGCAACAAAAATATAAACAGAAACATTTAAAAAAATTTAAAAAATTAAAATAATAAAAAAAGAAACATTTAAAAAATTTTTTTAAAGATTTTATTTATTTATTTAACAGAGAGAGAACACAAGCAGGCAGAGAGGCAGGCAGAGGCAGAGAGAGGAGCAGGCTCCCTGCCGAGCAAGGAGCCCGATGCAGGACTCGATCCCAGGACTCTGGGATCATGACCTGAGACAAAGGCAGCTGCTCAACCAACTGAGCCACCCAGGCGTCCCCATTTTTAAAAATTTTTATCTCCGTATAGTTAACATACAGTGTTACCCCAGCTTCAGGTGTATAGTGTGATTCAACAACTCTATACATTACTCAGTGCTCATTGTGGTAAGAGCGCTCTTTATCCCCATCCCCTATTCCAACCCCCCACCTCCCCTCTGCTAAGCATCAGTTTGTTCTCTACAGTTAAGAGTGTTTTGGGGGCACCTGGGTAGCTCAGTCATTAAGCATCCAACTCTTGATCTCAGCTCAGGGCTTGATCTCAGGGCGGTGAGTCCAAACCCTGTGGATGAGTTCCACACTGGGTATGGAGCCTACTTTAAAAAAAAAAAAAAAAAAAAAAAAGAGATAGAGATTGCATATGTGATGGGGGTGGGGGGGGCATGTCAGAAGCATGCAAGAGTCCATCTCGTGACCCTGAGATCATGACCTGAGCCAAATCAAGAGTCAGATGCTTTACTGACTGAACCACTCAGGCGCCCTTAACTGTTTCATTTCTTAAATTGCACATATGAGCGAGATTATAAGGTATATGTTTCTCTCTGACTGGTTATTTTAGTTTGCATTATATTCTCTAGATCCATCCATGTTGTTGCAAGTGGCAAGATTTCATTCTTTTTTTTTTTTTTAAGATTTTATTTGAGAGAGAGTGAGTGAGAGAGAGCATGAAAGGGGAGAAGGTCAGAGGGAGAAGCCAACTCCCCATGGAGCTGGGAGCCCGATGTGGGACTCGATCCCGGGACTCCGGGATCATGACCTGAGCTGAAGGCAGTCAGGCACCCAGGAACCTGATTTCATTCTTTTTTATGGCTGAATAATATTCCATTGTGTATATATACCACATCTTCTTAGTCCATTCATCTATTGGTGGACATTTGGATTGCTTCCATAGTTTGGCTATTGTAAATAATTCTGCAATAAAAATAAGTGTGCATATAGCTTTTAAAAAATATTTTATTAGGGACACCTGGGTGGCTCAGTTGGTTGAGCAGCTTCCTTTGGCTCAGGTCATGATCCCGGTGTCTTGGGATCGAGTCCCGCATCGGGCTCCTTGCTCTGCAGGGAGCCTGCTCCTCTCTCTGCCTCTGCCTGCCTCTCTGCCTGCTTGTGTTCTCTCTCTGTTAAATAATAAATAAAATCTTTAAAAAAAAATATTTTATTAATTTTTTTCAAGAGAGAGTGAGCAAGGAAGAATGAGGGGGTTGGGGAGGCGCAGAGGGAGAAGCAGACTCCCCGCTGAGCAGGGAACCTGATTCAGGACTCAATCCCCGGACCCAGGGTTCATGACCTGAACCAAAGGCAGACATGTAAATGACTGAGCCACCCGGGTGCCCTGCATATATCTTTTTAAATTAGTGTTTTGGTATTCTTTGGGTAAATAACTGGTAGTGGAATTACTAGATCACATGGTAGTTCTAATTTTAGATTTTTTGAGGAAGATTCATACTGTTTTTCACAGTGGCTGCACCAATTTTGCATTCCCGACAGTATAAGGGGTTTTTTTTTTCTCCACCTCCTCTCCAACACTCATTGTTTCTTATGTTTTTGATTTTAGGCATTCTCACAGTTGTGAGTTGATACTTCATTGTGGTTTTGATTTGAATTTCCATGATGACTGATGTTGAACATCTTGTCATGTGTCTGTTGGCCATCTGTCTTCTTTGAAGAAATGTCTGTTCATGTCTTGTGCCCATCTTTTAATTGGATTATTTGGGGGGGTTTTTTGGTGTTGGGTTATATAAGTTATTTATATATTTTGGATACTAATCCTTTATTGGATATGTCATTTGTGAATATCTTCTCCCATTCAATAGATTGTTTATTTTGATGGTTGGTGGTTACACACGAACTTTGCATTTTGATGTAGTCCCAATAGTTTATTTTTGCTTTTATTCCCCTTGCCTCAGTAGACATATCTAGAACATTGTTGCTATGGCCGATGTCAGATAAATTACCACCTATGCTCTCTTACTAGGACTTTTGTGGTTCCATACAAATTTTAGGATTATTCTAGTTCTGGGATGCCTGGGTGGCTCAGTCTGTTAGGCATCTGCCTTTAGCTCACTTCATGATCCCAGGGTCCTGGGATCAAGTCTACATCTGGCTCCTTGCTTGGGGGTTGGGAGGTAGGGAGGGACCCTGCTTCTCCCTCTTCCACCACTCCCCCTGGTTGTGCATGCTCTCTCTCTCTCTAATAAAATATTTTTAAAAAATTCATTATAAGATTATTCTAGTTCTGTGAAAAACACTGTTGGTATTTTGATAGAGATTGTATTAAATCCCTAGATTGCGGGGCCCCTGGGTGGCGCAGTTGGTTGGGCAACTGCCTTCGGCTCAGGTCATGATCCCGGAGTCCCCGGATCGAGTCCCACATCGGGCTCCCGGCTCCATGGGGAGTCCGCTTCTCACTCTGACCTTCTCCCTTCTCATGCTCTCTCTCACTCTCTCTCTTTCCTAATAAGTAAATAAATAAAATCTTTAAAAAAAAAATCCAAAAAATCCCTAGATTGCTTTGGGTAGTATGGACATTTTTTTTTTTTTAAGATTTTATTTACTTATTTTAACAGAGAGAGAACACAAGCATGCAGAGAGGCAGGCAAAGGCAGAGGGAGGAGCAGGCTCCCTGCCGAGCAAGGAGCCCAATGCGGGACTCGATCCCAGGACGCTGGGATCATGACCTGAGACGAAGGCAGCCGCTCAACCAACTGAGCCACCCAGGCATCCCTGGGTAGTATGGACATTTTAACAATATTTGTTCTTCCAATCCATGAGCATGGAATATCTTGCCACTTCTTTGTGTTGTCTTCAATTTCTTTCATCAGTGTTTTATAGTTTTCAGAGTATAGGTTTTTCATCTCCTTGGTTGAGTTTATCCCTAGGTATTTTATTATTTTTGGTGCAATTATACATGGAATTGTTTTCTTTTTTTTTTAAGATTTATTTATTTGACAGAGAGAGAGAGATCACAAGTAGGCGGAGAGGCAGGCAGAGAGAGAGGAGGAAGCAGGCTCCCTGCTGAGCAGAGAGGCCAGTGTGGGGATCGATACCAGGGCCCTGAGATCATGACCAGAGCTGATGGCAGAGGCTTTAACCCACTAAGCCAACCAGGCACCCCTGCAATTGTTTTCTTAATTTCTCTTTCTACTACTTTATTATTAGTGTGTAGAAATGCAATGGATTTCTGTACATTGATTCTGTATCCTGTGACCTTACTGAATTCACTTATCAATTCTAGTAGTTCTTAGTGTCTTGGAGTCTTTAGGGTTTTCTATATATAGTATCATGTCTTCTGTAAATAAAATTTTTTAAAGGTTATTTATTTCTTTATTTCGGGGGGAGGGGCCGAGGGAGAGGGAAAAAATCTCAAGCAGCCTTCACACTGAGCACAGAGCCCAAAGTGCGGCTTGATCCCACAACCCAGCAACCATGACCTGAGTTGAAACCAAGAGTTAGTTTCTTAATCGACTGAGCCACCCAAGAGCCTAAATATCGAAAGTTTAAAAGTGGGAAGTACAGGCACCTAGATGGCTCAGTCAGTTAAGTCTGTAACGTGATTTCAGCTCAGGTCTTGATCTCAGGGTTGTGAGTGCAAGTCCTATGTTGGACTCCATGCTGGGCATGAAGCCTATTTAAAAATAAACAAACAAACAAACAAACAAATAAAGATGGGAAGTGAAGTCTGTGTCTCAATTGTCCGTCAGTATATGTTTTGTGCCCTAGTCTCTTTTTAAAAAAGATTTTATTCACTTATTTGACACAGAGAGAGAGTACAAGCAGGGAGAGCAGCAGAGGGAGAGGGAGAAGCAGGCTCCCTGCTCGTGGGACTCAATCCCAGGACTGTGGGATCATGACGGGACCTGAAAGCAGATGCTTAACCCACTGAGCCACCCAGGCTTCCCACCTTACCATCTTTAAAATAGGTTTTGGGGGTATCACTGAAATCCTTGGAGTACTTTACAAAATCTTTCTTTTGGTATTTACGTGCCCTCAAGTTCCGGTGTTGATACTGCTTGAAGACATCATTCGCTGTATTAAGAAGTGCTTTTAGGGGCGCCTGGGTGGCTCAGTGGATTAAAACCTCTGCCTTTGGCTCTGGTCATGATCTCAGGGTCCTGGGATTGAGCCCCACATCAGGCTCTCTGCTCAGCAGGGAGCCTGCTTCCCCCTCTCTCTCTGCCTGCCTCTCTGCCTACTTGTGATCTCTCTCTCTCTCTCTGTCGAACAAATAAATAAAATTTTAAAAAATAAAATAAAATGCAATTCAACACTTTGTTAAAAAAAAAAGTGCTTTTATTACACTAGCTATATCCTTGTCTGCAGAAACCTCACTCTGCCATTGATCTTTTTTTTTTTTTTAAGATTTTATTTATTCATTTGAGAGACAGAGAAAGTGAGAGAGTGCATGAGAGGAGAGAAGGTCAGAGGAAGAAGCAGACTCCCGGTGGATCTGGGACCCCGATGTGGGACTCGATCCCAGAACTCAAGGATCATGACCTGAGCCAAAGGCAGCTGCTCAACCAACTGAGCCACCCAGGCATCCTGCCATTGATCTTATCTGGGATCTTACCAAGAATCGGTTTAAGTGCTCATGTCTTTTCTTTAGATCCTGGAATTCTGGCTCTGGTTGTTCCATAATACCCTCTTCCACATCATCAGCCACCATTTGAACCTTCTTTTCCCTCTGCCTGCCACTCCCCCTGCTCGTGCTCTCTCTCTAATAAAGAAATAAAATCGTAAAAAGAAAGATGGCAGGGCAATAAATGTGTTCGTGAATGCCAACTCTTCAGTTCATCAAACCAACTTGATACTTCAGACCTTCAAAGCTGTGGCCTGAAAGTTGTGTAGGTTAAGAGATGTATTTCTCGGTGGCAGTACTGAACTGGATTTATCTATAAATTTTAAAGTTTGATTGTAAAAATTATCAGTCCCTCCTAAAAGGCATCTAATCCAGGATGTTAAATGGGATTATTGTCATTTTATTTTATTTTTTTAAATTTATTTATTTGACAGAGAGAGAGACAAAGAGAGCACAAGCAGGAAGAGTGGGAGAGGGAGAAGCAGGCTCCCCTCTGAGCAAGGGGTCCAATGCAGGGCTCGATCCCACCATCCTGGGATCATGACCCTAGCTGAAGGCAGATGCTTAACCAACTGAGCCACCCAGATGCCCCGGATTATTGCCACTTTATAACATATTTTTGTAAAATGTAGCTTAATCATCATCTCACACTGAAAATTTTGCATCACTTTTGCTATTTTCATTCTTTTTTTTTTTAAGTTTATTTATTTATTTATTTGACAGGGAGAGATCACAAGTAGGCAGAGAGGCAGGCATAGAGAGAGGAGGAAGCAGGCTTCCTGCTGAGCAGAGAGCCCAAGACAGGGCTTGATCCCAGGCCCTGAGATCATGAGCCAAAGGCAGAGGCTTTAACCCACTGAGCCACCCAGGCGCCCCAGCTATTTTCATTCTTTTAAGAATTAGAAGCCAAAAGAATTTATGCCTTTATGTATCATTATATAACATTTCTTTTTTAATTTTTTTCATTATATAACATTTCTTAAAAGAATTGTAAATATTTGTGTTCATTTGACATTTTAACTTGAAAGCCATATGCTGGGTCGCCTGAGTGGCTCAGTTAGTTAGGCATCCGCCTTTGGCTCAGGTCATGATCCCAGGGTCCTGAGATCAAGTCCCACATTGAGCTCCTTGCCCAGCAGGGAGCCTGCTTCTCCCTCTCCCTGCTATTCCCCCCCCCTGCTTGTGCTCTCTTTCTCCGGCAAATACATAAATAAAATCTTAAAAATAAATAAATAAACTTTGAAAGTGGTATGCTGCAAGATAATGTATTTAACAATATTTAGGGCGCCTGGGTGGCTCAGTTGGTTGGGCGACTGCCTTCGGTTCGGGTCATGGTCCCGGAGTCCTGGGATCGAGTCCCATATCGGACTCCCTGCTCTGCGGGAAGTCTGCTTCTCCCTCTGACCTTCTCCCCTCTCATTCTCAGTCTCTCTCTCTCTCTAATAAAAAAAAAAAAAAATCTTTAAAAAAAACACAATATTTGGTGGCAAATATTCAATAAATAGTTTACCTCTGTTAAAAATATAGTGAAAGTTTTACTTTTTCCTGACCAATTGGGATGCCTTTCATTTCTTTTCCTTTTTCTTGTTTGATTTCTGTGGCTAGGACTTCCAGTACTATGTCGAATAAAAAAGCAGAAGCATTTCTGATATAGCATCTGAGGCTATAAACAGATATAAAAAATCACGGTGCACAGGGTGCTGGCTGGCTTAGTTCATAGAACTTGTGACTTTTGATCTCAGGGTGAGGAGTTGGAACCCCACGTTGGAGAGACTACTTAAAAATAAGAAAATCATGGGGCACCTGGGTGGCTCAGTGGGTTAAGGCCTCTGCCTTCAGCTCAGGTCATGATCTCAGGGTCCTGGGATCGAGCCCCACATCGGGCTCTCTGCTCAGCGGGGATCCTGCTTCCCCCTCTCTCTCTACCTGCCTCTCTGCCTACTTGTGATCTCTCTCTCTCTCTCTCCATCAAATAAATAAATAAAATTAAAAAAAAATAAGAAAATCATGGTGCCGTGTTGAGGTGGCTCTCACAGTAAGGTACTGCTCTTCTCACAGCTGCTGTGTTAAGGAGTACTTCCTGCTCCATTGAAAATCCCTTAAAACAATCACCAGGTCATTAAATCACGCCCTTACTTATGACTCTCCCAACCTTATTGAAAAATTTCCTTTAATGGAAACAAGACCTCACTTGACCTGTCTTGAGTAAAGTATCCATACATGGTAGTGTACTAAGCACTACAAGAAGGAAATAGGACATAAAAAAAATATGATGAGTCATTGCCTCCAGGAGCTTGCAGTTTAGTTTAGTTGTTTTTTTTTTTTGTTGTTAAGCTGTCATTGTGTTTTTATTTGTAAAGATGGTCTAATTATTTTATTTTAAATCTCTTGAATTTGTTTAAAATTTTAAAATATGTATTACCTTCACAATATAGATGTATGTATGAAGAGACACATGAAAAATTCTCACAATGTGTGATTAAGTATAAAAGCCAAGAAATAAAATCACATGTTCAGTATTAGCGCATTGTTAAAAATATAATTATACTTAGAAAACAATAAAAAATGCATTAAAAGAAGGTTAAAATCAGGGTTTTAAATACTTATTTGTCAGAGAGAGAAAGCACAAGCAGGGGGAGCAGCAGGCAGAGGGAGAAGCAGGCTCCTCGCTGAGCAGGGAGCCCGAGGCTGAACTCAATACCAGGACCCAGGGACCATGACCTAAGCTGAAGGCAGATGCCCAACCGACTGAGCCACCGAGGCGCCTCTCAAGATCCATTTTGATTTTGGTCGAGTTTATAGATTAGGGGAAAATTTGGAGTCTTTTAAAAAATAAATCTTCCCATTTAGAAATACATTTCTCTAATTTTCTTTAAGTCTCTTTGGTATGATCTTAATTATTTTGTATAGTTAGATTTATAGGGGAAAAAAAGATTTCTAAAGATCTTATGTATTTCCAATTAATTTTGTTTCCAAGTATTTAGGAGGCTGTCCATATTATAAATGGGGTTTCCTTCTGCTTTTTATTTCTGATCATCACTGCTAATATATACGAGAATTAAGGATTTTTTAATAGTTACATCCATTTGCCTCAGATTGGATTTTACTCTCACAGTCTTTATTTATTTCCTTATTTGAGAGAGAGAAAGAGAGCACGGGGTGGAGGGGGCAGAGGGAGAGGAAGAATCTCCAGCAAACTCTCCAGCAAACCCCATCCCAGTGAGGGGCTCTATCTCAAAATCCTGAGATCATTACCTGAGCCAAAATCAAGAACCAGTCACTTAACCAACTGAGCAACTCAAGTGCTCTTATTCTAATAGTTTTTCAGTTAATTGGCTTGGCTTTCCGGAGTACACTGCTGAAAATTTTGTCTCTACCTTTGTTATATATATCCTATTTAATTCTCATTTCTCCATATCTATGGAGCTTCAGAGAAATACTGAATAAGAGATCAAAATGGGCATTTATTGTTCAATTCCATATTTTAATGAAAATGTCCAACATTTCACCACAAAGAGTAATGTTTTCTATTGGTTTATTGGTTTCTGAGAAATAGTTGTTGTTGTCTTGGTTTTGTTTTTTCTGGAACTCACTACCCTGACATCAAGACCTGAGTTGAGATCAAGAGTATGTCCCTTTTTTTTTTTAAAGATTTTATTTATTTATTCGATACAGAGAGAGAGATCACAAGTAGGCAGAGAGGCAGGAGGAGAGAGAGGAGGAAACAGGCTCCCTGCTGAGCAGAGAGCCCGATGTGGGGCTCGATCCCAGAACGCTGAGATCATGACCCGAGCTGAAGGCAGCAGCTCAACCGACTGAACCACCCAGGCGCCCCCAAGAGTATACAGACTGAGCCAGCCAGAAGCCCTCGAAAGAGAAGAAGGCTCCCTGGAGCAGCCTCTCCACTGGTGAGAAAGTTTAATTGTACCGCACCCAGTTCAACAAGAGCTTTGCTGAAAGGAACAGGAGCATGAATGAGGGCATGAGGATTGTGGGCACCGCCAGCTCTTTGTGGGCATCACCGCTTTCATTCCGATTTGGGAGAAGTACTACGTGTGCCCGCACACCTTTGAAGAGGAATGGGTGGCCAAGCACACCAAGAGGATGCTCACCCTGAAAGTCAGCCGGGTTCAGGGCTTCTCAGCCAACTGAGCCTAGGACAGCAATGAGTGGAAGAACCAGGAGCCCGCCACTTACCCATCTGAGCCTCACCTCCTTCTGCCACCTCCACGCAGCTCAGCATCTTCACCGGAAACCGTGCTAATAAATGAGCAGTCTACGTGTGTGTGGGGGAAATGAGTTTAAAAAAATGAGTGTTGGGGCACCTAGCTGGCTCAGTCAGTAGAGCCTGTGGCTCTTGAGCTTGGGGTTGTGCGTTCGAGCCTCACACTGGGTGTGTAGAGATTAAGGAATATTTTTTTTAATGGGTGATGCTTTTTGGGCTTTATTTTTATGAACTATTTTTCTTTAATGAGTAAATATGGCTAATTATATTAATAGAGCTTCTAATATGGACTCATATTTATATTGCTGGGATAACTTCTCCTTAGTTATACATATACGGCAGGCTGCCAGTGACTAGCTTGCTCGGGGACCCCTGTGTAAATTTGTTGGGAGGGTTCTGAAGGGCTTCCTCTCTTGGTAGGTTATAGGCAAATGGGTTCAGCCCAGCAAGTTACTGTCTTGTTCATTCGACCCACAGGAAAATACCCACATTGATATTGTGCCGAAAGATGGTAGTACAGATGGCTCCCCTGGTCCCTCCTCTCCATTCTGCCATCTCTCCTCAGTCCTCCTGTCAAGTGCCAAGGAGAGGCTTGGGCACATGAGCAATCCACCACATCGACATCCTTCTACTTCTGTGGCTGATTCCAAACAAGATTCTGCTATTCTCCAAATCACTAGTAAAACCCATCACTTTCAGGGGTGCCTGGGTGGCTCAGTCGGTTAACTGTCTCCCTTCGACTCAAGTCATGATCCCAGGGTCCTAGGATCGAGCCCCACGTCGGACTCCCTGCTCAGTGGGGAGTCTGTTTCTCCCTCTGCCCCTCTCCCTGCTCCTTCTCTCTCTCCCTAACTCTCCCTCTCAAATAAATAAAATCCTAAAACAACAAACCATCACTTCCAAACCTCTCAAGATTCAATGATTTAGGAAGACGGAAAGATTATCTAATAAGTCGCTCGAGGACAATACTAAATGAGAGAGAAGTTAGGTCTACGCTTTATGCTACTTGCCAATTAGTTTTTAAATTTAATGAAGTAAGGTGGGGCGCCTGGGTGGCTCAGTCCTTAAGCATCTGCCTTTGGCTCCGGTCATGATCCCAGGGTCCTGGGATTGAGCCCCACATAGAGCCCCACATTGGGACTTCTCCCTCTCCCTCTGTCTGCTTCTCCCTCTGCTTGTGCGGTCTCTCTTCTCTCTCTCTCTCTCTCTGTCAAATATTAAAAAAAAAAAAATCAACTTACAGAAATACTAGTATAAAATAGGATCAAAGAACTCAGATCTCTAGAAGAAGGGGTTTTTTTAGCATTGAAAGTAAGACTTGACTATTAGAATAAATAGTAAATCCTGGGGGCGCCTGGGTGGCTCAGTGGGTTAAAGCCTCTGCCTTTGGCTCAGGCCATGATCTCAGGGTCCTGGAATCGAGCCCCACATCCGGCTCTCTGCTCAGCAGGGTGCCTGCTTCCCCACCCCTCTCTCTGCTTACCTCTCTGCCTACTTGTGATCTCTCTCTGTCAAATAAATAAATAAAATCTTAAAAAAAAATTTTTAACTATGGTAAAATACACAACAAATTTACCATCTTAACTTTTGTTTTTATAACTTCATTTTATTTCTTATTAAAAATTTTTATTGTAATTGAGCCATCTTAACCACTTTTTAAAGATCTTATTTTATTTGTTTTTAAATATTTAATTAATTTATTTATTTGAGAGAGAGGGAGAGAGAGAGCATTTGTGAGAGTGGGTAGAAGGGCAGAGGGGGATGAGAGGAACAAGCAGACTCTACACTGAGTGTGAAACCCAATGCAGGGTTCGTTCTCATGATCCTGAAATCATGACCTGAGATGAAGTCAAGAGTCAGACATCTAATCACCTGAGCCACCCAGGCGACCCTAAGATTTTTTTTTTTAAAGATTTTATTTATTTATTTGAGAGACAGAGAAAGTGAGAGAGAGTATGAGAGAGGAGGTCAGAGGAAGAAGCAGACTCCCCGCGGAGCCGGGAGCCCGATGCAGGACTCCATCCCGGAACTCAAGGATCATGACCTGAGCCGAAGGCAGTTGCTCAACCAACTGAGCCACCCAGGTGCCCTAAGATTTTTTTTTTTTAAAGAATCTCTAAACCTCATGTGGGGCTCGAACTCACAACCCCAAGATCAAGAGTCACATGCTCTATGGATTGAGCCAGCCAGGTGCCCCAAGATGTACTTTTAAATTTACTAAATTATTTTCTGAGTTGAATGATGAAAAGAAAAAACTGAATGGGAGTCCACGTTTTCCAGGTTACTCTGCTGGCAGTGTGGACAATGGGTAAACACCCTTTGGAAACTAAAATATTCAAATGTGGTGATAGCCATGACCCAGTAATCCTACTCCTGGGAATTGATGCTAAAAATAATTCAGTTGAACCAAAGGCTGCATTCATGAAGATACTTGTAATGTTTTCCTATTACTACTGTAAGAAATTACAACAGGTTTTTGACTTAAAACAACACAGATATATTATTTTATAGTTCTGGGGGATAGAGAAGTCCTAAATCCAGGTGTTATCAGGGCTATGTTCCTTCCGACGGCTCTGGCAGTGAATCTACCTTGACATTTTCAACTTCTAGAGTCAGCTTGCCTTACTAGGCTTATTGCCTTTTCTTCCATCTTCAAGGCACCTCACTGGAACCTCTGGTTCCATTGTCATATCTCCTTTTCTGACTCTTACTCGTCCTTCATCCATCTTACAAAGACACCTGTGACTGCAGAATAATCTTCCCATGTCAAGAACCTTATTCACAACTGCAAAATCCCTTGTGCCGTGTAAAGTAACATATTCACAGGTTCTAGGGATTAAGGTGTGGACATCGTTGGGGGACCATAATTTTGTATCGCACAGTATCACTAACAGATTTTGTTACTATAACCACAGCATTATTATTATACCCAACAAGATTAACATTTATTCATTCACTCATTTTTTTTTAAGATTTTATTTGCAAGAGAGAAAGA
>CM052804.1:38955374-39012404 GCA_028533885.1 Nasua narica
CTTGTGCCGTGTAAAGTAACATATTCACAGGTTCTAGGGATTAAGGTGTGGACATCGTTGGGGGACCATAATTTTGTATCGCACAGTATCACTAACAGATTTTGTTACTATAACCACAGCATTATTATTATACCCAACAAGATTAACATTTATTCATTCACTCATTTTTTTTTAAGATTTTATTTGCAAGAGAGAAAGACGGGGCACAAGCAGGGGCGAGGGGCAGAGGGAGGGGGAGAAGCAGGCTTCCCGCTGAGCAGGGAACCCAAAGCAGGGCTCAGTCCCAGAACCCTGGGATCTTGACTTGAGCTGAAAGTAGATGCTTAACCAACTGAGCCACCCAGGTGCCCCTCATTCATTTCTTTAAAATATTTTTTTAGGGGCGCCTGGGTGGCTCAGGCTTGTTATGTGTCTGTCTTCGGCTCAGGTCATGATCCTAGGGTCCTGGGATCGAGCCCCATGTTGGGCTCCCTGCTCAGCGGGAAGCCTGCTTCTCCCTCTCCCACTCTCCCTGCTTGTGTTCCCTCTCTCGCTGTCTCTCTCTCTCTCTGTCAAATAAATAAATAAAAATCTTTAAAAATAAAATAAAATATTTTTTAAGAGATCTCTACACCCAGTGTGGGGCTTGAACTCACCACTATGAGATCAAGAGCCAAATGCCCTACTGACTGAGCCAGCCAGGTGCCCCACATCCATCCATCCATCCATCCATTCATTCATTTATAAAGATTTATTTATTTGAGAGAAGGAGAGAGAGAGCATGAGCAGGGAAAGAAGCAGAGGGAGAGAGAGAATCTCAAGCAGACTCTCTGCCGAGTGCCGAGCCCAACAAGGGACTCAATCCCACGACCCTGAGATCATGACCTGAGCCTCAGGTAAGAGTTGGACACCCAACAGACTGAGTCACCCAGGTGCCCCTATTTTCTAATATCCTCTAATATTCACCCCACGTTCACTTTCTCATGGTTGTCTCAGATGGGTTTTTTTCCCCAAATTGGTTTACCTGAATGAGGATACAAACTAAATTCACAAAATATATCACTTGAAAGAGCTCTTAAGTCTCTTTTTATCCATAGCAAATCTCCCTTCCTGTCCCTTTTCTTTTTCATACCATTTATTTGAGTAGAAACTGGGCCATTTGTCTTGTAGAATATCTCACATCCTGGATTTGTTTCTTCACTTGTTGTTTGACTTGTTCCTGTATTCCTCATATTTCCTGTAGAATGATAGCTGGATTAGAGTCAGGTTCAGTCTTTTTTTAACTGAATGTCTCAGAGGTTGTGCTTGCTGCGAGCTTCCTGTTGTATCCATCAGAGACACACAATGTCTTGTTCACTTTTAATGTGGCTAACACTGACAAGAGACAAATAATAATTTTATTATACTCAGGACAATGTTTTGTTTTTTAAATGTTCTGTACCATTGAGATATAATTATTACACAATAAACGATGTTATATTAGTTTCAGGTGTACAACATAGTGATTCAGCAAGATATCACTCATTACTCACCACCATGAGTGTGGTCACCATCTGTCACCATACGGTGTTATTACATTATCTACTATATTCCCTATGCTGTGCTTTTCATTATCATAACTTGTTTCTTTTATTACTGGAAATTTATATCTCTTAGACCCCTTCACCTATTCTGTCCCCATCATCTCCTGTTGGCAACTACAAGTTTGTTTTCTGTATTTAAGAGTCTGGGTTGTTTTGTTTTTTTTTAATGTTTTATTCGCTTTTTAGATTCCATATATGAGTAAAATCATATGCTACTTATCTTTCTCCCTCTGACTTATTTCCCTTAGCATAATACTCCTAAGGTCCATCATGTTATCACAAATGGCAAGATCTCATTCTTTTTTGTGGCTGAGTAATATTCCAATATAGTGGAATAAACAATGCTGCAATAAACAAAGGGATGCACATATCTTTTCAAGTTAGTATTTTCATTTTTGGGGGGTAAATAGTGGAATTACTGGATCATATGGTATTTCTATTTTTAATTTTTTTTTAAAGATTTTATTTATTTATTTGAGAGACAGAGAAAGTGAGAGAGCGCATGAGAGGAGAGAAGGTTAGAGGAAGAAGCAAACTCCCCATGGAGCTGGGAGCCCGATGTGGGACTCGATCCCGGAACTCAAGGATCATGACCCGAGCCGAAGGCAGTGGCTCAACCAACTGAGCCACCCAGGCGCTCTCTATTTTTAATTTTTTTGAGGAAACTCCATACTGTATTCCACAGTGGCTGCACCAATTTACATTCCTACCAAGAGTGCATGAGGGTTCCTTTTCTCACATCTTCACCAACACTTGTTATTTCTTTTTTTTTTTAATATCTTATTTATTTTTAAGTAATCTCTACATCCAGTGTGGGGCTCATGACCTCAGCTCATGATCCCAAGATCAAGAGTCTCATGCTCTACCACCTGAGCCTGCCAGGCGCCCCAAAACTTGGTATTTCTTGCCGAGACAAATATTTTTATTATTTATTTATTTTTACTTATTTTTTGGAGACAAATATATTTTTTAAAGATTTTATTTATTTATTTGACAGAGAGAGAGAGATCACAAGTAGGCAGAGAGGCAGGCAGAGAGAGAGGAGGGAAGCAGGCTCTCTGCTGAGCAGAGAACCCAATGCGGGGCTCAGGGCTCCATCCCAGGACCCTGAGATCATGACCTGAGCCGAAGGCAGAGGCTTTAACCCACTGAGCCACCCAGGCGCCCCTTGGAGACAAATATTTTTAAATAACTTTATTGAGATATAATTTACATGTCATAAATCCACCTGTTTTAAGCCTAAAATTCAGTGAATTTTAGTATATTTACAGAATTATACACCCATTGCCACCATCTAATTTTACAACATTCCTGTCACACCAAAATGAAACTTTGAGCCCATTTACAGTCAGTCTCCATTTCTACTCCCAGTCCAGGCAGCCATTAATCTGCCCTTTACAGAAATAAATCATATTTTGCGTGCTCCACCATTTTGGTCTCTCTGTTAACTCTCAGTTGGTTTCTCCTCTGGATTCAGACATACTAACTGCACTGTATCTTTTTTTTTTTTTCCTTGCTCCTATTTCTCTCAAGCCCTCACTCATTTATGCTAATCAATCTTTAAGAACAGTGTCTCCAGTTTTATGCTAAATTTTCTTGTTTTGTGCATTTGGGGCCATCTTGCATTCCCCAGTAATCAGTTCTCTGCTCCCATAGATTATCAGGGCCCTGCCAGCCCACAGGGAACTGCTGTATTCCTGAGCTTTATAAAATAAGTGCCCCTCCAACACACAGTCTTAGAGGCTGGAGGCTTAGCAAGCAAAAGGGGGCTGTGTTTGGGTTTCAAACTATGCCCCCTGCAGATAGGGAAAGGCAGGAAGCAGGCCTGAGTCTTGGCCAGCAGAGCACAGGCTGGATTTCAACTCCACTCCTCCGTGCCTCACGCGTCCTTGGTTAAGGCATCACCTGCATATCCGCACGCAGCAGCACTGCTAGTAAGACTAGACATTTAGTTCTCCTTTACGGCAGGAAGTAGAGGTTTACTATTAGTCATTAATAAATATTTGCTGAGTGTTTTCCATGTGGCAATCATGGGAGGTGCTGCCGACAAAAGTGAATAAACTGGACACAACCCTGAGCTGAAGCAGCTTGCTGTCAGTCTTTTCATGCTCACTAATCTCTTCCCATGCGCCTTTCTTCTCAGTCCCCAAATCCCCGTTCCAAACACCTACTTTGGCAGATGCTGAGAATCATGCTTGGGGTGTCAGGCTGGCTCGGTGGGTGGAGCATGCGACTCTTCATCTCTGGGCCATGAGTTCAAGCCCCATGTTAGGTGTAGAAATTGCTTAAAAAAATAAAACATATTGAAAATCATGCTTGCACATGCAAAATATTCACTATTCGCATATACAATAAAATAAAATAAAGGAAAAACTATAAGGGTGTCTGGCTGGCTCAGTCTGTGGAACACGAGACTTTTTTTTTTTTTTAAAGATTTTATTTATTTGACAGAGAAAGACACAGTGAGAGAGGGAACACAAGCAGGGGGAGTGGGAGAGGGAGAAGCAGGTTTCCTACTGAGCAAGGAGCCCGATGCGGGGCCCGATCCCAGGACCCTGAGATCATGACCTGAGCCGAAGGCAGACACTTAATGACTGAGCCACCCAGGTGCCCCAGGAACACAAGACCCTTGATCTCAGGGTCATGAATTCGAATCCCCTGTTGTACTTGGAGCCTACTTAAAAAGAATAAAAAAGAAAAAGAAAAACTAAAAACATTTGGGTATTGACTTGTCTAGTGATGAGGCTTCTTAGGAATTTGTGCTTCTTTATACATTTCAGTTAAATGGTTTATGGGGTATCTTCTGGAGATTGCAAAAATTGCTCAAATCCTCACTCTCCCTGTATCTGCTCCCCTTCGCAATATGACTTTACAGCTCATCCTATGAAGAGGTGGAGTCTATTTCCTCAGTCCTTGACTCCTGGCTGGCCTTCAGACTCCCTTTGATCAATACAATGCAGTGGAATTGACATTGTGTCAGCTCTAAGGCCAGGCCTTAAGAGGCTCCGTGTGATTCTGCCTGTCAATAGCCATGAAGATCAGTCCAGACTACTCTGCTGGGTAATGGAAGATCATACGAAGCAGAGCTAAACTGTGTCAGCGGAGGGCCATCCAAGACCAGCGAGCCCCCGAGCAGAAGTTAAGTAGACCAGAACAACAGTCCAGCTGAGCCAACCCAAATTGCTAAGCTGCAGAACCGTAAGATAAATACATTATCGTGCCTTTTTGGGTGTGTGTCATCTCTATCCAACACGGGGCTCAAACTCACAACTCTTGAGTTCGAGTCGCACGCTCTACCGACTGAGCCAGCCATGCACCCCAGTGTTTTAAGCCACTAAGTATTCACATAGTTTATTTTGTAGCAAAAGCTAACGAACACAGTACATTTCTCTTTTCTTTTTAAAATATTTATGTATTTAAGTAATATCTACACCCAACATGGGCTCAAACTCATGACCCGGCCATCAAGAGTCACATGCTCTTCCGACTGAGCCAACCAAAAGCCCCGACAAAGTAACTCTTTTTTTTTTTTTAAGATTTTATTTATTTGACAGAAAGGGAGAGAGATCACCAGCAGGCAGAGAGGCAGGCAGAGAGAGAGGGGGAAGCAGGCTCCCCACTGAGCTGAGAGCCCGATTCGGGGCCTCGATCCCAGGACCCTGAGATCATGACCCGAGCCGAAGGCAGAGGCTTTAACCCACTGAACCAGCCAGGCGCCCCAAAGTAACTTTCTTATGTCCCTAGGATTATTACTAGCCACTGCTCCCACTTGGCTTTTGATGACCTATCTAGCCTATATTCTGTTTTTCTTTTTTTCTTTTGTCAAAAATACATACCCTGGGTATCTCCTGTGTGTTCAAGCAGAGCTGGGTACTGGAAATATACCGGTGAGCCATCTTGGTCTGGTAACAGGCATGCACAGGTAATTTCAGTTCAGTGTGATGTTACAACGGAAAGCATATAGAGTCAACGGAGGACATGGGACGGACACCTAACCCAAATTACAGGGTCAGGTAAGACTGGTAATTGAAGGTGAGAGAGAGGGTGAGTCAGATAGGGGGGCAAGTAGGCAGGTAAAGAAAGGTCAAGAATTTCAGTGTGGCTAGAGCCCAGAGTACAGGAGAGAGAGCAAGGACAGCTAAGGTGGGAGAGAGAAGCAGGAACTAGAACAGAAAAGACTTCTCTGTCCCTTTGCAGAAAGTTTAGATATCCTCTTGCCTATCCAATTCAACTCCTTTGTATTAGAGTAGGTTAACTGCTGTAACTATTTGACTTTAAAACATATAATAGATTTTTTTAAAAAGATTTTTAAAATTTATTTAAAACATTTTTAAAGATTTTTATTTGGTGGGGGGGGGGTCGCCTGGGTGGCTCAGTTGGTTAAGCAACTGCCTTCAGCTCAGGTCATGGTCCTGGAGTCCCGGGATGGAGTCCCACATCAGGCTCCCTGCTCCCCAGGGAGTCTGCTTCTCCCTCTGATTCTCCCCTCTCAAATAAATAAATAAAATCTTAAAAAAAAAAAAAGATCTTAAGTAATCACTACTCCCAATAGAGGCAACATGGGGCTCGAACTTACGACCCCAAGATCAAGAGTCACATGCTCCACCTACTGAGGCAGCCAGGTGCCCCCATATAACAGTTGAACAGAAGTTTATTTCTTGCTACCTGGCTGGTAACTAAGCTGGAGAGGCCCCTCTTCATGCAGTCGTTTAGGGGTCAGGTGGATGAAGTCTCTGCCCTGGTGTCAGCTCCACTCCAGCCTGATGGAAACAGAGAACATGGAGGAGCACCTGAGGGAGATTTCTATAAGCCAGGCCTGAAAGGGACGCAGGCACTTCTGCACACAATCCATTGGCTGAACTCCATCACATGGTCGTACATAACAGCAAGGGAGCCTAGTTAATGTAGTCAGGCAGTGTGCGCAGAAAAGAACATGGATTTGAATAAGTAAAATCTGCCATACGCCTTATGAGATCTACCTCCGGACCCTCTAGAGGTCACAAGATTCTGGATCAATAACCTTTGCTTTAGAAGAACAGGCCCCTCTCCCTGCTCCCACAAGCATACAACATCCTGATTGCTACTGAAAATGTGATTAAAGACAGAATTAAAGATGATCACATTCTTTCCTTTTTTTCCCAGGTATGGCAGTACTTTTTATGGCCAAAAGTGGTACCTATCAAATAGATCTCACTAAAAGGAATAGGAAATCAACTCTATGAATGTTTCAATTCTAGCTGCTAGCCCGCCAAGTTGGTGCTTTATCTTTCCATTATGATGAAATTTACCACAAATCATTCCAAACAATGTTCTCCCCCAGTTCTTGCTTATGTAAATGTTGGTTGTCGTGGCAACAAGAAGCCGGCCCTTGATCATATGGCAAAGCTTGCTAAGAAACAAGAAGCAACTAGCTGGTTCAAACATAAACCTAATCCCACAGGCATGCCTAACATGGGAAATGAGAAACTGGGGCAATTTTTTATTCAAAAGAAAAAGTGAAAGTAGAGGAAGAACTTGATTCTACTGGGAGAAAAGATGTGGCCAAAGAATTTAAATAAACCACTTCCTCTTGTTACATTCTTTTTTGGGGATGGGATCTGTCTTTCTCCTTCTTTCTTGTTATATCACAAGGCTCCTAAAAGGATTAGGCCCCAAACTCAGGCAAATTTTCTCCTTATTTCCAGCCCTTTACTATAATTTTCAGAAAGAATTCACAAAGACCTTGTCTCTATTAGCTGCATTCTTGACTTGCTGCCTCCGAGTTATTGAGACCTAAATGGCAAGATAAGAAGTAATTACTTTGATTAGTGTTTAGGATATATTAAGCTACTTACATTACAATTGGCATTTTAGGACAAAATAATTTGGATGCAATCTTGGCATTGCTGGTAATGGAATTTGGTCTTTTTGAAAGTATTGCTAAAGGCACCTGATTGGCTCAGTAGGTTAAGCGTCTACCTTCAGCTAAGGTCATAGTCCCAGAACCCTGGGATCAAGCCACACCTTGGGCTCCCTGCTCAGCAGGGAGTCTGCTTCTCCCTCTCCCTCTGCCTGCCATTTTTCCTGCTTCTGCACTCTTTAATAAATAAAATCTTTTAAAAAAGAAAAAAAGTACTCCTAAAACTAGAAATTAAAAATAAGATACAACTAGTGAGGAACCCTTATGCACTGTTGGTGGGAATGTAAACTGGTACAGCCACCGTGGAAAACCTTATGGAGTTCCCTCAAAGAGTTAAAATGGCACTACCCCATGATCCAGTAATTGTACTGCTGGGTATTTACCCAAAGAATACAAAAACACTAATTTGGGGTGGCTGGGTGGCTCAGTTGGTTGGACAACTGCCTTTGGCCCAGGTCGTGGTCCCGGAGTCCTGGGATCGAGTCCCGCATCGGGCTCCTGGCTCCACGGGGAGTCTGCTTCTCCCTCTGACCTTCTCCCCTCTCATGCTCTCTCTCAAATAAATAAATAAAATATTTAAAAAAACCCCACTAATTCCAAGAGATATATGCACCCCTATGTTTACTGCAATATTACTTAGAGTAGCCAAACTACGGAAGCAGCCCAAGAATCCATTGATTGATGAATGGATAAAGATGTGAGATATAGGGCATGTACGCACACCCACACACTGGAATATTATTCAGTCATTAAAAAAATGAAATCTTTTTTTTTAAAGATTTTATTTATTTATTTGACAAAGAGAAAGATCACAAGTAGGCAGAGCGGCAGGCAAAGAGAGAGGTGGAAGCAGACTCCCTCCTGAGCAGAGAGCCCTATATGGGGCTCAAACCCAGGACACTCAGATCATGACCTAAGCCGAAGGCAGAGGCTTAACCCACTGAGCCACCCAGGCGCCCCTAAAAAATTGAAATCTTTGCTTAAAAAAAAAAGTTAAGGGACACCTGGGTGGCTCACAGGGCTAACCGTTCACCTCTTGGTTTTGGATCAGGGCACGATCTCGCAGTCATGAGACTGAACCCAGTGTTGGGTTATGCACTCAGTGCAGAGTCTGCTTCAGATTCTTTCTCCCTCTCCCTCTGCCCCTCCCCAATCCCATGCTCATTCTCTCTCTTTCTCAAAAAAAAAAAAAAAAGGTCTGGATGCTTAAAAAAAAAAAAAAAAAAAAAAAGGAATCTTGCCATTCCCAACAACGTGGATGGAATTGGAGTATAATGCTAGCTAAAATAAGCCAGTCACATAAAGACAAATACCGTATGATTTCACTCCTATGTAGAATTTCAGAAACAAAATAAATGAACAAAGGGAAAAAAAGAGACAGACCAAAAAAACAGACTCTTAACCGTAAGAACAAACTGATGGTTACCAGATGGGAGGAGAGTGGAGGGATGGGTAAAATGGGTAAAGGTGTGTGGGGGGGTAAGAATGCACTTTTTTTTTTTTTTAAAGTTATTTCTACACTCAATGTGGGGCTTGAACTCACAATCCTGAGATCAAGAGTCACATGCTCTCTGGACTGAGACAGTCAGGCACCCCAAGAGTGCACCTGTCTTGATGAGCATTGAATAATGTATAGCACTTTTGGACACTATATCACACACCTGAAACTCATAGAGCACTATGTTTACACTGGAACTAAAATTAAAAAGATACAACCAGTGAATAATCTTCATTTGTGAATACGGGTCCCCTCTAAGTGATCCAGTCACCTCTCCTATGCAAAAGGAAAGGAACATGGCCACAGAGAAGGACCCAAACCCTTGAGACTAGGCTTTGACAAGCAACAGAAGGACATTCCTAAGTGGATTTTACTCTCATGTTAAAATGAACCTACAGTCTTTGAGCAGACACAAGACCAGGAAAACTAGAGACGGCAGCTGAGAGGTCATCGGCTGGGTCCCTGTTCCAGCACTACAAAATCTGAAGGAAACACTCTTCATTCAGTAACTATGTACTGTCTGCTGTGAGCCAGGCTCTGTGCTGGGCTCTCAAGATGGAATGAACACATCACATGTAGCTCCTGCCCTGCTAGAGCAGACTTACAGTCTAACAGAGATGGAATGAAATTACCACAGAAATATATAATCACAATATGAGATGGGCACCGTGAAGGTAAATGATGTGACTGATTATGAGAGTGAGGGATTCAGGGAAGGCATCTCGGAGGAAGTGACATTTAAACTGGAACCAAGACAGTAGATCAGAGTTGGGGAGAGGGAGGTCCTAGAATGGGCAAGGGCTTTTTCATCTGAGAAGCTGATTTGCTCCCCTCCTTTAGTAACCACTATGCCCAACATGGGGCTCGAACTCACGGCCCCCAGATCAAGAGCTGCATGCTAGAACCAGCCAGGTGCCCTTCATCTGAGAAGCTGAAAGGAAAGCCTGCCAGGAGTAAAGAATAAGAAAGGCTGAGGAAAAGGTGAGCACTTCCACATAGGTCATTCTATGGAATGCAGATTGTATTTTGTGATTAAGAGGAAGCACTAAAGAATTTTTTAAGCAAGGGAATGCCATGATCAAGTCTGCCAAGGAAGACCATCCTGGTTGCTCTCTAATGAACAGATTAGGGAAAGTGAATGGCCAGGAAGGAGGTTGTCACAGTAGTCCACACAAAAGATGGCTGCTTGGGTCACTATAAAAGAGGTACAAAGGGAGTATTTCGGAGGCAGAGCTGACAGAATTTGGTGATGACAGGGATGTGGGGAAGAGAGACGTCTATAAATGGGCAGGTAACTGGAATCTTGAGCCAAATAATCAAAGCTATTTACTGTCATGTGCAGTCATGCACAGAGAAGGGCATTCAGTGGAGTAGGCAAAAGGGGTTGTAACCCAAATCACACTCTTTTTGGCACTTAGAGAAAGGGGTGCCTTTTCTAAGTGGTTACTCACAAAAAGCTGCTGCCCACCAAGTTGTGTGTCTGGTGACCTAGACAGAACACTTACTTTCACAAATTCACCAGCGCCCCCATCGGGGTTATGGGTGTGGCTTTTGTCCTGCTACCCCTAGAATATAAGATTCACAAGGGCAAGGATCTATTCTGTAGGACCTACCACACTTAGAATTGCTATAACCTGGTCAAAACTAGTCACAGAAGCACCCAGTTAGCCCTGACAGGTAAACAGCCCGCAAGAATCCCAAAATTAATCCCAGTTAGCCCTGACAGGTAAACAGCCCGCAAAATATGAAGTCAGTTTCTCCCTTTGGTGATAACAGATGGAAGCTCGATCCTGCATCATGGAGAACACTACGGCAGCCCAAAGATATCCAACAAACAACAAACAGTATTATCCAACAAACAGTATTATACCCTTATATAGTACCCAATTCATTTTCAATCAGACTTTCCTAGCTTAAAAGAGAGAGGAGGAGCCTATTTTCATCTCAACTCAGGGTTCTACTTTCCTAGTTGTTTGTTTTTATTTATTTATTTATTTATTTATTTATTTATTTATTTTTAAAGATTTTATTTATTTGAGATAGAGACAGTGAGAGAGAGCACAAGAGGGGAGAAGGTCAGAGGGAGAAGCAGACTCCCCGTGGAGCTGGGAGCCTGATGTGGGACTCGATCCCAGGACTCTGGGATCATGACCTGAGCCGAAGGCAGTTGCTCAACCAACTGAGCCACCCAGGGGCCCAACTTTCCTAGTTTCTTTGCTGGTACTCAGAACCTTGGAGAAGCCCACCTGGGTCACCACAGCTTGAAATGAAGCTAGAAACTCTATAAAATTTTCCCAAAGTAAACAGAGGAGGCTTTGAACAAGTCAACCTCCACATGTCTCATATACAACTATTCTCCCTCCCACTCCCAGAAGGCTAAATGTCCAGAAGTCTCCCCCATTTGAAGTGAGAGCACAGAAAAAGTCTGTCCAAGTCAGTTTACCTTTGACCATTTAGTCAATATTCTAGAGCTCACTTTTCTAGGATTAATGCAGATCTCAAATCTAAGAAAATCAGAACCACCACAGAAATATTGGAAGTGTCCCCTTGACTAAAAGCCTGACTAAATGAGCCTCAGTGCTCATTTTTGTTTGCTCTCATCCTATATCCCTAGAGAACCCTCAAGCATGGCTCTTTTTATGAACTTCATTTTTTATTTAACGATTTCATTTATTTGAGAGAGAGAACAGTAGTGGGAAGGGGCAGAGGTGAGAGAGAGGGAGGACAGAGTGGGGAAGAGAGAGAGAGAGAGAGAGAGGGAAACAGAGAGAGAAGCAGATTCCTGGCTGAGCAGGAAACCCCATGTGGGGCTCAATCCCAGGACCCTGAGACTATGACCTGATACTTAACCGAGCCACACCCAGGTGCTCTATTTTTTTCAAGATTTATTTGGGACGGCAGAGGGAGAGGGAAAGAATCTCAAGCAGACTCCTCGCTGAGTGCAGAGCCTGACAGGAGGCTCAATCCCACAACTCCAAGATCATGACCCAAGCCAAAACTCAAAGTCAGACGCTCAGCTGACTGAGCCGCCCAAGTGCCCCTGAACCTCACTTCTTGATGGTTAGCTCCTGTTTGCCCTCCACCTATTTCTTTTTATCTTCAGAGTATGCATGGCAATAGAGGTCCAAATACTTAGCCTCCTCCTGCCAAACTTAAGAGGCCTATTTTCGCGTTTTCTTCTATGGAGGAGGCTTCTCTCTTCATATCTGTAAGAGGAATAGAATTTAATCTGAAAATCAGGGTCATAAATACAAGAGTCAGTATGATTATTCAAGGTTATGTGAAGGAACCCCAACACTCAACATATTAAAACAAGATTTTAACACTTTATTTTTATCGATAAAAAGTTGAAACATACTTAAATCACCTTGGTGTTAAGCTTGCGTATGCCAAAGTTGGCTCCGTTTGGAGGAGATTCCTTTATTTAACTCTGGGTTAATAATCTGCTATGTCTACAGCAGTAATGAGATGTTTTATTTTGGGGCCAAAGCAGAATACTGTATAAGTAACTGGCAAAGCTTGTTCTTTTCATTTCATTTGTTAAAAGCAATATCTACGACCAACATGGGGCTTGAACTCAAGGTCAAGAATTGCATGGTTTGACTGAGCCAGCCAGGCTCCCCTGTCCTTTTCATTTTAAAACTTCACCACCCGTAGGACACAAAACAAGAATATAATGTCAACCTTTTAGGTACATATAGTGTCACAATGTGTGTGTCTCTACGAGAAACGATGGGAAGAACATAATGTCTAACCTTTTATTTACTAAATTATCTATTCTGAAAATGTGCTACTTACATAAAAAAGGAGTAATTACATTGTATTATCTACACTAACATTCTGAAAACATATTATATAACACCTAAATTTCTCATTTGCTTTATAAAGCCCCCTACCATATCCTTATTTTCTTTACACCCACATATAACCATTTTTGGACAAATCTGATGTTCTCTGTCCACATTATTCCAGCTTTTTGATCATTACATAATCACTCTTACATTCATCTCAAATCAACTTATTTCATGACTTCTGGAGACCCTTCAAAATATCACCAATGATTAACCTCATCTTTAAGGAGTACCTACAGATTATGTATAATTGCTTCTTTATCTGATTATATGATTGTTTGCAGGAGGTTGAATGCACACACCTCTTATTCCCTAAGCATAAAAGCTTTAGCTCTTTTGTGAAAAATATTCAAAGATTACTTTCTTCAAAAGATCACCAAGCCAAACATTTGGCCATATTTTTATTTACTACATATACTATAAACATATACAATACATGCTACAAAAAAACATTTTTTTAAAATTTAACTGTCAAGAAAGTGTATAGTGTTATAATACAATGGCACATGTTCATATTTTATTTCAAATTGGTTTGCTTACCACCCATTTCAAACCATTAATAGTGAAATGTTACTTAAGGATAATTAAAAATTATCTATTTGCATTATTAACAATAAACAATTCCAACAAATTAATAAGAATTAACCATGTCAAATATTAGTATCCAAAAACTGGGCTTTTGCAGAAATGATTATATAAAATATAGCAGCCAATTACAGTTTACTTTGCTCTGTGACAATGTACATATGCACTTGAATAGGATTCCAGCATTTGCTTTTGGAAGATACTTATTAGAAGTCCTTTGATTAAGGTCCAACAACTGCCACACCCAGCCAAATCCAAACCAAAAGTTCATATAATGGCTTCGGACAACTGATCATTGAAAAATTCTTATGATTTGGGTATAGTTGAATGTTCCACTAATATTACACATGATAAAAAGAGACATTACAAGCCAATATCAAAGTCAAAGGCAAAAGAAAATACAAACATTCAAATCAATTTATGACAAAGTTTTTCCACAAGTATTTTAGATGTCATACTTTCAGGAAAACAAGATTTTCATGTGTATTTGGATTTGGATTTTACAGTATCTCTGCTCCAACTGAAAATTTAAGAGTAGTCAGATGGAATTAAGTCTAGTATTGCAAATCTGTTCATTTAATATTACTGAGCACCCACTATGTGCATTGCACTGTGCTAACTTTAAAAAGTTGAATATTAATGTCTTTATCAAGCATTACCTTAGTGTGAGGTAAAAATACAGTAAATTAGCGTCAACTCATTAGTTTGCTTGTGGTATGTAATCCTGTGTCAGCTGGCTTCCCTGTGCCATATAAAGAGCTTCTGCATACCCCTCATTCATTCACACAAACACCTGCATACCGACTATGCCAAGCATTGTGCTGGTCACTGGGATGCCATGATTTGGTATATGTTCAAAGAATGCATATTAATCAGAACCTATGTAAAAACAATTAGAAAGATACATTACTTTTCTAAAATGAGGCCCAAAGCAAAATACAAGGTGTTTCCATGGGTCACATCACACCACAGACCAGTAAGTGCCTTCCTAGACTGGGAACTAACTTTGAAGGTTTCATATTGTAGTCTAAATAGCCTAGATCATTTTCTGGTCTCAGAAGTCTATTCTTTGGAGCACCTGACCCCATATACACCATTCTATACTTAAAAAGATTTGTAAACTAAACTGGAACATAAAGAAAAAGAGCCAAAAATGAAGGCAGTTGATAATGTAATGCACTTCAAGCACTATCCTGGTCATGTAAAATGAATAATACCTCAGTAATTCGTGATTGGTTCAAATGTTTTCCAAAGCGCTAACCCTACCCCAAACTCACGTAATTTTAAATTGACTTTTATACAAGTTGTATATAAAGCAAAGGGCAGAATTTGGCCCTACAACCATCTATGGAATAGTCTTAAGTGATTGGTCCTTCCACTCTAAGCAAGTAGAAGCTAAGAATTTCAAAGAGTCCTGTAATAGGATACTGGCACTCAGGCGAAATGGCCCTGCTGGATCCCATTAGCCAGGAGTCTGCTTAGCTGTGGTAGCAGTGTGAACCTACTATGACCCCTTGAGGGAAGGCAGAAAGCTGGGAGCTTGGGTGTCCACTCAGTGAATCCAATACTGGTTTAAAGCTATGCACTGAATAAAGTGCTCTGCACATCTGCTTGTCATCTGGAATGGAAACAAACACTTCTCTTGAGAATGAATCTATTTGTAGGTTTGGGGGAAAAGAATGACAAGGATTTAAAGAATCCCAGGAAAAAGTACGAAGCATTGACTAGAAAGGAAGACAAATGCCTCTAGTAGTGTCCTCAGAAAGCTCAGGATTTGAACTGTCAGAATGAGTCATACAGTGGTCATGTTCTATAAACGAAAAAGCAATCCCACGGGGTACTTACTATTCACATGGTGCAAGATTACTTCATGGGGGTGAAAGGGAACAGTCTATTGCCATTTGATAGCATCGTTTCAAAATGAAAACAAAACCATCGATTAAGTCAGGGTAAGCAACGTGCAATATTCCTCTCCTGTCCATCAGTTTTCCACAGGTTGATTTGGACTACCTGAGGGAAAGGAGGCAAAATATCCATCCCTTCTGATAACACTCAGGCATGGCTGCTACCACCTAAAACTGCCAATTCAGAAGTTAACACACGAGCCCTCCAGTTTCGTACCCTGAAATGGTAAATGAGACTAGAGATGTAGTTCAGTCTAAAAAAGATCACAGGTAACAGAATGCTTATATAAACTAGACTGCTTTGACATCTGTAAGAAAATTGTATAGATGACAATTGGAAAAAAAAAAAAAAAGATTGTTCCCATCTGTCAGCAAAACTGTTAGTTGAGCTATACTCAGCTGAAGTCCTCATCAGGATTCTGTTGATCCAGCAGACGGACATGTGTGAATGGGAAGTGACCTCGTTTGCCATTACACTCCCCTTCCCACTGACCACTCACATTAATCTTCGTAACCTTTACCAGCTCACCGACCTGCAGGAGGAGAATAAGGAAAGCGCTTTATTTCCAGTTATGAATGCAAACTGAAAAACTCCATTCTCTGGTTAGGCATACCCTGCCCACGTGATTGCTCTAGGGCTGACATTACAGAAATGGCTATTTGCTGCCTCCCAAGCCCCAGCCACCAGACTGATTACTTGTGGTTAGTGCAGGCGTAAGGAGGGACTTTAGCAGAGCAGAAGAACAGAGAGCACAGAAAATAGAAAAGATCCTAGAAAATGACACTTTTTTGGAAATGTTTATCATCTCTGGATAAGGAATCCCAACTAGAGTGACCCAGCGTTCCTTTTCTTGGTACCCACTACTTAGGTTCCTGCTTGCCCCATAGGCTGTGGTCTAGGAGAAGAGGTCCCCTACCCTCACTGACATACAACAGCAGCACAATCCCCCAACCACCCATGTACACATATCGCTGCCTGCAACTGCTTGCAGAGCAGAAGGCAATCATGGACTGCAACTTCATTTGGTCTCAGAAAATGAAGTGTTCCTTTCACCTTCCTACCAAGGCAAGGCTTTTCCCACCTGGGCAGGTACAGGCTAAAACTCCAAAAGCCTCCACACCTTCTTCATCAAGCTCTACTTGGCAGGCCACAGTCTGCAGCTCCCCACCCCTACCCCACCGTGTACTAACAGACCTTGTGGCTTCCTCAATGCCACTTGGTCCATATTCATTAACAATAAGGAGGCATCATCTTTTTGCTCATAAATGAAAAGCTTTCCTTTGCAACATCAACTACAAAGTTTTGACAATCTAGGATATACCTCTACTCTATAAAACTTAAGACAAAATCAGTCTGATGAATGTATTCATCTTGCAGCAAAATACTGAACAATGGTGAGGTTAAGTGGTGAGATACTGGACTAAAGAACTTTATCCCTTCATTATCAACATCTGAGTTCTGAGGCTACAAGAGCTTTCTAAGCATAACTATTCATTTGGTTTCGTTAAGTTAGTAACTACTACTTACTGAACTTTCACTAAGTACTACAAAGGATTTTTTTTTTTTTTAAAGATTTCATTCATTTATTTGAGACAGAGAGAGAAAGCATGAGAGGGGAGAAGAAGGTCAGAGGGAGAAGCGGACTCCCCACGGAGCCAGGAGCCCGATATGGGACTCGATCCCAGGTCTCCGGGATCATGACCTGAGCCGAAGGCAGTTGCTTAACCAACTGACCCACCCAGGCGCCCCAGGATTTTATTTTTTAAGTAGGCTCCATGCCCAAAATGTGGCTGGAACTCAAGAGACCAAGAGTTGCATGCTCTAATGACTGAGCCAATAAGGTGCCCCTACTGTACAGAATATTTTATATAAATTATTTTCTAATCATTATAATATTCTTATAAGACAGGAATTTTTTCATTTTATACATGAGAAAACCAAGGTTCAGAGAAATTACAGATATACCTGAGGTCATACAGCCACTAGCAGGGCTGGGATTTGAGCTCAGAAGTATTAGCTCCGAAGCCAATTTATGTTCTTTCTATCACAGCAGGAACATTCAACTACTGGCCAAAGTCAACTCGAGTCTAGGACCAGGGCCTTCTGCAAAAACCAGCTTGATCTCATTCACAGGACAAACAGCTTGCCTACTGACCTGTCTATAATTTCCTAAGGAACGATCTGAAAACCGTGGAGGCCTAACATGGTTGTGGGGGTCACAGGATGCTGAGAAAAGAGAGAAACTAGAGAATATTTGACATAAAACGGGTAAGAAGAGTGAAAAAGGCAGCAGCTCAACCTGCTGATGTTGTGAAGATTAAGGCTGACGGGGTAAGGAGAGAAGGAAGGATGCTACTGCATGCCCATCCAGTCCCTACAGGCTGCTAGCACCAGGGTTCTTTATTAGCAGCAATCTTATAATTCAAAGTTCCTGACACGTCAAGATCTTCCTACTCTTCTGGGGAGAGGAAGACCAGGACCTCAAAGTGAAAATTTCCCAGCTAGTAAAAACAATCTGAAAGTTCTTCTTATACCCCCAATTCTAGTTCTCAGACTGTTTTTTTAATTTTTTTTTTTTTAAGTAAACTCTATGCCCAGTGTGGGGCTCAAACCCACAACCCCAAGCTCAAGTGCTATGCACTACCAACTTACTGGGCCAGTCAGGCACCTCACAAGTTCTGACTTTATCTTACCTGCTCCCCAGCTTTTTCCTTTTAGATTTTTATTTATTTATTTGACAGAGAGAGAGAGAAATCACAAGCAGGCAGAGAGAGAGGGGGAAGCAGGCTCCCCACTGAGCAGAAAGCCTGTTGCGGGGCTCGATCTCAGGATCCTGAGATCATGACCTGAGCAGAAGGCAGAGGCTTAACCCACTGAGCCACGCAGGCGCCCCGGAACTTTTTCTTTTTAAACTCCTGCAGTGTTGCACCAGGAACAACATTGACCTGATAACATCTGACTTACTCTGTAGTGAATTTTCCTTGTTTCTAACCTGTCAACTATCCTGACTGTCCCCCCCTTCCACCCCCCCCACGCGGCTGGAATTAATGTCATCCTGCTGCTAGTCCCTCCCTATGTTAAGGTCAATTATATCAAGTGCAGTACTTCTTTTCCCCATTTTAGTATTTATTTGTATTTTCTGTTTTTTAAAAAGGATTTGTTAACATTTATATTTTTACATATTTATCTGAGAGAGAAAGAGAGAGACAGCAAGCACCCAAAGGGAAGGGGCAGAGGGGGGAAGGGAGAGGGAAAGAATCTCGAGCAGACTCCTCGCTGAGCACAGAGCACAAAGCAGAGCTCGATCTCACAACCCTGAGACCATGACCTGAGCTGAAACCGAGTCAGACACTCATAACCGACTATGCCACCCAGGCGCCCCTGTACTTGTGGAAACACTCACGTCATGCTAAGTGCTATTCTGAAAGCTGGATCCAGAATAATGGAAGTCCCTAAACTCAAGAAAAGAGAAAAATGGTTGGGGGATGCGTGTGCTCATGTCAAAAATCTAAATTGTCTCTCATGTTAGGTTCCCCTCTAGATAGGGACAAAGGGGTCAATTTAAGAAGCTGGTTTGACAGGGCACCTGACTGGTTCAGTCAGTAGAGCATGTGACTCTTGATCTTGGGGTAGTGAGCTCAAGTCCCACACTGGGTGTAGAGCTTATTTGGGGCTGGGGTGGGGTGGGAAGCCAGTTTGACAACATCCCAGCTAATACCCCAACAGCTGCCATATCTAAATCTATCATTTTATTGATATTAAAGACACACAAAAGGTACATGAGGGAACATTCTAGAGTGCTGGAAATGTCCTATACTTTGATTTAGATAGTTATACCATACATACACACATACACGTAAACTCCCAAGCTGTATACTCAGGATTAGTACTTTTTACCAAAGGACACGTAAACTCCCAAGCTGTATACTCAGGATTAGTACTTTTTACCAAAGGATTGATTTCATATCTAAATGAAAAGATGGGGCACCTGGGTGGCTCAGTCAGGTAAGCATCTGCCTTGGGATCACGTCATGATCCCAGGGTCTTGGGATCAAGTCCGCATCAGGCCCCCTGCCCAGTGGAGAGTCTGCTTCTCCCTCTTGCTCTCTCCGGAATAAGTAAATAATATTTTTTTTAATATTTTATTTATTTATTTGACAGAGATCAATAAGTAAATAATCTTTAAAAAAATAAAATAAAATAAAACTGAAAAGATGAAAAGAAAAATTTGTTGTATTTTACCCAGATTTTCTAGGTGTTTTTTAGAAGCTGATTCTTCAGGGTGTACCTGGGTGGCTTAGTCAGTTAAGCATCCAACTCTCAATTTCAGATCAGGTCATGATATGATCTGAGTCATGGGACTGAGCCCCCCATGGGGCTCCATGCTCAGCAAGGAGTCTACTGGAGATTCTCTCTTCCTCTCCCTCTGCCCCTCCCCCTGCTCACATGTGTGCACGTGTAACTCTCTCTCTAAAATACATAAATAGATCTTAAAAAAAGATGGTTCTTTAGGATATATCCTTAAGCCCACCACTCTACTTGATACCAAAATTGGGTAGTTTAAACACTTCTCTTTTCTCTCGATGCCATATTGTCTTTATTCTTAAACATTTAAAATGCTATCCCAGGGGCGCCTGGATGGCTCAGTGGGTTAAAGCCTCTGCCTTCGGCTCAGGTCATGATCTCAGGGTCCTGGGATCGAGCCCCACATCGGACTCTCTGCTCAGCAGGAAGCCTGCTTCCCCTTCTCTCTCTCTGCCTGCCTCTCTGCCTACTTGTGATCTCTCTCCTCTCTGTCAAAAAATAAGTAAAATTCTTTTTAAAAAATGAATTAAATCGCTATCTCAAAGTGTATCCTAGAAGAGCTCTAGAAGTGAAGGGTAGGTTGAAATGTGGACTAGACCAGCCTCTTGCTGTTCCCAGTACCACAGAACCCCACCAGGCTTCTCCACAAGCAGGATGGAACTTGCTGATCTGCCTTCAGACTTTTGTTTCAGAGTTCAAAGGGAGAAACAATAGGGGTTCCTACATTGCAAGATGTCACTGGAGGGGAGGAGCATGATTTTGTACAGATTAGACCTTTGGATAACATCAGAGCCATCTCTAATGTACGTGGGTCTCTTGGTTCCACCCTACAGAGGCTCAGGAAAACCACACCATATTCTGAAATCCAAAATCTTTTTTTTAACAGTTGATTAGGTTCTTGGCAGAGAGGCCCAAACATCAGGGAGTAAAAACAAAGGCTATGCCACAACTCTGAAATGATTCTAACTTTTTTTAAATTCGATTTTTAAATAGATAGAAAAGTTGTAAGCTATCAATTTGGGCTAATTAACCTACCCAAAGTGGCCTTAAAGTACAAATACTTCGAGGAAGGGGCACCTGGGTGGCTCAGTGGGTTAAAGCCTCTGCCTTTGGCTCAGGTCATGATCTCAGGGTCCTGGGATCGAGCCCCACATCGGGCTCTCTGCTCAGGAGGGAGCCTGCTTCCCCTTCTCTCTGCCTGCCTCTCTGCCTACTTGTGATCTCTCTCTCTCTCTCTCTCTAACAAATAAATAAAATCTTAAAAAAAAAATACTTCGAGGAAGACCTTATTAAAATTAAATAACCCTTTATATCCTTTAGAGTCTTTCTCCTGAAATAGTCAAAGCACACGGAGACTCTTGGGGTCAAAAAAAGACAAATCCCAAAGGCAACATGACTATCCTTAGATCACATGAGGCCTAAGTGCTTTCACAGTTTGGAAGAATAAACGGCTGTCAAGCCTGGCGGGTGCAGGTTGGGGAAGTGCAGGAGGGGACAGGGCAGTCTGAAAACACAGGACTACGCTCAGTGCAGTTCTTTCTCCAAGTCAGAAACAAAGCGAGAATTCACACTCCTCCTCCTGGTAGGCAACAACTCAGTAACACAGAATTCCCAAGGCCAGACCAGGGTGGGGAAAGGGGGACATATATGGGTTTGAAGCTTGGCAAACTATTTCAAAGATGAAGAAAGCAAAATGGAAACCTGCCCCAGAAATGCTATAATCTTAAGATACAAACAAATGTACTGCAGTGAGTGTAGTAGTAACGGTAGTTCTGACACTACTAATTTCAAAATTCAAGTTACAGATGGGAAAAAAATCCTAATTTGCCTATCAATGAACAAGAAAGACCTTATTAAGGATTTGAAGCACAAGGCAGTTAACCTTTCTTTTTATGAGGCAGAGCTTACTACCACCTTGTAAAGAAGAGACAGTGAGGACTCTCACTGAAGTACTGTTATATTGCCCAGATTCTCAGCTTCCTGATCCTGTAAAATGTCCTTCGGAGCAAGTCTGCAAGTCAATCATGGCATCATCTATAAAGGGGACTGAATGTTGGTACTTTAGTTTTTTCACTTTCACTAAGGTAAACTGGTTTCTTCCCTAGCTCTGTGTAGTTCCCAGGGTAAATTACAATCTTGGTACACAGGTAGTCAAATCTACAGTTGGTTCAGGAGCAAAAGATTACTCAATTGATATTCACCAGTAAGGTCCCATGATAGCGAGAATGAAATTAGAACCCAAATAGCATTAATTTTTGGTAGTCATTAAACAGGAGATGTTAGGGATCTGTGACCTCTTTTGCTGGTGTAACCCCAGGTGACTACTTTTCTAGTTTCTGTCCCTACCATCTAAGAGTGGCCAGTGTTCCTTTGATCCTGACTTGCTGCAAGATTCCAGTAAGCTCAGGACAGGAAACACACACAAATTCATATAAATAGAGCCAGGGAAGAGAGATGGAATACAGAGACCTTATCCTGAAACATTTTCATACACACCAAGAACACATTTAGTAAACATTTCAAGATTTGGCTGAAGGAGAATAAAAGTTAAAAAGATTATAGCAATCTAAAACAAGGGTCAACAAACTATGGCCCATAAGCCAAATCCAGCTTGCTGTCTGTTATTACAGACACAACAAGTTCAAAAAAAAAAGAATACAACAAGTTCATTTGTTGTTTGGTCTATGGCTGTTTTGCTACAATGACAGTAGAGGGATTGTGACAGAGACCGTATGGCCTGTAAAGTCCTTTACTGAAAAAGTTTGCGGATCCCTGATCTAAGGGATAGGTAATATTTAGGATGCATCTATAGTCTTTCAAATGAATGGAAACAAAGGAGAACAATTCAGCTTTAATGATTCACTTGCCACAGAGACAGACTGAAATGGGCCTGGGGTGTATTGGTAGAAAGTGGCAGGTCTTTGAGATTTTTTAACTGGTAGGCTTCCAGGTGAAGAGAAAAAGCATCCCAACAAATCTTGGAAAATAGGTCTCACCCTAGTTCTAATACAAGTAAGAAAGATCTTCTCTAGCTCAACAGCTGATAATGCCTAAAACTAAGTTCCCTATCCCGATGGTGCAAGGTGGGGAGGTAACTACACATACTAGGTACATTTCTAGCTAAACTTAGAGTTGTCTAAAAACTAACACGATGAACTTGACCCAAAATTCTCAAACTGTAGTGTCAGAGGCATTACAGCAAATTCAGAAGATGCCATGAAATATTTAAAATTTTGAGGAAAACAGCAATACTCGACATATATCATGCCATGTGAACCACTAGCTCAAGGCAGCTGACATCTACATGAGATTGCACTACATTCCTTTCAAAGATGTCATCTCTTTGCAAAGCTGGGTTTCAGTAGTTGCTAATATAAAAAACGTATCTCATGAAATTAATGTGGAATAAGAAACAGGGGCAGCAGTGTTCAATATAATCCCAACGTTTGAGAAACCATATGGTGTCTAACAGATGTACACATCTTATTGCTTAACAGTAATTACAGGTACTTAAAATGTTTTCTTTCCATTATGTTTATTATTTTTTTCAAATGGGTACTAAGTTATTAGGATATAAATATTTAATTTGTTTGAACCTATCTACCTAATCAATGCAAATGTTAACTATTTCTTTTGGCCTGGGACACTGTGAAATGTTACTGAGACACTAAAGGTGTTATGAACCAAGAAAGTTTGGAACCTCTGGACTATACTCCCGTGTTGACAGCAAGTTCCCCAAAAGTAGAGCTATCCACACAAATTCTTAAAAAGTCATCTGTGAAGAGGGGTGCCTGGGTGGCTCAGTGGGTTAAAGCCTCTGCCATCGGCTCAGGTCATGATCTCAGGGTCCTAGGATCGAGCCCCGTATCTGGCTCTCTGCTCAGTGTGGAGCCTGCTCCCCCCAACCCTCTGCCTCCCTCTCTGCCTACTTGTGATCTCTCTCTCTCTCTGTCAAGTAAATAAATAGAAAATCTTGAAAGAAAAAAAAAAGAAAGAAAGAAAAAAAATCATCTGTGAAGATACCAAAAGGCCTGCCTTTAACATCTGAGAGGCTAGATCAGTTTACTTCCAAAGTCCTTTCCAACTGAGTCTCTATGAGCTGAAATACAGGTAATGTCCAAGAAGGATGGAAGGGAGAGGAAAAGCAGATACCTGTCTCAATGAACTGTACAGAAATCTAAAGCTACAATTCCAGAAAAACACAAATTGACACAGGAAAAACTTGCCACTTGTGTTCTTCTACTTTCCAAACTCCTTTTTTTCCTAACAAAGGGAAAATTGGGGTCTTTACTCCAAGTTCCTAAGCATAGGTCAAAAGGCCTACCCAACTTAGGTTTTATAGAGTACCACATGAGGAGATATAGAGTTGCTATAGCCAATAATGCATATAATCAGGAACCTAAAGCACTTTACAACCCTTCCCATCTGTGCTGAGGAACAGGTCCAAGCCTAAGAACACCTGAGAAGCTCCTTGATGACTCTAAAGTCTTATCGTCTATCAAAAGCAAAATGCCAGGTTGAATCAAAGAATATAAGTTATGTGATTAGTACATTTAAAATTAATGTGATTGTTCTGGACAGTCTACAGAGGCATTAAAAAAATTTAACACCTGTTGGGGCGCCTGGTGGCTCAGTGGGTTAAGCCTCTGCCTTCGGCTCAGGTCATGATCTCAGGGTGCTGGGATCGAGCCCCACATTGGGCTCTCTGCTCAGCAGGGAGCCTGCTTCCTCCTCTTTCTCTCTGCCTGCCTCTCTGCCTACTTGTGATCTCTCTCCTCTCTGTCAAATAAATAAAATCTTAAAAAAAAAAAATTTAACACCTGCAATTCACACGATTCATCCTATTCCAACTCCCAAGGAGTCATTAAACAAAAAATGCACTATCCTAGTGTTATTTCCAGTATCTCTTCTTCAAACATTCAGCATATCTTCATGTTTAAAATCTTGGGAACTCCAGAACGGACCAGATGGTATCTGATTTAATTATACTCCCCCGGAAATGAATGACTGACCCATAGAACTATAGTGGGCAGAATAATACCCCTACTTTGGTTAGCTGGAATCAATCCCAACTTTCTACAGCCTTCATCTCTACTACAGAAATCTGATGGGTAGGAAAAGAAGAAATATCTAATAACTTATACAAAATAAGTTACTAACTTATTCAACTGGGGGACTGCGGTTATAGCTAATGTACCAATGCAGAAAAATTTCATCTTTAAGGTGAGAGGGCAGGTGGTTCTTGAACCTCGTTTTTTAGATTTATTTTTTAAGTACAGCAACCCTTTCTTCAAAGAAAATCTTAGAGAAATCCAAACATGTAGTACAGTTAAAAACAGAGTTGCTTCGGCTGAAGCAAGAGAGGGAACACAGAGCCTTGCACCCTCGGCATCCCCCTCACCTGAGGGACAGCGAGAAGCAGTCTGAAGACTGCTGGTCTAACACAGTATCTCTGGAGCCCTGCCCAATTCTAAAATGCAATGATTCTAATTTATCGACTTCCAGTTATCGTGTAAAATTCCACTAAAATGTAGTGTAAAATGCAGACTAGTGGAACTAGTCTGCAGATCTCCGTTTATAGCGGGTCATACATAGCAATGAATGTTTTAACTGGAACGTAAGACCAGAACACCAGCCTCCTACTCTTATCTCCCAGCCTCACCTCAATAGGGACAAGGCATCAGCTCTTATAAAAACCCAGAGAGGGGGATGGAGAACTGTAGACAACTGTGTGTACAGCTGTACTGTATGTACGGACTGCACAACTGTCCTTGCACACAGTCCAACTGCACATATGCTGTCAGTGAAAGCACACAAACCTACACTGAGGAGGGCAGCAGCTCTCTTATAAAACAGTAAGAGTCATAGATTGAATTGAGGATGTTCTACCATCCTCAGATCTGGGTTCATTCTATCTCTACCTCCAAATAGTCCGAACAAGCCAATCTGTCTAAACATCAGTTCTTTTTATATAATAAATAAAGACACCAAAGGTCCTTTCCTGCTCTAAAATTCTCTGATGCTAAGCTGACACGTTTTTAAGTACATAAGGTATTATAAAGCCATTACTTTGGGGTATATGTTCTAACCTGAAAGGGGCCACCTTTAGCAATCAATATATGTGGCTCAAAACCAGTATCTAACCAAAAAACAAAACTTACTGAAATCAGAAACTATTTTCTACTTATCTATTTCACAAGATTTAGGTTTTACAGCAGGGAGAGTAGCTCTACCATTTTTGAGCACTAAAGCCTCTAATCAAGGCAGGAATCATTAAAAAACAGTTCTCTTTGGGCACCTGGCTGGCTCAGTCAGTTAGGTGGCTGCCTTCAGCTCAGGTCATAATCCCAGGGTCCTGGGATAGAGTCCCACATGGGGCTCCTTGCTCAGCAGGGAGCCTGCTTCTCCCTCTGTTCGTGCGCTCTCTCAAATAAATATTAAAAAAAAAAAAACCCACCCCAAACAGCTCTCTTTAAGAAAGAAAATGCAGGGTAGCTGGGTGGCTCAGTTGGTTAAGGGTCTGCCTTCGACTCAGGCTCTGATCCCCAGTCCTGGGCTCAAGTCTTGCATCAGGTTCCCTGGTCCGCAGGGAGCCTGCTTCTCCCTCTGTCTCTCATGAATAAATAAGTAAAATCTTAAGGAAAAAAAAAAAAAAGGAAAAGGAAAAAGAAAATGCAGGGGCACCTGGCTGGCTCAGTTGGTAGAGCATGTAATTCTTGGTCTTGAGGTTGGGTTAAATTGAGTCCCACACTGTATGTAGAGATTATTTAAAATCTTAGGGGCTCCTGGGTGGCTCAGTCAGTTAAGCATCAGACTTTGGCTCAGGTCATGATCTCTGGGTCCTGGGATGGAGCCTTGAGTTGGGATCCTCACTCAGCAGGGAGTCTGCTTGTCCCTCTCCCTCTGCTCTGCCCACAGCTCATGTTCTCTTTCTCTCTCAAATAAATAAAATCTTAAAAAAAAATGGAGTGCACCTAGGTGGCTCAACTACATGTGTCCAACTCTTGATCTAAGCTCAGGTTTTGATCTTAGGGTGGTGAGTTTGACCCCCACATTGGCCTACTTAGGAAAAATTTAAAAAAAAAAAAAAAAAAAGGAGGGTACTTGGGTGGCTCCATCAGTTAGGCATCCAACTCTTGTTTTAGGCTCAGATCATGATATCAGAGTCCTCAGGCTCAGGATCGAGCCCTGCATCAGGCAGGGGCTCAGCGGAGTCTGCTTCTCTCCCTCTCCACTCATGCTCATGAACTCTCTAATAAATAGATAAATCTTTGGGGTGCCTGGGTGGTTCAGCCAGTTAAGAGTCTGCCTTCAGCTCAGGTCATGATCCCAGCATCCTCGGATCAAATCCTGCATCAGGGGGCGTCTGGGTGGCTCAGTGGGTTAAAGCCTCTACCTTTGGCTCGGGTCATGATCTCAAGGTCCTGGGATCGAGCCCTGCATCGGGCTCTCTGCTCAGCAGGGAGCCTGCTTACTCCTCTCTGCCTACCTCTCTGCCTACTTGTGATTTCTCTGTCAAATAAATGAATAAAATCTTAAAAAAAAAAAAAAAAAAAAAATCCTGCATCAGGCTCCCTGCTCAGCGGGAAGACTGCTTCTCCCTCCCCCTGCTCTTGTGCTCTCTCTCTCTCTCCCTCTCCAATAATAAATAAAATCTTTAAAAAAAATGATAAATCTTTTAATAAAGGAAAAAGGAAGGAAGGAAGGAAGGAAGGAAGGAAGGAAGGAAGGAAGGAAGGAAGGAAGGAAGGAAGGAAATAAATGCTAATGGAAACAAAATTAATGTGATAACTATTCTTTCCTGGCTGTTAGCTGGCTTGTTTCATGACTGCTAGTTTTCATACTCCAGCCCAGTGCTAACAAGGTCTTATGTTCAGATGATGTTGACATCATCTAAACTTAAATGAAAACACAAAGCAAGAAACTTCTGTTTTCCTTATCCTCCAAACTCAAAGTGGAGGAAAAATGGTGTGACCTATACATTTCATTGCTTATCAAAGCAGAGACATGATAGTTTTAAGTCACAACATGATCTCCAAGAACAAGCACTATAAAAATACATTTTTCAGTCAAACCTCTAAGACTCAGCTAGCCTTCTTTGCATCCACTATCCAGAATGTAAAAGAAAATTTTCAAATCCAGTAATATCAGAGACTGGTTCAAACAAATCCCAGTTTATTCTGTAGGCTAACACTTCTACTTAGGCAGAAGGCATCTCTTACTCCCAGTATATGAACATGACCCAAAGGAAACAGCATTTAGAGATTTCGGTTTATAAGAATACACTTCTGCTCCTTCTCTGCTAGTCTGTACTCACGTAACTTCAGCCTGTACTTATGAAAGTTACCTACTTACTAATATTCAAGTTCTATCAGTAGGTTCTGAAAGATGGGAGAGCATGCCACTTTCGTACAAGCTTTTACTCTGAACCATTAGCTCTGCATAACTCAAGGAGGGAGAGAGGGAGGGAGGAAAGAAGAGACAAAGCTGTGAATGCTAAAGAGAGAAATAAAGGAATAGACACAATGCAATGGGTGACCAGAGGAGATAGGCTACCAAGGATAAGTATTTGCCAGTAAAAGCCAGGAATTTATTCCTCAGGAGGAACTGGCTTCCTCCCTGTACAATGCACCAAGCAACAAAAACCAAGTAAACCTGCCGTTCCCTGGAGTGTGTAGTTTTGGGTACAGCTCTCTTCTCACCTGTTCTATGCTTTACTGTTCTTCCTGAATTCTTACTTTATAAACACAAGCGGTCAATGGTAAGAACCCTATGCCCCCTAAAGCAAAAACATGTTTTTGTGGGAAAATTCCACTGAAGTGCTTTGACAGAGCCCACCTTATTTTAGACATTGATAAACAGAAAGAAAGAATCAGATTAGAAGGTAGATGAGAAAAAAATATTTTTAGGTTAATTCCTATGAATTCAGGTGGTGTTATCAAAGAAGTCAAAGTATGTTTAGTAGATCAATCAGGAACATTCAGTTATACAATTTTAAGCTTACTTATTCCAAAATAGGTTTTCTACAAAAAAAGAGAAAATCTAACATTAAATGCCAAAATCAGTACTTAATGGTTCAACATCTACAACATCACAATGCTGGTGTTCGTATTCAGCATTCCTACAAAGCTCTAAGAGGTCTGAAAGGGAGACCCTGTAGCAGATCTCTTCTTTCTACATTTTGCACATTATGTACCTCCAAAGCCAAGGCTGTCTTGTCGTAGGCATTAGGGACTCGCTTCTGGATTACCCTGGCATAAATGGGCCCATTCTGGAGGTTAGGGAGCGGAGTGTTGACGCTGGGTTGGGCATAGGGCCCAGGCTCCGGCCCACCCAGTGGCTGTGGGTGGGAACCCTCCTGGTTACCTCCAATCAGAGCCGATACTGAGGCGGAGGCAGGTCTATACTTCTCGACGTAAGGGACTGGAATCATCCCCCTCTTGCCTTCGCTGTCCTCTGCATTCCACCACTGCTCTTCAGGCTTATCCCGGATTCTCAGGATGTCTCCTTTCTTAAAGGGAAGATCTTCTTCATCATTCCCATTAAAGTCAAAGAGGGCTCGCACATACTCTGCCTCCTCCTGCCTGAGAATCACTCCACTACCCTGCCTGGATCTGGAAACTGGTTCTATCAATGTTGTAGTGTCCAAATAATGTATTTTGTAGAATTCCAGTAAAGCAGGCAATGAATCAAACTCTTGATCTCCTATTCGGAGTCTGGAGGGGCTCACCCCTGGAAAAAAACAGAGCAGGCTATTATTTAAAGATGTATTACAAAGGAGATGAAATGTAGATGTTAAGCATTTCCTAAACCCATTTAGTCAATACTTAATCAGAAAAAAAGTCTAGAAAAGATAACCCTCTCCTTACGGTAAACGGAAATCATACTCTGTAGTTAACACATACCCTAGAAAGATGCCCGTCACCACCTGCAGCAGAGATGGAGCAGAAGGCCTTGACATACCAGGCCAGTGAGGGCTTGCTTTCATACTGGATCAAAGACAAAGCAACATGGAGACTTTTTGTTCATTCTCCCAAAATGTTCTGTGCTATCCCATTTACAGAGTAGCGTAAGGTTCGAGGTTTTGTTGCCATCTTCTTTTCAACCTCAGGAAGTGTAGCAATTCTCTTTTTCATAGGTCCTAGCAGCCTTTCCAAGAGGTGGGGAGAACTTGCTATCTATCTACACCAGGCTCATACATTCCTTCTCCTCATATCTAGAATGTACAATTCCTAAGAAGAAAGAGGTGTTGTTGTTGTTGTTGTTAAGTGAGCTCTATGTCCAATGTGGGGTTTGAACCCTGAGATCAAGAGTTCCATGCTCTACCAACTACGCCAGCCAGGTACCCCAAGACTATCTTTTCAAATCTATGACTGCTGATCTCAATTTCATTTCCGACAGCCACCAAAACAAACAAACAAACAAACAAACAAACAAACAAAAAACCTAAATTAGGCAAAAGAACCAAGGACTCTAAAAAGAGAAACCAAGAAGCTAACTGCTGAACAATCAATTCCTAAGGTCATCACTGAAATAAAACATGTAAACCATATTTTACCTCCCACAGGTCATGAAAAACAGTAAAGAAGGATGCTTGAAAAAATAACGTGTTAAAATTCTCAACCTCTGGGGGCACCTGGCTGGCTCAGTTGGCAGAGCATGCAACTCTTGATCTTGGCATTGAGAGTTCCAGCCCTATGTTGGGAGTAGAAATTACTTAAAATCTTAAAAAAAAAAAAAAAAAAAAGAATTAAAATAAAATTCTCCACCTTTTGTGACACACTAGGGTCCAAGAGAAAAGATATTAGGAATCCTTAAAATTCACATAATGCAAAAGTGTGTATGACCCTAGATACACAGGGTGTACTTCAGAATATATTCCCTCAGAGTGGGTATAGCTCAGGGGTAAAACATTTGACTGCAGAATGTATTCCCTCTATCCAAAGATTCTACAACTGAAAGATAATAAATTAACATACATCAGTTCAAATGAAAAAGTTTCTAGTGAGGAATATGCCCTTTAACTTACACTCTGTTAAGCACCAAAATATCAAATCATCTTTATTGGATTTTTTTTACCTTTTGGTTTCCTGATAAATAAAGAACTCTATAGAAAACTGGTTTTTGTGGAGCTTGTTTTGTTTTGTTTTTTTAATCAGCCTTAACCCACAGGTTTAAGCCTTAACCCACAATTCAGCATTGAGTTATAACCTCCTGAATTTAATATATTTATGTGTGTGGGTATGTATACAAGTATGTCATAAATATATACAAGTGTTTTATAGTTAGGTAACTATAAAGTTTTATATCTTGCCTTTTTTTTCTCCTTATGAATTAAAAATATCTTATTTTATACAATAAAAATTTTCTCATCTCTTCAAAAACATGACGTTTTTTTAAAGATTTTATTTATTTATTTGACAGAGAGATCACAGGTAGACAGAGAGGCAGGAAGAGAAAGGTGGAAGCAGGCTCCCTGCTGAGGAGAGAGCCCAATGTGGGGCTCGATCCCAGTACCCTGAGATCATGACCTGAGCTGAAGGCAGAGGCTTTAACCCACTGAGCCACCCAGGTGCCCCCAAAAACATGACTTTTAATAGCTATAAAGTATTCATAACTTTTCACTAGTGAAAATGCTATTATGAGCATTTTTGTTCCTATCTATTAATGAGTTTTTTTAATTTCATTAAAATAAATTCCTTGAAATGCAACTGCTGGATCAAAGGGTAAGAACATTAAGGTTTATGTTGCCCAATTGCCCTCCAAAAAGTCCGTACAATTTTCCACTCCCACCACTGATTTATGAGTTCCCACTTCCTCCATATCCTTGCCAAAACAGCATTTAAAAATCATTGCTGGGGCACCTGGGTGGCTCAGTCGTTAAGTGTCTGCCATTGGCTCGGTTGTGATCCCAGGGTCCTGGGATCGAGCCCCGCATCAGGCTCTCTGCTCAGCGGGGAGCCTGCTTCCCTCTCTCTCTCTCCCCGCCTCTCTGCCTACTTGTGATCTCTCTCCTCTCTGTCAAATAAACAAACAAAATCTTAAAAAAGAAAAATCATTGCAAAGGAGGTCTGGGTAGCTCTGTTGGTTAAGCATCTGCCTTCAGCTCAGGTCATAATCCCCCAGGTCCTGGCATCAAGTCCCATATCAGGCTCCTTGTTCAGTGGGAGGCCTGCATCCCCCCGTTTGTGCTCTGACAAAATCTTAAAAAAAAAAAATCATTGACAAATTAGGGTGCCTGGGTGGCTCACTCGGTGCAGTGTATGCCTTCAGCTCAGGTCATGATCTCAAGGTCCTGGGATCTGATCCAACACTGAGCTCCCTGCTCAGCAAAGAGTCTGCTTCTGCTTCTCCCCCTCCCGCTCCCCCTCCCCGTGGGCTCTCTCTCATACATACATAAAATCTAAATAAATATCATTGACAATTTATTTTTAAGATTTTACGGATGTATTTGAGAGAGTCAGAGATTGCGACAGAGAGCATGAGCATGGAGAAGAGAGAGAACCAGGCTCCCCGCTGAGCAGGGAGCCTGATGCAGGACATGATCCCAGAACCCTGGGATCATGACCTGAGCCGCAGGCAGATGCTTAACCGACTGACCCACCCAGGTGGCCCTCAATAACAACTTAATGATGAGAAATGATATTTCTTTTTAAATATCATCTTTGATTGGTGTTTTTCAAGGTTACTATTTGTACTTCTTTTGGGAAGGTTACATGTTCAAGTCCTCTGTTAAGGGAAATTGCCCAGTTTATGCTCTTCACTCCAAGAACACTGGTCCTCTATCTAAAAGCCATAGTGATAGGGCTCAGGTCATGATCTCAGGGTCATGGGATCGAGCCCCATGTCAGGCTCCGCGCTCAGTAGAGAGTCAGCTTGAGATTCTCTCCCTCTTTCTCTGCACCCTCGTCTCCACTTGCTCTGTCTCTCTCAAATAAACAAATAAATCTTTAGGGGCGCCTGGGTGGCTCAGTTGGTTAAGCCTCTGCCTTCGGCTCAGGTTGTGATCTCAGGGTCCTGGGATCGAGCCCCTTGTCAGGCTCTCTGCTCGGTGGGGAGCCTGCTTCTCCCTCTGCCTGCCTCTCTGCCTACTTGTGATCTCTTTCTCTGTCAGATAAATAAAATCTTTAAAAAAAAATTATTTAAAAGCCACAGGGATTAATGTGGTGAAATAGGAATATAGGAATATTGTGGTAGCCCAGATGTCTAAATCTGCACTCAAAAAGAAATGAGACCCAATTATCTTATTCAGTGTTAGAAATCACTTCTTCCAGAATGACCAGAAAAAGTATATTTAAAATTCAGTGGTGGAAAGAAGTGAAAAGATAAACTATGGAAGTTAACCAGAAGTCCTCAATACAGAATGAGTACTGATAAGTGCCTTCTCTTTTTATACAAATGAATGCATGATGAGACACCAAGACACAATTTAAAGGACAGTTGCACATTTCTTATATTGCACAAGTCCATCTGTGGAATTCAAGTCTGTAAGCTAAAACAAGCTAATAGCCCACACTCAGTAATGCTGGCTAGCTCCCCAACTCAAGACGCTAAAATAGAGGGGTGCCTGGGTGGCTCAGTCATTAGGCGTCTGCCTTCAGCTTGAGTCATGATCCCAGGGTCCTGGGACCAAGCCCTGTGACGGGCTCCCTGCTCAGCAGGAAGCCTGCTTCTCCCTCTCCCACTTCCCCTGCTTGTGTTCCCTCTCTCTCTGTCTCTCTCTCTCTCTCTCTTTCTCTAATAAATAAATAAATAAAATCTCTAAAATAAAAAAAAAGAAAAGAAAAAAAAAGATGCTGAAATAGATGCTCAGACCCAGGACTACATATCTACAGCAAACACTCATCAGGTACCTGCAGGATACAACCCCGGTAGTTCCAAGTGCTGAAATGGAGAGAGAATTTTGGTTATGAATATACCAGAGCATGGTGGTGCTATATTCTGGAGTTCCTCTTCACTCAAATGGATCACTGAAGGGGGACTGTCCCCATTCAAGTCTGGTAGGCAATGAGATACATGGTCATCCTGCTTATTACCACTAGGTTAATTCAGTGACCCTTTAGGCCTGCTGAACTATGCGAAGGACTGGGTCAATGTGAGCTCCAAGGAGACCTACTTAGCACTGTCTGGTCCAGAAAGTCTCCAGAGTAGAGCGGTGGGGAGGACCCTCACACCAGCAGAGTACCCGTGGCTTAGAAAATGGTCCTAATGACACCGAGGGAGGAAAGCTCCCTTGCTAGAGTTTACCCAACTACAAGCCAAGATGCAAAAGCCAAAATGGTTTTCACTAGTTGCCTTTTTGGGACAGTGGTTGGCAGACAGTACTCAGTAAATGTTAGATATTATTCTTAATGAACAAAATTCTGAAGTGAGGGAAAGAAGTTAAATATAAGTCTGTTCCCAGTTTTAAGAAGCTCACAGCACAGCTGGGGATATAAAGGTATACACAGTGTGGTTGGTGAGCAAGGAATGAAGCAGTAGGTCTTAGGAAGACATTATTTTCCCCCTGGCTTTCACTTTCAACTGGAGATGTATTCTTCCAAAAAACAGTAGCAACAACAAATTGTGTTCTTAGATACAATAAAATCACCATGACAGAAGAGCCCTGACCATCCCTGAACATTTCCAAGGCATTCTTTTCACTCTAAAAAGGAAGGTAACCACTCCCTGTCATCCATTGTCATGGTTCCTCCATTACTGTATTAGCTGAAATAAAATGTGTTTTGTGTTTGGGTTTTTTTTTTTGGGGGGGGGGGTGACAGAGTTTAGAAGAACAAATAAGAACATAAAGCCAAGACCCTTGGAAAGATCACTATGAAAATTATGAAAAGAAAAAATGGCAGCTCCTTTGCCATAAAGGTAGGAAGTTGGTTCATTTCTTGTTCAAATGCTGCGTGACGTGAACTGGACTCACAATGACTTCTCTTTCTTTGGCTTGGCAATCCCAGCAGTCACAGAAATACAAGCAAAATGCCAAGGAAAATCTTTGATATTCTTAAAAAAAAAAAAAAAAAGATTTTAAGTAATCTCTACACCCAACGCGAAACTGGAACTCACAACCCCAGAGGGCTGTGTGCTCTATCCACTAAGTCAGCAAGGTACCCCTTTGATATTCTTTACCTACAGATTTTTTTCTATTTTACTGACACTATAATAATTCCACCAAAGGAGTGCCTGTTTTTGTGTACTGCTGAAGCAGTCAAGTACATGGACCACCAACCAAACTGCAGAAGGAAAGGGAGGAGAAAAGAACAGAAGTCTCAGATAAGCCCAAACCTCATCCCAGCTGTGTTCCAGCTCCCTTTCCCTACTTCCTCTCCTTCCAAGCACAAACAGCCAAAGACAGGAAATAGAAGGGCAGGAAAGGGAGGAGATAACTAGTCGGTCTAGAGAAAAGAACCAAAGACCAGGTTCTCCTTGCTGAGACTTGGAAAACCTCACTGACTTGTCTTCCACAAACCTGTGCTGCTATTCTGCGCATGCGGATACGAACAAACACATTCGGAAATCAAAATCCATGCAAGCAGTTACATATTCTTTTGGTTTCTGTATATGCTCAACTCATTACTTCTGAGCATTTTAGCCCTCGGGTTATATCAATTTTGACACCGCCATTCCCTGAAGGTTTTACGAAGAGCCCCCAAGAGCTCCATGGGCCTCGATAGGCCCGGCCGCGCCTAGCATGGGGACCGCCACAGCAGCGCCGTCATCAGCCTCTCCCTGATCTCGAAGCACTTCCGTTCTCCCTTCCTCTTTCCTTAATTCCCCTCCTTTCCTCCTCTTCTCTGCCTGTGGTATTTATAGAAACCGCTTAAACACGCCCCACCACCTGTCCGATACAAAGGGCTAAAAAGGCTGCTGACTTCCCTCTGAGAAGGTCTCCTAAAGAGGTATCAAATATCTGGCCTCCTAAGCAAATAGAACTTTCTAAAAATGGGGGGCATTAGCATGGCATTTCGCAGATTCAGACTGACTGGGTTTAATGCATTCTGGTTCTGCCATTTACTAGCTATACGAACTGTTATTTAACTTCTCATGGTGCCGAACATCTACGTAATAAAGTTCCTAACAGTAGTTGGTACACTATACCCTGCCCAAACCTCTCAATTCCTTCAGAAATTTTCAAATAATCTCCAAATCCAAAGTCCACTGCACTGCACTGCTTCCCAGAGAAGATTCTACAGAATCTCCCGACACTTCTCAAAATGTCTTGTGGTCAAATACCTGTCTCTCTTGGGAGGGTCATATTTTCACATGAGCACAGTAAAAGGCTGAGAAGTCCTGCAATAAATAAACCTAATTCCTTTTACCGTGGCATCTTTTTTTTTGTTGTAAACCTGTATGTAACTCACTGAAGAACTTCTCCAGAACCCCTGGATGGAGGGATACTCTGTAACTGATGAGTAAAACAGGAGGACCAGGTTTGAGAACTGCGAAGATAAGGTAAACAGATGAAAGCACATGGCGGAGGTACAAAAGCAGTAGGTAACGAACAGTCCCACAAGATCTCTAGAGAATGGCTTGGTCCAGCACCATCTTGAAGAGGCAGCGTAAACAATAAGCACCCCAACTTCTGCTCCTCCCTGCCCCAAAACGAGGCAAGCTTTTATGCTTCCCTCACCCACTAGAACAATAGGTAGAAGGCTCTGGGTTAAGCAGGTAACAGCAGGTGCCATCATATTTCCATGTCTTGGAAAATGGTCCTTTCACACATCCGAGGTCCTTTCACTTCCTGAAGCGCTCCATCGCCCTCCACCCCAACACTCACTCCCTTACATAGGCTATCTTACCAGTGCTCACCAGCCCACACCATGTCTGCCTGTTGAGTCTGCCAATGCTGAGAACAGTCTTCCATTTTGCTTTAACTCCTGCTCTCCCAACCTCATACTTATGTTCATAAGACTAATATAGTCAATGCTTATCAAGTACTTGCTTATCGAGTACTATTTGTTAGCCCCATTCCTAAGCATTTAATACACTAAAACCCAATTTAATCCTCACAACAACCCTATAGTGGTCAGGATCACTATTTCCTCTTTTACAGATGGGGAAACTGCGGCAGAGGCAAGTTAAAGAACGTGCCCAAAGTTATATAAGTAGTAAGTGGCCAGGAAGAATGATTCAAACCCAAGCTGCAGAGCTCAGACTTACAACTACTCTCCCATGGGGCGCCTGGGTGGCTCAGTGGGTTATAGGCTCTGCCTTTGGCTTGGGTCATGATCTCAGGGTCCTGGGATCGAGCCCCGCATCGGGCTCCCTGCTCAGCAGGGAGTCTGCTTCCCACTCTCTCTCTGTGTCAAATAAATAAATAAAATCTTAAAAACAAACAAACTACTCTCCCAGCTCACACTTGTTCAGTTTTGTCAACTGTCTACTGGCTGAGGTCTAGTAATACCTCACTGTTTGAATGGAAACATGGGCATCAATGATTGCAAACCCTTCCCAAGAGGTCTACCTTGAAGTCCAACCTGAGAAGATATGTCTAGTAGACTTGATCAAGCCCTGTCTTATGTCCTGAGGCACAACCAGGGTGCTGCCAGATTATGGCAGCCTGCGGAAGCTGAACATCTAAGTTAAGTTAAAAATAGACTCACCAGGAAAGCTTAAAAATACCTAACATCCTACCCTTATTCCTCTAAAGGAATAAGCCATTCTATACAAAAATATTATGTCCACAAAATACGTTACATAGTCCTAAGTAAAAAGCTCATTTTTTTCATGTTCAATATGCCAAATAAGAATTGTAAAAGCCTCATCATTGACTTGTAGATAACAGACATGTATCGTCCAAATATTAAAGTTGGTTTCTTCTTGTCATCCTTTCATCTTTAAACAGAACCTAGGACTCCATGACAGAAACAAGTGTTGAATCTTCTGTGTGCACTGTTCAGATCTCAAAAGGAAAGAGAAAGAAGTACAGCGTTATAGTGTCAGCTCTCTGGTGAGAATTCCGAGGTTCAAAATCTGGCTCAGTCATTTACCAGCTGTCTGACCTTGGGCAAGTTACTGAATCTCTGACTCTGTTTCCTCACTGATAAAATGAAAATATTTCAATAAATACAGATCATAGTACTTCTCACAACAAGATTGTTATGGGCAGAAAATGAGATAAGGCACAGAAAGTACTTGGCAAAGTACTTGGCAAAGAATAACCAGTCAATAAACGTTAGCTATTAATATTCTACATGCTTTTCTAAAATTCAAAAAATTTCTGTGTAGTTTCAAAAGAAAAAGAGCTTGGTGGGGGAGGAGGGGAAACAAAGATTAAGTAATCTTTATTATAAAGACAGCAACTCAATCAATTGCTGTATGTGGAAAACTGGGCACATTACCAGCAACAAGAACTACCATAATGCCCGTGAACTTTCCACACCCCATCCACAAACTTTAGCAATCTTCACCTTCTCTTTTGGGCCAAGGATCTGAACTCATATCTGTTATGAAAAGGTGGAGCTCAATATCAAGGTAAGCGCAGAGATATAAAGTCATAACACCAAGGTGTGGAGAAAGCTCAAACTAGCAAATCTGCTTGCTGCCATCTCCAAATTTTGCAAAATGTATACACAAAGGTTGAAAATTGGGAGAAAAAAGGTCAAATATTGAGTTTCAGTGACTGGTGCCATCATATTACTGCACTGTAATGTAAAACCCTAGATACCAAGAAGGTGGTAAAAGGTAGAATTTAGGGGTGCTTGAGTGGCTCAGTCGTTAAGCCTCTGCCTTTGGCTCAGGTCATGATCCCAGGTCCTGGGATTGAGCAGGACATTAGGCTCCCCGCTCAGCGGGGAGTCTGCTCCTCCCTCTCCTTCTGCCTGCTATTCTGCCTACTTGTGCTCTCTATCTCTCTGTCAAATAGATAAATAAAATCTTAAAATATATATATGTAAAAAAAAAGAGTAGAATTTACTTGGTTTAGGGCAAAGTTATATTACATCAATATTCCCATCTCATGTTATGCTATTAAACCAACCAAACTGAGAAGACCTAGGATAATTTGTGGACTTAAAGATTCCATACTCTTTTTTTTTTTAAGTAATTGGTATGTGTTAGCAACAAAGAGACTGACTATCCCACCTCCCCATTTCTGGCCAGAGTGAATAAATCTAAATTAGGACTATCCCAAAAGGGAAAGAGACTGGCCTGGAGCTAAGCTCAGCTGGTCAGAAGAAAACTGCTTCAACTTGGGAACAATGAGAAAGACTAACACTCGGTGCTGTTACACAGGTGATGGTAAGATGGCAATAACCTCAGAATTACACTGTACTTCACAAATCTCAGGCACTAAGTGCATAAATCTCCTTTAACATTCTCCAAACAACTCTAAAGGCATATAAGTAAGACAGTCACATCTCAGTGATCCTTGGTAAGAAAGACCTAGGTCACAGCCCCAACTTACTGAGCAAGAAGAGGCCCTGACAATGTTCAAGTCCAATGAAACTGGAATTTCCATTCACTCTCAAGGAACCGACTGTTTCCACTGGCTTATTTCCTGGGGGGGTGAGGGGGGGGGAATCTGTCCTCCACAAAATACCTTGAAAACTAGAACCCCCTAATTGTAGAAAACAGTCTCTGGACGTTAAGATCTCGTGGACACCGTCAGCTGGACATCAACTTGTTCTGGGGTGATCACAGAGGGCTTACTTCTATCACCAAGACACTTAGCTCACCACCTTCGTCCTCTGCGGGGGAAGAGGACAGTAAAAGTATTTTGGAAAAATGCCCAAGAAAGGAAAAAGCTGACCGGTTTCCTGAGGGTGTCTCCATCCCTCCGGACTAGTATGTGGTGACTTCCTACCAAAGGCCAGCAGGGGAGAATAGCTCTCCAAACCAAACCCGGCTCTCTAACACTACAGGAAATGTTTCAAGTCTAAAAAGCCACTTGTAGGATTATCGAATTCATTCTGGGAACCGTTGCCAAGTGATGCCCCCGCAGTGCCAACATCCCCCTCAGCTCTTTGTCCCCACGTTGCCCGGCCCTGCCCTTGTGCCCGGCCCGGGCGCTAGCCCCACCCTGGGGCCGAAGCAGTTCCCCTTCCCCTGGGCTGTCCTCCCAAGTCACACCCAGAGGCCTGGGTCAGCGGCGACTCCTTCCCCCACACACACCGGCTCGTGGTGGGAACGACCCCACGCACCAGGCTACCCCCCTGCCATGGCCACTCCAGCCCTCTGCCCACGTCCCTCGTGGAGGTCAGCTCTCGAAGAGCAGCCGGCCGGGCTGGGGAGTTCCGCGGCCCTCACCCCGCCCGGGGCCTCCCGTCCCGTCCGTCCTCACCGGGCGGAGGCTGGGCGGGCGACGGTGGCACAGACGGGCGCGGGCCGCTGCTGTTGATGATGTAGTGGGAGACGCGCGAGTTCTCGGAGACGCTGAGCACATAGTCCCCGGGGCTGGTGCTCGAGTCCCGCACCAGAAACACCCCGTGCCGCTGGCCCTGCAACAGCGCCACCGCCTCCTGCCGGCTCAACCGCCCCCAGTACCAGCTACTCCGCTCCTCCGAGTCGAAGTTGCCCGCCATGGCCGCCTCCGCGCCTACACGCTGGGCCGCCGCCGCCGCCGCCGCGCGCGCCCCTCCTGCCCCGGCGCCCGCCGCCCAGCGGACCGGCTCCGGTCTCAGCCTCACAGCAGTGCCCGAAATGGCGGCGGCGGCCGCGGGCCTTCCCCACCGGAAATGACGCACACCTTGCTCCCGCGAGGATGCCGGGAAGGGGACCGCAACCCGCCATTGGGAGAAGGGCAAAGGACGACTCGAGCGCGCACTGCGCACGCGTTCTCACGTGCGTCGCCGCCTGGTAGGGATCGGAACTGCAGGGGACGGAGAGGTGAAGTCTCGGGCTAGGGGGTAGGGGCTTAGCCAGCAGTGGGCGGGAGGTTTGTATTTGCGCTTTTGGCCACGCGCCCCTTTGCTGCACCAGGCTTCAAGTTCCCGGAGGGCCCAAAATTTCTAAAACTCTGAGATACAACTGGAGTATAAAAGATGGATATGGCCCCAGGAGCTGAGCTCCTAGAGACATCGGTCTTTTTCCGGTGGTTCCTCCAGCTTCTCTGTAGACCGGCTAAAGTTTTTTGTTTGCACTGATTCATTCAGCAAACAGTTACTGACACCACATTTGCCTTGTGGGTGCAAAGGTGATCAAGGCTGGGCTCTGACCTCACAGAATTTACAGACCAGTGGGAGGAACCAGGAAGCAATGACAAAGGAATGCCAAGTGCTGTGATAGGAATCCAACAAGGGGCTCTAGGAACACAGAGCAGGGCCCCCAATCCACTCAGTAAAGGGATTCAATATGAAGGTGGCTTGAACTGAAGGGTGAAATGGCTAGTGGGGAAAGAGCATTCCAGACAAAGGGAGCAGAACGTGCCAACCCAGGTAGAAGAGAGGTATGGAGTTCTCTCCATCGAGTCTCTTAGGTAGTTTGTTTCAATTCTTCTAAACCCTACTTGTGCCCACCCATATCCTCTGCTCTCCCTGCTATGATGATCTCCATCTCTGCATTCCATATCTACTGCTGTATTCCTGTGAATAGCTCGCTCACTGGTTCTCTGCAGTGCTTTGCACGCATCTGCCAGTGTGTGCTTTCTAAATTACAACTCTAAGTCTGTTGCTACCCTCTGCATAACTTTTAACAGTCTCCAGATGTTAAAATTCCCAGCTTAGCTCACAGCGTAAGATGGGGCCACAGTCTCCTTTTAGCTGCTCCTACATGAACCTTGTGTTTCTTCTTTCTGGAATATGTTTCTGGATCTCAGACTCAAATGTCTCCCCTTTTTTGACCAACCATCACTCCCTCTCTGCATTCACAGCACTGCGTCCATATTATTTCCATCATAGTTCCTACCCATTGTCCTGTAATCCTTCATTTACAGGTCTGTGTCCCACGCTCGAGCTCCTCAAAGGCCAAGCATCTCGTGTAGGAGGCACTACATAAATGTTTTATGAGGACGGTTAACATTTATTCAGGGAATACAACCTGCCAGGCATAGTGCTAACTGCCTTTATATGGATCATCTCATTGAATCCTCTTAACAACCTTATAGGTGGTATTTTACAGCTATCCTAGTTTTACAGGTGAAGCTCAAAGAGGTTAAGTTATTTGTCCAGAGACACACAGCTGCTGAGTGGGAGGCGGGCATTCAAGTCCTGGAAGGAACAGAGAGCTATGGTCACTGTGCTATATCCTCAGACTTCTGGAATAGGTGTGGGGGGGACAGGAGGTTGGGGAAAATTAAGAAGAGGAGCGCCTGGGTGGCTCAGTGGGTTAAAGCCTCTGCCTTCGGCTCAGGTCATGATCTCAGGGTCCTGGGATCGAGCCCCGCATCAGGATCTCTGCTGAGCAGGGAGCCTGCTTCCCTCTCTCACTCTGCCTGCCTCTCTGCCTACTTGTGATCTCTCTCTCTCTGTCAAATAAATAAATAAAATCTTAAAAAAAAAAGAAATTAAGAAGACATTAAGAAAAAATATTTACCAGTCAGCCCTGGGTTTTGATCTTACATGAATAATAAGCCTCTTATCTACTTCACACACCCCTGGGCCTGCTCTGGGGAAGGGAAGGGGAGCAAAGGCACCTTCCCCGCTGTGACTCATTGTGACTCTGGCTTTAGTCACAGCGTTTTACCACAAGCCAGCAGCAGATGCCACCCCAGTGTGAATTCTGGCCCTTTGGGTAAGAGAAGTGCATGTTCTTCCCTTCTCCAGGATGGCGGAGCTTTGAGGCAGGGCCTCATCCAGAGACTGCTTGTAGCTTCTGATGACAGAAGACGTACTTTAAAAGAAGGAAAAGGGGGCGCCTGGGTGGCTCAGTGGGTTAAAGCCTCTGCCTTCAGCTCAGGTCATGGTCTCAGGGTCCTGAGATGGAGCCCTGGCATCAGGCTCTGTGCTCAGCAGGGAGCCTGCTTCCTCTTCTGTCTCTGCCTGCCTCTCTGCCTACTTGTGATCTCTCTTTCTCTCTGTCAAATAAATAAATAAAATCTTAAAAAAAAGAAAATAAGGAAAGGGAAAGAAAAAGAGGAAGAAAGGAAGGAAGAAAAGGAGGGAGGGAGGGTGGGAAGGAGGAAACAGATCCTAACTAGGCTGGATAATAAGCAAGGAAATTGGCAAGGAGGGGAGACCTAGACCCAAGGGACTATTCACGTATGTTGTTTCTTGGAGGACAGAGAGGACAACATTGTAGGAACAGGAGTGACCTTGGGACGAATAGAAGGCAAACACGTCCTGCCCCTCCTTCCTTTGTCTTCTCCTCCTCCTCTCCCCTTCATACATTCAGGATTTGTAGCTATAATGGTGGCTTTTGCCCCTGATAAGCTTGAGATCAACCCTACAAATAATGTGAGCTTCCTAGAGCCCGTGGTTGGCTCAGTCAGTTAAGCGTCTGACTTTTTTTTTTTTTTTTAAGATTTTATCTATTTATTTATTTGACAGAGAGATAGAGAGAGCCAGAGAGCACAAGCAGGGGTAGTGGCAGAGGGAGAAGGAGAAGCAAGCTCCCTGCTAAGCAGGGAGCCCACCATGGGACTCAATCCCAGGATCCTGGGATCATGACCTGCCCTGAAGGCAGATGCTTAACCAACTGACTGAGCCACCCAGGCTCCCCAGGTGACTGGCTCTTGATCAGGTCTTGATGATCTCAGGGTCCTGAATTCAAGCCCTGCATTGGGCTCCATACTGGGAGTGGAGCCTACTTCATTTTTTCATTTTTTTTTTAATTTTATTTATTTTTTTAGACTTTATTTTATTTATTTGACAGAGAGAGAGAGATCACAAGCCGGCAGAGAGGCAGGCAGAGAGAGAGGGAGAAGCAGGCTCCCCGCTGAGCAGAGAGCCTGATGTGGGGCTTGATCCCAGGACCCTGAGATCATGACCTGAGCCAAAGACAGAGGCTTCAACCCACTGAGTCACCCAGGTGCCTCTATTTTTTCATTTTTATATTTATTTTTTCAAGATTTTATTTATGTATTTGACAGCGAGAGAGGGAATACAAGCAGGGGGAGCAGGAGAAGAAGCAGGCTCCCCGCTGAGCAGGGAGCCCGATGCGAGGCTCGATCCCAGGACCCCGGAATCATGACCTGAGCCGAAGGCAGACACTTGACCGACTGAGCCACCCAGGCAGCCGACATAGAGCCTACTTTAAAAACAAAACAAAGCAAAACAAAAACTGTGCAGAGGCAGACACTAGGTGAAAGCTCTGTGGAGAAATGCGAGAGGAGTCCAAGGAGAGTCCTGGGGAGGAGAGCATGCTGGGAAGCAAGGCAGGAGGCCAGACCTTCCCAGAAAAGTCAACTTTTCTGTAGGGCTGCTGAGAATGGGGTGTCTGCCTTGCTGTGAGGTCTATGCCACTCACTGCCCCCATCCTTTAGGAACACAGCTCACCCAGACGCCCTTGCGGGAAGGCATCCAAGAGAAGGTGTCAACTTCCTCTCCTCTGTCCTCTTGGAGCTGGGAATGTCAGCATCTGAAGAAGGTTGAGATGCACCTGCGGCCCCCACCCCCAGCTCACCTCTCTCTGGCTCCACTGATTCTTATTCCTCGTCCTCAAGCCTCCACACTTCGCACTTGCTGTTCCCTCTGCTGGCTCGCCATGGTCACTCCCCCACCTCCTTCACGTCTCTGCCCCTGTGGCTCCCTCAGGGAAACCTTCCCTCGCCAGCACCTTTGGAACTGTAAACTGCACACCCACCTCTCCCTCTCCCCCTTCTCTGCTTTGTTTATTTTCCTCCCTTCTCTAGAACATAAGCTCCAGGTTTTGATGGGTTCTTGCTATATCCCAAGTGCCTGGCAGAGAGCCTGGCACACAATACGCAGTAAGGAACGAAGGAATGGAGAGTCCAGGGGGGGGGGTGGGGGTGGGGGCTCTCATCCAGAGCCTGAATTAGCCTCCTACGATTCACAGGTATCTCCTGGTGGGGGTGGGGGAGGCTGGATTTCCTGCAGAATGCGAGCTCGGGGTGCAAACCATTCTCGATTACCTCTCGAAGGACAAGGGTCCGTGGGTCCATGGGGGTCATGTCTGTGACGTCACTCTGGCAACACATTCCGATTGGCCAGAGACAGCAGTGTTGGTCCAGTTGTAGAGCTGGTAACTGCACCCAGCACAATGCTTATCTTATCTGCGGCTTCTCGCAGCCACTGTTGCTACTGATAGAGAGGACAAATTATTGTGGTGCTTTTATTTTTCTGTAATTGGTTTGCCGGGGGCCGGGTAGGGTGGGGCGGGGGCGGGGAGGTTGGGGCGGGGCGAGTGTCAAATCTAGGTGTGGGCACGGGACTGTGTCCAGCCCAAGAGAGTCACGCATTCATCAGGAACTTCTGCCCCCAGATGCTGAATCTAAACGCCTCCGCAGGTAGCTTGACCCCAAATTAAACTTTTCCTGGCCTTTAACGCCTTCACGGAAGGGCGCTTGGGTGGCTCCATCGGTTGAGCGGCTGCCTTCGCTCAGGTCATGATCCCGGGGTCCTGGGGTTGAGTCCAGCATTGGGCTTCCCGCTCAGCAGGGAGCTTGCTTTTCCCTCCCCACCTCTCCCTGCCGCTCTGCCTGCTTGTGCTCTCTCTCTTTCTGTCAAATAAATAAATAAAAATCTTTAAGAAATAAAAATAAAGCCTTCATGGGCCATTCCTTCTGCTCACGTCTCTCCCACTTGGGAAATCTCTTAGCTGTCTGCCGGGGAGTTCCGTGGAGGCAGCCTGCAACACTCATTCCCTTTCTTCTGGAGGCAACACTGCTGATCTTTAGGGAGGCCCTCAGCTCCTGGGTCTTAGCCCCCGAGTCAGGTGTGGTTCGCACCGCCTTCAGTCTGGGGGTGGGGTCGGGGTTCAGACACAGGACCCGAGCCTGGTGGGCACATGTCAGGATGTGCTCTTCTCCCTAACTACAGTGACTGAGTCAGGGGAGAGCACTTCCTTCAAGCTGGTCCACTGTGAGTCGGCGCTGAGACTCTGGGCTGACTGGGAAAGACGCTTTTTCTCTGCCTCCTACGCCATCCTCAGCAGAATGAACGCCCGCAGCGGCTGGTGGCCACGGCTGCCTTGCCAAGAGTGGAGAGCTTCCCTGACAACGGAGCCCCCAGAGCAAGGCTGAGCCAAGAGATGGCTCCGACACGGTTCCTGACGGTGTGATTCGTGTGCCTAGAAGCGGCCCTACCCTGGGACTGTTGGGTTGCTGGGGCTCATGAATGCCTTTTCTGCCCAAGCCAATTTAGGTGACAGTTGCCACTGGCTATAGCATTTGGAGCCTATCCTCTGGGACCCCGTACCCCATGTCACCTTCTCTGTGGAGGACTTGTGACCCTTCTCCCGGACTCCAGCCAGTCACTTTTGGGCGCACCCCGTGGGGCTGGCACTTCCCATACCGGGCTGTGTCTGTCCCCGGGGCTGGGCTGAGGGGCACCGGGCAGCAGCTGGCTGGGACGTGCCTTCCCCCGGCCCACAGACCTGGGCCAGGCTGAGCAGCCCTGCCGCGGGTCATCAACGGCGGAGCAAGTCCAGGGGCGCCTGGGTGGCTCAGTCGTTAAGCATCTGCCTTCGGCTGAGGTCATGATCCCAGGGTCCTGGGATTGAGTCCCGCGTGGGGCTCCCTGCTCAGTGGGGAGCCTGCCTCTCCTTCTGTGGACAAGGCAGAAATTCTAATACCATTCGAATTCTAATATAGGACCGCTGGTTGCCTTTCAGGAGTCCTCTCCCTCTCCTAAGATTCACGAACAGACCGGCGTTGGCAAACACATATTGCTTTATTTAGTGTTTCTCTGGATTGCAGAAGTGTCAGCAGTGGGCTGAGACCGCCCCCCCCTCCCCGTGAGGGCAGAGGCAGTTGGGCAGCCCCCAGGCCCTCTGGGGAGGTGGGGGGAAGCAGCAGAAAGAGGTGATGCCTCCGCAGCTCCTCCCGAGGCCAGCCTCTTCCCTGGGCTCCCAGGACAGGGAGGGGCCAGGGGCCAGGGGCCAGGGGCCAGGGGCCAGGAAAGGCCCGATATCCTTGAACTAGGGCCAAAGTATATTGACAAGGTGTTAGTCATCCTAAGGCATAGACTCGGGCAGGAGTGCTTCTCCCACCTGTTGGCCCCCAAGGGTGATTGCTGGTTAGGGAGCCCCATGCACCCTTCAGATTCGAGCCTGTCCCTGGGAGAGGCAGTGAGGTGTGCTGAAGACAGGGCTGCAGTCCTGTTTTGCCCCAACCTGCTCGATGAGAGGCAAGTCACTTCTCCTCGTGGGCCTCTGTCCCCTGCTCTGTCCCACCAGGAAGCTAGACTGGATGGTCTCTGTGTCTGGCAAATTCTGTGGTCTAAAACTCCTCCCCCCACTCCAGGACATCCTCAGGCTGGGGTGAGGATTCTGAAAGGGTATTTTAAGGCAGGAAGAGGGGGGAACAGACAAAGGTGGTCTCCGCCCCCGGGGGATGTCAGAGTGGGCGGCGCAGGGTACAGGTGGGTAGAGAGGTGGACAGATGGAAAGGCGCCAAGGGAATGAGAGGGAGAGGGTGGCCTGGGCAGGAAAGAGGGCACCAGGGCCCAGACCGCCCGACCTCTCAGCTCCATTCCCTGCCCTGCCAGAGTCAGGGAAAACACATCCAGTGTGTCTTGGGGGGTGGGCAAATGGCTTTTTTAAAAAATAGTTTCTTATAAAGCATCAAAAAATCTCAGAGAAAACCTCAGCAAAAGTTCCCTTCTCTCAAATATTTGGCATTGGCCGTGGGGCTGGCGTGGCCGCCTCTGGCCCCGGCTTTCCTATTGCTGTGGCCCGGCCTGGCCCACATCCGGGGGAGCTCCCTGGCCCCCGCTGCTCCCTCGAGAGAGGGCTGAGCAAAAGGCAGGAATTTGTCGGTGGGCTTCGAGGTGTCCCTGGGTCCCTGTCTAGAAGCTCGAGTCTTTGGTAAGTGGGAAGGGGAGGAGGGAGAAGCAAAGCGTTGGGAAGTGGGAGGGGGTCCAGTGGGCGCCTTCATCACCGCGAGTTCAGCCGTGGGGCCACCTGTGGGTGCAGAGAGAGACACCCAAGTGGTGAGTAGGGAGCGGACCGAGGAGCTCTGGGGGCTTGTCTTCGCGGAGGGTGCCTGGTGACCTCAGTCCTGGAGACCGATCCTACTCCCAAGGGACTCCCCGTCCTGCCCGAGTGGGCCTTGCCTCCAGCACCCCCTAAATGCCCCTAGGCCTTCCCCACTTGCCCACGCTGCCATCTTTGTAACCATCGGCACTATAGGGGCTCAAAGGGCCCTGCTCTCTGGACCCTGATATGCAGTGGGATGAAAGAGGTGGTTTGGTGCCCCTGGGACGGAGACCCGTGGACGAGGGGCCCTGGTTTTGCCAAGCTGCCAAGGAAGTGCGGCCACCTGGGGCTGTTGGCAGGGAGGCAGGCTGTGGCCTGCTGGCGCCACTCACCACAGCCAGGTGCCCATTCTTGGCCTTCGTGATGAGCAGTTCTGAGCCAGGCGTGAAGTCGATGGTGCCGTCCCTGCCGGGGCCGCCGGCGAACGTGATGCTGGAAGGGAGGGGGTGTGTGAGGGCCGCTTGCGGGCACATGGGCGGCCCCCTCCCCACCCCCAACCGCCTCACCTGCCCTGGTTGATGTTGATGTTGTTCACACGGTCGGCGCTGAGCGCGGTCTTGGTCAGTGTCTCAATCACGTGGTCACTCTGCAGCACCACATCCCCCTGGGGGGCCGGGGGGCGGTGGTCAGAGGAGGGGTCCGGGCCCTGCCCAGAGCTATGGAACGCACCGCTGCCCTGCCTGCCCTGCCTCCCGGGCCCCAAAAGCATACCTTCTGCTTGTTGTCCTCCCGCTGCACGTGCAGCACGAAGAGGCTGTCGCTCAGGCTGCTGACAGAGATCCCTAAGGGGAAGGGCAGAGGTTAGGGGTCAAGGGTCGGAGCCCCGGCCCTCCCTGGGCCACCCCAGGCTCTGGCTCACCGGTCAAGTTGGCGTAGTCGATCCTCTGCTTGACTTTGGCGTCCTCGACAATGACCACAGCACTGGGGGTCAGCAGCAGCTGCCGGGGGCGGGCTTTGTAGCCCTTGCGGTCGTATTTCACTACCGGCACAGCGTACTGCGGGGGGGCGGGCGGGCTGGGTCAGGGGAGGGGCTGAGGGGGCTCCAGGGCCACCGGGCACGGTCCTCTATCCAGGGCCCGAGCCCCTGTCCCAGAGCCCCCAGCCCTCAGGCTGCAGAACCCACACCTCACCTGGATGGGCTCAGAGCCCAGGGCCTGCAGCACTTTGGGGCTGATCTCGTCCGCACCTGCAACCCGGATGGGGGAGCGGGAAGTCAGAGGAGGGGAGAGGGGACTAAGCTGGCGGTGCTGGAGGGTCGGAGCGGTAGGAAGTCGGGGGCTCACCAAGCCGCGTGCTGATAAAGAGCCTGGGGACACTCTGGGGGTAATTGTCCTTCTTGCCCCTGAAGATCTCACTAGCCACGGCTTTCTGCTGCAGCTGAGAAGGGGAGAGGCAGGGGGAGGTATTAGAAGGGGTGGGAACCGTCATGGGGGCCAGAAGGGGCAGGCCAGCCTCGAACTGAGCCAGCCTCTTGCCCTCTCTCCGGTCCCAGCTACACAGGCCAAGCCCTGCTGCCCTGCCTACACTCCCGCTGACCCCTACTCTGCTTTGCCCCATCCCCACTAAGGGCTTCCTAGAAGGGGCATGACAGCACTGTCAGGGGCCAGGCTCGACTCTGGGGCTAAGTGTCCATCATACCAGACCCCGGGGCCCCTGACATTCAGCTCTGAGCTGATAGGTCCTTTAGCCTCACCCCACACTGAATTGGCAAACAGGAGGCACATCGGTCACCGATGGGTGTCTGGTACCACGGCAGGCGTTACCAATGGATCAGACCGAACCCGCGGTCTTCTCAACCCAGGGCTCTGGGGAGCCCCTGCCAGTCCAGTGGTGTTGGCCGAGAGGATCAATCCTATCTGCCACCTGAGGCCATGCTGCCGGCCCAGGGCTAAAGTGCTCCTTCTCCGGCCAGCACTCTCCGAGGGGTGCCCACAGCCTCCCTGACCCCGCCCCCTCGCCAGTCCCCGCCCCCTCGCCAGTCCCCGCCCTGCCTCTCGCTCTGCGCACCTGCTGCTTCCACTCGGGGCTGATACTCCGGCAGTACTTCCACACCATGTTCTTCATGCACAGCTCCCGTAGGAGCTCTGAGGCCTGAGGGGCACGAGTGAGGTCAGGGTACCCGGCCGGCCCGGCTCCCTTCCCTCTGAAGACACCTGGCGGATGCCCACTGCAGGGGGCGCCGCTGCTGAAGCGACACCCCCGCCACCTGGACAACCTCTGTACTCCTGAGTCTGTTCTCTGAAAAGAGCTCCTTCTCCACAGCCCAGCTCCAGTTCTCGTCCCCTGTGGAATCCTCCAGAGCCTTCTCTGGCCACAAGATTATCGCCCCACCCCGCCCTCCGCCGAGTGCCTTCATGGCCCCAAGGTCGGCGGGAAAGGCCACCGACCTCACGCAGGGCAGCTGGTGGGGTGGGCCAGGAAGTGTCCAAGACATTCCGGGGCAGATGCCGCCGCAGGTTGAGCAAAAAAGAGGTGCGCACGTGGTCCAGGAAGAAGGCATTCTCAGGGCAACGGGGTGCGTGACGCAGGATGAACCCGCGGATGAGCCTGGGGATGGGGGCCCGACAGGGTCAGTGGTAAGAAACCTGGCGACGCCCACCCGGTGCCCGGCTCAGCGCCACCCCCTGGGGCCCCTCCCGGAGCTCACCGGCGGATGGTCTGCGCGGCCCACTTTCTCTTGGCTGCCTTCCTCCGGCCCAGCGTTCCCCGCCACCAGGACTGGATGCAGATGGCTGTGGAGACCACGGGACGGCTGACCCTGGCTGACCCCGACTTCCTCGCCATGGTGGCCCACCCTAGCCCCAGACCCTACCCCTTCTGCAAACCCCTGGCCCCCGAACCTGATCGCTTCACGCGCAGGAATTTCTGCCGCCAGTGGAAGCCCCTCCAGGTGGCCTGGATCTTCGTGGCTGTGGTCGGGAAAGAAAGTCCATTGGCCAGAGCCCAAGGGCACCAGCTGGGGGCCTGGTGCTGCCTGAGCTCGCTGAGTGGCATGAATGAGGGAGTGGCCCAAAGAGCTACTGAGTGAGAGAATGGAGGGGAAGGGGCAAAGGAATGTGCGAGCTCGCTCAGAGTTTGCATCCTGGGGCACGGCTGGAGCCGGTAAGGAGGAGGGGAGCTGAATGTGGGTGAGGTGAGCCCCAGTGCAGTGATTCCTCTCCTGCTTCCCAGAAGAGACCCCACTGGGACAGGGAGGGTGGGGTCTCTCTCTCACCCAGGCTCTGCCGCCGGACCTCCAGGGCGTCCTCTGTGGCAAACAGGGTCTTGGGGAAGCGGATGAAGATCTTGGTCCTGAGAGGGCGGCAGTGATCAGCCCCCACTTGCCACCCCCGGGCCCCCCCAAACACTGGGGACGGGCAGGCAGCACTCACCTGCCCATCTTGTACTCCTCTGGCTTGTAGCCCAGGTGCTTGACCAGCACAGCCACTCCGTCTTGGGGCTGTCCTGCCCACGTGGGCCACGTCTCTGGGCACAGTGACTTGTATCTGGGGACAGGAGTGGCAGAGAGATGCACCCAGCCTCCACTCCAACCGGTGCCCCCCTCTGGGGGCCCAAGCCAGCTTTCCTCCGCACCTGCTGGCTACTCCCACTGACTCGAGGCCATGGAAAGCCGGGGAGGTCGCTCTGTCACTAAGCCCATTTAAAAGAGGAAACGGATGTATCTTCATCTGCCTAAGGCCGCAGGTCTAGAAAGTGGCAGGGATGGAATTCCCACCAGATTGGCTCCCCAGGCCCTAGCTCAGGCTAACCACAATGTTCCTGTATCCTTTCTGAGCTGATTAGAAACCCGGTCCTCTTCACAGGTTTTCCCATCTCCTCTGGTGACAAGCCAGTGGAGGCCTGCCTGTGGAGCCCTAACCAGGTGCTCCGTGAAGGCAGGGCTGGGAGTGAGGCGGGGTGAGGGCGGGGAAGGGAGCGGAGGTTATGTTCACCTAGTTTGGTAGCACGCCTGCAGAAAGGAGGGGCCCCTGGCATGCGTCCCACAGCAGCTCAGAAGCTCAGTGTCCTAGTCTCTGAAATGGAGCTGAGAATCCCTGCCCCACTCTCAGGATCTAGAAGGCTCCTCCTAGCCTCCTACCCTCTGCCACGCGCCGAACCAGGCCGTGCCCCTACCTCTGCAGAAAAGCTTCATATTTGCGGCGATAGGCAAAGCCGGCTCTGCGCACGCGCAGGTTCTCCATCAAACCCAGGTACTTCACCTGGTGCCGGATCAGCACTTCATCAAAGCGGCCTTTGGGAGGGGTGACAGGGTGGTCAGCAGACCCTCACCGATGGATTGCCGGTCTTCGCCTCTGCAGGGGAGACCCAGCCCTCACAGGCCTACGGGGTGGGAGGGGCCTATGGGGTGGGAGGGGCTTACCGGGCTGTTTGGCGTCGTTGGGCTTGATGCAGCGGACATAGGCAGGCTCCTTGGACTTGAGGATCTCCACCAGCTGCAGGAGGCTCATCTTGAACTGGGTGGCAACCTGGCCAGCCAAGGTGAAGGGAGGGTTGGCCAAGGCCGCGGATCTCTGCGGCTGCACCTCGCTGGGCAAACCGCTGAACCCTACAGAGGCGCCTTCCTGGAGCTCAGCAGTGCCAATTCCCATAGCCACCTTGTGCCCTGCTCGTTTCTTCCTTCTGCCTCCCCTCCATCCCTGTAGAGAAAGGGGCTGGACTGGGCTAGAGACATCAACTTAGGAACCTCACTCGCATCTAAAAACCCCCGCTCAGAGGATGCCTGGTTGGTTCAGTTGGTGGAGCACAGGACTCTTGATCTTGGGGTTGTGGGTTCAAGCCCCAAGTTGGGTGTAGAGATTACTTAAAGTTAAAAAAAAAATCTTAAAAAAAAAAAAACAGTAAAAACCCTGCTCAGATCTCCCCGCAACCCCAATTCTACATTTCCCTTTGATGCCTGCTCTTTCTCTTTCTAGAATTTCAAGGCCACCTTTGTTCCTTAACAACACATCCTACTCCTGGGCAGCCAACCTTTATCTCTGCACACTGCTCGGCAGAACCTTCAAGGGTCTCAGGACTGTGAGAGCCGCAGACCTCTCAAAGGATCTGCAATTCCACTAAAGACAGAGGTGTATGCCTGGGGGTTCCAGAAGCATCGAGAAGGGGCAACTTATCCAGTCTGTGGGGTAGGGGATATCAGGAGAGGCCATCTAGACATGTCCCTTGGGCTGAGATTTAAAGGATAAGTAGGAAATAGCCAGAAGGAAGAGAGGAGATAAAGGTATTAGGGCAGAGGGACAACCTGTGCAAAAGCTTGATGTACCCAGGGAGCTAAAAGCAGTGCAAGGACCCAGGCAGGGAGTCAACCAGATAGGATTAGAGAGGCAGGCAGAGGCAGTTATCATGACAGGGCTGAAGAGTCACATTAGGGAGACTGACTTCTCCTGAGGGAAACAGGGAGCCAGTGAGGAATCTGGAGTGAGGGAAGAGCAGGCACAGATCTGCATTCTGGACTATCTCTAACCGCGTATGTGGAGTGTGGGTGGCAAGGGCAGCTAGGAAGCCAGGAGAGCAGGGAGGACGCTGGCTGGCTCAGAGGTTATGGGGAAGGGCCACAGGTAAGGAGTTGAGAAGTACTCAGGCAGCAGAAACTGGCAAGAGCCGGCAGCAGTCTGGACGAGGGAGATGGAGGAGACTGAAGGGTTATGGAGGGTGCCCAGGTTTCTGGTGTGCGGGACTGTGTGGAGGGTGATCCTTGTCTTGAGTTATGGACACAGAAGGAACAGACCCGCGGCACTGTGCCATCAAGGGCCATTTTAGACCAGTGGAGTCTGGCTTGCCTGGGAGCAGGCATAGCCTCCACACCGTCTCTGGCCACCGGAGATCAAGGCATAACATGAACCCGCAGCCGCTGGAGAAGCCCGGACAGTGGTGCCTGTGTCCTCCCAGCACGGGAGGATGTGGGGTACACAGCAGAGAGCAGAGGCTGGGGGTCAGACGCTGGCCACCCACGGTCTCTACGCCCTCCCTGCTGGCGTGTCTCGGCCTGCAGCTTCCACAGCTTCTATCTCCGACACAGCATCTGGGCCCTCCTCCTGCCATGCCCCACAGCCACACCCCTGCCCGGGGCTCACTGCGGCTCTCCCAGCATCTCGTCACACCTGCCCTTCCCAGCTGCTCTCCTCGATGATGTCACTCTCCTGTGGATCTCCTGGTCTTTGGGGGGTCCTGTTGGTTTGTGCTAGGCCTCTCGCTGCCTACAGTGCCCTCCCACGGGTCCCTCTGATAAGCACCTACTCCTCCCCAAGTTATCTTAAATGCTTCCTCTTCTAGGAAGCCTTCCCTGACCACCACCACTCCCGCCCCGCCCCCTGCACCAAGCAATCTGCTGTTCCCTATTCTAAGTTTCTGAAGCACCCTGTGTACAATGCCATGAGAGCACCTATTCATCTTGGCATTCGAAGTGCCTCGTAACGTCTGATGCAAACGTTTGCCGAGTGGGTGGATGGACACCAGTGCCCACGCACAGGCAAGTTCCCGCAAGGACTCGGGTGTGCCCGCGTGGGTCTGTGCTCGGCGCCAGGCGCGCTCACAGCAGCACACACAGGCGCGCCCGCGGGCAGCCGCCCAGACGCAGACAGAGGTGTACCGGTGAACGCACAGCGCCCGTGCACGCTGCCAGCTCCCGGCTCACGCAGGCACGCACCCACGCACACACACGTGCACACACGCACACACAGACGCCCCTCAGGTCCCACAGCCTCCACACCGTCTCTGGCCGCTTCTTGTCGCTGAGCTCACTCCGGTCGAAGCATTGGCTCATGATGGGATTTTCAGAGCTGCACATGGTCTGTGAGGGCAGAGTGAGAGGGACATGGGGGAGTCAGGGTATGGGGCAAGCAGGACAAATTCCTGGGGCAGGGTCTGTCGGTGCCCGGACCCCGATCCCTCTCCCCAGTCTTCCTCACCTCCTTCAGGTTCCGGAAGAGAAGGTCATTGTTTTTATCCAGAAACCCTGGGAGAGGGGAGTAGACACGGAATGAGGGAGAGCTCCTCTCCCTGCCCACTGGAGGGACCCAGCTCCAGAATCCTCACCGGTCACATTGTAGGTCACCTCTCCAGCATAGTGCAGCAGGCGGAACTCCCCACGGTCCAGAGACTTCCGGGTCCGCTGGTCAGCCAGCTTGTGCCTGGGGAAGGGGAGGAAGCTACAGATTGCTGGCCTGAGCCGGGCCTCTACCTGCTGAAGAGGCTCGAGAGGAACCAGCATCCAGGGAGAAGCAGGTAGGCCCGGGGCCAAGCCACAGCCCTCTGTTCCAGGCGGGAGACAGGGCCGAGCTTAGCCTCCCGGCACAGAGGCCGTCCCGGAGCTTGGGGAAGCACATGGCCTTGCCCGGGGTCCCACAGTGCCAGCACTGGGCCCTAGGCCTCTGCACTGCTGCGGCTCACTGGGCTCACTGGGCGGAAGGCTGCTTTCATTGCCTGGGGCTGCTGTGTGACTGTTCAGAGGGCTGAGTGCTGCCCATGACATTTTAAGAATGAAATCTGCCCCAGGGGCGCTGGGTGGCTCGTGGGTTGAGCCTCTGCCTTTGGCTCAGGTCATGGTCTCGGGGTCCTGGGATCGAGCCCCGCGTCCAGCTCTCTGCTCAGTGGGGAGCCTGCTTCTTCCTCTCTCTCTGCCTGCCTCTCTGCCTACTTGTGTTCTCTCTCTCTGTGTCAAATAAATTAAAAAAAAAAAAAAAAAAGAAAGAAAGAAAAGAAAAAAAAAATGAATGAAATCTGCCCCAAAGATCACTTAAGCTTTAAGCATGTTTCTATTCTTTCACCCACTGCTTACTTTTAAGGACTATTCCAAGCAATTAGCCAGAGAGATACAGGCAGAGATTTAAGTCACAAAGACGTTTGTGGCAGCCTTGTTACCCAGCAGAAAGCTGGTACCCAGAGGCCTCCGAGGCTGGGGGAGAGCAGTGGAGGACCCGTGAGTTGGAGCCACTGGAGGAAGTATTTTGAGGAAATTTCTCGGTTTGATGATACAGGAAGATACTCAGGATATAACATGATCCTGAACCTTATACACAATAAGTTCTCAGCTATTAAGGAAAAAAAAAAACATATAGAAAAAGGCAGGAAGGAAATGCCTCAAATTGTTAAGAGCGATGACCTCTGGGTGACAGGATAACCGGCAGCTTTCGCACACATTCCAACTTTTCTCTGATGAGCAGCATTATGTTTGCAATCCGAAAACGGTTTTTCAGATACGATTAAGCAAAAAATGTTCGGGGCTTTGGCATCCCACAGCTCCAGGCCCGAGTCCGAGCTCTGCGGCTTACTAAGTACACGATAACCTTGGGCAAACGGCTTTGCCTCTCAGAGCCTCAGGAAGGCAGAGAGAGCACCCGGAGAAACTAAAAAATCGTACCAAGTTTCCCTCTCAAACGGGAATCAAGAGGGAGCCACGCCCCTCTTAGCTTCTCACTTTGGGGTTGCCTGGGTATGGCTTTGCGCGCCTGTCCTCAACTTACACCTCCCTTGGTCATCTCCTTGTGGCTGGTGGTTGAGGACTGGGGGGGAGGGGGGATCTCACGCTTCACAGACTCCACCCCCAGGGGACCCTGGTCCCTACAGTGCGCTGCCACCCCGCTTACGTCAGGAAGTGTGGATGCTGCTTGATCGTGTCCTCCAGCTTCTCCAGGAAGGTCAGATCCGTGGCCTCCCCGGGGCGCAGACATTCCTCATCCTGGGGGGTGTGGCAAAGGGCGAGGGATGTATCAGGGAAGGAGCTGGAGAGCACAGGAGACTCGGGGAAATCGTGCCAGGAAGCACAGACGCAAGGGACTGGGCAGCTCATAGGGAGCCTTCCAGAAAAGGCCAGACCCTCACTTCACCCTCCACGCACAGCCCTGCCCTGTCCGGGCTCAACCCCGAGCTTGGGTCCACTGTGGACAGGCCTAAGAGAATGGTGCAGGGAGCAGCAGCCTCCCACCCGGCCTCTGGCACGAGGCCTTGGAGGAGCAGAGGACTCACCAAAATGGAAATGATGCCCTTGAACTTCTCCTCCACCAGGTCACAGATGATCTTATTGTTGAAATACTGGACGGGCTCCCACTGAGGGGCAAAAGGGAAGGCAGGCATCATCGTGGGGTCCTAGTACCTCTTCCGGGAGCTCCCAGTGCCTGGCTTCCTATGGGGTGTCCCCAGGGACACCCGCAGGCTCGCACCCACCGCGATGCCCTCTGCCTCATATTCCTCCTGTTCCGACTTGAGGGTGAGCTCGATGAAGAGCTGCTGCAGCTTCTCGTTGCAGTAGTTGATGCAGAACTGCTCAAAGCTGCGAGGGAAACCGGAGAGCACGTGGTTAGGCCGAGGGGGACCCAGGACCAGGAGCAGTGGAGAGACCGGAAGAGGCCTCCGAGCAGCTAAGGGAAGACACACAGAGCAGGACCCGAGGGGGCTGGGGGCACTGTC
>CM052804.1:39012904-39031799 GCA_028533885.1 Nasua narica
ATCACAAGTAGGCAGAGAAGCAGGCAGAGAGAGAGGGGGAAGCAGGCTCCCCGCCAAGCAGAGAGCCCGATGCGGGGCTCGATCCCAGGACCCTGAGATCATGACCTGAGCCGAAGGCAGAGGCTTAACCCACTGAGCCACCCAGGCGCCCCCCAAGTTTTTATTTAAATTCAAGTTCGTTAACATCTACTCAGAGTTTTGTTTTGGGGGGAGGGAGGTTTGTTGTTGTTGTTTGGTTGGCTTTTTTGAGAGAGAGGGAGAAGGAAAGAGAGAATCTCGAGCAGACTCCCCAGTGAGCCCAGAGCCTAATGCAGGGCTCGCTCTCATGACCCTGAAATCATGACCTGAGCTGAAATCAAGAGTCTTAAGCACTTAAACGACTGAGCCAGCCAAATGCTCCTCTACTCAAGAGTTTTAAAACAAGTTCTTACAAAGACCCAGAAGTGCTTGTACCATCAGGCCTCCTCCCTTATTCCTTGGTGCCTTGCTCACTGGCCTTCTTGCTGTCCTTTAATACACCAAACACTCCCAACCCCAGGGCCTTTGCACTGGCTACTCCCTCTGCCTGGACTCTCTCCCCCAGGTTATCTGCCAGTTTGCTCCCCTGCCTCCCTCAAGCTTTTACCAAACTACCACCTTCTCAGTGAGGCCTACCTTACCTGCCTTATTTAAAAATAGCAACTGCCCCCACCCCTTACCTCATTCTAGTTTTTGCCATGGCACTTGTCACCTAAATTACACTTTTCTGTTTAATGTCTATGTCTCTAGAGGCGGGATTTTTGTCTGTTTTGTTTCACTGCTGTACCACCAGCACTCGGAACAGCCCCTAGCACACAGTAGGCGCTCAATAAAGATTGGCTGGTACCAAAGACCCTCCCCCTGCCCTGACACATCCACGGGTACCTTGAAGTCAAACTGCACATCCATGTACTTCCCAAACCTGCTGGAGTTATCGTTCCGGAGGGTCTTGGCATTTCCAAAGGCCTAGGAGCGGAGGAGGGGGTGTGAGGGGTGTCCGGGATTCTCTCCCTGCCCTGCCTGCCCTGCAGACGCTGCTGTCCCCTCACCTCCAGCACGGGGTTGCTCTGCAGGAGCCTGTCTCGAACAGCACCCCCCCTCTCCGGGGCTGGGCAGGTCTCGGCGTAGAACTGAAGCAGCCGCTTGGTGGCCTCTGTCTTGCCTGCCCCGCTCTCCCCGGAGATCATCACTGCCTGATCCCGGCGCTCTGTGCGCAGTGCCCGGTACACAGTGTCGGCCACCGCAAACCTAGGGCAGAGGCTTGTTAGAGGAGCTCTGGGGGTTGGCGGGGGGGGGGAGGCAAGATAGGAAGGGGAGTCGGCTTGTGGGTGGGGATGGGGGGCACCCTCCAGGGCGTGGGTCAAGGGAGGTCCTTCACAGTTGAAGATGGGGACCACTTGCGCTTTCAGATGGAGGACTGAAGAGCTAGCTTAGGGGTGGGGGTCCTGGAGGTCATTCAGGGAGAGGTTGGGGTCCCTCACAGGTGGGGTTGAGAGGTCCCTCAGAGGTGGGGGTTAGAGAGTCACTAAGGTTGGGGGGCTGGGCCCAGGTAGAGCTGGGTGGGGAGGAGCAAGGGATAGGAGTTGAGGTGGGGGCTGGGGAGGTCCCACCCCGATGGGGCTGAGAAACTCATCTCAAGTGGGGATCAGGGTCGCTCTAGGGTGAGGGACTGTGGGACCCCTCCCGGATGTAAATAATGGTTCATCCCACGTGGGAGGTCAGGGATATTCTAGAGCGAGGGTCGTGTGGGGTCATCTTAGGTGGAGATAGGGGTCACTCACAGGTGGGGCGGCACCTCGTAGAAGCTGACACCCCGGTAACGCTCCATGTGCTGCCGGCTATAGATCTGCAGGTCCCGGTAGGGGTTGACGGAGACGAGGACAGGGCCGATATAGGTCTGGGGGTTGGGTCAGAGGAGGGTCAGAAGTCTCTCCCAGAGGCTCCAGAGACCTCTTTGCCCCTCTGCCCTGTGTCTGTGCCCCCCCAGCACCACTGCCCCCGCCTCTTCCCACTTGGGCCTCACATAGATGAGATTCTCCCGGAACCGTCGCCGCAGGTTCTCGATGAAGGCGGCCTCACTGGTGAAGTTCTCCAGAAGCACGAAATCCTGTACCCCGACCCGGTCGCGGGCGGTCAGGGCACTCTCCATGGTTACCCGCACCCCGTCACTGCCCAGGGCCTGCGGGGAACGCACCACGGGAGAGGGTCAGAGCCAGCAGGGTAAGGCAAGGCCGCTTCTCCCCCACCTCAGCCTGTGGGACTCAAAGGGCAATCGGGACGCAGAGAACACCCAAGAGACAGACCATGCCGGGTACGGGGGGCCTGGGTCCCAGTAAGCTGTGGAATGCTGTGGAAGGCACATGGAACGCTGAGGACATGGGTCACACAGAGCGGAGACCGGGTGGGACACATGGGACCCGGACACAGGACCCGGGGGCACGGAAGATCCAGGGGACATGTGAAGCAAGGCCACTGAATCCCGGCAGGCGCTGCTTTTGTGTAGAGAAAAAGGGGTCACGAGAAGAAACTCCCTGGGATAATCAGGAAGAATGCTCCGCTGACCTTGGACAAATCCCCTTCTCTCACTGGGTTGCTTCCTCCTCAAAGAGGAGGAGTTGAGTTAGACCAGGTGACCTCAGGTCCCTCAGCTCTGGACCACGTGTGACAGGTGCTTTGGAGGACAAATGGCTCGGAGTGAATTCTGCAGGCAGGGTGAGGCCGTCTCTGCCACCCGCACCCAGCAAATTCTCCAGGGGGAGAGAGTCTAGGGACCAAGCAAAAGGCCACCCCAGACCACATGAGGCTCTCCTCTCAGGGGGCCTCCCATCCTCGCTGGGCTGGACACTCACCCCAGAAGTTGGGGGGCCTCCTTCTCATAGCTGGGCCACACCCTCTCCTCCAGCTGCCAGACTCCCCAGACACTCTCCTTCTGAAAGCCCCAGAAGCCTCGAGGGGGTGGGGGTTTTACCGCGGAAAGCCCAGCTGCCTCCAGAGTATACAGGCCCAAGGAGGCCCTCACCCCAGGCCACACTCTTCAAACTGGGGGTGGGGGGGAAGGGGCTCTAGGAAATCGACACCAAGAATGTCAAGGGTCGGAGAAAGCAAGGTGGCAGTGGTGGGAAGGGGCGAAGATCCCACAGAGGCCAATTCTCCTCCAACCGCAGAGCACCCAGATTTCGGGTTTGGGGCACCCCTCTGGGTCTGGCCTGCCTCTCCCAGGCTTGTCCCTCCCCGCCTCTTCCACCCCCACCCCCATCCGGTTCTGAAGCCGCTGCCAAATCTGGAAGAAGCTCCCGCCCCCCTGCCCTCTGGGTGACGGGTCTCTGTGCTCTCAGCCCTCCCCGAGGGCTCCTGGCCCGGCCCTGGGTCCGAGCGCCCCGCGGCCCTCCCTGCCTCTGCCTCTTCCCCCTGCAACTTTCCGGGACGTTTTTCCACCCGAAATTCCTGGGCCGCGCCCGCTTCCTGGCGGGGCCGAGGCGGCGCCGCGAGGCACAGAGGGACGCCCGGGAACCCCCTCCCCCGCCCGCCACCCCCGCTCACCGACGCCCGGTAGCGCATCCTGCCACGCCGGCCTGGCGCCCTGCTCCGCTGCCGGTGCTCTCCGTCCGGGGCTCCGCGGCGGCGGCGGCGGCGGCGGCGGCGTCAGCGAGGGAGGGGCCGGCCCGCCCCCCGCGCCGCCCCCTCCGCGAGCCTCAGGAGCGCGGGACTACCCAGCCGACCCCGCCTCCCTCGGGTTTCGGACTCGGGGGTCCCTGTCCAGCTGGTGGGGGCCGGGGGGAACTACGGGGGATCTCGGTGCGGGGGTGGAGGGGGGCGGGGCTCCCCGCCAGGCAGGGGCTCCGCCTGAGTCAGGTTTTCCAGGAGGGACGTCGTTGGTTCCAGGGTGGGGCCCGGAACCCGCGCGGCCGCCGCGTCTACACGGACCCGGAACTCACTTCCGGGCCGTGTCTACACTACGCACCAGGCCAGGCGTGCGACGAGGGTTGAGGCCCGTGGATCCTGGAGGAAGCAGGATTTCCCTCCCCCCTCACCCCAACCTCGAGTCCCGGGAAAGTTAAAAATAGATCGAAATGTCCAAATACGGCCGGCGCGCCCAGGCGGGCGGAGCCTTGGTGCGGAACACTGTCCACCCCTATATACTCTCTAGGGGGTGGCCTTGTGTATTTTAGCCCCAAGAAAAATCTCTTCAGGTTTCTGAATCAGCACGGAGCGAGCACCCAAGGGACAGGGACGGCCACAGGGAGTTTTTGCTGAGCGCATTCTGTGTCTGGCCCCTATGGAGGTCTCATTCTCCCATCTGGAAAATGTACGTCCGGCTTCCAGCATTTGGGGGCCTATACCCTTTTCCCCTATCCCAGACACCCCAACTAGGGCCTCTGTGCCTCAGGGGCTCCTCAACTCTTCCTCCTCTGGAGGGAGCCTCCCTCTCTTGTCCCTCCGGATCACCCAGGACACCCTCCTTCTCCTATACCAGCCCCGAGCTGCCGCACCTTCACTGGGATCTTGGAAGCACTTAAGGAGTGAACTCCAGCTTAGATCTCACCGCTAGTGGAGGTGGTGATGGCTAAAAGCCTTTGATGCTTGCAAAAGACTGGGCTCTTTCTTACAAGCAGTATGACTGGGAGAAAGTAATTTGACTTCTTAGAACCTCCTCTTCATCCTTAAACTGTGGCTAATATCTGCCTAAAAGGATGGTTGAGAAGACTAGGATAAAAGCGCTAAGGCACTTCCCAGTCTCTCAATAAGCACTTCCCTCTCTTGGCCTGACATTCATTCCGCACAGGTTCGGGACAGACCTACTAAGAGCCAGGCCCAGGGCCAGACCCGACACACTTCTTATCTAGTGGGGAAAGCCCCTCGGGCGTGTCTGCCAGTTACAGAAGAGCTCTCGAGAACTTCACCTGTTCCCCACCAGACAGATAAAGGAACCTGAGGCGCAGTACTGAGCGGACATGGACTTGAGGGGGTAGGCAGAGTCCAGACCCAAAGCCCCAGCGCGCCCCTCCCTCCGACCCGGGCTCCCCGGAGAGGGGGTGAGGCTGTGGCAGGTGCGGGCTGCAGCCTCTTGGGGAGGCTCATTACCTTGAGAACAACAGCCCTGCTTAGCCGCGGCCCGAGGGACTCCGCGGGGGGGTGGGGAGGGCACCAGCTGGGAGATGGGGCCTTCTGCAGGGGCGCAGGGGACTGGGTGCGCAGCTGGGAGATGGGTGGGAGCGGAAGGAGGTGGTATTAAACGCCACCAGCGGAGGCGGGCTCAGGGAGGAAGGGGGCGCCCTCCGTGGTGCCCCCAGGTTTAAAATCTAGAAGGGAGCGGGGAGGGGGACTCTGCCTGCAGCACACGCAGCGCGGGGAGTGCCTTAGGGGACTGGGGGGAACGAGGTCGAGCGAGCCCCCACCACAGCACGGCCCCCTGCGGTGAGGGGAGCACAGGGCTGGCACTGCGGCCCCTCGCGGGCGGGAGGGGAGGAGCTGAGAGCGGGCGGGGCTTCGCGACCGCAGAGCCCGCCCCGCCCGCTGCCTCGTCAAGCGGCTGGAATGAGGGGAATCCGCGTGCGGAGGGGTCCTGCCGGCCACCCCCCCACACTCCCAGAGCCGCGCCGCCGCATTCCCGGGATGTCCGCGGGCGCCCCCACAGCCACCGCCCAGCGGCGGAAGGAGGGGGCGTCTTTGCAGCCCGCAGGGCCTGAGGGGCGGCCCCAACCGCGGGGCCGGCCCCCGCCCGCCCCGCCCCGCCTCACTGGACGGGAGCGCCAGCCACCACCACCACCCCCCCGCCCCGGGAGGGGGCGGGGAGTCGCGAGTGTGAGAGACGCGGCGACCTAGGCGGCCGCGCCAGGCGCTTCCTGCATTCTCAGCGCTGTCTTACGGTATTCCCTTAAACGCCCGGAAGCCAAACCATGAGCTCCGAGCTATTACCTCCATCCTACAGACGGAGAAACTGAGGCTGGGCAAGGGCACGACTTGCTCAGGATCCCAGGACTAGTAGAAGGCGGGGTGGGATTGGAACGGGAACTCCAGCACTCACTGCTTCCGTAGGGCTGCCCGACGGGAGAAAGAGGCTGGTGGGTTTCCAGGCTTCCGTTTCTCGGTAAAGGTTAAGTCGCTACGCTGCCAGGCTGGGACCTTCCTCAGCAACCCCGTGACTGCAGTGCCCAGTATAAAACCCTGTCGGTGTTGTGTGACTATTGACATGTAGGCCTTAGGAGTAGCAGCTAGGAAGTGGGCACTGTCTTTGGGCCCCAGCATGGCCCGGCACCTAGGGGCTGGCTGCAGGCTGGAGAGTGGTCACATGAGTGACCCAGGACTTATTTCCGAAGAGTACCTCTGGGTCTCCTCCCACCTGTGTTGTTTCCTGTAAAGGCAGGGTTGGGGCAGACCCAGCCGACCTGGTCATCCAGTGCCCTTTACCCAGTGTAAGCCAGATGCCCTCTGGCCTGACCTCTGGAGGAGTGGGCAAGACAGTGGGCGGCCTCAAAGGACCATGCAGGTCTGGAGAGGGCATTCTGCGGACCCCCAGATTTTTCTAAAAGCTGATTTCCACTGCGGCAGCCTCTTGGCCTATTGGAGAAGCAGAAAGAACCATAGCCTATCTCCCCCACAGGGTAGTATCGGGCACAAAACGGGTGCCCAATTTATATTTATCAAACATATCTTATCTTAGGTCTGGGCCCAGCCTGCCCCACCAAGGACTGTTCCAGACTCTAGGGAACTGTTGTGAGGAGCAGTGGAGGTGAAAGGTGGGGACTAAAGGGCTCTCTACCGGATTGCTCACAGGGCCCCAGTCAAGGGCTATACGCTCTAGCTCTCAAACCAGGAGCCTGTGGGCTGCCAGAAACCTCCGCCTCAGGGTCCAGCAGAAGTAAACAGAGCACCTTGCCTCCTGACCTCTCCTCCTCGTTCAATATCCTATGTGTAGAAGGGGGGGGGGCACCTCCAGATAGTCGTCACCATCTGGCATCAAAAAGCCTGTCCCCCCTCTCCATTGCTCACCCCAAAGAGTCACCATGTGCGAAAATCTTCCCTCTGCTCCCCCTTCACTCTTCTGGATCAGGCAGCAACCTCCAAACTGCCCTGCTTTCCTCCCTCCAATCCGCCTTCCTCCCTCCAATCCATTTTCCCACAACAGCCTGTAGTATTTACAAATGCATATCTGATCAATTAACATCTTCTGTGAATAGAGTGAAAGTCTCTAGGGCACCCTCCCATGTGCCAAGCCCCGTCTTCACACCCAATGCTTCTTGCCAGGTGCCTGCATATAGACTCCAGCAGTCCCCTCTGTCCTCAGTTTACCCCAGCGTGACTGTGTTCTTGTGTGACTCCAGGGGTGGCCCTCTCCAGTCCCTTCTCTCCCCATGCCTCCTTCTGCACCACACACAGCCAGAAGGAACTGCTCCCGCCCCTGTCACACGTGGCTCTCTCCTGAAGCTTCCTGCCTTTGCACCTGCACCTTCCTTGGTCCTGCTCACCCTCCTTCTCCCCACTTGACTGACTCTTAGTCATTCTTGAACACTCAGCTCAGGTTTCGCCTCCTCCAGAACCCCTTCCTGCCTCCCCCAATACATAGCCCCCTCTTTATCGCATCACGCTCTAATTGCCGGTTTTCTTGTCAGTTTGTCGCAGGAGACTGCTCCCGCCAGGGCGTACACCCAGCGCGCACACAGTAGGGGCTCAGGAACCTCTCGTGGATGCCTGTACGAATGAATGAATCACAGAGCCCAGAGCTTGCCGGCAGCTGAACAAGGCCGTGGGCCAACCATTCATTCTCACATTCATGTCGGAGACCCTGGCCGCCGCACTCACAGGTTCCCAGACGCGCGGGGAAACTGGCGCTGCAGGGCCCGAGGGGAGGGGGGGCGGAGTAGGGGAAGGAGCGGGGCGGGGCGCAGGCTGCCTCTCCGGAACCCAGAGGCAGAGCCTGGCAGTTGGAGGGGCCCAAAGGGCGCACAGGGTGCTTGGGTCCTGCGACCCCAGCGCCCCCCCCCCGCCACACACACGTTACCCGCAAGTAATCTAAGTCACCACGAGGCGGAGTTCTGGGAGCCGCATAGGCGGGGCCAGTGCGATCTCCGGACCGGCGACCCCCGCCTCCCTCTCCACAGCTCCTGGCCTTGGCGCCCGGCTGCCTGCCCTTTTCCCCTTCCCGCCCTCCAGCAGAGTCCTCCCGGGACCACGCGGCTGCTGCCCGCCCTGCGCCCGCGCCCCGCGTACCCACCGGCTCGGCTCTTCGGGTGCGCAGGCGGGGGCCAGGCTGGGCGGCGTGGCCGGCTCCGGAGTCCGCGGCCCCGGCACGCTCTCCCCGCCCAGGGCCCGCCCGGGGCCGGGCGGCTGCCTGTCGTCATCCCCGGCAGGGCCCAGGCCGGGGCGCGCGCGCGCGCGCGAACCCTCCGGCCCCGCCCCGGCCAGCCCTGGCCTCGGCCCCCGCCTGAGTCCGTGGAGACTTGGTGCTGCTCACTGTGCAACCAGCTCCCGGAACGGGGCGCGTCACGGTCACACACACATACACACACACACTCCCTCCCTACACACACAGAAACACACACACACTCCCTCCCTCCTACACACACACATCACACACCTTCCCTCCTCCACACCCGGCCCCTCGCTGCAGTGCTGGGTGGAAGGGTGCGTTTCCTCATCTACGGCTCCTTTGCATCAGAGCAAACCCGACACTCCCCCCCTCACCCCCTAACTCGCCCCGCTTTTGCCAGGCCAAGTCGGTTCTTCCCCATTTGTGACTGTCTCCCTCGCCCCTCCTTCCCTGCTCAAGCTACCGCTCTGAGCTGGCCAGTCCTAGTTGTTTGGTCCAGAAGAGAGAGGACACATGCACTGAGCCTGTACTATGCGTCTGGAGCTTTACCCCCACCACCAGTCCCTTGGCCTCAGAGCAGTCCTGTCACCTAGGTGTTATGCCCAGTTCATAGCCCAGCCTAGGGAGGACCAGAGGGCTGGAAGAGAAGGGATTCAAACTCAGATCCGGGCTTTGGAAAATTCCTGCTCTTAGAGGCGCTTAAACTCTTACCCCTTCCTGGGGCGCCTGGGTGGCTCAGTGGGTTAAAGCCTCTGCCTTCGGCTCAGGTCATGATCTCAGGGTCCTGGAATCGAGCGCGCATTGGGCTCTCTGCTCAGTAGGGAGCCTGCTTTCCCCTCTCTCTTTGCTGGCCTCTGCCTACTTGTGATCTCTCTCTGTGTGTCAAATGGATAAATAAAATCTTTAAAAACAAAAAAACAAAACTCTTACCTCTTTCTTCCATTTATCCCTTCTTGTCCTGTCAGTTCCTGTGCCACCAAGGGTCGGAACCCCTCCCCACTGCTCACCTCTTTCCTGAGGGGTCTGCTTGAGGGAGCTGCTGGGCCCTGGGAAGATATTGCCACCCTTTCTCCCTGCCCAGAGCACCCCAGCTTACGAGCTTGCAGGGCCTGTGGGGGTGAACCACGCGGATGATCTCCCCAGTGGGGATCAGCTCCACTTGCAGTGCCATCCCGCCGATGGAGAGCCACAATGCGCGCTGAGCGTCCGGGCCGCCGAGCAACAACCTGCCCGCCCACTGGCTCGGGCTGCTCCCTCAGCCGGGAGTCTGGTCTCACACTGGGATGGCCACTTGGTTCAGCTTCAACTCCAGCCCCAGGGGATGTGTCTGGTCCAGCTCCTCAGGACACAGCTGGAGCAGCCCAGGTCTGATTGGGAGGCCTCTTGGCCCAGCGGGTTGGGGCAGGAAGAGGAGGGGCTGAGGGACTGAGGAAATGCCTGTTGTCCCAGGTAACCAGAGAAGCTGATGCAGCCACTCGTGGGGGACCCTGGCCTCCAGGTCAAAGGGTAGGAGGTCTTTCCCCCCAACAGCTCCGTGGCCAGGCATCTCCTGCTGCCCACCCGCTGGTGTCAGTTGGAGAGCAGGGCTCCCCAAACCAGAAGGCACATCCTACCCGAAGCCAACAAGATCCGCCAGTAGGCACTGCCCCTCCGGCCTGTCTCCCCAGCTTGCCTCCTTCCCCCCCACAGCAGCAGGTGAGCCCCTTGGGTTTGAGAGGCCAGAGCTGCTGGGACTGGCCATGTTGGGCAGAGTTTAGCTGGTGAGGCAGGAAGGCACTGTGAGGAGGCCCCTGTCCCAGCCAGACAACTCCGGAGCCTTTAATGCTCAGGAGGACTGGCTCTGGGCGGCCTTAGCCCTGTTGGCTTCTTACTTTTCCATAGTACCCTCAGGGTCCCCTCAGCCCCAATGTTCCTGTTTCCTATCTTTATTGTTGCTAAATCACTGCTGACACCTTCCTGGCCTGGGACTGAGCCCTCAAGTCTTTAGCCATAGGAAGTAAGAAGGGGAAGAGGATGAGGAAAAGTGACCTTTCCAGAGGGAGACACTGGCCTGGGAAGGGCGGGGGGAGTCCAGTGGGCCGGTGCCGGCCCTGACAGCCCCCTGGTCAAGCACCTTCCCCTGGGGCACCCTTTCTTTCCCTCCCCACAGCGTCCCCCCGCCCAGGAAAGGCCAGCAAAGCTTCCTTCCTTCCTCTGAGAAGCACATCTATCTAGAGCAGGCTCATCCCCGGTGGCCACACAATGGCCCTTATCAGCTGTGGAGCCAGGCACAGAGACCCAGTGCACACCAAGTCTCACACATTTCCTGTTTCCACCCAGCGGGTCAGGGCTGGGCCCAGAGCGGCCATATCCTGACTGGGGCCAAGAGGAGGCAGAACACTCCCCCTTCCCCTTCCCGGCCTCTCAATCACTGCTGGACTACTCGCCCCTCCCAGGCCAGGAGGGGCCCCCCAACAGGAGGCAGGGGTAGGGGTGTGTGAAGACTTAAGGGGGAAGGGGAGAGGTGAGCCCACGGACAAGCATGTTTCTCGAGCACAAAGTGGGGGCGGTGGCCCCTGCGATCTAGCCCCAGGGGCTACATGGATCAGAATAAGGAGATGGGTATGTTGTTGCTTCATTTGTTTTCCCAACTGTTCTCTCACAATGATCTTGTGAATGCATACACTATTTGTATTTTATAGGCAACCAGGATTCCTATGTGGGGAGAAGCGTAACTCGGATTTAGTCCGGGTCTTGATCTCATCCCTGTGTTTCTGGCCCTGCAGGACACCAAGCTGCCTGTGTCACTTGGGATGGACCGTGCCACTGCTCTGAGCTTTGGCTGCCCTCTCTGCCGAATGACAGGTGCCGCGTGGCAGCGCCCGGAGGCTCGAGCAGGTGAGAAGATGAGAGGCGGGCAAGTGCGAGCAGTCACGGTGGGTCCTCCGGGGTGAGTGTTGGGGCAGGAATGATTACCGTGGAGACCTTGGGGCAGGAGGCTCAAGGGAAAAAAAGACGGCGACATTTTTGGATAGCTGGAGCTGGGACCAAGGCTCAAGGTGAAGGAATGTGGCTGAGGAGGGATGAACCAGTGAATGCAGAGCACCTTTTCTGAGAGTCGGCAGTTCCCAGAAACCCATTCTACTTTGCGGGAAGGTAAACAGAAGCGCCCAGTAGCATAGGTGGCTTGTCCCAACTGTGCCAGGGCCCCAGTGGGCCGCCATCCTGGGACCCCGTCCCTTTCCCATCCGGGCGATATCTGCCACTCCCAGACACAGAATGTCTAGTCTAGATCCACAGGGCCCTCGTCCTAGAGTCTAGCAAGGGCACGGAGTCAGAGCACCACCGCCCGCCCGCCCCCCCCAACACAGAGCCACACACAAGTGTAAAAGCCATGTTTCTAATTGTGCCCCAATACAACAGTCACAGAACACAGCCACGGGCCACTAGAAGCCAAGGGGACAGTTCTTGATGGTACACACGGCTCCCAGGGTGGAGTGTGGATCACAGAGCGACTGGAGTGTCCCTCAGTCTCAGGTCAGAGGATGGGCGCGACAGTCACAGAGCAGGTTCCCTGAGGTGTCTTCTCCTGGGAGAAGGGCCGTTGAATCGACAGCGGCTGGAGGCCAGGGGCGGGAGTGGGACTGAATGCCCACACAGCACCTAGAGAATGCTCTCGGAAGACCCTCAAGGCCAGATTCTCCAAACGTCTGGATCCTGGCTCTCTTCTCTGCCTGCCTCCGCTTCTCGGTGCTCGGGCAGTCTAGAGAGGGCAGATGAGCTCGACTGGGCAGGAAACCCCCTGGAAAAGTCTGTGGCCACACCTCCTCTACCACCTGCTAACCCTTCACAGGAGGGCAGGTTAGGGCAGGGAGCCTGACCCACCAGCACAAGCCAACCTGGGGCCAATCCTTTGCTCAGGCCCTGGAACTTCCTGGGCCAGATTCGATGGGTCAGACCCCTCAAGACACCTACGTAAGATCCGGGGTGGAGGGGTCCCTTCATCCTGCCCACTTAGTCTAATTGCTTTTGCTAAAAGCAGCAATCCCACACCCTCTGCCCATCCCCCAGGGGGGTGGGCAATGAGATGCCAAGACTCCCGGAACCCAGGTCTGCTTGTGCCAACCAGTCTATGGAGCCTGTGCAAATGTGAGCATCTCCCCCTCCCAGGCAGCCTGAGGCCCAGGATGGCGTGACAAGAATGCAGGCCTGTGCCAGATGGGGCATGTGCCTGGCAGGCCTGCTTGGGCGGGGCTGGGAGCGTGTGTGGGGAGAATCGAGAAACAAGATATAGGCTGGAGGGTCCTTCCCACATCCAGGGGTCTGTCCCAGGTCTTCAGTGTTGACAAACTAGCTGGTTTCACTCACATCTCAGCAACGAAAACCTGTATTTAAGGGGCCAGTTCTAGAGATCTGGACTGCAGAGAGCCAAGGAGTGTGGCTAGAGCTCCCCCTGGGAGGTGGAGGATACCTGCTGCCTCCTCTGGGGGCCAGGCCGGGCCCCGCGGCGCTCCTGGCAGTGGCGGACAGAGCTGGCTGCCAGCTCTGGCCTCCGCCCTGGATCCACTCTCATCTGGGCTCAGATGTGTGGTTGGGCTTCACCCAGTGGGTCCTCCGCCAAGAAGGAGCCAGGCTGGATCTGCAGGGAGAAAACAGGCGGTGAGCAGAAGGGGCGGGGGAGCACAGATTTTCCCGTGTCTTTCCATCACTCCCCTTCTCCAATGCATTAGGCTCCACCGTCCACGTGGGTTCCCCGGCCAGAGGTGCTGGAGAACTGAGCAGGGGCTCAAGTCCCTTCCCCCCCGCCAGCCTACCTTGAAGGGTTTGCTTATCCCCACCACAGAATGTAGATTGTTGCTATAGTAACAGAGGAGAAACTGGCCCTCGGTCTCAGGGATGTCGCTGGTATTAAAGTATACCTGGTGGGGAGGACGGAGAGGAATGGGGTCAGTCCCCCGGCCCGGGCCCCGGCCAGCTCTCAGCAACAAGTTAGCCCACCCTCTGTTCCTTCCAGAAGTGCCCAGGCAAGTCCTCACATTGGAGACGGGGAATACCTATCTCAGGGGAGCGGGCAGGTACCTGGCTCAGCCCGTCGCTGAAGGACACCTGGTTGTCCCTGACCCAGACATAGGAGACGTAGTCATTAATGTGGCGCAGCCCCACCTGCAGGAGAGGGGATTGGGCAGTCGGTGGTCTAGGAGGACACGGCATCTGTGACAAGTCCTAAGGAGAGGACTGGCCTTGGGCTGGCCATTGTACTGTATGCACCCTCCCCTTCACCGCCGGCCTCGAGGTGGGCAAGGACCCCTGTGGGAGATGAGCGTGAGCTCTTCAGTCTCCGTACCCAGCTCCTGCGAGCCCCCAGGACGGATAAACCAGGGGGGGGATGGCTGATGAACATTGTGTGCTGCCCAGCATGTCTCACCTTGTATAGTCCAATCCAGTCCCAGGGGCTGCTGAGAAAGTCTGGGGTCAAGGAGTAGCTGATCAACATGTCGTTCTCCATGGTCCACAGCCCCTCAGGTATCAGGGTGATCGGTGGGGTAGACACCAATGGCTTCAGCTACATAGAGGCGGGAAAGGGGTTGAAATCCCACAGCGTCATTCTTTCCTCCGAGGCTAATGTTCTTGCTGTGAACTTTCCAACACATCAGGGTCAGTGAGGGGGAAGAAGGGCACACAAGGGGGTGGGCACAGAACGCCACTAGGCGGCCCCGAGAAAGTTATCAGACCTTGGCTGACCCGCTGGAAGGAGAAAGGGCCAAAGGCTTGTCAGGGGAGGCTGGCCCTGCCGGGGAGGATGGGGCTAGATGCCCGGTGGGTAACCAAGCGGAGAGCCAAGTGCTGAGGGGAGAGGGTGGGGGAGAAGGGGGGAGTTGCTGACGGGTTTAAGCAAGAAACCAGGTAGGGGCGCCTGGGTGGCACAGTCGTTAAGCGTCTGCCTTGGCTCGGGTCGTGATCTCGGGGTCCTGGGATTGGGCCCCGCATCAGGCTCCCTGCTTGGTGGGAAGTCTGCTTCTCCCTTTCCCACTCCCCCTGCTTATGTTCCCTCTCTCGCTTTGTCTCTCTCTGTCAAATAAATAAAATCAGAAAGAAAGAAAGAAAGAAAGAAAGAAAGAAAGAAAGAAAGAAAGAAAGAAAGAAAGAAAGAAAGAAAGAAAAGATAGAAAGAAAGAAAGAAAGAAAGAAAAGAAAGATAGAAAGAAAGAAGGAAAGAAAGAAAGAAAGAAGCAAGCCAGGTAGCAACGGTCAGGACTCTAGGGTTCCTGACTCAAACTAGGGGGGTAGCTCTGGGGAAAACAGCTCTAGGCATGTGGAGGGCCACAATGGCATAAAGACAGACAAAACAGCCAAGAAAAAGCGAAGGCTGAGGGCAGCCTGCAGGCCTCAGAGGTCAACACCGTCTTGGTCATTTGATGGCAAGATCCAAGGATGGAGGGAGTTCCCTTTGCAACCTGATCCAGGTACATTTAGGACAAATAGAAGGAAGTCCTACTTCACGTGGGAGGTAATAAGCATAATGGAACCCATTAGCCCCAAGGGACAGTACCAAGAGGAAATGGAAACCCATTCACAAAGAGTCCCTCAACAGCTTCAAAGAGCTGGGATACCTGACCTGGGGGCAATGGCAGTGGCGTCCTCCTACCTACAGGCCTCCCCTGGGGACGTGCTGACATTAGAATCCAGGGCTGGGGGGGTTTGGGAGGCGGCCCAGCGGGTTAGTCTGGAAATTCACCTCCAAGTCAAAGGTGCTGGTGACAGGCTTATGGTCACTGATGCAGTACATCATGTGGCTGACATAGCTCCTCAGAGACAGGCAGAAGTTGGGGGCTGGAGGCCTCTGAGTGTGGGGGTTGGCCTGGGGCTGCCGCTTCAACCTCCACAGGATGCGGTCGGTCCAAGCAGGCTTGCGTTTTTTCTCACTGTGGGTGGAGGGGAGAAAGAATGTGGAGACAAGGGTTGGCGGGAGAGCAAGAAGGTACCCCAACAGGCCTGCTGGAGCCCCCAACACCAGGGCCTCTCAGTGGCCATGAGACCCCCGGGCCACAGTGGGAGTGTGGCATGGCAGCCGGCAGGAGGGGGCCCGAGAGAACCAGAAGCCTATACTGGCCTTGGTCAGACTCCACCAAGAACCTTCAGTCTACGTTTTTATGAATCTAGTTGTGATTCAGAAACATTGCACTCCAAAGCTTTTCTGACTTCTAGAACAAAAGCAGCAGACCAGAGATGCTGAGGTTTGGATTTTGGAGTTAGAGGTAAGCTGGAATTTGGCTTCCCCCTCACTGACGGTACAACCTCAGGAAAGGAAAGGGAAGCACTTGGGGACGCTTCCTGTGTGCCTGCCAATAGTACCGCCTGTCCCCCTCTCTCACAGGTGGCGAAATTGAGACTCAGCGGGGAAGGAACTTTCCCGAAGTCACACAGCTACTGAGTGGCGGAGTCAGGATTCAAGGCCAGGTGGCGTGACCAGAGGGCACAAGCTCTTCCTGACCAGGCCTCCCCCTCCTCGGCCTCAGCTTCCTCATCCGTAAAATGAAGGTAGTAATAGCTACCTCACAGGGCTGCTAACACGATTAAATGAGATAAAGCACACGGAATCTTTAGCACAGTGCCTGGTACAAAATAAGCTCTCTGTAATCACTGGCTATTATGAGTCTTTGTTCCCAAGAGTCAGCTGAGACCCCTCTGGCCTGTTCTTTATGAGGACCCCGAGAGACTGTAGTGCTTTCCTCCCCCAGGTAACTGCAGTTGCCCAAGCCCGGCAAGCCAAGCCCAGGGAGCCACAGGGGTGTTTTCTGGCACCAGTGGTTCTCCAAGACCAGGCCCTGCCCTCCAAAGGGAGGTGGGGCAAGTCCTGGAATGGGGGTGGGGGCAGTTGCTGTTCTGGGTTCCTCCCCCTTGATTTTAAATGAACCCAGAGTAGTAAAAAGCCTAGTCAGATGGTTGCCTACTTTAAAACCCTTCAGGAGTCTTCACTGTCTCCAGAATAAAGCTCAAGTCCCCAAGCATGGCTTTCAAAGAGCCTGACACCCCTGTCCTATGCTGTCTCCCACCACTGTCCCAGACCCGCCTACCAGGGGCTCTCTGGCCTCTGGACCTTTACTCTTGCAGTTTGTGCTGCCTGGAACTCCCTTCTTCACAGGCAGAGGCTGGTTCCAATGCTGCCTTTGTCAGAAAGCCGTCTTTGAGCTCTACTTTCTGCTTCCAAAGCATTTTGCACCAGTGTTTTCCCTATTATGTTATGCAGCACTGTCGTTTTCTATTTCCCAGTCGGCACACTGGTTTGTGTGTAAGCTCGGAAGGCAAGCACTGGCTCCTGAGATCTCCTGCATAACCTCAGCGTTAGTACTGAGCCTGGCACAAAGTAGGTCCAACTGCTTGTGGAACCTAAACTCACGAAAACCCCAAACTCAATCTCTCTCCTCAAAAATGCTCATCTAATCCTGACGTATACAGTTTCAGATGCTGATAACCAGGTTGCAACACTATTATTTGTCTTCTGATGTTTTTGTTTTTTTAAAGATTTTATTTATTTATTTGACAGAGAGAGATCCCGAGTAGGCAGAGAGGCAGGCGGGCGGGGTGGGGGGTGGGGGAAGCAGGCTTCCCGCTGAGCTGAGAGCCTGATGCGGGGCTCGATCCCAGGACCCTGAGATCATGACCTGAGCCTAAGGCAGAGGCTTTAACCTGCTGAGCCACCCAGGCACCCCTGTCTTGTTTTATTCACGTACTATTTTATTTTAATATTTATTTATTTGACAGAGAGAGAGAGAGCGCGCACACAAGCAGGGGGAGCAGCAAGCCTGACCCTGGAGCCAGGCACCCCTTACTCATAATTTAAAAAAAAAATTTTTTTAATTTATCTTATTTATCTGAGAGACAGAGAGCACAAGCAGGAGAGAGGGAGCAGGGAGCCTGATGCGGGGCTCCATCTCAGGACCCCGGGATCGTGACCTGAGCCACCCAGGCGCCTCCACTTACTATTTTATTATTTATTTATTATTATTTTTTAAAGATTTTATTTATTTGGCAGAGAGAGACACACAGCGACAGAGGGAACAGAAGCAGAGGGAGGGGGAGAGGGAGAAGCAGGCTTCCCGCTGAATAAGGAGCCTGATGCGGGACTTGATCTCAGGACTCTGGGACCATGACCGGAGCGGAAGGCAGACACTTAACGACTGAGCCACCCAGGCATCACCACTTACTATTTTAAATAAACGTTTCTGACACATACTGTTGTCAATTCAACAGCAATACAGTCTCCTGGCTACAGAGAGGCAGAATGCTGTCTGGCTGGTGAGTCCGACTCCACAACCAGACAGCAGCATTTGGGGACACGTTCTGCCCCATTAATGAAGAGCTTTGTGGTTCTGGCTGGTGAGCACGGGACTTGGGAGAGAGCGGCGGGCACGGAGGGCGTGGAGGCTCCTCGCCTTCTCCCCACACCTTGCCCTAGGCCTCTTTTCCCTCTGCCTGTTCCTGGATTCTCTCATTTTATAATTAACTGGCCATCTAGTTTAAAAAAAGGAGAGAAAGCTGTGTGCCCATGGGCAAGTGGCTTCACTTCTCCCAGCCTCGGCCTCTTCGGCTCTAAGATGGGGTGAGAGCAGTACTCACTTCAAAGAGCCGTTGTGAGGCTTAAACAAGTTCAGGTGTGTTAAGGCCATGGCCAAGAAACGCTAACTGGCTCAGCCACATCTGTTTGGGGCTCCCGGGGTTGTCTCAACCTTCCACTCTTCTAAGGAGTGCTCGGCCTCCCCCATTAGAACATGCTACTTCCTCTCCAGAGGAAGTTAGAACATGCTACTTCCTCTCCAGAGACGACACACACAGAATCCCCGAACCCGCCTTGGACATTCAGTACCTAGCAATGCTTCAACTTGGGAATGAGCCGGACGAAAGGACCACTTTCCCTTTCAAAGCATTCCCCCTCCCCAACTTCCCTATCATGGTGACTCCTCCGCAAGTCCTGACCACAGCCTGTCTCTTCTTCCTCCTCAGTACCTCTCAGCCTGTCTTCCTTTCCTCCTTTTCCAGGGCCTGCCCAGGCTTATCCCTGGGCACCTGGGTGCTTCAGTCTCTCAACGAAGATTCATTGAGCCCTTATTACACGCTGGGCAACTGAGGATCTGAAAAAAGGGACTGACAAGGTCCTCGAGGAGCTTGTAGGACAAAAAAAAAAAAAAGACAAGAAACAAGTTAAATGTGTGCAAATTGAGCTGCCTGGCTGCCTCAGTTGGTAGTGCATGTGCCTTTCAATCTCAGGGTCGTGAGTTCAAGCCTCACGTTGGGCATGGAGCCTACTTAAAAATAAATAAATAAATATGTGTGTATGCATTAAATGTTACATATATTCTCCCAGTTCTCCACTTCTTTCTTTTAAAAAAAAGGGGGGGGCACCTGGGTGGTTCAGTCGGTTAAGTGGCTGCCTTTGGCTCGGGTCATGCTCCCAGGGTCCTGGGATCAAACCCCCATCGGGCTCCCTGCTCAGCGGAGGGCCTGCTTCTCCCTCTCCCTCTGCCTGCTGCTCTATTTGTGCTCTCTCTGTCTCTCTCTGTCAAATAAATAAATAAAAATCTTTAAAAAAAA
>CM052804.1:39032299-39056343 GCA_028533885.1 Nasua narica
GTGCCTGGCAAGGCAGCTGGGAGGCGCCACTCCTGAGGTGACGGCTGGATCTATTCCTGTTCCCTAACCCCTCTATTCTGAGGCAGCTCCCTCTGCCACCAGGGCCCAACACGACCTGACTTCCCAGGCCTCTTGGCCCCTCATTTCCTCCTCACAGGCTAATTCCAAATCGGTGGCAGGCTGATCCTCTCCTGGGGGAGCCCCCTCACCTGGTGTCATAGTTGTTGGAGTTCTTATCAAACTTGTAGGTGGGTGGGAAGAGCAGGGGGCCCTCCTGGAATTCCCGGAGCAGCGGATCATGTCTCTTGGCAATGCTGAGCTGGAGAGAAAGGCACAGTCCCATCTCCTAGTAGTCCGGACCCAGGGGGCCGGCACACACTCCGTCTGAGGGATCGGCACATGCCACCGCGGTAGGCCAGGAGTCAAGCAACACCCCCTCCCTTCCTTACTGCCCCCGTGACAGCTTCAGCGGCCCGTCCCCACTCCAACCCCATCCCTGGGAGCGCTGAATCCTTTCGCAAACATCCCAGAGTCCCAGGGGAGGCCGCTGCCTGCCATTGCCCAGTCCTTGGACTATAGGGACCTGGCTTTAAATTCCATCTCTCTGGGAGTCACTAGCAAACAAGTATCAGAGGGGAGGTTGGGGTCCCCCCAAAGGGCTGGTATCTCATCCTCCCCAAGGCAAGAAAGCCTAGGGATGGAAAAGATGAAAGAGACCCAAGAGGGCTGGTGCCCCGTGCAGGGCCATGGCAAGCCGAAGGCCTTCTTGTTCCCTATCTTAATGCACACCCAGCGGCAACTCCAGGGGAAGACTAGGTCCCCAGGTGCAAAGCCCTGTTAAAACTCCTCCCCACCTGGGAACAAGGACTTCAGAGGCCTTGAAATGGAGAACAGGCGGCTAAGGGACCGGAGCAGTGCCCCCCATGTTTGATGCTGGACTTCCACAATGGGCTCAGCTCACCCCTCTGAACCTTTCCCTCATTTGATACCTGATCCTTCTCCCACAGGTCACTGTAGCACCGATTTTTTATGGATTCCCGGACAAAATGCAGCCCGAAGTCATCAATCCGGAAGTTCATGTCTCCAAACCAGAGAATGAGGCTGCAGAGAGAACAGAAGGCAGCTGAGGGTTGTGATGAGGTAAGAGAAGGGAGGAGCAACAGGCCTCAGGCCTGCTCACTCCTCCGGTGCAGAGCTCGAGGGGCAGGTGAGACGCCGGAACCTGGGAGAGGAGCCAGTGCCCGGGATGAGTTGGCATGAGCCCTAATGAACTGTTCTCGTGGCCGCTTCCCTGCTGTTTTAGCCAAAAGGGACCAGCCTCCAGGGGCAAGTAGCAAATACAGAGCAGGCTCTCGCCCTCCCCACCCCTCGCTTCCCTTCCCTCAACGGGCCACCAGACAAGGCCCATCATCAGTTTCCTGTGGGAGACCTCAGGAACCCTGGGCTTCTCGATTTGGGATCTTCACAAGTGTCCAGAATTCCTAGGCAGGACTTGGGGGTAGGCCAGGGAAAGGGAAGGGGTCCTAGGCCCCAGGCAGGTAAAGCTGGACGGGAGAACAGCTGGGGCATCAGGGAGGAGGCTGGGAAAGGGCCGGAGTGGAACACAGGTGGCCTGAGGGGAATGCTAGCCTGGGCTGGTGTAGGGGTGAGGACGGGGGCGGCAGTCCACGAGTGCACGCTCACTCATGGTCCAGGATGTTGGGGATATCCTGTCCCTCAAAATTTTGCATCTCCAGGATCCGGTCAAAGTGCTCCAGCCGCTGGTCATTGTTGGCCATGTGTGGGGGCAGGTGGCAGTTGACGATGCTGACGTAGTAGCCATAGAGCTTCAGGCAGATGTTGACACCCCCTTTGTTCCCCTGATAGGACAAGTGGGCAGAAGGGTGGGGAGTGGCTCTGGGAGAGACACACCTCCCCTTTCCCAACCCCAGCCTGAGGGGAGATGGTCTGCCTGCCACCGCTTCCCCCAGGGGCCAGACGCTCACCTCCCCGGAGCGACCTCTCCATCTAAGAGCCCGGCTCACCCAGCCTGAGGTCTCAAGGGTGCTAACCTCCCAGAGGTAGGAGAGCAGGTATGCGTCACTCCCTTTTCCATCTGCTCGCCCCTAAAGCGTCCAGCCCTCCCCAGCCCGGTGGCAGAAGGCCTCCCAGTTCAGGACTCGGACGGCGACCCCGGCCTTACCCAGTACCCGAAGAGGCCGGTGGGCGTGGATTTAGTAGAAAGGATCTGGACAAAGGGCAGATGCTGATGCTTGGCAAAGAACAGTAAGAGGAGCCCCTGCATGCGGACACTGGAGACCTACAGCATGGGGGGACAATGGTCATTCATTCCCCGGCACAGGCCGACGAAGTCCCTGCCTAGCGCTGAGCTCCATGGTTATCTCCGCTCCGGGCTCAGAGTTTATTCCCTGAGGTGCCGAGCGATGCATTCTGAGAGCTAAGCCGGGTGCACTGTCTGTTCCTGGGCTCGGGGCGGGGCGGGGGGAGACAGAGAAGACAGGACGGCCGGGGCGCCCTGCCAATCAGGAGGGCATCAACCCTCCAGTCCCAGCACCATGCTCTATGGGTCCTTAGGGCACTCCGGACTGCCATCCCCCATGGGCCAGGGCCTCGGAGATCCCACTTAGGCTCTTAGTATTTGCTATTGGGCCCAGTCTCAGTCTATTTACTCGCTGAAAAACAGGACTCTATCTCATCTATCTCATAGATGCTGGAAGGATTAACCGGTAGCTATTCTTTGCTGGTTTAAGGATTTACATTTTTTTTTCAGTAATCTCTACAACCAATGTGGGGTTCAAACTCACGACCCCAAGAAAGAGTCTAATGCTCTTCTGACTGAGCCAGCGGGGCACCCCTGGTTTAAAGATTTTTAAGGAAGTAAATGCAGGGAGGGGAACCTGGCTGGCTCAGTTGGTAGAGCACGAGATTCTTGATCTCAGGGTTGTGAGGTTAATCCCAACATTGGGCGTGGAACCTACCTAAAAAAAAGGGGGTGTGTGCCTCGGTAGCTTAATTGTTAAGCCTCTGCCTTCGGCTCAGGTCATGATCCCAGAGTCCTGGGATGGAGCCCCTCATCGGGCTCCCTGCTCAGCGGGAAGCCTCATTCTTCCTCTCCCACTCCCCCGGCTTGCGTTCCCTCTCTCACTGTCTCTCCCTCTCTATCAAATAAACAAACAAACAAATAAATAATCTTTAAAAAAAAAGTAAATTCAGGGAAAGAACATGAGTGCTAGAAATATTCTATACCTTGACTTGACTGGTGGTAACACTGAAGCAAATACACATAAAAATCTATCAAAAATACACCTAGTTTCTGCATACATTATAATGCTCAGCGGAAAAAAAATTAAGAAAATGCTCCCCCAGATAATTGTATGCTGTGGGTAGTTGGATTTCCATGAAGGCGATGCGGAGGCAATGAGAGCAAGCATGGTGGACACGCGTTTGCAGGCTGGGGAGAACAGCCACTGTCTCCAGAAATCCTTTGTACTGCATTTCATCTTTACGCCAACCTTGGAAGGACCCGCTGTCCCCGTTCTGCAGATGGAAGGCTAAGGCTCAAGGAGATTAAGGAGCCAGGAAGACTATTCGGATAGCAACGTTAGAGGTCCGGGATCCCTGTAAGCCCCGCTCTCTGTGAGATGGGGTGGGAAAGGGCCATAGCCAGTGACCCTCTTTCTCAGTCTCAGGCTGTCTACACCTACCACCCGAGTAGCTGTTTCCGGAGCTTGAGGTTGCAGAGGCCAAGGAGGAAATCCCCGGGTGGGGAGCGTGTACTGGGGCCTTCCAGGAATTATGAAACTTGATCCCGCAGGCCAGGAGCTCTGGCACAGCGGAGGAGTCAAGCAGGGGGAACCCCAAACCCAAGGCTGAGTGAAGGAGGCGTGAGAACCTAGCACTGGGGAGAGGTTGCTACAAAATGTGTCCCCAGCCGCACCCTCCAGCCCCAGTCTGGGTCTCTCCCATTCACGAGCATATATGCCAATGGAACTGACTCCTAAGGAATTGATAAAACATCCAAGAAGAGCCCACAGAGTAGGTCTGGACCAAAGCGACCCCAAACAAAAGCCCCAGTTGGCTTTGTGAAGGAGCAAGGAGGCGGAGGGGGGAGGGAGGCCGGAAAGCCTCGGACTGGGAGAAAGGGTGGGGCTGTGGGGAAAGGCGGGAGGCTTCTAGGGGAAGTTCTGTTGGAGGAAGTGAAGTAGGAGGAGCGAAGGAAGGGGCTAGAGGGAGGGAGTTAGGGGCCCTGGAGCCAACAAAGGGAGTCAGGCCCAGGCTTCTCAACCTCTAACTGGCAAACTCCGTCTAAAGGAAGAGGTTGCAAGCAGGGCTCACCCCTTCACCTCAGTTCTTGGCTAGGGGAAGGAGGGTCACCCATCTGCTTTGGGTGCCAGGCCCTCAGGCAGGCCTCCCAGATGCGGGAGGCCACATGGGTAGAATGGGTTGTGTCTCTGCTACAAGCTGAGCTAATTTCCTTGGCTTGATTCCATTCTACCGGTTTCTTGCCAGTTAGCCAGGGTGCATGGAACCCTCGGGTCTTGGGAAGAGAGTGGGTGGGGAGAGAACTGGTTTTGCCTTCTCAGAGGCTCTAACTCTACATCTGTAAGAGGCCTGAGCTTCAACCGGAAGGAGCCAAATGTTTGGGGACTGGCCTTTTCCAGCCTCAGCAGCAGGACAAAGCTTGTACTCCTTGCTCTGCCCTTAGGAGGGTTCACAGCGGGGCACCTGGGTGGCTCAGTGGGTTAAAGCCTCTGCCTTCGGCTCGGGTCATGATCTCATGGTCCTGGGATCGAGCCCTGAGTCCCGCATTGGGTTCTCTGCTCAGCAGGGAGCCTGCTTCTCCCTGTCTCTGACTGCCTCTCTGCCTACTTGTGATCTCCCTCTCTGTCAAATAAATAAATAAAATTAAAAAAAAAAAAAAGGACTCACAGCTCTTGCCTCAGCACCCTTAAACAGTAAGAGAATTAATTCTGAAGAAATGAGTCACGCAGGCAGGAACTAAAGGAATTCTGGTATTTCCAAGAAGCACCGCACAGGGTGCTTTGAATGGGAGTATGCCTCATGCCTCAGCTGTGAAGGACATAAAAGTGAAGACCTAGAGCCTTCCTGTGGATTCTCCTATGATCTGCTTTCCCCAGAGAATACTGGCCCTTCAGACTGAGAACTATTTTCCTCCCCATTTTTCTCCCCTCTCTTAACCTCTGGGCCCCTGAGAATTTGAGGTACATGTCTCCTGTGATCAGACGACACCCTCCGACACCAGCAGGCTAGTTATGGGATACCTGTCAGCCTCAGAGTTCACCAGCATAGCAATAAAATGTAATAGTTAAGAATACGGGCTATGGGGTGGCCAGGTGGCTCAGTCAGTTAAGCATCTGCCTTCGGCTCAGGTCACGGCTCCGGGGTCCTGGGATTGAGTCCGGCACTGGTGGCCCTGTTTGGTAAGGAGTCTGCTTCTCTCTCTCCCTCTGCCCCTCCCCCTGTTCATGCTCTTGCTCTCTTGCTCTCAAATGAATAAATGGAAAATCCCTAAAAAAAAATAATAAAATAAAAATAAATACCATACTAAGGATAATAAAGAAAAAAAAAAGCACGGATTATGAAATTTGAGAGCTCTAGATTTGAATCCCAGACAGCCCGTGTGACCTTTGAGTCTCAGTTTTATCTGTAAAATACTCCCATTTCCAGAGAATTAAGAGTTCTCAATAAGGTATATAAAGGGTTTATTCATAATGCTTACTACCAAGTAAGCACTCAGTAAATGTTAGCAGTTGCTATTACGCTCAGGGATTTCAGGCCAGGCATGTGAGCAGGGACTGAAGGCTGAGTGTGGAAGTATTATTCAGAAACGCTGAAGTATTAATAAGCCCTCCTGAGCTTCCCCCAGGATTCGCCCAATCTGAAAAATGTCAAGGTGTTAAACCAACCCCTGGGGTCCCAGCTCAGCTCCAGCTACACTGGAAAGACACAGGCAGGCAGGAGCCCCAGGAAGCCAGGTGCAGCTGACGTTTAGGCCTTTAAATAAATGGAAACAGCACGAAAGCCTGCGTGGGAGACCAAAGGACTGGGGGTTAGTGAGGAGAGGCGAGACATGCTTCCCAAGTGCCCGTGAACTTGTAAGTTACCTTGACGAAGCTCAGAGGGGAAAGCACATCCATGAAGAAACTGCTCCATGGGTCTTCAAAGGCAGTGTCAGAAAGGAGGCTCATGATCCCACAGTTCATTTCCTGCAAACTGCCCATCCCAGGTCAGAGGCTGTCCCCCTGGCCTGGAGGGTAGTGCCTCTGCCACAGACATTTAGTACTGCCCTCGGCACTTTCAAACCTTGGGTACTCATGACCATGATCTCTCCCTCCCGCGGCCATTGACGGCCAACCCCTTGCCATTACTGATTCAGGACAAGAAAGGCTGACTGGTCCTGATGCAGGCTGAAAGCTCCTAGCCTTCAGACTCCACAGCGAGGGAGGACAGGTCACAGCAGTGCCCCGTGGGGACCACTTTGGGCGGGTCGGCCTTATCTGTCTCAGCAATGGGAACGGGGGAAGGGGCGCTGCAGACACCTACCCAATGACATACATGTCCAGATTCAGGTTGTCTTTTTTCAGCTGAAGAAGATCACTGAGGTCCAGAGGAGGCGCTGCAGAGGCCACGTTCCACGTCACGACATGTATGCTGTGGAAGGGAGGCGAAGGGAAGTTGTGGAGGGAGAATAGGACTGTTTCCAGGTAACGAACAGGGGTCTGGGCCTGCTAATGGCTGCACCACAATCCACTGCAACCATAACGGGAAACGGGAGTTTCGATACCTGGTAGTGGGGACAGGGGCATTGAACTACAGAAGCCCTTCATCTTCACTTTGTTCCGGAAGCAGGAAATTTCCACTCTGTTTTGGCTCCTCCATGCAGGCCTACAGCTGCCCATAGCTGGCAACACTGGTGCTGCTGACATTAAGAAAGGCTGCCAAAGTGGGCGCAAAGGTTTCAGGGTCAGGGGAGGGGAGGGATGGGGATGTGGTGGGTAGTCAGGAATTTAATCATTCCACCAGCCAGTCACACCTTAGGGCTCCTAAGACCACCAGACAGATTCTGGAGGTTCAGTTTTTACCTTGTCAGGGGACTCGGCACTACAAGACAGGGGCATTTCAAAACTAACAAAGATACCACCACTACATTCCCTTCCTTCCTTCTTCCTAGCAGGTCCCTGGAGCACAACCAATTCTACCAAGCATTTCAGGGAGACTAAAGGAGAAGATAACATGGTTCTCAACATTTCTCTCAAGAGTTTACTCTCTTGGGCACCTGGGTGGCTCAGTTGTTAGGTGACCGCCTTGAGCTTGGCTCGGGTCAGGATCCTTGGGTCCTGGGATCGAGTCTCACATCAGGCTCCCTGCTCAGTGAGAGGTCTGCTCCTTCCTCTCCCACTCCTCCTTGTGTTCCCTCTCTTGCTGTCTGTCAAATAAAATCTTCCCCTCTTTTGGGAAAACTCATCGGTTGGATAATATCCTCAACCTTGGCTTCATATAAGCCCTAGGGAAGCAAGAGAACTAGATCAGTAGCTCTCAATAACAATGGATCCCATCGGAGGCTCAGGGGAAGGAGACACTTTAATTGAAGAGTTACAGCAACACTCCAAGAAAGCCCCAGACTCAGCTGAGTACAAAGTAGTCAGGGGCTACAACACCTGCAGAGACCAAGGTCTAGCCACCAGGCCTTAGGGGAGTCCTAGGTACACCACGAGGAGGAGGACCTGCAGCAGAAGAAAACCTAGAATGGGCGAGGTATATAAGGGGTTGTGAGAGGTGGGAGAAAAGGGCAGGATGTCCAAAAACATCTCTTCTCTACCAGATCCTGTTCTTAGAGGTCCCTGTTCTAAAAAGCAATTTCAACAACTTGAAATTCTTGGCCAGCTTAAAACAACTTCCTGCCCCTCCCTGTGAACATCAACAAAACAATACAGAAACCACCTTCCCAGGCATTCCGCCAGAGAGTCAGCACTTCGTTTATTTACGATCTCCCCCTGCCGTCCAACAGAGGATTAAGGAAAGCAGCCCTTTTAGTACAAGGCTCTTTGTTTTCCCAGGGACCTGCTCTACGTGGATGGAGCGCAAAAGTCGGGATTTCTCGCCCTCACTCTCAGATCCGACGATTAGCCGCAAATCCTTGCAGCGTGATCTGCACTAAGTTGGTGATTAGCTTTGCTCTTCCTTAAAGAGCAAGCATGGGACCAGACTCTATGACTGCGCTAACGGATCTTACCTAAGCCTGATTTCGGATTTCGGGAGGTCACAACGGGATCAGCAGACCCCGCGATGTATGTGTTGATCAAAAGAGTTCTATTCTAGAGCTGAGAGGAGAATGCCTTGTTATGTCTTTACTTCAAACAGCCTGATACTGCTGTCTCCACCAGAAGCCAATCGAGACCCCTGCATGGGGCGCCCAAATAGGAACGAGCTCGGCGGCCTGAGTTTGGAGGGAGCGTGGGGCTTGGGCCCAAAGCAACCCCCTCGACATTGGTTTGGGAGAACAGGGGAGGGTCTCTGAACTACAATCAGCCCTGCAGGCCCGGTCCCTTCTCACCCAGTCTGGCTGTACCCCAGATCCGCAGCCCGAAAGGGTAGGAGATGGCGATCCCGCCCGGAACAGGCCGGCTTGCCCGCAGCCGCCTTCCTCACCTGAGCGTCTTGCTTCTCGGTTCAGTCGGCTTCCGTGGGCTCACCGCCGCCATCGTCCCCACGATGCCCGGCCGCTCCTGGCCCGATCCACCTCCCTCCGGCAGCAGGTCCTGGAGAGCTGTACTCTCCCGATTGTTTTCCTTCCGGATTCTGAGCCTCCGCCTCGGCTTCCGTAAGAGGCGGGGCTTCAGGGCAGGGAGAGCTCCGGGTGGTGCAGCCTAGGGGAAGAGGCGGGACTCGCCGACGAGCGCGAAACGGTGAAAGGCTGGGAGGAAAAAGGCTTAAGAGATCCGGGACGTCAGAGAGGCGCGTCTCCGTGCCAGCAGAAGCCGACGCAACACTGCCCCGCCCGGCGCGCGTCTGTCAGCCCCGCGGCTCCCAGGGTGCCCCGCGCGAGGCCGGCCGGGAGGGGCGGTGTTCCGGCGGAAGCCGCCGCCCGGCTTGCACGAGCGTCCGGGGCTCGGCCGGTTTCGCCAATGGTGGGAGAGGAGGTTTCCGACCTGTGCGCTGTGCCCCTCCACCTCCCCAACGTCCACAGGTCCAAAGGGCGAGGGGTGAGGGTGGGGTGGCAGCCCGGCCACTGTCCTGTCTGTGAACCAGTCTCTTTGCCCCTCATCTACAGGTGATGGCTCTCGTGTTAGTCATGGAACTCCTGCATCCTTAGTTCTCCTCCACTGTCGCTTTCAAGTGTTTTCTCGCTTTTCACACTCATTACGTTACCTGTTACACATTAGACGTTGGGGGTGCCTGGACTCTTAGAAAGTTAGCCACCAAAGAATGAAAAATAAATCACGGCCTCTATTTGATGAATAAAAATGAAAATTTTTGCCAAAGATGAAGATGTTCTTCAAAAAACTGATTCTTAAGCTTTTTTACAAACGAGTTTTATGAGGTCCACAGACCTGGAAGCTAGGTTAAGAACTCCTACTTTAAATAAATGTTTTGTTTCCTAGGATAGTAAAAAAGAGGGAGATGTGAAGAGGAGGGGAGATAAAAGCAAAAAGGAAATCCTGCCAGTAGAAAATGGCCAAATTACATTCAGATATGTGATGTCTGCATAAGTAAAACGACAAGGGGATGTTTTAATTTACAGAAATTGACCTGCAAAAAAATTTGGAGCTATCTTGTACTTTTTCCTAGTCCTGGTAAAATGGAGGACAGCAGCAAGAGTTTCAGGATATCTATGTTGTAAAATGGACATAAGGACATCACCAATAAGTTGGACTCCAGAAAGCTCTGTCTAGGATTTTATTAGACTGCTTTCCCCCCCAATATACCTGTTTCGAAAGACTGAGACAAAAAGGCACAAACTCACATTAAATAAACAAGGTAATCTAATCAGTTCTACAAAGTGTATTTTGTAAAAGAAGTAGCACTAGGAACCAACCAAAATAAGTCAGGGAGTCCCAGCAGGGACTGTAAGAGAACTTGGGGAGATACACAGGTGCCCACAATACTGACCCTGTTCCTGACCGCTCTCTGCGAGAAGGCCAGAGCCCAGCACCGCCCCCTTCTGGAGGCCCTGCTGCTTCAAACCGGGACTCCTATCTTGGAAATCTGATGGAAGCAGCTGATCTGAAGGGGCATGGCACACCCTCAGGTACTACCCCTGGAGCTGAGCCTTTCATCATAAACCCCTCTGAGTGCTAGTCAGTGCTAGTCAGGAGGAGGGTGAGAAGGTAAGGGGGATACTTAAAAGCGCAACACTGTTGCCCAGCAGCAACACTATCCATGGGGATAGAATAGACCAGGGACACCCCTCCTTATGTTTCTGTGGGCTGGAGCCCCAGATCCAGCTGACTTCAGGAAATTCTAGCTCAGTTCATGTGGATGCTTTCAAACTGGGGCAACAGGTGGAGATGGGAGGAGCCAGAGAAAAGCCAGATAAAGAGCAAGGCCCACCAGAGTTGGAGTAGTATGTGTGGATCTCAGAGGAGAGCTGAGGCAAGGAGACTACCATCTGATGACCCTCAAACCACATAACTGCTTAGAACATCATGGTTCGTTTCTCCCAGGATAACCTACATCTGGATTTAGCTGATGAATGAAGGGAAAACTTTATGCACAGATATCATTATAGCTAATACAGAGCTTATAGGAAAACATTTACATTTTTCTCCAGTAGGAATGCTTCATTTTCCTGAATAGATGCTACCAGCAGTTGGGAATCCTAATAACCAACTCAACTGCCCCAGATCCATTAGCATAGATCCCACAAGGTGAGGAGCCTGAAAGGGAGGTGTAACAGGACATTTCCTGGTCCCAAAGAGGCCTCAATGAAGGTGGGAGATAAACATACTGAGGGGTCCGAGTCTGTCCCCTATTGCCCCAAGAGGGTCACAGGGAAGCAGCCATCAGGACATCACAGGTGCCGTCCCGTGAAACACTCCCTTATTGCACTTAGAAATCAGTAAGGCAAAACAAACTGACGACAACGTAAGGATAAATGATCCCATCGTACTTTTCGCTCCCCCAACACAGATTTGGTCTCTTAATCAGCCACTGCACCCAGACTAGCATGGGCTTGGATCATAGCACACTTGGCCAACATACGTCACGAGGCTTGGGAAATGTCAGGTGACACCCAGCTATCTCAGACTCTCCCGCTGGGAAGGCATACTTTGGGTTCCGCCAAGCTGTATACAACCATGGAGCGCTCGGCGGCTTCTGCCTCCACTGGAGTCTGGACTTGTTCACTGGCCTCCTTTGGTAGAGTTCTATTCTACGATCACTACTTGCTTTTTGCTTTGATTGTCCAGGACAGAACTCAGCATGGGGGTGGGATGAGCTGAGTTCCTCATCCCCAAATTCCTTTCCAGCAACTGGAGACAAGAGGGAACATGTTCTGCTGGGGAAAAGCTTTTTGCATGCTTGTTTTGTGCAGCATGGAAAGGTCAGGACCCTTGTGTCCTGACCAGCCTCAGAGACAGAGGGCAGGAATCTAAGAAAGCACAGAGAAAAGAGGATTATTGCTGAGTGGCAGCACCAGCCCAAAAGGGAAGAGGAGCTCGGACGTACAGAGCTCCTCAGGGGTGGCGGTGGGGGGGACAGACTTATTAGTACATACGGGGCCGAATCAATTCTAAGGGCCACACTGGACAGATCCCTCCAGGTGGAGAACTAACCCAGGCATATTGTGGGCTCTGCAAGGTTCAGACAGGGTGAGCAACAGGAGGGCCAAGAAGCCACAGGTGTCTCTACGACTAGTGACCTGCGATCCTGGGGCAGGGGTTATCTGTATTTGTTACGTTTTTAAAACAGAGACTGGCCGGGCCCTGGGTACTTCCCTGGTGCCTACAGCACATTAACAATGGATTACTGAGAGCAGACAGACATCAGAGTTATGAAGCCACACTGCTGTTCTGTGGAACTGGAGGGAAACAACTGTATTTCTGACTCGTCTCTCCCCAGGTGAGCACTCACAATTGCAAAGATCTGCCCAGGAAGCAAAATACCTCAGTTTATCCCAAGATTGAAAACAAACGAACTTAAATCATTTAAATCACCACATCACAAAAGGCAGCTATTTTGAAAGACTAAAAATGTCACTTGGAAATAAAGGGCAGTGGGGCGGGGGAGGGGGGACACACAGAAGTGGGTTGAGAACAAAATGGTTGGTTGGAGAGGGAGGAGCTGTAAATACAGCAGCCTACACGCCATTTATCTCGGAGGAGCAGGCTCCCGCACGCACGGGCTTCATAATACCAGACGGTCTATTTGTTCACAATATTAAAGGGCATCTAGAATTAGCTACAGTAAGGGATCGAAAGTTGCCTGAAGAATGGGCACAGAAAGGCTGCGTCCGAAGATGGCCTGTCACTCGGGAGGGCGGAGCTGCTGGGCCTTCCTGTTGACCACTGTCTTGCAAAACTGGAAGAGAAATACAATTATTCAGGAAGCAACAGAGGAAAACAGAAACACACTGTAAGTCATTGATGGCAGAGTTTCAAAAGGAGCAAAGATGCCAGTTGGGGGTCCAAGCAGCTGGCATGGCAACAGTCCACTTAGTCCCACGGTTTTATCTGCCAGAAGTTCTCAAGCACGATGGGCAGGGAGAGGGAGCCAAGGTTCGCATTACTGCTGGTGAGCCCCCAGGGCCTCCTCAGCTCCTTAGTGTCAGAGGACCACCAGATTTTACCTGATACACTACTTTTCTCTCAGGGCCCGATGGGAAGCAGGGCCAGGCTTTTAATTCCATGACCAAGCCCACCGAGAGCTGCTGGAACGTCAGCAAGTCTGGAGGTGTGCAGGGGACTGCGAGCTAAGAGAAGGACAGGGCTTGGGAAAGAGGCTGCCTCTGATGAGAACAGCTACTTAGTATGGGATCAGAGGCTTTCGAGAGGAAGGAAATGGAGCACCAGACAAATGATGAACCCCAGGAAAAGCTGTCTGGCCAGCAGATTTTCCAAGGGCGGGGCAGGGAAGGCCGGCAGCGGGGAGCCAGGAACTGGCTCTGGCACAGAGTTGCCGGGAGGGCACCCCTGTGTGCCAGCTTCAACTTGAAATGGCTCTCGTTATGAGAGGGAGAGGAATTAGCCACGGATAAGCTTCCGTTCTGTGTCTACCGCCCCAACTCAGCCCCACTTCTCACTACCGGGTGAGTCTGTGTATCTGTCTGGGCGGTTCGTTATAAGATCCCATGTCCCCGAAAGGGTCTAATAGCTACAACATCGGTCAATGGAAGCCTGAGAGCTGGTGAGCATGGCAGTCGTCATTATTAATGGAGGACAGGACGAGGAATGAAGCAAGTTTCCTGACTCCATAGGGAGCTGCTAAGGGCCTGGGCACCCAAACTGATTTTCCTGTCGATGAGATGCAAAGGGAGAGATTCAATACATACAGTGCAGAAGGGGGAGGGGTGCCTTTAGTCATCCGCGGTCATTCCTTTCACTGGGTCCTTTTGTCTCATCTGGAACAGAAAAAAAAAAACAACAGGAAAAACTGAAGGCTCTTGCTGCTGATGGAACTCCAACACAAATACGTTCCGTCTTCTCTTCATCTTGCCCATGAAGAGGGTGAGGCATTTTTTTGTGCATAAAGCAAATCAGCAGAGTAGAATTCTGCATACATATAGCTGAAGCCGTACCATTTACAGCTCCGTGTCACTGGTCCCACCTTCCATTTCTGTTCCTCTCCCTGCATCCCAGTGCTGGGGTGCAGCTCTTAAGCTCTTTCTTCATTCATTCATTCAACAAATATCTATGAAACAACTCTTTTATGCTAGGAACTGCACAAAACTGCTCCAGGCCTGAGGATTTGGCAGGGAACCCAAACAGACCAAGTCTCTCCTCCCAGTGCTTACATTCTGGGGCAAAGTAGGGGAGAACGAAGGAAGTGCGGGAGGGGGGGGCGGTCCTGTAGCTCCCTAGAGAGGGCATGTCGGGGGAGTGGTCTAGGCAGAGGGAATGGCAATTACTTTTCCTGGGCTCCGCTGGAGAGGTTCCACATAATCAGGTAGGCAGAGTGGGGCACAAGAAGGCAGGGCTTGAAAGTGCAGGGGAGGGTAGATCTCAGCTTGGTGGAAGTACAAGGCTGCTGGAAAGCAGGAAGGGGTCTTCTCTGGAGCCCTGAGTGGCCCCTGTCAACTGCACCTTCCGAGCAGAAGTGGACACAACTTCTCATGGGGACAGTGTGGAGATACTTCTCATGTGGACAGTCTTAGAGATATGGCTGTCCCAGGGCGGTGTCGTGCAAGGAAAATGCTGAGCCTGATCTCTCTCAAATCCTTTCCAACTTGAAAGTTCCATTCTAGGGGCGCCTGCGTGGCTCAGTGGGTTAAAGCCTCTGCCTTCGGCTCAGGTCATGATCTCAGGGTCCTGGGATCGAGGCCCGCATTGGGCTCTCTGCTCAGCGGGGAGCCTGCTTCCCCCTCTCTCTGCCTACTTGTGATCTCTCCCTGTCAAATAAATAAATAAAATCTTTAAAAAGATTTTCATCTTTTTTTTCATCACTTTCATTCTTTCTTCGTTCAACAAATTTTGAGCACCTCAGAGAATGACCTCTGGAATCAAACTCCCTGGACTGTATTCTGCCCCATGACCTACTGTGTGACCCTGAGCAAGTGACTTCACCGCACTCCAAGCCCCACTCTCTGTAATAATAAAACGGAGATGATAAAAGCACCCACATCAGGCGGTTATTGAGAATTAAATAAAGATATTCATGGAGAATACCTAGCAGGGAGTATGCACCCAGGCTACGTTAGCCATGTTATTTCTGCTAGGATGCTGCAGTAAAGCGGATGCGTGCGTCCACAAGCTCTGAAGAACTTGGACCTCTATGCTACCTTCTCCCTCAGAGTTCTGTTTTATTTGCTAAAACTTTAATATGGCCGCATTTTGCAGATTCCAACTCAGAGGCAGTGGTTCTCTACTAGGACATGTTTCCAAAATACTCTTCCTGCCACATTTCAGAATCCTGTTCATTGTTCACACTCCCTGCTTCCCCCCGCAACTATGATTAGCAGTGAGTCCCTGGGGAACCTGGGCATGGTTAAAAAAAAAAAAAAAATTCTCCTGCTCCTCCCTGGAGGTTGCGATATTCACTCCCTATTGACAACTTTTAGAGAGTTCCATCAAATGTCTTAGGTTGGGCGCCTGGGTGGCTCCATCGGTCAGGCATCTGCCTTCGGCTTGGGTCGTGATGCCAGGGTCCTGGGATGGAGCCGCTCATCAGGCTCCCTGCTCAGCGGGGAGCCTGCTTCTCTCTCTCTCCCTCTCCCTGCTGCTCTCTCTCTCTGACAAATAAATAAAATCTTTAAACAAACAAACCCAAATGCCTTAGGTTGGTCTTTTAGGCCCGAGTTTCCTACTTGAGTGAAATAATCGCCCAGGTGAAATAAACTACTAGTAGATTCTTGGGCCCCAGACCAACAAGTCAGAACCTATAGGAGACAGACAGTAAGTGAGGCATAAAATCAGTCTTACAAGCCTCACTTACCATCATCCCCAGCAAAGACCTGCTATACTCAACAGGAAGATCTATTTGCTGACACCAAGCCAGTATGTGCTCATTCCTAGCTCCACCAGGAGATCTGCTCCAAACTCATGTCCATGAATGGCATCTTTTTTTTTTTAATTCATTTAAGTCATCTCTATCCCCAACATGGGATTTGAACTCATGACCCCGAGATCTAGAGTTGCATGCTCCTCCTACTGAGCTAGCCAGGTGCCCCATGAATGGTAGAGCTTTTGATTTTCATTCCTCCTCTAACTTCAGATATCTCTATCAGTTAATCCCTGTTGACATATTACTTTTGGTGTGCCTGGGTGGCTCAGTGGGTTAAGCCTCTGCCTTTGGCTCAGGTCATGATCTCAGGGTCCTGGCATCAAGCCCTGCATTGGGTTCTCTGCTCATCAGGGAGCCTGCTTCCCCCTCTCCCTCTGCCTGCCTCTCTGCCTACTTGTGATCGCTGTCAAATAAATAAATAAATAAATAAATACATAAATAAATAAACAAACAAAAATTAATAAATAAAATATTTTTAAAAATCCAACATATTATCTTCTAAGAGTTTAACAAATTCAAGATTTCCCAACACGATAGAAATCTGTTAAGGATAAAGGCACTATCATATTTTATTTTATTTGTATATATTTTTTAAAGATTTGATTTGTAAGTAATCTCTACACCCAACATGAGACTCAAACTCACAACCCCAAGATCAAGAGTCACACGCTCCACTGACTGAGGCAGCCAGGTGCCCCTGCATTCTCGTATTTTTAGAAAGACAAAAAGTTTATCTTGTAGAGTTAGGTTGGAATTGGAAGTATGTGTGTGAACATAATAAGTAAGATAGAGGGAGAAGTAACTGTAGACGTGAAAGTTCCCCAGTTCTATCCTAGGCAAAGGCCGGGGGGGCGGCAACACCCAATAGTGATGAGCACATCTAGCTCCCTTCGCTGAAAGGAACCACGGCTCCTTAGAGATAATGGCTGTCCCAGGGCAGTGTCACGCAAGGAAAATGCTGAGCCTGTGACATCGTGTTGTGCCTCAGGTGGACAGACGTAACCTCATCAGTAACTGGACAGAAAGACAGCTGGAATATGACGGAAGGACTACATAAACTGGATCTAATCATGCAGAATCACTGGCCAAACCCAAACCAAAAGACATTCTACCAAATGACTCACCCATCACCTCCAAAGTGTCAAGATCATGGAAGACCAGGAAAACTGAGGAATTGCACCAGACTGAGAGATGCTAGAAGGGTGCAGTGTGGGGCCCTGGGGCTCTATCCTCTGCTTCAAAGGAATGGAGTCTCTAGACAGGAGATCTTTGTATTCTTGCTGTTTTCTGTAAGTTTGAGATGCTTTCAAAATAATTTTTTTTTTTTTTAAAACTGAAGTACAGCTGATGTACAATATTACGTTAGTTTCAGCATACCACATAGTGATTCAACAAATAGAAACATTAGGAAATGCTGGGGCGCCTGGGTGGCTCAGTGTGTCAAAGCCTCTGCCTTCAGCTCAGGTCATGACCTCAGGGTCCTGGGATCGAGCCCCGCATCGGGCTCTCTGCTCAGCACGGAGCCTGCTTCCTCCTCTCTCTCTGCCTGCCTCTCTGCCTACTTGTAACCTCTCTCTCTGTCAAATAAATTAAAAAAAAAATTGTTAAAAAAAAATGTGCTCATTAAATGCTCACTAATGACCACATAAATTTTCAATTTCAGAGAAGCTGAGATTTAATATAGGGTCTCAACCAGGTCCATGTACACCCTAAGAGTTTACTGCCTTGCTTTCATTTACTAATCCAAAGCCAGGTCCTGATTTCCTATGGCTTAATAAGATGCAACTTCCTATCAGGGAACATGACAACTTCCTCTACTCTCAGAGACAAGGTCACCTCAGAGAGTGCCACTGAAATAAAAACACATTATTTCATTCTTATAACGAAATGCTCTAAGAATGCTTTTTTCCTGTTTCCTGGAGCCTATAGGACACCGTGAGATTTTATCTGATGTTTGTTCCTCAGAGCAAGCTGTTGCAGGCTATGTATACACATACAGTCAGGGAATATGAAAATAGAAACTCCAATCTTGGTTTGTTTTTAACTGATCTTCTTTAGAGAATAAGGCCAGGGCTGGCAGAAAAGGACTTTTATTCATCTATTTATTTTATTCATTTACATGGACTTCCATTTTTTATTTTTCTAGATTTTTGGGGCAGATTTTACTTTTTCAAAATTTTACTACTTTTTTAAGAGAAATCACTAAAATCAAATAAATAGATAGATAGATAGATAGATAGATAGATAGATAGATAGATAAAGAAATCTCTATACCCAACATGGAACTTGAACTTGGAACCCCGGGCTCAAGAGTTGCATGTTCTACTAAATAAGCCAACCAGATGCCCCTATTTTTCTATAGCTTTTAAAAACTGTTTTTACTATGAAGTATGAAATACTTCTTTGACTACCAAAACCAAACAAAACAAAACAAAACTAGCAAAAGTATCAATGCCAATATCCTGGTTGTGATACCTGTGGTATAGTTTTGCAACAAGTTGCCATTGGGAGAAAGAGATCTCTGTGTATTATTTCTTATAACTGCATATGAATCTTACAATCATTTCAAAATAAAAAGTTGAATAAAAAAATAAAACTAGCAAAAAAAAAAAATCAGTTTAAGACACTGAAAAACCACCACAGACCAAGCATTCCTGAAGGAACAGATACGAGGCACATGCAGAATTGTTTTAAGAAGCTCTTTAGAAAGCCCTTTTGAAAAGAAATTTGGTAATAAATAATAAGAGTCTTAAATTCTCTAATTCCATTTGTAGGAATTTATTCTAAGGAAATAATCTTAATCCAAACCCAAACGGTAATCCAAAAAACTGAGTACACAAAAATTTTCATCACGGCATTATCTGTAGCAGTGAGAACCTGGAAACATGAAGGAAAACGCAACAGAGGGCAATGACACAGTAATGAGCAACATGCATGCTGCAGTCAGAAACGTTTATGTGAAGAAACGCTTTTAGTGGGAAACTTTGTATTTGTTATAATGTTACATATTGCTTACAATGTTCTGAGAAAAAAGTAGGATACCCATTTGGCCCATGCAATATGATTATAATTAAATAAAAGTGTGTAGAAAGACTTAAAATGTTTTAGAGGTTGTCTTTAAAGATTTTATTTATTTATTTTGAGAGAGAGCGTGCACACGTGTGCCAGAGAGTTTGGGGTGGGAGGGGAGGGGGCAGAGGGAAGGAGCAAGAATCTCAAGCTGACTCTGGGCTGAGTGAGGAGTAGGGCTCAATCTCTCCACTCTCCATCCCATGACCTCGAGATCACGACCTGAGCCGAAACTAAGAGTCAGATTCTCAACCGACTGAGCCACCCAGGAGGTGCCCCTAGAGGTGTCTTTAAAATTTTTTTTTTATTAAGATTTTATTCATCTATTTATTAGGAAAGAGAGAGAGTGAGAGAGAGCAGGTCAGAGTGAGAAGCGGACTCCCCATGGAGCCGGGAGCCCGATGTGGGACTCGATCCCGGGACTCCGGGATCACGACCTGAGCCGAAGGCAGTCGCTCAATCAACTGCGCCACCCAGGGGCCCTAGAGGTGTCTTTAAATAGAGTACAAGTGATTTCTTTCTGCTTTTCACTATTTCAAAAAAAAAACAACAAAACATTTAATGTTTATGTACTACCTTAATATTGAAAAGTGAGACTGTACCTAAAAAAAAAAAGGAAGGTACTTTACTTCCGTATTTCAAGATGCTGGTTGGTGTTCCAGGTGGCCTGCCCTGGGGTCAGTCATTGTTGGGCAGATGAGAGAGAATTAAGAAGCCACAGAACAATAACATCCTCCGCATACGGATCCTTCAGCCTCAAGACCCTGAGCTAGCTCTGCCCTCTGCACATGCTACTGGAGTCTCACTCCCCACTCGCCCAAGGCCCAGCACTGAGTGGTTTCTCTCCATCAGCTTAACTCTCCAAGCTTCTATCTACCCCAATCACAAAAAACCCTGGGGTATAGTGTCCGGCCAGGTATTTCACTGCACAGGGACACTTCCACAGTCTCTGGGCAACCAGTTCAGAGTTTAAGGCTTAAAATCTAAAACTGATGGTGATCCATCACCCATGCCAGAAAGACACAAGATGGAGCAAGGGGTCTCTGCATCAAGACTCCGGAGATGAGAAAGGACAGGCACATTGACATGCAAGCGTGTGGACAGGGAGACTGACTACAGGGAGGCTCCGACATTCACGAAGGATGCGCTTTGGAGGGACCAGAGGAATCACGGAGCCGAGAGGCACTTGGAAGGAAGCCCCACAGGGAAGGCTAGGGAAGAAAACGCTGCAGAATCTTTTTTTTTTTTTTTTTTCATAAGTTTTAGAGTCTATTGTTTAAAGAGGCTCCCCGCTGAGCAGAGAGCCCGATGCGGGGCTCGATCCCAGGACCCTGAGATCATGACCTGAGCCGAAGGCAGAAGCTTTAACCCACTGAGCCACGCAGGCACCCCGATGCTGCAGAATCTTAGTCATGCACTCGAACTGACACACAGCATCTCTGCCAGCTTTAAGCAAATGTTCTAGAGGCCAGTAAACCAGGAAACCAGTTTTCTTAAAAATTTTAAAAGGAGTTCCCTTCTCCCAGGTTCCTTATCTACAGAGTTAGTGGCCAAAGGCCCACGTGGCACTTGTTCACTGAACCAGAAGGTATCCTCGACTTCTTTGAGTCTCAGTTTCTCTTCACTATAAAATGTAAATAATACTTTGGCCCAGGCTGACATGACGATTTGATGACATCGTTCACAGAAAATGCTGACCACAAGTGACAGGCATATAATAAGACCTCAATAAAATATTAGCTTCTATTAGTAATAAAAATATTTTTATTACCACCATGTCAAAGAGATAGTTCCCTAATACAGGAGGTGATCAAGTGCAGGCCAGTGGGGAGGCTGCAGAGAAGGACTCAAGCACTGGACAGGTAACTGGACTAAGTGACCTTTAAGGTGCCTTCTTCCAATTTTGAGATTATGAGTCTCTTAAGAGAGCAGGAGCACGGGAGAGGGAGAAAAAGAGAGGGGAGAAGGGAGGGAAAGAGGAAAGGAGGGAGGGAGACAGATGGACAGACACTGCTCGCCTACAGGCACACATTTCCTGACATTTTTCTTTTTAGGGCAAAGGACTAATCTCTTGATCCCTTGTTTCTCAAATCCTTGAGCTTCATCCAAGAACGGGGAGTCCACCCTCCCGTAAGGACTGGAGTCACAGTAGTGGTGACTGTGGCCTTAGAGTGACCTCTCATAATTCCCAAAAATATCCACCCACCCTAGGCTGCTAAGCATTAATCAAAGAATAAGGGTCATAAATCCTATTGCAAATTTCTAGTTAATCATGGCAGACTGTGAACATGCATTTATTGCTCTTCCTCCCCCAAACCCTACTACAATGAGAGTAAAGGAGTAAGCAAGAGATAGAAAACCATGAAGGCAACAAGAACAGCAGATAAGAGATGGCAGCAACATGGCAGCTGAAATATGGATGGATGAGTAGGGACTAATTTGCAGAGCAGCACGAGTGCCTGTGAGCAGGGGGCTAAGGACAGACCTATTTGTGCTATAGGTTCTCCAGAGGCCCAGGAACTGGAAGCACCAAGTACCTTACAGGGTGGGAGTGCAGGTGGGGCTGAAAACAGGTGACTTATCTCTAAGTGAGAAAAAAAAAAAAAAAAGCAGTCTGGCTCTGGTATGCCCTGGTATTCCCTCCCTGAATTCTCAGAGGAAACAAAGAACATACAGGGAGCAGAGAAACCTCGAAAACCAAACACGAAAACACAAAGCCATTGGCTTTCCAAAAGGAAGACAATGCGCAAAGAAAAACAGAAAAAGTTACTTAAAGAACCCGGCACGAGAAGTGCTTTAAAATGTTTTTAAGGGGCACCTGGGTAGCTCCGTTGGTTAAAGCGTCTGCCTTTTGCTCAGGTCATGATCCTGGGGTCCCTGGATGGAGCCCCAGGTTGGGCTCCACACTCAGCGGGGAACCTGCTTCTCCCTCTCCCTCTGCCCTTCCCTCCACTCATGCTTTCTCTCCCAAACAAATAAAATCTTTAAAAAGAAAACCGCAAAAAAAAAAAAAAAGAAAAGAAAAAGAAAACCGCAAATAAAACAAAATTATTTAAAATAAATAAATAAAATGTTTTTAAACTCAACAGATGAGAAGTTAACATCGGAAAATATCTTCTAGAAGGCAAACAAAAAGGGAGAGAAAAATATAAGAAAATTAGGTCAATTCGTGAGGTCTGACTACTAACTTCTAATAAAAATTCCAGAAAAAGAACAGAGAAAACAGAGGGGAGAAAATTGTGATACAAAGAGAGAGAAATTACAATATAAAAACATCTTCTAGAACTGAGGAGAGACCTTGGAGCTCCTGGGTTGCTTGGTCAGTTGAGTGGCTGGCTCTGGATTTCGGCTCAGGTCACGATCTCAACAACCTGAGATCAAGCTCCGAGTTGGGCTCTGTGCTCAGTGCTCAGAGTCCACTTGTCCTTCTCTCTTTGTTCCTCTCCCCTTCCCTGCCACTGCTCATGCATACACGCTCTCTCATTAATAAATAGAACCTTAAAAAAACCCCACAAAACTGAGGGGATCTTTAGATCTTTATTTTTTGTTTTTTTTTTTTAAAAGATTTTATTTATTTATTTGACAGAGAGAAAGAGAGATCACAGGTGGGCAGAGAGAGAGGGGGAAGCAGGCTCCCCGTTGAGCAGAGAGCCCGATGCGGGGCTCGATCCCAGGACCCCGAGATCATGACCTGAGCTGAAGGCAGAGGCTTTAACCCACTGAGCCACCCAGGCGCCCCTATTTTTAATTTTTATTTTTTAAAATATTTTATTTATTTATCTGTCAGAGAGAGAGAGAGAGCACAAGCAGGGAAGTGGCAGGCCGAGGTAGAGGAAGAAGCAGGCTCCCCACCGAGCAAGGAGCCTGATGTGGGGCTCGATCCCAGGACCCTGGGATCATGACCCGAGCTGAAGGCAGCTGCCTAACTCACTGAGCCACCCAGGGGTCCCTAGATCATTAGTTTTTAGAACTGAGAACACCAACTGGACCAGACCATCCCTGTAAGGACTAAAAAACAAAACTTAATGATAGAGAGACACATAACTAAGCTAAAAAAAAAAAAAAGGAAGGGAAGCAATTACTAACTTATCTTACTTTTTTCCAGGTTTTTCAGGCTAACTTCTTAAAAAAAAACAAAACAAAACAACAAAGGTTTTCCAAGAAAGGAACAAACATCAGGAGCAGACTAAACTGCTCAGTTGGAGAGAAGAATGACAAAATTTTCACAATATAAATCCTGAATAATGAATTGACCCCAAATTGTGACAACGGAGTAAGGAAAAGAGAATGTGAGGGGTGGGTGGCGTATAGGAGTTAAATCTTCCATAGGAAAAGTCAACCACTAATATCTAAAGTTGAGAAATGAAGAATTAAGTGCCTAAGTATATTCTTTGGAAATACAGCGGTAATTAACAAGAGAAACAACCACAAGAAAGGCAAGGGGCTGCTCTCAGGGCGGGGCTGGGACTCCAGACACAGAGTAGAGGAGGACAGCTTCCCCTTCTAAGCCTGGGATACTGTCGGAGTTTGAAAATTACAAAAATACTTCTGGAGGTGATGTTTTTGTTTATGGCAATGATTGCCACGGTGGTTTTTCCCACGTGTATACTTATCTGAAACTCATCAAGATGGATAGATTAAATACGTGCACAGGGCATCTGGGTGGTTCCATCAGTTAAGCGTCCAACTCTTGGTTTCGGCTCAGATCATGATCTCAGGGTAGTTAGATCCAGCCCTGAATCAGGTTCCTCGCTTAGCTAAATGAGACTGCTTAAGATTCTCCCTCTCCCTCTCCCTCTGCCTACCCCTGACCCTGCTCATGCACATGTTCTCTCTTAAATAAGTGCAGCTTTTTTTTTTTTAAGATTTACTTACTTGAGAGAGAGAGAGAGAGCGCACGAGCACAGTTGTTGAGGGCAGGCAGAGGGGAAGGAGACTCTCTGCTGAGCTCCCCAAATGGCTGGATCTCCTGAGAGAGATCATGACCTGAGCTGAAACCAAGAGTCGGACGCTTAACTGACTAAGCCACCCAGGCGCCCCTGTGTGGCTTGCTGTATATCAGTCATACCCCAATAAACGGGGGGTTTTTTTAATTAAGAAAAAAAAAAAGAAACTAAAAATAAAACTGATAAGAATATTTTTAGAAGGAGGGGAAAAAAAAGAGCAAAAAAACGAGTCAGAGGTACAGTTAGCACACAAAGGTCCAGTACAGTTGCTAATGGGGTCAAAAGATGTCCCCCAGTGACACGGACATATCCTTCTCTTCCACTGCAAAACTATTTAAAATTCTAATTCTA
>CM052804.1:39056843-39078009 GCA_028533885.1 Nasua narica
AAAAAAAAAAAGAAACTAAAAATAAAACTGATAAGAATATTTTTAGAAGGAGGGGAAAAAAAAGAGCAAAAAAACGAGTCAGAGGTACAGTTAGCACACAAAGGTCCAGTACAGTTGCTAATGGGGTCAAAAGATGTCCCCCAGTGACACGGACATATCCTTCTCTTCCACTGCAAAACTATTTAAAATTCTAATTCTAGGGGCACCTGGGTGGCTCCGTTGGTTAAGTGTCTGCCTTTGGCTGGGGTCATGATCCCAGGATCCCGGGATCAGGCCCCGTATGGGGCTCCCTACTCAGCAGGGAGTCTGCTTCTCCCTCTGCCCCTCTCCCCAGTTTGTGCTGTCTCTCAAAATAAATAAAATCTTTTTAAAAAGAAAATAAATAAAAATAAAATTCCAATTCTAAAACGGGTTTCCTGCATTTGCAGTTATCCTGGAGGACAGCGGTCTTCTAGTTTTTTGGCACAATTCTCCACAGAACGGAGGAACGCACAGAGAGAGGCGGGGACTACAAAAGACCTCCGTAACGGTGAGGGCTCGCAAACTTTGGATCTGAGGGAGGCAGATTCAGTAGCTCCTCTGGAGGGTTCTTTCCAGCTCCAGGAATTCAAATTCTACCCTAAGAATGAAAGGCTATCTGTAAACGCTTCCACGAGCCCCTGCATACATTCGGTGGGCCTTTGTCAGGCAGTGGGTGGCTAAGGCTCCAGGCTAAACCCCAAAGTCTCCACACTGCTCTGTTTGGTAACTTTTTACCTTTTTATTTATTTATTTATTTATTTATGGTCGGGACTCAGGTAGCCAAAAACACTCAGGCCTCTTTTTTACATAGTCAGAATTCCCAGCATCCTGGACATTAAAATCTACCACTTCCTGAAGATCCTTAGCCCAGGAATCAGGAATCGTGTCCCAAACCCTGCCACTTCCCTGCCAAATGGAGCTGGATGAATAACCAGAACATCTGCCTTCAACAGGAGCTGAGGAAGGAAGAACTCGTGGGCCGAGTCTGCACCTAAGACCGGCCCCGTGAAGCGGGGGCACCACAGGCAGTCAGGCCCGGATCCCATCCGAGGCGCTGCTGGGAAGCCGGCTGGGCTGGGCACAGCGATGCCTGCCGACCTCTGGCTCCAGCCAGCCCACCAGGGCAAGGAGGGAGAAATGGATGGCGGTTATGAAACAGAGCTTCCTGTCTTATTTTTAGCCCCGAGAGGGCAGGAGGGCCCCGAGTGGCATTTAAGGCAGGAAGAGAAGCCAAGTGATTGAGAGCTATGGCTCTTACCCTGACTGTGTCACCTGCAGGCTGAATGACCTTGGGCACGGAGCTGGAGGGTGGCAAGAACCGTTGCATTTCCTCACAGGTATGGTGAGGATCACAGGAGATGGTGCAGTTTTATAAAAGCCCTTAGAATGGTGCCCTCACACACAGGAAGGACCTGAACCTTCCATACTGACGATCTTCTCAGAGTGAGCCTCGCAGAGAGGCATCCCCAGATGAGGCAGGAGCATTAGGCCTTGAGCTCCCAAGGAGCGGACAGCCCTCTCCTTGGCTCCACGCCAAGCCCTCCCTTCCCCACTCAAAGAGCCAAGGGGCCAGGCTCACAATAAGCTGCTCAAAACGACCTTGCAGAGTAGTTCGTTGCGGCTGAGCTGCTGCTGTCCTCTGTGGGGGGCATGCCCGGTCCTCACGCATCGGGTCAGCCCGCCTCCTCCCAGGGTCACCTCCGATCCTGCAGCCCAGCGGGACTCCCCCGACCCCCCCCAGTTCTGAAGAACCACTGCAGAGTTCCTCACCGGGCCTGTGGCGCACGCTGCCATATTTGTCTCTCCGAATACGCCAAGACTTGGGCTAGACTGCCAGTCCGAGAGCACTAGCTGTTCTCTTCCTTATGGTTCTAAACCTCCTGGCACCAGACCTCACTCCCTGGGACGCTAACATGCCCCTTGAGCCACAGCCGGTGCCCTCAGGAACGGGCCCACAGGACAGTCTCCTCCACGGATTTATGGAATCGAGAGCCCAGTCTCCTCCAGGAGCCCCTTACCTCATCCAGCTGTCTCTTCGTCTCCTCTTCCATCCTTCGGATGTCGTCCATAGTCAGGTCGACCCACTTATCCAGCCAACAGAACAGCTGCCTGTGGAAGTTTGTAAACAGACGCTTTTCTTGCTACAAAAAGGAGGGGACCTAGTTAGAACCCAGAAGGTGGAGGCCACTGCTGCAGCTCCCCTCCCACGATCTCTGGGTTAACAAGCCCACTTTCTTGAAGGGGCGGGGAGGAGAGGTTCCTGGCTGGCTTACACGGATGAGCTCGCAGGTCCCAAAGGTCAGTAACTTTTGTCCTCACGTGACAAGAGGTATTGCTTCAAGGAGGAGGGAGCCCCCTGGAGAGAATGGGGACCTACCTCAGAGCCAGGCCCTGTGCCCAAAATGCTACCAAGATAGGCAGCCTACAAGCTCACGGGTCAGCCAAGGCCCAGAAACACCTGTGCCAAGGGTCCCTCTCGTCTCTGGAGCCCAAGGCCAGGTTAAAACTGCCCAGCAACTATGAAAGGGGGCCCAAGAATGAGAGGCTCTAACACATCAGAGAAAAAGCTATAAAAATGCCTTGGGTCTGTCCGGTCCAAGAATTCAGGGGCACTGAAGAATTTGGCTCCTAGAGCCTTTTGCCTTTTGGCTTCATGAAAAGAGAAAGACTGAGTTTTATCTGCAGTTCAGTCAGAGAAAGCCCTTTCCTGTTTCCTTTTTTTTTTTTTGACTTTAGTTTCCTTCCCTGTCACATGTGGTGCCCCTGGATAGATGGCATTAAGCTGTAGAAGTGAAAGGGGAAGTGGAGGTCTGGGAAATCAAACTGGAATATTCTGATGTCAGCCACCGTTGGACACAAGTCACGTGGGTTGTATGATCTTCTCTTGTTGGGCAAAATACACCCCCACCAACACATACACACACGGGGGAGGCCTCACACTGGTCATTTACCTTATGTATAAAGTTTTCCACTTTGTTCTGCAGGCCCCACCACTTGAACTTGACAGTAACCAGTTTGTATGCACACATGTACGGGCAGTCTTTCTGATTTACAAGTTCTTGCTGTATTAGAGACACACAGATAGGCAGTCAGGTTACTAAGAGGGCCGACCTCTGGTTCTCCCTTAGCCCACCCTAGCCCTGTCCCTCCTCCCCCGGGAGAGGCCTGCCCATGCAACGCCCTGCCCCCTGGTGGTGAGGGAGTAAACTGCACCTTCCAATTGGGGCCCAAGGGTCCTCGGCCTGTTTTGATAGATTTAAATTTTGCTGGGTCTTCCTCTGCCTTGTAATCCTGAGAGAAGTTGTAGAATTGGAGTTGGGGAGGGAGGGAAAGAGGGAGGGAGAAGGAGAGAGAGGGAGGGAGAGGGAGGGAGATGGAGGGAGACCGAGATTAGATTTTTCCATCAGAGTACACTTCCAGAGTACATACCAGTCTTGAAGCTGCTGGTGTAGAGAAAATATTCTAAACATGATATATAACTGTTTACATTTGCCTCCGAGAAGCACTGTGTGATCTTCTCTGCCATAGTTTGTTTTCAGTGTAACCCATATTAACAGGACTGTCTGAGCAGGCAAGTATTTCTACTGTTTAAGACAGAGATTTTCAACTGGGATAAGCGTCCAAATTACCAAGGAAAACTTTTTCAAAATTCAGATTTCTGGGCCACTCCACCTAAAATCCAGTGAGTAAGAATATCTGCAGGTAAGAGCAGCATAGTTTGTTTTGCTTTGTTTTTTTAAACACTGTGGGTGATTCTAAAACATGGCCAGAGATGAGAACCAGCTGTCAAGCCTAAAATCTCATCCAGTCTCCCTCTGGCTTTTTTTTTTTTTTTTTTAACTGACTTGTTTAATAAAATCCTTACTGGAAATGTCCGATGTATAGAAGCTATCCTCTTGTGGAATACTGTCAGCCTCACTTCACCTAGTTACAACGTAGCCAAGGCTGTATGTGAATTAGCTTTAAGGAAAGTTTAATCTTTGGTTTTTCTTCTGCACTAATACAGGCTCAGGAAAAGCAAACTTACTATGGTACCTACTTAACAAAAATGCTGAAGAAAACAAATTTCACACACACACACACATTATAAAATATTTCCCAAAGCTAAGAAGATGATTTATGTATACTTAAAAAAAAAATAAACCTTTTGTGTCGACTATTCTTCAACAAGTAAAACACAAATAAACAAATTAAATCTTCCCCACCTCTGCTTCCCCCTACTCACACAAAACAACCGGAGTTGACAAAATACACAAAGAGCTATACTCTCTGTGAGCATTCCCGTTTGAGAAATATGTGGGTATGTTCATTTTGAGAAAATCCACCGAGCTACACATTTAGGATATATTCCCTTTGCTGTATGCTATGCCTCAATAAAGTTTTTTGAAAAACCCACTCACTTTTGAGGGTGGAAGTGAGGATATAGGCAAGGAAAACACAAGATGGTTTTCATATCTTTTTGGAAATGCACAAACCAAGATATTTTACGCACAGAGAGAGTGACTCCAGAAGAGAGGTTCCATACCCCTGGGACATGGAGAGCAAGCACTCACTCCCCACCAATGGGCAAAGAGCCAAATTCCTCGGCCCTGATCCCAATGGGCCTCCGTCAAATAGGAAGAATACTGAATGAGCAGGAGCCTAACCTCTCCTTCCCTAAAGAAATACTTCCTGGGAGCACAGCACTGAGCAGGACAGACCTGGTCTCTGCTCTCTCCAAGTTCATGATCTAGCAGAGGCTGTCCTTTTCTAGGCGTGTTCTGCCATGTGTGCTACTCCGAGAAGCCACCACCAACTTCTTGAGGGGAGGGCATCTGTCTTTTCATATATTCTGCGGGAACCCATAGAACATAGTCTTCCAAACATAACAGGTAGGCAACAAATGTTTTTTAATGACTGGGTTGGAAAAAAAATGAATTTGAGCACTAGTCTCAGGTTAAGTGTCATTTCGACTGAGCAAATTATCTTCAGCGCCTACATACACTGTCTGGTGATCATTTCCAGAGGCTAAACAGGTCACTGTCTTCCTGGTGGAATCCCAAAATCAAGATCAGAGAATTCTTAAAAAAATAAAAAATAATGGGGCGCCTGGGTGGCTCAGTTGGTTAAGCAACTGTCTTTGGCCCAGGTCATGATCCCAGAGTCCCGGGATCGAGTTCCGCATCGGGCTCCCAGCTCCACAGGGAGTCCGCTTCTCCCTCTGACCTTCTCCCCTCTCATGCTCCATGCTCTCACTCACTCTCTCTCTCTCTCTCAAATAAATAAAATATAAAAAAAATTAAAAAATAATAAATAAATAAATAAATAAAGAATAAAAAGATAAGAGAATTCTTAATTCTAATTTATGCTTAACGACTGAGCCACCCAGGCACCCGTCTTAATTCTAACTTAAAAAATAAAACAAACAGCAGCCAAGAGAGAACTTCCCTTTGAGCCACGGTGGGTATGGTTTCCTTTTCCTTGACACTTAGATGTCATTTTTGCGTCTCAAAGGCCGCCAACCTCATTAAACAGTTCCTACCTTGCTAAGTACTTGGCTTCGGTCTGCAATGTCTATATATATGGCTTCCACGTGTTTCCATGCCTCAGGCTCCAGTTTATGCACCTGCAGGGACAAGGAGGACCATGGTGTGGTTTTTGTCAGCTACAAAGCACTCTTTATCCAGAATGAAGACCCAGGAACAGCAATTCCTGTAGCCACAATGTCAGATTCCTACCAGTAAAGAATTACATGCAAAGTTACCCAAAGGAATGGGAAGAGGGGTTTAAGTAGACACACACATGGGAACTACTGCTCTGATTTCAGCAGGCTGAAACACTCAGCTGCCTACAGCACTTACGTTGTTTCCGTACGTTTGCCTTATAAAGACTGACTACAGACCCTCATGGACACTGCCTGTTCAGCCATAGACTGCTTACTTGGATGCTTTTTTTAAAAGATCTTATTTATTTGTTTGTTTGTTTAGAGAGACAGAAGGAGTTGTGCACACCTGCATCCACGTGAGCGGGGGCAGAGGGAAAGGGAGTAAGAATCTCAAGCAGACCCTGGGCTTAGCCTGGAGCCCAATGAAAGGCTCGGTCTCACAACCCTGAGATCATGACCTGAGCCAAAATCAAGAGTTGGATACTTAACCGACTGAGCCACCCAGGCGCCCCTACTTTGATGCTTTTATGTTTTGTGTTTTTTTTTTTTTAAAGATTTTATTTATTTATTTGACAGAGAGAGAGAGAGAGAGAGAGATCACAACTAGGCAGAGAGGCAGGCAGAGAAAGAGGGAGAAGCAGAGAGCAGAGAGCCCGATGCGGGGCTCAATCCCAGGACCCTGAGATCATGACCTGAGCCGAAGGCAGAGGCTTTAACCCACTGAGCCACCCAGGCGCCCCTGCAATGAATCTCTTTGTGGACAAGTTATTTCCCACCTGTGGAAGAAGAGCTACATGGTAAATTCCTAGGTGTGGACTTGCTGGAGTCAAAAGGACAGGTGCATTTTAGAATTGACGCATTACTGTTGTGCTCCACAGAAGGAAGCCGTAAACTTCATGTTTTAAAAATACAGTCCCTCTGTGCCGAGAGTTGCATTTTAGGCGCATCTTAGCTCTATGAGAAGGCCCTATAAGGAGTCTTTGGAGATCGTGTTTTGCAAATTGGAGACAGAGCAATCCCATGCTGGTAAGAAGGGTCTAGGCCTGGGCTGTTAAAACGGGACCACAGAGAAGGCCCCGGGACAGGGAAGGAGAAGCCCGTGGACTGAGGCTCAGCACCCCACCCCACAGCCTGGAAGTCCCTGGGCTCTTGGGAAGCGCTACTTACATTCTCCTGGGTGCCAAGATCTGGTTTGTGCCAGGTTTCAATTTTAATCAGAAAGTCTTCTTTCATGTATTCATTCTGCAAGGGGAGAAAACACGGTCACCGGCCTCAAAGTTGGCGAGTAACCATCTCCCATCGCTGATGGCAGGTGGATGAGAGACTCCGGCCTCTGCCTTACAGCAACCGCTAACGTGACCAGGAGCCCACATACGCTAGGGGCACATTCTCTTGTTCAATCCCCACCCCAGCCTGTGACGTGTGACGGCTCTAGTAATATTATCCTCACTTTATAGATGAGGAAAGTGAAGTTCAAAGCGGGGAGGTGACTTGTTCAAGGCCACAGAGACAATGACAGAGCTGGGCCTCAAAACCAGATTTGTCTGACTTCAAAATCCATGTATTTAACCACTCGACCATCCTGCCTTACGCACGGAGAGCTAAAGATTAACCTGAGAGTGAATGGTTCACCAGCACCCCATCCACCAGCCAGCCTTTGGCCGAGGCCTGAAGTTCTCTTTGCGGCAACTGAAGCCCCGGTGCTTTCACCCTTAGTTCTTTTTAAAACGTGGTCTCCTCAAAGGGGACACACATTAACCTCCGAACTTCTCAGTTGAATCAGGCTGGCAGAAGTCACCTCCGTTTAGCGGCAGGGACAGGCACCTGGATGAGGGTGCCGAAGGGTGCGGAGACGTAGAGAAGACTCCTTGCTGACTTCCCAGTTCTGCCAGTGGACAGTGCTCCCTGGGGTCCACAGCTACACGCATGGGAAAGCCACAGTCGGGTCAGCGAGACCGGTTTCCGAAACCCCGAGAAGGCATGGCGTGGGAAGGGCAGGGGAGGGCCTTGGGTCATCCCGCACACGTGAGCCCCACGGTCCTGACCGCTGGACCCACAAAGCCACATGCCAATGGAGCTTAAAGCAAGAGGCCACTTTGCCAATTAACAGATTCCTCAGTAGGAGCGAAAGGATGAAGCTTCAACGGCGCCAGTTTCCTGACAGACACGAATACCCAGGATTCCCAGTGCGGTGACATTTTTATTTCTTTTCTTATAGATCATTTACGATGCCCGCCCCAACACACAGACAGGAGTCCCCCACCCCCACCCGCCCCAAATTCTTACCGTAATAACTGCTCCAAAGCAAGGACATGGAAAGAAGAGAAAAAAAGATTAATGAGGACGAATGACTATCTGCCCCTCGCACTCAGGGACCACGGCAGTACGGAGTTCTCCGCTCCCCAGGGCTAGGCCACAGCCGCCCTTCAAGACAGGTGAGGGCATCTGGGCCCACAACTGCACCAACCCTCAAGTTTCCCTCTTACAGAAGTCCCAAGAGGCCCAATCCGGAATTTCATTAAAGTGATGCCACCATCAGTCCCCGAGATTCTCTCCAGCTGGGTGAGGACAGGGGACCGGCTCTGGCACGCTGAAGCCCTGGGACCCGCCACTCGGCCATCAGAGCATTGCCGCTGTCCTGCCGCCTCCCAGGGCCCAGAGAGGGCACTTTCAGCCAGGCACTGACCGTCTGCCTGCTGCACGCTTCCTCTCACTGTAACCAAACCTCGCGCCCTCTGTGCTCCCGCTCGTTGTAATGAGACCCCCTTGGAAAGCACAGTTCAATTATTTATCAGAGAAAATGACTGCAGCTCTGATGTCACCGGGGAACAAACCAGCTCTCCTGACAACAGCCTCGATCACGCCGCACCCTCTGAATTTAGGAGTTATCTCAGTCTCTGACGGATGTCACACGGCCATGTTGGACAGTGTATGGGGCTAACAGTCAAACCCCGTAACTCCAAAGCTAAAACTATGGTTTCCTCTGAGATGAAGAGGAGGAAAGGGTGAAATATAAGGGATAAGGTCCGCCTTGTGGAGAAACAATCCAAGAGACTACTAGTCATGTCCCTGTATCCAGTGAAAGACACTTGCCACAAAGCATCAGGTTAGGATTATAACCACGTGGCCTACTGAAGTAATCGCCCCATTACGGGCTTGGAGAAAATCAGTTAACAAAAAAAGGAAACGGTGGGCACGATATTCATTGAGCGGAAGTCCGAAGAGGCCAGGTCGGCAGTACCTCTCCCGTGCTGCACTGACGGCCAGAACCTCGGGCTGCCTCTGTGGCTCATCTAAGCAGTTCCATCTCGAGAGTGGAGACCTCGGGGTCAGCCGGGCCCGGTTTGACAACATGAGCCGTTCAGGTTCCCCAACTAAGCACCTGATTCTGAATCTAGGTTTCTTTTTTCTTTTCTCTTTTCTTTATTATTATTATTTTTTTTAATCCCGGTTTCTTTTTTTTTTTTAAGATTTTATTTATTTATTTGACAGGGAGAGAGAACAAGCAGGGCGAGTGGCAGAGGAAGAGGGAGAAGCGGCCTCCCCGCTGAGCCGGGAGCCTGATGTGGGACTCGATCCCAGGACCCTGGGATCATGACCCAAGCCGGAGGCAGATGTTTAGCTGACTGAGCCACCCAGGTGCCCTGAATCCAGGTTTCTAAGCAATCTTCTAGTCTGGCTTCTGTAGGAACGGAATATGCTCATCAATGGACACAAGAGCCTGATCATTTAAGGCAACGGGCATTTCCGCTGCATGTTGGCATTCTGGCTCTATTCTGGTTTCCCAAGGAGAAGAGTTCACAAGGGAAGAACACCTTAATCCTTAATCGGCAAACAGGATTACCCAGGGTCATTAGTAATTCTGTATTTTTCTTCCTTTTTTTTTTTTTTTTAAGATTTTCTTTATTTGAGATAGAGCGAGAGAGCGAGCATTAGTCAGGAGAGGGAGGAGAGGGGGAGGGAGAGGCAGACTCCCCGCTGAGCAGGAAGCCCGATTTGGGACTCAATCTCCGGACCCTGGGACCATGACCTGAGCTGAAGGCAGATGATTAACGGACTGAGCCACCCAGGTGCCCAGTAATTCTGTATTTCAATAAAACTTAACATACTGGCATTTGGGGTTTTCATACATCAGTCTTTCCTGGTCCCTGAGAAAAGGATCCATTCAGTTCTGACAAACTAGGTTTCTGAACCTATGAGGGTGCTGACCCTCCCTGGCCTTTAATGCCACCCTGGGTGACCAATCTTCCCCAATCTTCTCTAGTTCTGCCTGTCCCCTCCAAATACCTCTGCATTCAGATCATTTCCTTTTCTTCAAACTGCAACTCTAGGTACATTGGGGTGGTGGTGGGGGGGTGTTGTCTCAGGAAATCCTTTGCAGTTGGGACTAATAAGGTACTTTAAAACCATGGTTTAGTGAGACTGTATTCAGGTCAGGGTTAAAATTAGAAGGAGAGGCAAGGGGAAAAACATTTATTTCCCTCTTCCTACTTGCATTCACAGGCCATGCCCCATCGTAACCCCCATTCCTGGCCCAACCTATCAGCATCAGGAGGAAAGAAATAAGGTAAGAGAACAGAAAAAACGGCTAGTGAGCAGAGTATCACAAATCTGTTTTTGTCCCACTCAGAGTGAGAGCAGAGCCTTCTAAATGGCACGTGGACTTTTACCCAATGCTCCTTTATCTATTCTCACCTCAAACTTTAATCTACTTCGGCCAAGCGAAGGGGTCTGAACTCCTGATTTTTCTCCCATCAATCCCCAGGGAGAACTGGAAAGTAGCCTTCTTATTTCTATCTCTGAGTTTAAAAGAGTAAGGTCTAACTAAGCAGATCTAAGAGCTGACATACCCATTCTGTATGATGGAGGGTTCTTACAGTGAGGTCAGCACCCACTGAGGAAACCAACCTTCCCTCCCCTACTCCCTGCTTCTCCTCTTCACTGAATATTTAGAAATTATATTTTTCTTTTTTTTTTTCTTTCGGCCAAGGATCAGGACGATATGTGAAGGGAACGCTGGGCATCTAGAAAAATGCCCCTGTCAGGCGTAGCACGCTCTCCCCAGAATTACACAGATGACAGAGGCATGGAGGCATCTCTCTGTCGACATAAGCTCCGTAAGCAGAACACTGACCCAGGCACGGAGGAGTCCACGCTGTCTGTTTCCCTCCTTTATGCCAAGTTGGTTAAGGTTCTTATGACGCATGCTCAATGGCAACTCTCCTGGACATAAAGAAAATTCACCTTTGGCCCTTGACCAGACACACCCAGCCATAGTGCATACTGTCTTAAGAAAGCATGTGCCTGCCTCTTTTCCAAGAATTTAATAACTTCCTACTCAGTATCGAGGGAATAGTGACGTTTGCGTCTTCAGCTACATCAGTGAAACTCTTAGGTGTTACACATCCCAGGTTACATCCATGATTGTTCATCTCCTGACACAAGGTGCTTGAACCTCTGTAGGGCCACTGAAGTCTGGAGAGAGCGATGACTGCTCTGGACTTCAGTCGTTCCCAAAGTCCACAGGACAAGGACTACATGGGTGGAGCACCTTCATCAGACACAATCTGGGGAGTCCAACAAGTAAGGCAAGTGTAACACTACATGCAAGTAGAGGCTGGCGGGAGGGCCCCAGAGCCGGACTGTCTATGCTGATAAATGTGGGCTGTCTAGGGGAAAAGGTCACTCAAGTCACAGCCAAGTTCCGGGGGACCTCTAAGTCCTCTAGTACTGATATGGATCAGTACTAGCCCTCAAGACCTAGGAATCCTAAAAAGCTGAGTTTGAACTACTCAAAGGGAATCCCAGAAGGTCTAGAATAAAAAGTTCTCTGCCTTCAAGTCTTTCCTTTCCAGAAATTCTAGATAGGAGACTAGCCAAGACTAAGACAATAATTCCACCCCTACTCCCTCCGTAAATTATAGAACATTCTGGTTCTGTATAAATCATCATTTCAGGGCTCTTAGCAGTGAACTCCCTCCTCCTTGTCTCCTACCCCACAAACCTGACATGTATATTCTGTGTGTTATATATTTAGAGGATAGCTGTTTCTAAATCTTTTGTCTTAAAAAAATTTGGCTTATTTCAACTTTTCCCCAACAAAATCAGGATTTCGTTGCTACATTTTCTTGGTGTCAGGCCTAGCCCTCCCTCAGGGCAAGAAGGTCACCCTTTAGGTCCTTTCTTACGACTGCCTCCCTCAAGAGTTCATTGGCCTCATAGCTGCTTTCTAAGCCAAACCCAAATACATTACATTAAACTGGAAATTTCTGTATCTAATAAGAAGTGAGTGGTTTAGAAAGATCATGGTGCTGTCACAGAATAGAATGCTATGCAGACACTTCAAATTTAAAAAATAGCAGGCTCTATAGTGACAGGGAAAAGATTCTGAATAAAAAATGAGCAATTTAAGAATTAGTATGATTTGATCTAAAATTTGTCTTTAAAAGGTGCCTGGAGATACACGCATAAGCATTAAAAAAAGGATTAAGATAAAAAGACACCAAAATGTCAACACTGCCTATCTAGACGTGGAAGACTCCTGGGTGATTATTTTCTTCTGTTCGTATATGTTTTCCACAATTTAAACAGAGAACACTACTTCTGTAGACAGTAAAAACAATCATCATTATTATACCAACCCAACCAAGAGGGGCTGGTTCTGTGTCATCTCAGGCTGTGACTATTTGGCTGTCCCCCGCCCCCAGATGGAAGCCACACTCTACTAGAAGACACTGACACTCACCACCAGCCTGAGCGGGGGTCTCCAAGCTCATCCTTTCATTGACTTACTCTGGAAAATGGAAGTGGGACACAAAACCCTAATTCACCGCCACCCCTCGACCCGGGGCCTACTTGACCGCACCCTCCGTCTAGCTTGGGGCCCCTCCTCCAGCTTCCGGCCAGGTCTGCACTTACCAGTTCTGCAGTAAGGGTAGGCATTCCATGCCTTTTCATGTATATTCAGGGCTCCCTCTGGGGCTAGCATTCGGACGAACGTGGGCACTTTGCTGTGGTAAGAAAAGGCGGTTATGGAGAAAGAAATGGAGAACAGAGGAGACGATGGGCTGGTGCATCACATTCTTCAGGCCATAGCTCCCGCTTCTTCAGCGGGGTTGGCAAGCAAGTCTCCGTGAGACAAGCAGGTTACCCTTCTGTGCGAGAAGCTACCTGTTGGAGCCGGACACGCAAGCCGAGCTGCCTGTTAACATCCACCCACAACCCATGCCGGCACCTCACCACCCATCGCGAACACGACGGCAGCTGGGACGCCTGGCTACCTGCCACGGCTTATCAGTCCTTACATTATCATGACCCATTCTTCCTGAGCTCCCCAGGCCCAGGGTGTGCGTTCTACTACACACGGCCAAGGATGGGATACCTTCGAGACTGGACCGGGCCAGGTTTATGGGCCATAGTGACTGGCTAATGGACTGAGAATATGGGACCAAGATGATCTGATCTGCTGTCATCAGTTCTGGAAGGCCGGGAGGGTCTCAGGGCTATCTGCCTCCCAGGGCAAAATATTTCTTCTATTCAGTTCTTTTTGTCTCAGGTTCCAGAACAGCATGTACGGCATGAGGCCTTTTTTTTTTTTTTTTTTAAGATGCATATATTCCTCTTCTTTAATTCTCCACTGGTAATCTATATCGTCTTTAATAGGCTCCAATAATCTCATGAGCTTCAGCACCTGAGGCCTAAGACAAAAGAGCTCAGCCCAGCAGAGAGCCAACCCAGGCACTCAGGGCAACCCTCTGAGATTCATTCGCTCATTGCCACACGCATTCAAGTAAGTCCTCCTGTGTGCCAGGCTCGAGGATATCTACAGAAATCACGCAGACACGGCTCCTGACTTCCTGGAGCTTCCATTCTAGTGGGGAGTCTACCCAGCCAGGCAGAGGCCAGCACCGTGTGCGCCACAGTGGGTGAGCACTGGGCTCTGGGGGGCAGAGCATGGAAAGAACATGGTGGGGAAGGCATGGCATGTAGGGGGGCTCCTCAGGGAGAGTAAGAATTAAATGAACACACATAGTAGAGAGTGAATAGCACTGAGCTAGATAAAAGGACGGGAGTGGGATGGTAAAAGCTGCGAGAAATAGAAATTTGGAATAGCTGGTGTAAGGTGTGAGGTAGGGAACATAAGAGAACATGTAGAGGCTAGATCATAAAAGATCTTGTAAGTTATGTTAAGAAGGAGACCAGGGCGCCTGGGTGGCTCAGTTGGTTAAGCGACTGCCTTTGGCTCAGGTCATGATCCTGGAGTCCCAGGATCGAGTCCCATATCGGACTCCCAGCTCTGTGGGAAGTCTGCTTCTCCCTCTGACCTTCTCCCCTCTCATTCTCAGTCTCTGTCTCTAATAAATAAATAAATAAATCTTTAAAAAAAAAAAAAAAGAAGGAGACTGGACTTGATCCCAAGGGCCAAGGAAAGCCATCCACATCTACCTTTGGATAGAACACTCGAAGTTGTGCAGAGAAATGAAAAGCAGGGAAAGTAGTCAGGAGGCCGCTGTAGTATTCCAGGCAAGTGATGATGGAAGGAAATGGAAGCGCTGGAGGTACGAAGGAGTTGGAGTCAAAAGGACTTGATTTGATATGAGGGATGAGGAAGAGGGTGGTGGGGAACCCATGTTTCTGACTGCGGCAACTAGATGGTTGACAGGAAGGCTTTGGTCCTGAGGAGGAGAGGTGCTCACAGTATTTGGCACTGCTGGTTTTGATTTGTTTTTTTGCAGTTGAAGGTTTTAGGGGTAAGTAAAGAGTAGTGGTGGCAGCTCAGAGTTTATCCCCTCTCTTTTAAGGAAGAGTGTAAGACAAGTCCCACCCTCCACATGTACAGACTTCCTCTTGGACACTTTGGTTGGACCAACTGACTTGTAAGGAAACAACTGGCCCCTTCTACCAACCTCACTACCTGTTTGCAAAGTCCTCTTTAAAAAAAAAATACACATGCACTATGGGAAAGCCATATCCTGAGCCTCATTTGAATCAAGTGCTAAGGGCTCAGTAAGGATTGGCTGGCAGTCAACTCAGAGGAGGGACGGAGGAGGACGTAGAGGAGACATGGAGGGCAAAGAGCACAATGGCAAGGAAATGGGATCACGGTGAGACTTCCCCCACTTCATAGTGCTGCCCTCCCCCTGGTTCCAGCTCTCACAAAATCCATGACCTCTACAGCCCAGCACTTCTACAGCTCCAGAGCACCAGACGACACAAATTCAGGGATTTTCCCAAATGAAAATGAAATTGGTTTCATTTCTAGTCAATTCAGTGACTAGAAATTAGGATCCTGGTTTCTGTTGCACAGTAATGTGAATGTACTTAGTGCCACTGAACTTAACAGTGGTTAAAAAAAAGGGGGGGGGGGGCTGCTGCGTGGGTGGCACAGTCGGCCAACTCTTGGTTTCGGCCCAGGTCATGATCTTGGGGTCCTGGGATCAAGCCCCTCAGTGGGCTTTGCGCTCAGCACAGAGTCTGCTTAGGATTCTCTCTCCCTCTGCCCGCCCCCCACCCCGCTCTCACACACTCTCTCTCTGTCTCAAATAAACAAATCTTTTAAAAAATGGTAAAAATGGTGAATTTTGTGTTATGTATATTTTACCAGTTAAAAAAGATTTATCAGGGGCACCTGGGTGGCTCAGTGGGTTAAAGCCTCTGCCTTCGGCTCAAGTCATGATCTCAGGGTCCCGGGATCAAGGCCGCATTAGGCTCTCTGCTCAGCAGGGAACCTGCTTCCTCCTCTCTCTCTGCCTGCCTCTCTGCCTACTTGTGATCTCTCTCTCTCTCTCTGTGTCAAATAAATAAATAAAACCTTAAAAAAAAAAAAAAAGATTTATCAGTTTTATTTTTTCCAGTACTGGATAGTTTCTAAAACTAGCTTGGTTCAACTTCCATTCAAGCTGGTGTATGGTTTTTGTTTTTGTTTTTTTTTAAAGATTTTATTTATTTGCCAGAGAGAAAGAGAGCACAAGCAGAGGCAGCGGCAAGCAGAGGGAGAAGTAGGCTCCTCATTGAGCAAGGAGCCCGATGTGGGACTCGATCAGAGGACGCTGGGATCACGACCTGAGCCGAAGGCAGATGCTTAACCAAGTGAGCCACCCAGGTGTCCCCAAGCTGGTGTATGTTTACTAAGGCTTTCAATGCCCTTTTTGTCAGCTTATAGTCTACTGAAATATTACTGTTTCAATTAGATTCAGCAAATTGGTGTGGTTTGCTATGGATTTGGGGATATAAATCAAACTCACTTTTAAATATCCATGTCTTTGATCCACAGAGAAGTACCAAAATTTCTCTGGTAACTGATTTTACAGTATCAGAATTGAAAGTACTACCTGTCCCACAATTTCACTTTTAGGAGCATTTACTATAAATTTACACACATAAGTATGGCACGAGATTTGTGTGCAAGGAATCTTATGGGAATGCCGGATGTCCACATCTGGAAATGACTACAAACATCCATCAGGGGAGGACTGGTGAAACGAGCCACGGCACACCTGTACGCCAAAATGCCAGGCGTACTCTCAATAGGGCAGAATACGCTGACAGCGGAAGGCCGCTATCATGACAGGGAACAAAGGAGCAGAGTCAAGAATAGCATTAAAAAAAAAGAACAGTATGCATAGTCTGATCTCATGTATGTCAGAGAACAATAAAGAAAATGGAACACCCATTTACACACACACACACACACACACCCCTATACTTACAGACGACTAAAAAACTAAACCCTAAGATACTAAACTCTCCCATCTCTGGGGACTAGGAGCCTGGTCGGGGCAAATATTTAAAAAAAAAAAAAAGTAAAAAATAAAAACCCTTTAAGTGAGCAGAGATGCCACTCACACCCACCCTCACAGGCGAAGCAACCTGAGCAACCAGCAAATAACCTGGAAACACGCCCGATTATCCATGATCTCCACTTCAATACCTGGCTGCCTTCTGGCTAGGCGTGCTCAGCCACATACCTCTGTAAGTGGTAGATCTTGTGTGTGTACTGGCCTTTCTCACCGTCCTTCTCATAGGGCTCGTTCACCAGGACCTCCACGCCTTCTCCGCCCCCCGTTTCATTTTTGCTGGCCTCGGCCACAGAATACAGCTGCCCTACTTGATACTAAAAGACACAGAGAGACAGGAGTTACTGTCAGGGCAGAATTCTCAACAGGTGCACAGTTTGCCAGCAACTGTCCAATGGGATCACTCGGGGATGCCCCCACCCTGCCCCCTTCGCCCCCCTTGTTCTGCAGTTCCACGTGGGACCTTGCCCAAAGCCACCCACAGCAACTACAAGCACGGCTCCATGGCCTCTCCTTAACTAGCAGATGCGTTTAATTTCCTCCTTCCCGTGTTTACGTCCTCCATTGAGGCTTAAGGAGGCAAGTGAATATACTTAACCTCACACCACTAACCAGAAAACACATTATAGAGTCCAGTGTAGCTTTTCCCCTGAATCTGCCTCTGGTGTTGAGACCCTAAAACGAGATCTAGGTTGGCCGCTAGAAGTCTCTTTAGCCCCTTCATTTAAACATATCCTAACACATGACTTCTTGTTAAAGAAAGTTGCCCAGTGCTCTGTGAAATCCACGACCTCTGCTGTAAACTGGCTCACTGACGATTTTTTTTTTCTCCAGTGTTGTGTAGCTCGTCGCCCTGCCAGCAGCCAGAGAACAGTCTTGCAGGCAACCAAAAACCTCCAGATGCTTTCCAGAATCCTGGCAGGGCTGAAGCAAGTGCCCGGTTTCCCATTATGGATAACACAGATTCCTAGCCCACAGTATGTACATTTAATCCCAATTTGACAAGTGCACCCTCTGCGTTGGCACTTACGAGATGGCAGGGATCTAGTTTTCCTTTATTTGGGTCATAGGCCACCCTAGCAAGTCACCAGTCAAGATTACTAACCCCCTCAGGACAACTCAGCGTTAGGACCGATGACCTGAGCACTGCCCAGGTCCTTCTGCTCCCTGCTTGCGGAGGAAAGCTGCTGTTCGGAGGGAAAAACAAGACAAAAAGAATGAACAGCAACAGTCCATGCAGGAAGTTACATCTGCACTGAAGGATGCATTTTCCCTGTCACCGCCAGTGCCACCAGGAACAAACTTAGAGAGTATGAGGGAACAAAGGTACTTGACGACACTGGGGGTGTAAATGTTTTTCCACACCCTCCACATTCCCTTCCTCAAACTCCTGGGACTCCCAGGAGGGAAAGACAAGGGTTTTTCGCCTTTTGAGACTGAACTAGAGAGGCTGCATCTCTGGGCAGCGGCCGTGGACACCACTGCCCGCAAGAGCAAGGAGGAGAGGCAGCTTCCGGGGCTGCTGTACCTCAAACTTGGAAGCCCGCTTTACTGGGAAGCTTCATAAGCACTGCAGGGAAATTTCTGGGCAAAGTCTGGAAGGGGACGCAGCACCCACTGGGACGATTCACTGTTCATCATAAAACTGAAGGAGCCCTAACTTCCAAAGTAAAAACCCAGCACAAAATGCCAAGGAAAGGCCTAGGCAAGCGATCAGGGCTCAGTTAATCCCATAGAGAAGAACATCTCTACGAGCCCATCACCTCGACCTTGCTAATCCTGAGCAACATCGGTGCTGCCTCGATGCCCCCAGGGAACACCAAGCTGTCTCTGTGCCTTTCCAATTCCACCCCTTGGCACTGAGGCGAGACGAAAACCTCTAACAAGTGGGTCAGGGTCTGGCTAAGTGAGGGGTTCCTAAGAAGGAACGTTAATTGTGTTTTAGAGAAGAGTCATAAGAACACCTAACCACTGACTCAGCAATCCTAAAGGGCAGGCTGAAGAAAGGGCCCGGTGGAGGGGACTGGGCTGCAGGCTGGTGCTGCCATTTGGGGGGCGGGGGCGGGCAGAGACTAATCCCCTTCATTTGGTTCCTCATCAGATGCAGGAATCAGAGGGCAAGCTCTAAGAGGATCAGTCTGCTGGGCTGGCATCTTCCCCCTTTAATCTCTCTTGATATTCTGATCCTTTAATCTCAATGAGACAAGTGAAGGCAGTTTCGTTAATCCAAAGGGGTTAAGTAAGGCTGGCCTCCCTAAGCTACAAGTAAGGGACACTTTTCACGTCAAAGGCTTCCCTTTGGCCCAGGGGCTCCATGCCCTGGGAAAGCAGAAAGCAGCCACACTGAGATGGGGGTGGGGTCAGACCATTATATCAGATAAAGGGCCCCAAGGAGACAAGACGGGGACTGCAGCCTCCTCAGGCCTAGGACAATGATGCCTGCCCTTGTCCCAAAGAACTAAGACACTCAGCTAAGAGAAAAAAGAGACCCTATCACTGGGAGTAGGAGCCCAGGAAGATGCAGCAAGTGGGCCTGAGACACTGACAAAAAACATCACCACGAAAAACAGCATAGCGCTCAGTCCCACCCACGTGACCCTGTGGGGCCAGGGTACACGGGGATGGTACCACACGTGTCTGGAAACGGGAAGTAAACCAGCTCTGCGCACATGGAAGAGGGCGGGCCTACGTAAGCCAGGAACCACTGGCGGACACACCCTTGTCAAACAGCCCGGCTTTCTCCCTGTGCGGGCTCTCTCGCTCTGCAGCCCAAAGCCTAGAAACCCTATGCCCTATTAGGCCAAAGGCTCCAGCCAGTCAGAAGCTAATTCCAACCCCAAAATATTGATTCAGGCCATCAGGATGGTTATAAAGCCATGGCCTTCTCTTTTCTCTTTCTTCTCTTTGCCAACCTACACAGAAAGCCCTGAGGAGGGGAGCCGGGCTGGCTCAGTGGGAAGAGCATGTGACTCCTGATCTCAAGGTCATGATTTCGAGCCCCGCGTTAGGTGTAGAGATTACTTAAATAAATAAATAAATGTTAAAAAGAAAGAAGGAAGGAAGGAAGGAAAGAAAGCAAGAAAGCCAGCCCTGAGGGCCTCAAATCAAGGCCTTCAATTAGGAAGTGAATCCCAGTCACCGATGCCCGGCTATTCCCACGGGAACCATGGGTCAGGATGGGGCTATTGATAAAGACTGAAAAGGCTGATCATTACTTGTTTCTTCTTCGGCTTCCCCATTCAAGATTTTCTGATCTTCTGGAACTAAGGTTCAAGCCATCAGAAAAGCAGCTCCGGGGCTCCAACTGGCTCAGTCAGTGGAGCGTGCAACTCTTGATCTCAGGGTTTTAAGTTCAAGCCCCACGGCAGGTGTAGAGATTACTTAAAAATAAAAAGTCTTAGAAAAGCAGCTCCTGCTTCCCCCTACCCAGGCCATGCACTTGCCTTCTCACCAGTGGCTGCTAGCTGAGAAGAGGTAGACCATTCCCAGGCAGAACGATGAATCCTAACCAGTGCTTTCTTCCCAAGCTTCTGCTTACCCTGTAGGCTCTATTCACCCCTCCCCATCACTTCCTCGATACTGCAAAAAAAAACTGCCCATTGCAGATGCTCTCAAGGTGGGTTCCTCTTTTCCTCCATGCCTGGCTCCATCGTAAGTAACCTCCAGGCTTGCTAGAGCAGCCAAAACTGCTCCCGAACACTGCTGGCTCTCCTGGATTGGCCACACTTCGCAGAAACGTTTCCATCTTTGTTCATTCAAGATATTCCCTGTGAAATGATCCATTTCACCCCGCAATGCACAGTGAGGTACTCCTGAGTTTTGGGAGACATCTTTCTGACCTGGGGGGTGGGCTTATCCTGTACAGCAGAGAGAGAGTAACCTCTCACCCAAGAGGTGAGTTTTAGGGCAAGGGACATTCTGGGCCTTCCTACTTGGCCTCCTGGTTTGGAAAATCACCACTTTTTATTTTTCCCAAAGAGAGCAAAACCCCCTCCGAAGGAGGTGGGTTAACAGGAACCCTCCCCCACCCCCGCCCAAGCCAACACCTGTTGGCCTAAGCACACAGTTCCCAGGGCCCAGGCCCTTGTCAGGTGCCTCCAGGCACAGCGACACCTCTCCTTTCCAGGCCCGTTCCCCAGCTTCCCAGTTTGGTTTCTCTTAGGCCCCTCGCCCAAAACTCCCAGAGCGTGTTCGAGGCCCGCCTCGGGCTCCTTCCCCCAGATCTCCACAGCTCTTACCACATGTGTAGCCCGCCACAGGAGGCAATCCTCCAGGGGCCCAGTGCCTGCCCATCCCTTTTGGGGTCAGAAAGCTCGAATATTTGTCTCATCGAAGGTGTGCTGCAGGCTGTGTTGGCCTGATTTCATTTTTCAAAAGGTCCATTTCATATTTGGAACAGAGTGTAAGTTATCACAGAAGCTTCATGCTGACACCGCAGGAAAGACGATGACTGAGGGCACCACACTGGCTGAAAAACTTCACCCAAACTGGAGCCTGGCTAGAAGCCAGGGGAGGGGGGGGGGGCGGTGGCTGTGTGTGCAAAGAATAGGCTGTGCCAGGAGAGCAGAGTGGAGGAAGTTCAAAGAAAGGGTGGGACGAGGGAAGCTCTATGACAGTTTTCTGCTGTCCAAGAGACTATTCTGAGTCAGCGTGGCCTATGACCCTTCTGGTGGCAGATGCTGCCAGGTCCCCATACACAGGGACA
>CM052804.1:39078509-39112317 GCA_028533885.1 Nasua narica
TCTGTAAAAGGATTCTGGGCCTTGGTCTTCCTAGCAGTCACCTAGAATGTGGCTAGGGAGGGCCTCGGAGATTTCCGGCCCTACTGGTTTGTTGCACAACCAGAGAGAGCCGTGCACACTTCCCAGCTATGTCATGGAGGTTCCAGAGATCCCCTGACACGCTCAACCCTCTCAATAAAATGTCCCCAAACAGGCACAGTCCTAGCAGGTAAAGGGGGCTCGTTTAGTCTCTGGTCAAAGCCCCTCAGCAGGCCAACACCTTAAGGCAGGCTGCAGATATTTAAAAAAAAAAAAAAAAGTGCCTTCCTTCGACAGAAAGTGGCACCAGGAAAAAATCTCATCATGTACTGATTATCTCTAAGTTAGAACAGCCATGAAAACCACATGAAGAGTGTGCGCCACTTGGAGCCCAACTTAGACAACGGTCACAAGCAATTATGTACGACTACGGATAAAAAGGAAGAAAAGGAACTTACCTCATCTACGGACACAGGCAGGATGACTCGACTACAAGAGAGGGAAAACAGTATTAACTTCAGGCTGCCCAAGTTTCTTACAGCATCATCTTAGAACACTACTAAATGTTTTGTTGCACGTGACATATACTCACTGTCAAAAACTCAGCAGAGAACGGCCCCCTGAGTGCTCTGAGGCAGGATCATCTGTGCCCTTCAGGTCCCTATGGTTCAGTGCAAACCTGTCCCTCTACCAGCTACTTCCCGGGCCTCTGACTCATGTTTGGAGCTGTCCTTTTCCCTCTCTCCCCCACTAACATCCTTCCCAGCAAAACAAGGCCCCGTCCCTGCAAACTCTGAAGCCAAGATGAGGAGTCAGACAGACCTGAAGAATCAGGTCCTGGGGATTTCGTCTCCATGGGCCCCATCTCCTAACAACAGCCCTCCAGGTGGAAGGCTAGGAAGGGGCCACGCTCCTTCGAAGCTTAATCACGCTAAGAGCTTGCACCAACAATCTCTGCTCTGGGGCAGGGCACTGCAATACAAGCTACTGTCACAAAGCCACCAAGAGCGGACACTCTACTTGTGTCCTGCCCCCCGGAAGCTGTCCAAAGACACCCCAATTGACTGCTTTCTTTTTCTTCTCCATTTCAATGAACACCCATTGTTGGAGGTACCACCAGAACCCGACAGAAAAGCCATGGCCAGCAAGGTCGCACACCAGCTGGAATTCCACAGATGTACGAGGGCTGGTGTTCAAAGACGTGAGGTCAGAATTGAGGCAAAACCACTTGGTTGTATTCATACGCAATCATGCCAGCTCCTGAGCTTAGCTTCTCAGTTCCCAGACTTGAGCTGGGAACCTACTGGAGCCTTCTGCACCTTGCATGCTTGGTGAAGCATGAGCTGCTATGTTCTCCTTCCTATGCAGTGGTTCCGACAACGGGGATCCGTGTTCCAGGCTGAGAAACAGTCCGCTCACTATTTTCTAAATCCACAAAGGTCCCCCAGGTAGCAAGAAGCACACAGGGGTCTAAGAAAAACACCACACTAACGGCAAGGCACAGAGCAGGAAAACCAAAATGGGCTTCAAGTCCTTGCTGCCCGCTGACCCCCCTCCACCAGAATGACTCCAATAACACAATCCTGCAGGTTCCTGGATGCTGCCACGAATGCCCTCCTCCCATTAGAGAAAGCCGACAGTGCAGAAAAATACTTTCAACTGGGAGGCCACAATTTCTGCACCCTCAGAAGAAACTTCCTCGAAAACAATATGCCTTTTATCTTCAAGAACAGCAGTAAGGATCACATCCAAGAATTTGCAGAAATCAAATCAAGGAGAATCCTGTTAGAGGAAGTGTCAGAAAAACCAGCAGGGAAAACTTCAGGCCCTGGGTGGGCACCAAGTCTCCCCCCCTCCCAAAGAGACGAGCATCAGCCAGTTCCTGAGAGGACGCTCTGAGGCTCCTTACACGACAGCCGCACACCCAGACATTCGTCCCCGGCTCCTTAGGAGCAAAACCACTTCAGCAGCAATAGAGTGCAATTCCAGAGGACAGGGCCACAGGGGCAGTGCTGGGCTGAGACGGGAGCTGTGCTCACTGCACTGTGACCTTCACTTCCAGCCTTCCCAGAGCTGCAGCGCTGCAGCCACGGCCAAGTGGCTCAGATGCCCCCCTCCCCGTCCCCTGCCCCAGGATGCACACACAGGGCAGAAGTCAGGCAGGAAGGAAATGCGGACGCTGGGCAGACTCTGCATCCCCAGGACCTTGGACCCTTCCCTGGCAGGCTTCAAGGGTAGAAGAACAAAGAATGGGAAGGAAGGACCTCTCTTCAAGACTCACTCAGATCTCTTCTGAAGGTCCCTTTCCTGCCTGACCTTCTTCGCAGAACTACAGGTTTCTATAGATTCTAGGATCCATTTAGGAACAGAAGAATAAAGATGAGGAGAATGGGAAAAGACTGTCGTCTGGACAGTCAAGATTAAAATCCAAAGTGCTGGGACAGTCAAAATTAAAATCCATCTGCGTGGCTCAGTCAGTTGAGCGTCCAACTCTTGATATGGGCTCAGGTCATGATCCTGGGATCGAGTCCCGCATCAGGCTCTGTCCTCAGCACAGAGACTGCTTGAGATTCTCTCTCTGTCTCCCCCCTCCCGCCCCTGCCACTCATGCTCTCTCTCTAAAATAAATAAATAAAATCTTTAAAAAATATATACATTGAAAAATAAAGAATAAAATCCAAAGTGTACCACTCCCTCCTCCTCTTGGGATCCCAAGGTTCTTCCTCCTCACCACATACAGCTCTGAGCTCTGGATCAACATCATCCTGGATGTCCAGAACTAGAAGTGGAGGGTTTCCAAAATATTCCTGTTCAGATGAAGTATCAAGCTGGGATGATACCCGGGTCCCTGCTCCCTTTGTTATCTAAAGCTCCACACTGTGTCCTAAATGTCCTTAACACCTCCAAGGAGCAAGCCACATGGAATGGGGCAAAGTGCCTTCAGCGACAGAATGGAAACAGCCCACTGCACGCGCGCCTGGGTACCAACTGAGTCCTACCAGTTGCTCTCTACTTCTGACATCTCCCACTTCTGGACTTCCGGGCTTCTGACCCAATGCTGCCCACTTGCCCTCCCTTCCAGCGAAGCAACTTCACTGTAAATTCTGCACGCACACATTCAATCTCTCCTCTTTGTGTGTGTGTGTGGGGGGGGGGGCGGCAAAAAAATCTTGAAATGTTTACTTGGAACCATGAGCTTCAGTGATCAGTCATCTAGTGTTTGAAAGATTTAGCAATTTAAACATCCCACTCTGTCATCTAATCCCCTAGATTTCAGGAGCTAGCCTATCTCCCTGCAACACCTACCAGAAGTCACTCGTTTCCCAGCCCTGTCACTACTCAAGAACTTCCTCACCCTTCACTGTCTTTCATCAATTAATGGCTTTATGGGAACCTTCTCAATTCCTCAAAGCAATTTCTCTATCTCTTTGCACCAAGACTAAGAATGCTCTAGAGGCAGGCTGTGCCTGTCCTCCAAACCCCACTCCCCTTTGCTATCTTTTTAGACCCTTCCTCTGTCACCCAAGCCTGGCCCTAACTCCCTGCTCCTTTTCCTGTGTGCACTTAATCCAAACCTTCCCCTGATGTCTAAGGCGGCCACTCCTCATACTCCAGGTTCCCCTCACACTCCTCCCCATCATCTCAGCCCCATTCCTGAAGCTGTCTAACTGCTCCTTGGTCCCTGAAGCCTGCTCCTCCTTCTCCCGCCAGTCCCCTCAGCCACTCCAGCAGTTCTGGCGGGCCCCTCGGTCCCTCAGCCCCACCGTAGGGCCGCCCCACATCTCCATTCTCTCAGCCCCTCTTCATGCCCTGCTGGCTCTCACTGTCCCCTTGACCCCATCTCAGACCCTGTGCAGCCCTCATTGTCCCCTTGGCCTCTCCTCTCAGGCCTATTCGGCCCTCATGGTTCCTCAGGCCCTACCGCAGGAGCCTGTCCGTATCTCTCTATCCCCGTTGGCCCCACCTCAGGCCCTATCTGGCCCTCAAGGTCTCCTTAGCCCCCGCTGGGCCGCCCAACAGCCCATCCATTGCTCTCCATCCCCTCGGGCCCCGTCCGGCCACTGCATCCACTCCGCCAGGCCATCAAGCTCCCTGGTCGTCATCCCCGACCTCCCTTCCTCCTCGCTTCCGCACGGCCCGCCGGACACTCACTACTCCTTGAGCAGCACCATGTCGCTCCGCAGCTCGGCGGCTGCCCGCTGCCCGCCCGGCCTCCCGCCCGCTTCCCGGCGGCCGCTCTCCCCGTGGCCCGGCCCGGCCCGGCTGCCTGTGCGTCTTCGTCGTGGTCTGCTCCGTCCCCGCCGCTCTCGCTGCGGTCGCCGCGCCGGCTCCTGCCGCCCCGGCCTTGCCGCCTCCCGCGCCGCTGCCGACGCCGCCCGGAGCTCCGGTTCCGCAGCGCCGCGCGGGGGCGGGGCGTCTCTGCGGCAACCAGAGCGTCACACGCAGCGGTGCGCGCTGACCTCAGCGCGAAGGCGGAGCCTTCTCGGGCCCGCCCCCTCCCCGTCCTTAAATGGGCCTTGACGTCGGCCTCAGCGTCCGAGGTGGACCCCTGGCGGGCGCGAGACCCGGGCAGTAGGCGGAGCAGACGTCAAAGTGTCGCGTGGGGCCCTAGGTGTGAATGTTCTGTACCTGTACGCACGGTCCCCTCGGTGCAGTGGGTTGAGATCCAGGAAAGGCTTGTGCCAAGAAAACTAATAAAGATAACCAAATTTACGTGCAAATGCTCTTCCAAGTGCTTGACTCCTCAAGACATCTCTACCAGAAAAAGTTACCATTGCTGTCCACCTTCACAGGTAAGGAGGAGGTACAGGTTGAAAGACTTGCTCAAGTCGTTAATGAGCACGTGATGGAGATTTTCACCCAGCAGTCTTAGTGGGATGTCATTCATCCAATAAGTATTTGCAAAGTATGCGCTGCGTACCCAAAACCTGTGCTTTAATTGAGAGAGTAAACAAGACGCATTCGAGAAAAGGTCCATGAGTGGTGAAACACAGGCTTGCTGGGATTATACTGGAGGTTTGGTCAGCAAAAGCTTCCTGGAAGGAGAGGGGTGGGGTGTTTTTATTTTATTTTTGTTGGTTTTGGGGTGTCTTTTTTTGTTGCTAAGATTTTTTTTTAAGATTTTATTTATTCATTTGAGAGACAGAGAAAGTGAGAGAGAGCATTAGAGGAGAGAAGGTTAGAGGAAGAACAGACTCCCCGTGGAGCCGGGAGCCCACATCAAGGATGTGGGACTTGATCCCGGAACTCAAGGATCATGACCTGAGCCTAAGGCAGTCGCTCAACCAACTGAGCCACCCAGGTGCCCCAAGATTTCTTTTTGAAGTAACCTCCACACTCAAGGTGGGGCTTAGACTCCCGACACAGAGATCAAAGGTGGGGCTTGAACTCACCACCAGAGATGGAGAGTGCATGATGCTCTACCCACTGAGCCAGCCAGGTGACACCCCCCCACCCCAAGAAGGGGTTCTAAATTGAGATCTGCAGGGGGCTAGGAGGGGAAGGGTTTAACAAGCAGGGTGGGGAGAGGGTTGGGGGCAGATTATATAGTTCCTGGCAATAATAATGTGTTCGGAGTCCATCTCAAGGGGGCTGGGGCCCTTTAAGAGTTTTAAGCACCTAAGGGGCACCTGGGTGGCCTAGTCCATTTCGGCTCAGGTCATGATATCATGGGTCTTGACATCGAGCCCCTAGTGTGGGCTCCACACTCAGCAGGGAGTTTGCTTAAGATTCTCTCTCTTCCTCTCCCTCTGCTGCTTCTCCCCACCCCACCGCCCATGCACATGCACTCTCTCACTCTCTCAAATAAATAAATCTTTTTAAGAAGAAGTTTAAGCAAGTTTGGTGTTTGAAGGCTCACTCTAAGGGGCGGGTGGAGAGGGGATGGAGGGGGCCAGACCAGAAGCAGGGACACCAATTAGGAGGCTTCTGCAGAAGTCTGGAGAAGATGGACTAGGGCATCTTCCCAGTGATGGGAAAGGGCAGGGGAGGGAAGCAACTTAAGAGGTTAATATCCATAAGGTTTGTTGACTAATTGGCTGAAAAGGAGAAAGGGAGAAAACCACCCAGGTGTCAGGCCTGGGAGCCTGGGTGGGTAGTACTGCCTTCGGGAGACTAGTGGAAAGGTAGATGTACACAGAGAACGATAATGACTCCAGTGTTGGATCTGAGGGACACCCAGGTGATGGCGGGTGGGCTGCCCAAGATGGGGACTTGGGAAGGGAGGGTGGAGCAGGTGGCATATTGCTGGCAAGCCATGATGGGTTCCTTAGCAGAGCCCTGAGTTTTGCACGTGTTGGCCTCTCCTTCATCAAATCCTAAAGCAGGCATGTGGATTGCCCCAGAAATCCAAGCCCAAGCCCCTTGAAGGAAGACCAAGAGAAGAGGTATTATTTTTTTAAAGATTTAATTAATTTATTTATTTGAGAGAGCATGACGCAGGGAGAAGAGGAAGAAGCAGACTCCCGGAGAACAGGGAGCCTGATGCGGGGTTCGATCCCAGGACCCTGGGATCATGACCTGAGCCGAAGGCAGATACTTAACGGACTGAGCCACCCAGGTGCCCCGAGAAGAGGTATTATGATCCAAAGTTCAAGATTAACTGGACCCCGGTCCCCTGACTCTTCAGTGTAGGGCTTTTACTCCTCCATGATATCAATGAATGGATATTTAACAATTGCCATGTGCTGGCTCTCTCCAGAAGGTAACCAGACCCTGCCCCCTGGGAGCCTGCAGTCTAGTTAGGACAACTACATTTACTCATTCACTCAATAAATATTGATTAAGCTCCTGGCCTCATCCTGGGCCTTTTTCTCAGCACTTAGGGTGGCCTAGAAAAACCAGGTCCTTCCCTTGTTCGGGGGAGGGGGGGGAGAGGAATATAAACAAATATAGAAATAACCTCAAATAGTGGTAAACGATATGGAGAGGAGGGACGGGGCAAAGTTAGTTGGGACTCCTCCTGATGAGAGGAATTATTGCTGAACTGGCTCTTAGTTGTTTGTTTGTTTTTTAAAGATTTTATTTATTTGATAGAGAGAGGGAGGTCACAAGTAGGCAGAGAGGCAGGCAGAGAGAGGGAAGCAGGCTCCCTGCTGAGCAGAGAGCCTGACGCGGGGCTCGATCCCAGGACCCGAGATCATGACCTGAGCTGAAGGCAGAGGCTTTAATCCACTGAGCCACCCAGGTGCTCCTGAGCTGGCTCTTAGTTAACAAGAGCTGAGGCAAGGGGGCTTGGAGGCTGTGCTGGGCAATGGGGAAAGTAAAAAGCAAAACAGGCGAAACGGCTAGGAAACAGCCTCTGCTCTTGAGTTGCTCAGAGAGAGGAGGCCTTGCATTTTTATGGGATAGTAAGTAGTGACGCGAGGTGGCTGGTGACAAAGGTGAATGCGTGTGACACAAAGAACAGTGCTGAGGCAGGTCCCAGGAGAGGCCTCCTGGGCTGCAGAGGTGTGGGAAGCATCCCAGGATAACGGCACTTGGGCCAGATTGGAAGAGGAGCTGGCATCTCCAGAGGGAGACTCTCATGTGCAAAGGCCCAGAGGCAGGATTTGACAAGGGCCTCTGGTTAGCACGCGAGCGCTTCACATGTGGGCATGCAGGTGGGACTGAACACCAAGCCAGGGAACTGTGCCTTTATTCCGGGGGCAGGGAGCAGCCACTGAGGGCCTTAAGGAACCCCCAGTCCTCGTCACCCAGATTCAGCTGTTAGCGAGATGTTGCCACTCTTGTGACATCTCTTTTCTGAAGCATTTTAAAGGTCTCAGACATCGTGCCACCTCACCCCTCTGTGTTTCTGCTTGCGTTCTAGAAATAGGAATATTTTCTCGAAAACCTACAATGCCATTATTGTACTTAACAGAATTAATAATTTCTTTTTTTTAAAGATTTTATTTATTTGAGAGAGAGAGAAAGCACACAAGCCAGGTCAGGGGAGGAGCAGAGGGAGGGGGAGAAGCAGACTCCCCACTGAGGAAGGAGCCTGATGTGGGACTCGATCCCAGGATTCCGGGATTCCGTGATTCCGGGATCATGACCTGAGCCGCAGGCAGAGGCTTAACCGACTGAGCTACCCAGGCGTCCCCAAAATCAAAATTTCTTGATATCTCCTATCCAGTTCATATGCAGATTTCCCTAATTATCTAGAAAATATTATTTTGCAGTTCCTTTTAGATAAGTTTAGTGTCTGAACAAGGTCCACATTTCCTCCCCACATTTTAGTTTTAGTGGCTGTTTCTTACATCTCTTCTGCTCTAGCAAGCTTCACTTCCGCTGTGCTTAGGAGTTAGCCCTCAGCGGCAGGGGCACAGTCCCCTCCCGCTGTGGCCCCCTGGGAGCCCGCAGCCCCACCGCGGGGAGCAGACCCCATGGTGCCTAATGCCTCAGAGTCCCAGCCTCATACATAGCCTCGTAGGATTGCTCGGAATCAGTAGACAAGGCTATGTACTTAAAGCGATGTTGTGGGGTGCCTGGGTGGCTCAGTCGTTAAGCATCTGTCTTTGGCTCAGGTCATGGTCCCAGCGTCCTGGGATCGAGCCCCTCCTCAGGCTCCCTGCTCATTGGGAAGCCTGCTTCTCCCTCTCCCACTCCTCCTGCTTATGTTCCCTCTCTCGATGTCTCTGTCTCTGCCAAATAAAACCTTAAAAAAAAAAAATTAAGGCAATGTCGTGTGGCACCTGGCATGCCTCCACATCCCCATTCCTGGGGAAGGGGTGCTGTGAGGAAGGAAGGATGGACACCACTGCCCCCCCAAAACTACTTCTCCATGCTCCAGGCTTAAAATCTCAAGTGTGCCAGTGACCTTCTGCCTCTCATGTCTCTTTCTTCGTTTCTCTCCCTCTCTGCATCTCTAGCCGCACCTTTCTGTCTTCTCTCCACCTCTAGCTCCCTCTCCAACCCGTTCTCTCTCTCCTCCATAACTCTCTACCTTTGTCTCCCTCTCTAGCTTTATTTCTCTTCTCTCTGTCTCTGTCTTTCCCCTCTCTGTCTCTGTTCACCTCTCCTCCTGCCTGTCCTCTCCGAACCTCTCTCCGTCTCCTTGCATCCCTGTAGTCTCAGTCTCTATCCCACTGCTCTGTCTGGGCGATGACCTTCAGCCTGGTGTCTCTTCTTCGGCCTCTCTTCGCACCAGTGTCCTTCCCCCATCTGTGCGCTCTCAGCTCCGTCTCGGTCTTCCTCTTGCCTTCATCTTCACCCCTGTGCATCTCGAAGGAGCCTTGGCTGGCACGCCGTGTTGCTGCCTCGGCCACAGCCGCACCTGTAACCCATCTCTGGGTATCTCAGGGAGACTGTGTTTCACTGTTTCCATCTTCTGCTCCGTCCCTTCCTGGCGGCCGAGAGCATGCTCTTCCCCCAGCATCTCAGCGTGGTTTGGCCTCTTTTCTGTTTATTTCTGTCTGTCTCTCTGTCTCCCTTTTTTTTAAAGAAAGATTTTATTTATTTATTTATTAGGAAAGAGAGAGAGTGAGAAGGTCAGAGTGAGAAGCGGACTCCCCATGGAGCTGGGAGCCCGATGTGGGACTCGATCCCGGGACTCCGGGATCATGACCTGAGCCGAAGGCAGTCGCTCAACCAACTGCGCCACCCAGGGGCCCCATGTCTCCCTTTTCAAGTTTCATCTTCCAAATATTGATTGAGCAGCTGTTCCAGGCCCGGCACGGGAAGTATCGCAGTGACCAAAGCAAAGAATGTGCCAGCTTTCGGGGAACATTCATTCGGGGGAGAGACAGATACCAGACCCAAAAAAGAACAAAAACAAAAACAAAAACAAAAAAACAGATAAACGTGTGACCCTGGGCTGCTGGGCTGGGCCCGTGGAGCAGAGGAGGGTGTCTGCCAGTCAAGGCCATGGGCAGGCACTGGGCTAGTAAGGGCGGGTGGGTTGCTTCTTCTGCCCTGCACTTTGCCTGACGATTCCCTGTCCCTAAATAGAGACTCCGGGCCACTCTAGAAACCAGACTGGAGTGTTTAACCCACTTGCTTACTCAACAGCATTCATTATGCCCCAGGCTGGGGGGAGACAAAGGTAATAAGAAAAAGGTCCTGGCCCAGGTAGGGCCACAGTCTGAGGTAAGACAAATGTGTCACTGGCCGGAGTCAAAGAACTAGAGAAGCAGTTGCTCTGGGCACTCAAAAGAGGCAGTGAGGCCCTTTATTCACTCCTCTTCTCTCCCCCTACCTCCGATGGTGTTTGGCCTGAATACGGGTGAAAGCTATTTGAGCAGCCATGATAAGGTTTTGGTGTTTTGTTTTGTTTTGTTTTTAAGATTTTATTTACTTATTTGAGACAGAGAGAGTGACAGAGAGAGCAAGAGAGAGCAAGAGCAGGGAGGAGAGGGAGAAGCAGGCCCTCTGCTGAGCAAAGAGCCTGATGCGTGGCTCGATCCCAGGACCCTGGGGTCATGACCTGAGCTGAAGGCAGAGGCTTAACCAACTGAGCCACCCAGGTGCCCCTGAAAATGGGGATTTTTAAAAAAATAATAAAATTTAGGATTTTCAGCTTCTCTCTATTATTTTGTTAAAAAAAAGATTTTATTTATTTGAGAGAGAGAGAGCGAGCACAGGCATGAGTTGAGTGGGGTGGGAGCGGCAGAGGGAGAAGCAGCCCCCCCCCCGCTGAGCAGGGAGCCAGATGTGGGGCTCGATCCCAGGACCCCAAGATCACGACCGAGCTGAAGGCAGACGCTTAACAGACTGAGCCACCCAGGCACCCTGGATTTTCAGCTTCTCTTGAAAAATCTCCGATCTGACAGCACTAGGCTCAATCCCACGTGGCCAAGGAAAAGGAAAGGTAGCAACAAGACATGTGGCAGAGCCTCTCAGCTTTTGAGTTTGCAATCCTGACAAGTAGGAGTTCCCTCACATACCACATAGCATTTAACATTCTCTCTCCTCCCTACCCTAGCCGGCCCCCGAGGCCATCCACGTCCCTCCCCTGGGCCTCGAGCCCCCTCCACCCTAGCAGGGTCAGGATCCAGGATCCAGGATCCTGCCCTCCCTGGGGTGGGGATCCCCTTGGGGATTCTCTGGGGACACCCAGTGGCTCTCTCTCTCTCTCTCTCTTGCTGCCACTGCCCAGGACCCTGGCAGGAGGATGGCCCGCTTGGTGGGAAATCTATAGGGGGAGCCGTCATGTCCATGACCACCACGTTAGGAAAAAGAAAAGGGACAATAGTGAGCTCCCTTTAGAACCAGAATTCACCAGGAGCCTTGGCCTTCCCACCCAAGAGGCCTCTTACTCTGTCCCTCCCCCACCTCTTCAAATGGCAGAGGGGAAGGCTAAGCCAGCAAAGTGGGGGGATGGCAAGTGCCTCAGAGGGGAGGAGTGGGGGTCAGGGAGCATGGGCCAGACGAGTGACAGGGAAACTGAGCAAAACGCAAGGGCAGAAAGACATGTGACTTAGGAAGAGACACTGAAGCAGAGGAGGAAGCGGTTCTTAGTCATTCTCTGCATACATTTATTGAGTGCTTACTGTGTGCCAGGAAGTACGTCGGGGGCCAGAGACAGCAGTGGAGCGGGAAGTCAGGGTCCGTTACTGAGCTGTGGTGACACCACTGACCCTGGGTAACACAGGGAACCGATGAACCCTTCAGGCCCCACTTGGGACCCAGGCCTTTCCAGCGATGGACAGGGATTCGGCGAGGCAAGACCCCTCCCTCTTCTCCAGCTAGAGAGGCGGCACACGGACGAGCTCCGTGAGTGTGTACTCCTCAAAACGTGTTCACACCTGATGGGCCCCAAACACATTCGAACACGCGCAGGCACCGCCAAGCACTTGTATGGGAGGAGGTACGGGGCAGCCGCCTACACGCCGTGACCCGAGTGACCCCGCTTCGCATAAGCCATCCGGGTGCCTCGACACTTAGAACTTACCTTGAGGAGCTTTGGGGCCAGATCCCTTACTAAAATGTGGGTCATGAAAGAAAAATGGACAAGGGAACAACCTCTTAAGGCTTTTGTGTAGAGAGGGTTTCGGAGAGGTAGAAGGGTGAGGAAGTACAGGTCTGTTCTGATCCCAGGAGCCTGCAGTAGATGTCCGATTATAAGGATGGGGTTCAGGGGGTGGGGTGGTCTTCATTCCCTGGGGTCTCCGCACGCCTCCCGAATCATAAACATAATGCTATCACTCGGTAAGTACTTCCTAAGTGCCAAGTAGACCACTGTGCTTTGTGGGCTTTGTGTCCGTGTTCCCCTACCTCACGCTGAGGGTGTGACCTCCCTTTTACAGTTAAGGAAACTGAGGGTCAAGACGTGCCTAAGGGCATCGAGATGGGGCCTCTAAGCTCTGCTCCTCATCTCACTGCCTCCTTGGCACACCGGAAGGTGGAGCCTCATGCTGGGATGGGGCTGGGAGCTGCCAGGGGCCCTGGCGGGTCTCAGATCCGCCCCAGGAGGCTGAGAATGACTAACTTCAAAGGTGGGCGTGCTGTCCGCGCAGACCCCGGGGCACAGGTAGCGAGCGGCTCCCTGCTGACAGAGAGAGCTCTGCCCCGTGGCAGGCCACCCCCGTGGACGAGGCTGCGCCCCCTCCCTGACGCTGGACCCTCACCCCAGGGCTTGGGGGAGTTAGGACATGGGTGGCATCAGGCTCACAGAGCCCACCTGTTCACCCTGACCTGCCCCCAACCCTGGGGGTAGGGTGCTACAGCCTATGGAAGGCCAACTCCTTCACTTTGGGGGTCCTGAGCTCCAAATCCTCACAATGCCGTCATCCATGTTGGGAAAAACGGGCTATGTCCCTTGGGTTGGGCCTCTGGTAATTGGTACAGAAAAGGCGCCTCACCACCCCAAGAGCCTGTGAGAAGCCATTCTATTCTCCTTCAGAGAGAGAGGGGAGTCGCTGCTTAAATGGCCCTCCAAAGCCCAATCCTGTGGAGAGGACCTCTCTTGACCAGGCCGATTCTGGGCACAAGTGTGAACGGAGAAAGAACAAAACAGGGGAACCCACAGGGGCCTGCAACCACACCCGTGGCCTTTAGGAGGGTTGGAGCCTTCCCCCAGGAGGGTTAGGAGGGAGCCAACCACCAAGGAATGACCAGACTCCTCCTAGACAAGAGTCCAGGAGACTAGAAAGGAGGGGACTCCTGGCAATGCTCCTGAGGGAAGCCCAGCCCCCTTCCTCACTCTGATCAAAAGCGCATGGCCAGGTATCACTTCTTGCTCCTTCCCGCCAGGAGCCTGAAGAAGGGGGGAAGGGGAGGAGGGGAGGTGGAGACAGAGATCTGTGGCCCCTTGAGGCCCACTGCCTTTGACCAGCTCGTGGTCCCTACCCCTCCCACGGCACTCCTCTTAGGGTTGGGGAGACCAGAGATTTGCTCCCCCAAGTACCCATGAGCCACCATGATTCTACCATGTAGAGCTCAACCCCCTCTCTGAGGCAGCTCTTGGCTCTGGGACAGGGAGACCACGCCTGGCTTTTTGCTGCCCTACTCCCGAGGCCAGTGGGCCCTGGGGCTGAAGCTCCAAATGGAATGTCCTGGTCTGGAGGGCCTTGGACTGTCTGATGACTTCAGAAGCACAGGTGTACCAACTCTAACCTTGAGCAAGTGACTCTACCCTCTGGGCCTCGAGTTTTCCAGCTACAAAAAAGGGATAGTATCTAATTCCTGGGTTGTTATCATGATTCAAGGATGATAATAGGAAAATATGTAACCCATCGACTCCCTACGGTCATACCAGAATGACTGGCCCCTGACAAGGGGGTTGGGGAACAGGTACGTGACCTGCCGGTATGGGTCCACATGCTGTTGGCCCTAGACTGCACCCCGCCCCCCCTCTAGTTTCTCAATGCCTGTTTTTTCCCACAGAGGGCTCATGCCCTGTTGGTGGGTGGCTGGGAGAGACAGGCAGCAGCTCCCTTTGGCCGGGCCTGGGCGCTACTGGGGACAGCACAGGCCCTGACGATACAACCTCCATTCGTTTTCCCAGCAGGAAGGGCCCTTGCTAATTCTTGCTAATTAGCATCTCCCCAAACTAACCCTGAGCAAGTTATTACAGCCTCTGGGCCTCGAGTTTTCCAGCTATAAAATAGGGATAGTATCCAGCTCCTGGGTTGTTATCACGATTCAAGAATGAGGACAGGAAAATAGGTAACCCGCCAACTCCCTACGGTCAGGGCAGAATGAGGTCTCAAACGTTTGGGGGGCACCAGAACCACCAGGTGGGGCTCAGCCAAATGCGGACGGCTGGTTCCGTCTAGGCCAGAGGCAACACCTGGCGTTCACTTCTCTAACAAGTGGTCACTGGGCCGCATGTGGAGGATGGCTCCGGCCGCTAAAAACAGTGGCCACACCTGGTCCTGGGGAGCCGCACGTCCGTGAACACGACAGAAGTACAGCAAGTGGCTGCTGCTGTAAGAAAACACGCTTGAGGGCGCCTGGGTGGCTCAGCTGGTAGAGCGACTGCCTTCGGCTCAGGTCATGATCCTTGCGTTCCGGGATCGAGTCCCACATCGGGCTCCCAGCTCTGCGGGGAGTCTGCTTCTTCCTCTCACCTTCTCTCCTCTCATGCTCTCTCTCACTTTCTCTGTCTCTCAAATAAATAAAATCTTAAAAAAAAAAAAAAAAAAAAACACGCTTGACTTTAACTCTGCCTTTCCCAAATGGGACCAATTTCTTTTTTTTTTCTCTAAAGTTAAGTCCTGTGCCCAGAATGGGGCTTGAACTCACAACCCCAAGATCCAGAGTCACACGTGCTACTGACTGAGCCAGCCAGGTCCCCCTGACCGTGATTTCTTAAATTAGAATGATTAACATCTTACAGAGCTAGTGTTTTGAGGAATGGTTTGGGAAATGTTGATCTAGTTCTCTCTCGTTTTAAAATATTTGTTTTAAACAAATGTTTTTCTGCTTTTTAATGTTTGAGTGGGCTGGACCAAAGCCTGGAAAAATGAGGTGTGTTTGAGGTGCTCAACGGTTCATGCGGAGCTCAAACTTGGGCCTGGGTCTACCCCTTCCTGTTCTCCACCAGTTCCCCTGAGTTCCGCTTCTGTCTCTTTGAGCCTGAGACTCTCTTGGTGTTACCCTGGGACCTGAGCTCAGGAGGAACCCTCAGGGTGGTTGATCCAGGGGTAGGAAAGCTGAGCAGGGGATAGAAGGGGTCAGAATTTGTGGTCTGGCTGGGATAGAGAGCAGAGGAGTAGCCCCCACTTCTACAAGCCCAGTTTGAGGCAGGGGCGTGAGGTCTTTTCCTGGCCAGTGCAGCTCCTAAGATGGCAGGACCCCAGGGAGACGGGGAGCGACTGGGTAGGACTGGGGCTGGTCAGCGGCAGAAAATCTTGTCTTGCTTTTTCTTCTCAAGCTCAAAACAGGTACGTGTAGCCATTAACTGAAAATGCTAGCAGGGGCACCCCTTCCCAGGAGGAAAAATGGATTTATTGCTTTATAAAAAGGAGGCTGGTAAAACTTAAAACACCCAAAAGTATAAACCTAAAAATCAACCCACCCTGCTGAGCACTCCCAGGAAGTCTCAGACCCATTTCTGGGGGCAGTCGGGCGGGTGGCTGGAGAGCCAGGCCAGCCTGGAAGAGAGCCGCCTCTCTCACGTAAACAGCTCCGGGGCCCCGGAGGAGCCTGCCACCAGGGGGCGCTATAGCCCCGTGGCCTCAGACAAGCTCCAGGTCCAGAGCGAGGCGGCCTCGGGACCCTGGGCCGGTAGCAGGCCCGGCTAGCCGCGGGCGGCTCCGGGAGGCTAAGGGCAGACACCCGGAGCCCCCACCTCAGCACCACCCGCACACACCTCTCACACGTCCTACAAGTACCCACCCTCCTAAGCCCCTCACAGTCCCATCTCCCCAGTCAGGCCTGGCTCTCCATGTCTGTCAGCAACAGCCTGACCTCCACCCCCATAAAAACAGCTGTGTGTGTCGGGGGTGCCCTGGTGGTGCTGTTTTAATTCCCTTCAGGTCGCAGACTGGATGGAGGGTGGCAGCGGAAAGGCTCCTCGCCGTGGGGGAGGAGGTGAGGGGCTGCTCCTCAGCCTTGTCCTTGGCTCCTGAGCGGTGCCTGACCACCCAGCCCTCCATCCCCTCCCCAGGCTTTCAGCCGGGGGGAGCTCCTCCACAGGCCTGGAACAGGAGGACAGGTCACGGACAGGCCACGGGGGGCTGGAACTACAAAGGAGTTAGCACCAACAACAGGAAGCGGGTCCTTCCTTCCTCAGGCAGCCTCCGACCGGCCCGGGGAGGAGGTCGAGGGGCAGGCGAGGGGGTGCAGACGGTGCGAGCCTTTGTCCTCGGGCAGGTGTGGCCAGTGCGCATGCGGCCGAGAGGCAGGGGGCAGGCAGGAGATGGCAGACCCCTCTGCTTTGGCAAGAGGCAGAATCCAGACACTTGAGGGAGAGAGCCTGCCTGCTGGGGGTCCTCCTTGCTCCCCCTGCAGGCCCCACGGAGCCTCAAAGCCCCAAGGCCCCTCGAGGATGGCAGAGCAAGGCCCACGGCAGCCCTTGCTTCCGGCACTAGGACAATCACACATCCGGGGCCCTCTCCCGTCCTTCCGCTGCAGAGCTCCAAGGCAGGACCGGGGCCCTGGGAGGGAGCATGGACTCCAAAATGTGAAGGAGAGGATCCTGAGGGTGCACGGAGGTCCTCTGGGCTGGGGAGGAGGACACTGGTGAGTCACTGAAGCAAGGGCAGGAGACCACAGTTCTGAGGTGGTGGGCGCTACACAAAAGCCTCCTGGTTGGAGGAGCCGTTCAGCTTGAGGAAAAGCTTGTCATCCTCCCTCTTCTGCTGGAGCTGCCTCTCCAGCTGGCGCCGGTAGCAGATGAGGTAGAGGGGGAGGCAGAAGCCCAGCATGCTCATGACGAGCAGCCCCACGTTCACCTGGAGGAGCAGAGATGAGAGCTGCCATCACGCGAGGCGGGGGACCGCGCAGGAGCTGCGGTCTTTCGCGGAGCCCAGTTCAAGACCCTTCCCCACACTTGTGTTTGGCTAAGGCGAGGTCACAGGAGAAGAAAGGAAAAACTGAAACTGGAAGGCTCAAGCGGTCCGAGGGCCCGTCGTTCCACATTCCAGCGTCCAAGTTTCCCAGTGTCCATGGCCGCTAGGAAGCCCTCAGGGCCCAGGCCCCCACCTCTGACCTACTGAGGTGAACATCCAGCAGTGGGACTGGGGCAGGCTCACGGTACCTGGTTAGGAATCCCAACCCTCGGCGGGAGGGCTACCCCAACATCGGGTCCAGAAAGGATACTCTTCTCCTCCTGCCCAGCCCCTAGTCACCAGGGGACCTCCAACTGATCCTAATCAAAGTTCCAACCTGTCTACTGTTGGGGCTCCGGAAGCTCCTGAGGGATGCCTCCCAGCTCTGAGTCTGCAGAGTGGGGCAGATGCCCATAGCCCACTTTCCCAGACCCTTCTTACCCAGAGGGGGTCTCCTTGGAGGGGACCCATCATGGCCAGAAACAGGGGCTGCTGCAGGAGGGCGAAGAGTGCACTGACCAGCGACTGCAGTCCCGTGAGGCTGCCGAACTGGGTGGAGGGGTACCTGCCGGGATAATAGGGGACCCGTCACCCCAGATGCCACTCTCGGGCTTTCCAAATGCCCCTCGGCCCCAGCCTGGCCCCGGGTGTCCTGGGGCCTCCAGGCTGCACGTCGGGTGCCAGAGCAGAGGCGGGAGCCTTCTGAGAGGATGGTGGGGTGCCTGCCTGGGATTTGTTTCTGCTAAGCAGGTCTGTGACTGTCAATTTCTCTTTCAGACCAATGTGAGGCCCCAGATTCTGGAGGACCCCACTCAACCCAGGTGTGCCCCAGGTCCACGGGGGGGCTGGACGAGCTGAGTGGGACAAGTGGTGCTGGCAGGAGTCTGCATGCAGCTCGGGAACCGGGCCAACGGAGCTGGCTGGAGGCCGGCCCTGGCTCAGCTGCGCCCTCATCTAGAGGACCATTGTGTAATCACGGAAACTCGGCATCACACTCTTGGTGGACTCGCAGATTCTGCCCGGGCAGCGGCAACTTCCTCCTGGCACTGGGTGCAGACCTGGAATGACCCCCGTGGGATGCCGCTGGAAGGGGGACAGAATTCTGACAAAATCTCAGTGGACGTCAGGCTTTGCGGCCCCAGAGGCGGAAAGGGGCTCCCAGGGAGGAACCAACGGGTCTTCGGTCAGAGATACACAGCACATGGCGTTTGAGTTCTGTTTTTTTTTTTTTCTTTTAAGATTTTATTTTTAAGTAATCTCTGCACCCAACGTGGGGCTCGAACTCAAACCCGAGGTCAAGAGTTGCATGCTCTACCGACTGAGCCAGCCATGCGCTACCCCGCCCCGCCCCCCCCCCACCCCGAGTTCTACTTTTGAGCCAAACCTCAGCCGAAGGGGGAAAGACAGCTGTGGTCGTTCCTTCTGCACGTGTGGCCTCTTGGAAAAGGAGGCAGGTTTCATTTCAGCCCAGGCCTGAGAAGGCTGTGGCCAGAACCAGGCCCTTTCAGACTCAGGGAGAGAACAGTCTGACACACTGTGGGCTCAGTTAACCCTATCGGTGTCCCTGCTGAGTGTCATGGGAACATCAACACTCAGCTCTGGGCAGCCAGAGCCCACCCCTGTCCTTCCTGTGGGCAGCCAGGGGCAGTCCCAGGACGCGGCTGAGCGGCAGCCCCGGGGCAGTAATGAGCACTGAACCTGGCTTGGGGAACTGACTTCGTGCTGGATGCCAAGGCTGGTGGGCACCCAGCTGTCTCTGCCTGCTGACCTACCTCCCGCCAGGTGTGACGGTCCCCTGACACAGCCAAAAGAAATCCTGGTGCCCATCCCCGATACAAGATGAGCCCAGATGGCAGGCTGGCCCCCTTCAGGACCTCCGTCCCATCACAATCCTCCCCCAGGCCATCCCCTTAACCTCGGCGCCAGGCCACCCGCAGTACCCGGCACTTACACGGCAGCATAAAGGCCCCCGACGGCAGAGTGGATGAATCCTCGCACAATCGTGTGTAGGATAAAGGAGAGGATCTGTGGGAGGGAGAGCAGAGTGTGAAAGACCGCAGAGTTCCCAGGGTCCTGAGCGACGGGAGCACTGGCAACCCGGCGTGGGCTCACACCCGATCTCCAGGACCCATTCCTGGATTTTCAGGAATTTTGTGAGCTGGCTATTAAAGACAGTCATGACTAAAAATTAAATTTATAAACTTACAATTAACTTATATTCAAAAAAGGAAACAGGTATTCAAAACTCATTGTTCCTTAATTACTTTACTATGTTTTACTATTATCCGTGCTCTGGAGGTTTTTACTTTTTCTACAGTATTGGCAGGAGTACTGCATGATGGTGTGTCCCCGTGAATCTCTGTCCCACTCCACTACAATCAGTGATTTCATGTTTCATGCTGATTGAAATTAGCCACGATGGAAGCATTTACACCACGGAAATTGGCAAAGGTTGAGTAAAGGCTTCCCCGGCCTCCCCGAGAATCAGTTGTTCTATACGTTATCAACACAGCACTAAGTAAGAGATCATTAATTGTGACTTGATCTCCTACCTTTGCTGACCTGATGCTTGTGCCCAGAGTTCCCCGTGCCTGGTCACCCAGGTAGCTAGTTTTCCTTCTCCCCTCCTAAGGAAAGCTCAGCATCTCTAAAAGGCCGCCGCTGGCAAGCTGAGCAAAGCACTTGTAAATGATTCCCGAGAAGCACGAGAGCTGGCCATTTTGCCACCAGGACCCTGTGTTGGCCCTTTGCACACAGACAGCCCTGCCATCCCGCTTAGCAGCCAGGACCTGTTCCCCGGAATGTGGGCACTGGAGGGGGCAGGGGCTGCTCTCTGCAGCGTCTAAAGAGGGCTGCGTCTGACTGTGCACACGCACACTTGCGAAGGCTCCCCCTTTCCACTTCAAATGTCTTATTGCCTCTTCAGAACTTCTCTTTCAACGAGAACAAAGTACAACAAGAAGCAGGTGACTATCCCTACTGAGCACAGCCCCCTGATCGGCCAGTTTGGCAGAGAGGATGGCTCTCTACAGGGAAGCTGGGAGGGCACCAGGGATGCAGGGACACTCTCACAAGCCTCCAAGGGTTTACTGTGGTCTGCGCGGACAGTGTCAGCACCAATGCGGGACAGTACCCATGGGTGGGGGCACACCTGGGTGTTCAATTTACTTCAACACATGGCCCCTTATAAAAAAGAAGAGACTCTCACTTTCCTTCTGGACCTGGCCCAAGATACCAGCCAGGCTCGGGCTAACCCACGTGGCAGCAACGCCATCGCTCATGACCCTTCGAAGTTCATAAACTTGGGATTGATGCTTGAACACACTTTTCATGGATCTAAAGGTAGAGCTGGGCAGGTGACAAAATCTACTTTGCTCCCAATCTCTGCCAGAAGGCAGGTTTCACAAGCATCAGAAATCTTGGGTAAAAGAATTAAGCTTTTGAACCTTGATGCCAAGTGATCATCACCATCTTTCCCACTCTCTGAAACACAGATATCCTGCAGGCACTCTTGTATCAGAGAAGCAGATGGTCCCACCAAGGCCACAGATCGGCCAGACCTCTTCGGACCAACGCAAAACAGCCTCCCCACTCCCCCGTGTAGTTCCAGGAAACGGTATGTCGGTGGTGGCCATGGCATGCAGGATCCCAAAAGGCCATGAAGGATGATATGCCCTCATAGAGAAGAGTTTTCGGTGAAAGGCAATCCCAGTTTCGTGTAGAGCTCACTCCCAGCACCAAGCACAGAGCCCGGCAGGTGAGGAACCCTTGGTAAATCAGTGGGCTGGCTGATTGCTTGGTTGGATGAAATGAATGAAAGTCACCCCGTCTTTGGAGATGGCTTCCATGACCATCATGTACCTTTAAGTCTCACTGTCCCATACCCCACCTGGCCTCTCCTTTGCCGCACACCCACCTGTAGAGGCAGGTTGGGAATGAGGCAGGTCACCCCAAAGCCCACAAGCAGCAGGTTTGTGAAGGCGAAGGCCCGCATGGCATTGGTGACTTTCTGGATCTGCCGGTCTCGCTTCTTCTTCTTCTCGCCTCTGTGGAGACAAGAGCCCACGCTGGAGCTGAGGGCTCCCTGGAGGAGGATGGGCTCTCCCAGGAAGTCAGACCTCAGGACTCCCAGCCTGTGGACAATGCAAGACTCCAAGACTAATGCAAGCATGTCTCAGGCACTGTCGGGGCTAGACCAGCACTTGGGACACTCCCACTGCACACTCTTGACTGAGTGTGAACCTCAGTGGAGCGGTGGGCTACGAGAATGTAGCTACCAACACACCGCTCAGGCTCAGCGAAGACCGAGCACGAAGGATGGCGAGGCAGAGAGCGGAGCGTGCCCAAGTCAGGATGTGGCAAAGCCTCATCTCACCCAAATGAACTGGCTCCAACATCACCCAAATCCCGCAAGGAGCTAATGATAAGTCAGAAAATAAGCCAAATAAGGGCAGGAGTGGATTTCCCCTTTGGGGGCAGGAGGGGGTGAAGGACAAACAAATACGCAGCAGATGGAACCGGAATGGGCACAATCTCTTGGCTCTGGGACCTGACCTAGATAACAGAGCATTCTCTGTAATTATCTCCTTGTGAATTCACCACTCCAGGCCCACTGCCCACACAGATACCCCCCCAGACAACTGTTCCACGTGCAGGGATGAATGCCAAGTGCTGGAGACCTAGGGGGCGTCCCGGGCCCACCGCTTCCTATGTGACCTCCGGCAAGCCCCTCAAAACTCCTCAGTTCAGTTCCCGCGTTTGTAAAATGGGTATAACCTTAGCACATGCCTCATCGCGGTGTTGTGAGGCTTAGCTGACATTCTGTGTGTTAAGCGTTTGGCCCAGGGCCTACAGCAATGACTGGTGGCTTATTATATTAAGGTGGAGTCCTGGAAGACGGCACTTAACTCATCCTCTGATCTTGGAGCCCAACCCTTACAAAAGCGGGGCTCCGGTACCTTGCTGAATCCTGACAATGATGCACAGATCCAGCAACGCATGCTGCGGGTAGAGCAACGTCCTTCTCCCACCGAGGGGAGTGAACCTCCACCGTGTCGCCATTGCTCACCCATCGTGCTGTGCATCTGAGTGCAGGCCTACCAGCAGAATGGTCAGACACCCTGTGTCTGCACCCAGACCTTCCTCCGCTTCCTCCCCTTCTTTCATCCAGCCCAGGGACATCTTAACTTTCGAGAACCAAAGAATCTTCGTAACCAAGCGATACACTTAAATGCGTACTGAGCCCCGAGACAGAGTGCCTTAAAGCCCTTTTGAGCAGATCTGGGCACGACCCCCTCTCGCCTCTCCTGCTGACCTCAAATCCTAAGCCACCCACGCTGTCCCTGCCTCACGTCGGGGCCCAGGCCCTGTCCACGCACTGGTTGGTGTCTTTCTCCTCAGGCTCCTCTGAGGCGTCTTCACACTCCTTCAGCCTCCAGTCCATGATGTAGCCAATGACAGGGGCCGTCAGCAGGCAGAGCAGCTGGAGGACACCGAAGATGGACGTGTAGAGGCCAACTGGGGAGGAAAATGGGCTGTGTCATGGGGGGGGCCCTAGCAGAAGCCGGGGCAGGGGTTGGGCGGAGTCTGAGACTTTATAGGTCCTCCCGGGGTCTTCCATAGACCACCCCCTGGGTTACCGTGGGCCTTGAGGGGAGTCTAGAGACTTTCAACTCTGAAATCAAAGCTGGAGCAAGGGGCCAGCACCCCATTCTCTTCTCCACATCTTCTGCTTATTTCCAAGAAATGCCTAACGAAATCCAGTAAGTCACAACGACTTCCCCAAGAAGCTCCAGGAAGTGTCTATGATTTGGGAACCACAAAATTACCAATGCCTGGGACTGAGGCTTCGTGTGTGACTGTTAGTTTTCTGCCTTGAGAAATATACCGGGAAGGCTCACTCACTGGAGCTCTGATGTAAGGGCTCCAATCTTCAAAGAGCCTTCAAATTATGACAGGGATTTTTTCAGAGAACAGAAGCTGAGTTGGCTGCCCCCTCCCCCACCCACAGTCCCGGCCAAGAGGGATGTTTCTTGGTAAAACAGAGACTGGGCGTGTTCTCTGACAATCCCCCTGCTTACCCGTGGCCATCACTGCATCAAGAAAGCAAAAGTAAAAAAGCAGAAAGGAGAGAGGTTAGGAGCAGAAATCTCAAAGGTCATTTTAGGGAAATGGGGGGCGGGGGTGGAAGCAGGCTAGCTCTGGGCTCAGTACACAGGCCATTTCCCACCAAGATCTGACTCTCACTCAGAGCGCCCGGGGGAAGCCGCCCGGGAGAAGCCGAGCTTGAGCCAGGCTTCTGGAAACAGAGGCGGGTAAGGCCCAACACGGGCATCAGCTGGGGGCTTCCTGTCTGCTGAGGCCTTAGTCACACACAGCCGGGGCCTCGTTGCAGGCGGGCTGGTGAATCAGGCCTGTGGTGCCTACCGAGCAGCAGGATGGGGAAGTGGTGTGGTTGCCGAAGACCTAAAGACTCGGCAAACTCAGCTCCTCAGGAACTCTGCTCCATCAGTTCCTTCCTACCCTCCGAGGGAGGGAGGGAGAGAAAAGAGGGAGGGAGAGAGGAGGGGGACAGAGAGAGAAGAGGAGAGGGGCAAAGCATCCGCCCTGACCCCAGCCCAGTCTGACCCCAAGGGCCTTCCTCGGAGACCCTTCACCCCACCAGCCCCCCAGTCCTGGAGCAGTCCCTCTGGGAACAGCCGGCTACGGGGTGTCGGGGGCAACAGCTCACAGGAGAACGGGGAAAACCAACGCCCCATCAACAGCAGACTGGATTTCTTGGCCCAACTTTCTCTACTTCTCGAAACTGACTTTTTTTTTTTTAATTGACTTTCTGAATGTGGGAAACAGTTGGAAAAAATTCCTCTTCAGCAGCAAAAGGTTTTTTAGAGAACTGGAGTAGAAGTCCGAGACTCAGGGCGTCTGGGTGGCTCAGTGGGTTAAGCCTCTACCTCCAGCTCAGGTCCTGATCTCAGGGTCCTGGGACTGAGCCCTGCATCGGGCTCTCTGCTGGGCGGGGAGCCTGCTTCCCCCTCTCTATCTGCCTGCCTCTCTGCCTACTTGTGATCTCTCTCCCTCTCTGTCAAATAAATAAAATCATAAAAAAGAAAAAAAAAAAAAAAAAGAAGAAGTCTGCGCCTCGGGGGCAGAGAGATCTGCCTTCCCAGAGCCAGTGCAGGCTCCAGGGTCTTCACGCCTCCAGGCCTGACTTTATAACAGAGGCTGCTTAGACTGGATGGATCAGCTTTCCCCAAAGTGCGGTCCACAGGGTTTAATGAGTGTTACACAGTAAAAACGTTCTATGGTAGAAATTTGGGGAAACATCATCGGACAAAAGCAAAGCTAAAGAGCTCTTTCTTTCCTCTAGGGCTGTCTTAGGACCTTTACTGTGTCAGTGCTCCTTACGAAATTTTGCAAAGGCACATGACAGCCTGGGCTTCTCCGCTTCGCTTTGCTGCGGGACGTCCCTTTCCACGGCAGAACCAGTGCTGGCTGGGTCCCTTTGTCATCTTTCCCTTTTGCGAAAGCCCGATTTCTCACCCCCTTTAAAAAACTGTGTTTGCCTCCTCGCGGTGCCTAGTGTAACTTCCCCTAGGGAAAAACAATTAAGCCAACCAACCGTTGTACACGGATGGGGCTGCCAATAAAAAGGATTTACCGAGTGTTTGTCCCACTTGGGGATGACTAAAGCTGACTCAGCTGAGGCCCTGAGGAAGTACCGATTCTCTTTGTGGAATCAAAACCTCTAATCAGCTGAAGACCGTGTGTGCTGTTTTAGAAAAGCGGCTCCTGCCTTATCAGCTGTTTACCCAATTCAACAAGCCCAGACGGGGATCGCACACCCCAGAAAGCCTCCGGCCCGCCTTGCCAGCCCAGTTCAGGGGGCAGGTCCCAGAGCCACAGACTGCCTCCAAGTAGCCTGCTGTACGGGCGTCCCTGGCCCTGGGCACGCGGCCTCTCCGCAAGCTGGCCTGCGGGTCCCGGGCGGGGCGGGGCTTTGGGTCGGCCGGCCCGCCTTGCAGCAGGCTCACAGGCGCTGTACTCCATTCTGCACACTGTTTTCATTTGCGAACACGCAAGTTGATGGTGCCCCTGAGGCAATGGAAAGCATGCGCCCCACACCCTGAACACATGCCTTCTTTCAGCCTCCCTCCCCGCTCCCGCCCAAACGGGACATTCTAATGGCGACCAGAGAGCACGGCTGGGGCCGGCCGTGGAGAAGCCTTCCGAGCCTGCTGCCTCCGGTCCAGCCCAGCCTAGCACCGGGAAGGCGGTGGGCTTCCCCGCTGGCGGGAGGGAGCGCCCACCGCGCGGCGGTGCCCTCTTGCGGGGACGTGCACCGAGGGCCGGGGGCCGCTTACCTACGTCCTGGTCGCCGCTGACCAGGAACTTGAGGATGTTGTTCATGGCACCCATGTAGAAGATGAGCCGCAGCTGCGTGATGCACATGGTGACGAGGCTGAGCAGCAGGATGGGGCTGAACACGCTGTGCATGAAGGAGGGCGCTGCTGCGGGGGAGAGCGGCGGCGCTCAGGGGGGGCCGCAGCCCCGGGGGCCGCAGCCCACCCGCCGTCCAGGGGCTCGGCAGGCCCAGATCGCCCTGTGCCAGATGCAGGGACGGGCCTGAGTGAGGTTCAGCGTGTGGGTCCTGGACTTGGGCCACTCAGGTGTGGGAGCTGAGCTGGATGAGCTCCTTACTCATTCAGGGCCTGAGTGTACTAGTACAGCTGTAAACCCGGATGCAGGGAGCCGCCAGCCCTCTGGGGCCGCAGTGGCAATTGCGTGGGATGGCCCCCATAGAGCCCTCGGTGGCTGCTGGCCGCAGAGAACAGGGCTGGGGCTTCCCGGTAGGGCTGGCTGCCTCCTCCCTGGCTCTAAGGTGAGGGCACGTACGTGCGCGGAGCCCCCTGGCGACATCCCAGGCAGGCCTCGAAGGTGAGGGTCGTGAGGCGGGTACCTGCAGCATCCGGCTTGCACTTGACCTCCAGGTCGATGGTGGACAGGCACAGCTTATGGCCCTCCTGCAGCGCCGCCTGCTCCTTGCTGCTCCTCATGGAGCTGCCCACGCTGAGGCGGCGCCCCACCGTGGTCACCTGCTTGTAGAACTGCTTCCCTGTGATCTTGTGGTCAAAGCCCAGCCAGCTGAACTTGATCTTCACCCTGGAGGCCACAGGACAGTGTCCACCGGTGCCGCCCAGGACCCTGGCCAGGGTGGGGGTACGGGGCAGACGCCTCGTCCACTTACGAGTAGTCCATGTCCTCCGGGCCCGGGAAAGGCTCCAGGGGCCAGTTAAAGAAGCAGTTGAGGAAAACCAACCCAGAGCAGCAGGCCCAGACCACGAGGATGATGATGAAGGAGACACCGAAGTCGTAGATGACCTGACAGGCACAAGGGGGTCGGCGCAGGGCCATGGGGCAGAGTTAGCAGAGGGCAGCCAAGGCCGGCGGGCGGGCGAGGGGCATCTGGCAGCCCTGCCCTCTCTGCGCGGAGTTGCACAGCCCCGCCAGCCCGGTCATCAGACACCCTGCATTCCAATAATCCCAGCTTGCCCTGGCCCTTCATTAACCCTTGTGCCTCCCACTCGAGCCAAATGTCACCTCGGAGAGGCCTTCCCGGACAGCCCCCCGTCACTATCACATCACTAGTTCCCAGGGAACAGCTCTGGCTGAGATTACGGACTTCTTGATTCCTTGCCTTGCCCCTTCCTAGTCTAGCTCCCCGAGAACAGGGACCTGCTAGCCTCGTCCACTGACGGGCCTTGAAGAGTGCCCACGGCAGGCGCCAAAAAATACTCCAGGAATGAACAGATGATGTCTCCCTTTGCTCTTCTGTGAAGCTAGCGGAACGCTGGCATGTGCCCTCCCAGTGCCGTGGTGGGGCTGGCAGGTGGGATGCTCAGAGTGACAGGGCCTGGCAGGTGGGAAGCCTACTGAGCACGAGTGTGGTAGCTGTTAGCTGTTGCGGCCACTGCCACCATTTATTTCCAGCGCGACAGTCTCCAGCTGCCCAGCCCCCACCGCCAGGGAGGGGAGGGGCGTCGGGGCAGGGGACAGACAGTGAGGCAGCAAGAAGAGGTGGAGGCGGAACTTGGAGGCTTCTCCACACTCCAGAAGCGTGAGAATCCCTAGAAGGCCACCGGATGGCTGGCCGCACCCCCTCGGAGCGCCTGACCCCCTGGTGGCCAGCCCACATCGTGACTCCTTCTCATCTATGGCCCCCCTGCCCTCCACCGCAGGAAGCGGGATTCGAGTGGTGTTGAGGCCAGAGGTGGGAGAAACGGCTCTTGAAGCCTGGCAGGAGCAACATTATTTGTGGTGGGAACTGGGAGCTGATGGGCTGTGAGGTGTTTGCTTCCTCCTGACCCTGCGTGACTTCCACGGGCTCAGAATCCTGCCTGGGAGGGAAACAGCTGAACCAACTTCGCCAAGAGCCGCCCTGCGGCCCGTGGGGAGTAACAGCCCAGTAACAACAGACCGCGGAGGGGGGCGGTGACCAGAGACAGACTAACCCAGCCATCCCTTTTCTCTACGCAGAAATGCAAAGGCGGCCTGCAGTGCCTCCCGTACCATATGCTTGACTCTCCCCTCCCCCACGGGCCTGGTGGTTTTCCTTCCTCACTCCCGCGGTGCCCAGGTGCATCCTCCCAGGTGTGGGGGGCGGGGAGGGGCCAACCCCAGCTCCCACGGTCACTGCCCTCTTCCGAGATGGTTGAAGGAGCCTGGGGACGGGTCTCAGCACGGACACCAGGGCCAGAGGGTGAGGCTGGCCACACCCTCACCTTGATTCCCGGGAAGGTGACTGCCGACGAGGCATAGGATCCAATCATCAAGGCAATAAACGTGGACCGAAGGTCGCCAAACATGTTGGGTAGCTGAAAGACAAGAAGCAAGGGGGACCCGCTGAGAGAATGGCCGGCAGACTGGGTAGGGGACAGCGGGGGAGGGAATCAGGGTCTCTTCGGGCTCCATTTCTTATCTGCTATCCTCCCTGGGTCACTGAAGGGTGGTAATTATGGCTCATTGGAAGTTTTTCCTTTGGGCCTGAGCTTGATAAGGGAGGCTAGATTAGTGCAGGACTCCGACTCCGGATGTAAAGACAGAGCAGTAGGGCTTCCTGGCTGGTGAAAGTGTCCCTCCTTTTCTGCTCAGGCACAAGCCAGGGACCTTCCTGTCTTTGCAGGGTTTACACTGAACTACCAGTGAGCAAAGTCGGGAGCCTCAGGCATCCCTCAAAGGGAGCAAGCCTGTTAAAAATAAGAATCTATTTGGGGATGAGAGTGTCACTGTGTAAATAAAAATATCAGCGTCCCAGAAGGACCAGATGTCAGCAAAAGCTGCTTTCGGTTCTGAGGCAGCAGGCTTCTGGAAGGTGCCAATCAGAATTCTACAGTTCCCTCAGGGCTGACAAGGGGGCTAGCCTGGGATTCCTGCTTCTGAATTTCTAAGTGCCAGGAGGGCTCTCCCTCTCCAGGTGACGGGCACCTGAGAAGACCGAAGGCAAGAAAGAGTCTGTCTTCCCAGCGAGGCCCCCCTCACACCTCAAGTCAGCTCCTTCAGGGCCTGGGACAACTTCAGAGCCAAACCCCTCCGTGACTCCACACAAACCCTGGTACGGTCAATGCGACAGCGTATCACAGATTCAGACACAGGGCAAAATACATCCTCCCAAACACCCGGTTCGTAGCTGTCTTGCTGGCCTCCAGAGAGACTGTGCCGCCATGTTGGGCGGCTCTCCCATCCCCTGCCCACGGCGTCCTGGGCACTCACTGGGGATCACTCTCTGTGTAGCAGTGCCAACCTGCTGTTCGTATGGACCTCATCCATGCCCGCCCATTGGCCTGGAATCACATTGAGGTTTTCTTACTCATGGAGCACTGCTGCCTGCGCAAGCCCATCCATTGTTGCTGAATGGAGGCAGTTTGAACTTGGCTATCCCTGCCCCTCGTCATTTCTGCCTGTTTTGGTCACAGTTAAACATGAGGAAGGGACACGGGGCCTGGGTGACTCAGTCGTTAAGTGTCTGCCTTTGACTCAGGTCTTAATCCCAGGTCCTGGGATCGATCCCCACGTCAGGCTCCCTGCTCAGTGGGGAGTCTGCTTCTCCCTCTCCCACTCCCCCTGCTTGTGTTCCCCCTCTCGCTGTGTCTCTCTCTGTCAAATAAATAACTATAATCTAAAAAAAAAATGAGTAAGGGATATCACCAAAATGAAACGCTTTTGTGCTTCAAGGGACACCACCAACCAAGTGAAAAGACAACACACAAAAGAGAAAATTTTTGTAAATCATACATACATTGCAAATCAGACATACATTCCCACGATATGGGACATGTGTCTATATGCTATGTCTATAGATAAAGAACTCCTGCAACTCAATAATAAAAAGCTAAGCTATTTTTTTTAAATGGGCCAAAGATCTGAACAGACATTTCTCCAAAGAAGATATACAAATGACCAAAATATACTCGATATCAATAATCATAGGGAAATGCAAATCGAAACCACAATGAGATACGGCTTCATCCGATACGGCTTCATCCCTGCTCGGGTGGCTATAATAAAAAATCAGATACTAACAAACACTGACGAGATTGCACAGGAATCAGAACCCTCATCAGCTGCTGGTGGGATTTTAAGATGGTACACGGCCACTCTGGATAAGAGTCTGGCCGTTCCCCAGACAGTTAAACACAGAGTTACCATATGACTTAGAAATTTCACTCCTAGGTTTATACCCAAGAGAAATGAAAACATATGGACTCACAAAAACTTGTACATGAATGTTTATGGCAGCATTCTTCACAGTATCAAAAAGGTGCGAACAACCCCAATGCCCATCAGTGGGTGAATGGGTAAACACAATGTGGTCTATCTACACAATGGAATAGTATTCAGCCACAAACAGAAACAAAGTATTGATACACGCTGCAACGTGGATGAACCTTGAAAACATGATAGGTGAAAGAAGTCGCAAAAGACCACATATTGTGTGATGCCATTTATATGAAATCTATAGAGGGGGCAAATCCGCAGAGACAGAGAATAGATTCGTGGTTGCCCAGGGCTGGGGTAGATGAAGCTGGGAGGAAATAGGGAGGAAATGCTAATGGGTGCAGAGTTTCTATTTGGTGATATAATTGATTATGGTGATGACTGCACAACTCTGAATAAACTAAAAATCACTGAATTGTATACTTTAGGTGAATTGTCTGGTATGTTAATGTGTCTCAATACTACTGTTAGGGGCGTCTGGGTGGCTCAGTGGGTTAAAGCCTCTGCCTTTGGCTCAAGTCATGATCTCGGGGTCCTGGGATCGAGCCCCCCATTGGGCTCTCTGCTCAGCAGGGAGCCTGCTTCCCCTTCTCTCTCTGCCTGCCTCTCTGCCTCCTTGTGATCTCTCTCTCTCTGTCAAATAAATAAATAAAATCTTAAAAAGAAATCACTGTTAAAAAATACATAAGTAAGGTACTTATGTTTTGGCATCCTGGGATTAAAAGGATTTTAAAAGGATTAAAAAGGAACATGAATAAATCTATAGCATATAGCCAATTAACTCGTTTATGGCATGGGGCCGGGGTGGCCATCCAGGCTTCCCTCAAAATTCCTAACACACAAAGAGCTCTTCCTCCAGCCCTCACGTAGAGTGGAACCTCTGTCCACTCAGGCTTCTCAGACAGGATCCAAGAGGGAGAAAGAGCATAGAGGAAGTCTCCCCAGCAGGAAACACAGGAAGTGTGGCATGCTCCTGTGTGCCCAGGGAACCCCGAGGTGAAACCTACAGGTGCCAATGTTACTCTTTGCACACCTGCTTCCCAGGTATGCTGTGGTTCAGAGGGCTGCCTCGGCTCCTGAGTTCACATATTCCAGCTGCCCTGTGCTGGCTGATCCAGCAAGGCAGCCTTGTAGGGGAGTCATTTCTGGGAGTCATTCCACCCCAGTGAGAATCCAGAGATTTGTTTTGCTTATATGGGAGGAGGGAACCGTTCCAATCGGGGATGCCACTCCAGCCATGGGAAATGAAGGAAGGGTCAAATGGGCTTGGAACTCAACCAGAAGAGCAGATCGAGGCCAAGCACCTGGTATAGGAAAGGCTACTTGGTGCAAAGTCAAGCCAGAAAAACACTCTGTAGTCACCTTTGGGCACAGGGTGTCTCCAACTTTTCAACAGGGCTGGGAATACTCTAAAAAGGCAGACAGCTGTCTTTTCTTTCTACCTGTCTTTTCTTTCTACCTTCTTAAGCTCATGATTGCCTTAACCCTAACCTAGGACAGAGGCCAACAGAACAATGGACTTGGGGTGAGCATACAACCCTGGCTTCATCTTCTGGAGTCTTCTCCTTAGAACTAGATCCAGGACACGGAAGAACATGAAGCTGGGAAAGGACACTGATTTCCCATCGGCCCATTGATGAGTCCCTTGCCTTCATATCTAGACAAGGACCAGAGCCTTTCAGCTGCCCTCCTTGCTGCTCGGCCTTTCCCTGCCTACAACACTCTTAGCAACACCAAGAAAATTCTCCCCAACACGTTATTTTGGTCAACAGAGCGAATCCTAGGGGGAGGCAGAGCCTAGGTCAAACCATACTAATACACAGCCTTCTGGCCAACACCTACATCTTATATTTTAAATTAGGGCTATTTTTCCTGATTAGAAAAGCAATTTATGAGGACACCTGGGTGGCTCAGTCTGTTAAGCATCTGCCTTCAGCTCAGGTCATGATCCCAGGGTCCTGGGATCGAGCCCCGCATCAGGCTCCCTGCTCAGTAGGGAGCCTGCTTTTTTCTCTCCCTCTGTTTGCCACTCCCTCCGCTTGTGTTCTCTCTCATTCTCTCTCTCTCTGTCAAATAAACTAAAATCTTTTTTTAAATTAATTAAACAAAAATAAATTTTAAACAAGATTTTATTTGAGAGTGTGTATGCTAGCAGGGGAAGGAGCAGAGGGAGAGGGACAAGCAGACTGCACTGACCACAGAGCCCCATGTGGGGCTCAAACCACAACCCTGAGATCATGACCTGAGCCAAAATCAAGAGTCAGCTGCTCAACTGACTGAGCCACCGAGGGGCCTGTTTTCGTTATCTTTTATTTTTTATTTTTAAGTAATCTCTATATCCAGCATGGGGCTCAAACTCATGACCCCGAGGTCAAGAGTCTCATGCTCTACTAACTGAGCCAGCCAGGTACCCCCTAAATGTTTTCTAACTTAGTATTCACCTTCAACATAATTTGTAATGACTGTCTGGTATTTCCTTATCTGGATGGTCTATAATTTATGCAACCAACTCTCTGATGTTGGAACTCAGGTCCTTTTTAATTAACATTCTTAAAGATAAACATATGTGTACATAGCTATTATTCCCCTAAGGTAAATTCTCCAAAGTGGAATCATTAGGCAAAAGGGAATACACACTTTTAAGTTTCTGTGATATTCCATGCCTAATTGCCTTCCAGAAAACTTACACCAATTGGTAACCTCCACCACAGCATAGTAGAGTGTCTATTTCACTGTATCCACTCTAGCATTGTGTGTTATCATTATTTTTAATATTTGCCACTTTACCAACATCCTTGTTTTATTTATCTTTATTTTAATTTTTTAGATTTTATTTATTTATTTATTTGAGAGAGAGAGGGGGCGTGAGAGAGAGACAGATCATGAGCATGGGACAGAGGGAGAGGGAGAAGCAGACTCCCCACTGAGCAGGAAGCCCGACGTGGGACTTGATCCCAAGACTGTGGGATCATGACCTGAGCCTAAGGCAGATGCTTAACTGACTGAGCCACCCAGGTGCCCAACATCCTTGTTTTAAAACCCATTTCTTTTGTATACAAATGAAGTGAGTCAATGATTGATATTTGCTTCAAAACAGTCTGGATGGAAACAGTAACAAAGCAAGGCTGGTTATGAGTTATCAAACTGTTGAAGTTGCAAGATGGGTACATGGAGATCATTACACTATTCTCTCTACTACCATGTATATATAACTTTTTCGATGATTAAAAAAATGGAAAAATTTACATTTATTGATTACTAATGACTTTGAACATTTTCTACAAATTTTTAAATCAGTCATTTAGGGACGCCAGGGTGGCTCAGTCGGTTAAGCGTCTGCCTTCGGCTCAAGTCATGATCCCAGGGTCCTGGGACTGAGCCCCGCATCAGGAGAAGCCTGCTTCTCCCTTTGCCTGCCTCTCCCCCTGCTTCTGCTCTCTCTCTCTCTCTGACAAATAAATAAATAAAAATCTTTTAAAAATACCAGCCATTTATATTCCTCATTTGTCCTTTTTTTCCTATGAGGATGTTAATCTTTTCACATGGATTTTATATAGGCTTTTTATATATTAAAGAGTCACAGTTTGTCCGTGTGCTGCAGGTATGTTTTCCTAGTTTGTCCTTTAACAACTTCTTAGTTCATGGTGCGGTTTTTTGACCAATACAAGTATCTAAATAGGTAGTCAAAGTGTGTGTCAGCTTTTAGAGTCTACCTAGCATTTACGTCGGGTGAAATCTCTGAAAAGAACATCAAGGGTGATCTTGACCAATGAAACCCAAAGTAAAAACATCCCAGCAATAGTTAATGTGTGGTAGCAAGCACAGAAGAGAGGATTTCCCTAAGGACATTAATTATTTTTTAAATGTTAATACTACTTGTGTTTTATCCTTTAAGCTGCTTCCTTCCCTTCCTCCAAAAGCTGCCATGCCTCCCAGAAGATTTTCCCTGTTTGCTGTGCCCAGGAGCAGCTTGATTAGAGAATTTTCCTTATTATTAAATAATAATATATAATATAGCATAATTTTATTAGTATAATATATAATAATAATAGCACTGCCATAGTAAGTTTTTAATGCCTACTCTAGGTATTATCTTAAAAACC
>CM052804.1:39112417-39189349 GCA_028533885.1 Nasua narica
AAAACAAAACAAAACAAACAAAAAACAACTCTAGGATTAAAAACATTAGGGGACTCCTCCAAACCAGTCAGGGTCAAATCTGGGATTCAAAGCAGGTCAAGTTTCTGCACATTGGGCTACTCTGCCTCGTGGAAATCTCAGTTTGGTCCCCAAGGCAATCCCCCTCGCCTCTCACCTTCTATTTGTTCCTCGCTAAGTATTCAGTCTGCTCTCCCGCTAGAGGTTTTCCACATCCCTTCTGATACTTCTTGAGGACCTATCTGTCCCCTTCCCTCCCCCTGACCTGCCAATGGTCCGGGGCTGTACCCTCAAGTGACTTGCATTTGCTGTGGTCTTTCTCCGCCTTCACCCTCGCGTCCGTCTCCTCCTCCCTCCCACCCTCGCCGTCCTCCTGCCTCCGAACAACCTGCTCTGCACAGAGTGGCTCCTCTGAAGCCGTGGCGATGGCAGCGATGGCTGAGCCCCGAGCAGGGTGCCCTAGTGTGGACCTCGAGGGCTGAGGGGGCGGGAGAACCAGCTGTGTGCCAAGTAGGAAACCAGAGCCTACAGTGACAGATGACGGGAAAACACTCAGCAGGGGGGGCCTCCTGATTCTGGCTTCACCACTGCACTCACAGGTGGGGAGCACAGGCCCCCTCTCCTCAGGCTCGAGGTGCTTCCCACAGCCACCTCGGCTGCTTCTGCAAGGGCCGGGCCTGGAACAGGCTTGCAGGGCAGAACCCGGCCTCTCCAAGCCGGCCCTGCCCGCTCGGGGATACAGTGGTGACTCATTCTCAGCCCCTCGGCGGCCCTGTAAATAGGCCCTGGCTGTGTGACCTTCCCAGAGGGGAAAACAGCAGCTGCAGGCAGCACCTGCCCCCCCCACCCCGCCCCGAGTCCTGGCCATGGAACAGGGCTCCTGGACAAGAAGACCCAGAGGCCTGGGGTCCAGGATGGTGACGACAGGCTGGCCTCCTTGGAGGACCCTCTCTAAGATGCCTCTCTACTCAGGGGCCCCCACGACAGGCCTTGGCTGGCAGGCAGGGACAGAAGGGCCACCGTGTCGCCCCTTGCACTGACTCGATAAATCCACAGTCTCCCAAGCCCGCCATCTGAGGGCACGCCCTGGGTCTCAGGGGAAAGCCGCGAGGCCCCTTCCAGAGGTGAGCCTCGTCCATTGGGGCCGGGGGACACACCCAGAGCTCTGTACAACCTGTACAGGCCGGGACCCACGTACCAGTCTGGACAAGCAAACTCAGCAAAGCTGGGCTACTTCCTAACCCCAAACAACCGGGCAGCTCCAAGCGCACGCTGCCAGGAAAAGGTCCTTGTGGTCACCTTTCCGCTTCACTGCCGGAGAGGCGGGGAGGAGGCACTCCACTCCCGAAACTACCTCATCCGCCTTCCCAGCCGGGGCCAGCCCTGCTGATGCCTCCACGCTCTTTCTGTTCACCCCTGGACGCTGGACGTGTCACGTGGGGAAGCGAACCCACAAGGCAGTACCTTCTGACGGGTGAATTTCTCCCAGGTCAATGGCGATCAGCTGGCTGTTTGGGGCTCTTAAGGCACAGGATAGAAACCATAAGACAGAACTGGCTGCAGGCGCGGGGAATCCTGCTCCCCTGGGACTCAGGCTCCCAGAGGGCTGGCTGGGCTGCTGTGGGGATGGTCTCCTGGTTGTGGAAATGGGTCGGCTGAGCAGAGATGCCAAAATTCCACCCTCCCCACCAGGGTGCACGTGCTTCTGTGCCGTACCCCGATTCCTTTTCTTCGTCTCTTCTCAGTATTTGAAGGCGGCTGTTTATTTTTTCATCAGACTCTGGTCCCAAATCCCATGGGCTCATTTCCTCCTCAGATTTAAAGTTCAGACTTCAGTGAGTCAAATAGGAAAAGTCCACCGAGACATTTTTCATTGAGGACCCTGACAACATTTTGTAACCACTACTCCAGGAGGTTTCCAGCTCAGAACTCCCTGTCCCGCCCACATGGATGGCGAGGGGGGAGGGCAGGGGGCCGACTAATGAAGTGGAAAAGATACGTCCACAATGTTGGCTGCATCTGCTTCCATCTCCAAGCAACCCCGGGCCCTGGATCGCGGGGTGGCGGCCCAAAGACGCCGCCTCAGCCGCCGGCCGGTGTTTGCGCTCCAGCCGATGAAGCGGGTTAAAGGGTTGTACAAACGTTAAGACACTGGGCAAACAGACCAAAGTGTGCTGTCCAGATGTCCAGCGGGGAAGCTGAGGCTCTACGGCCCAGGGAGTGCTCTGGTCCCAAGGAGTGACCTGTCACCCTCCTCCTCCGAGGCTGTCTCATGGCCCAGCTCAGACTCTCTGCTGTGGGGGACCTGGGAAAGCCCCCTGGCTGGCAGGCAGCCCACCTGGCGTGGAATCCAGTCTTGCCCCTCTGAGCCTCCCCTCTGGGGGCAAGGATCACCCACGAGTACAGATCTCTCAGGCCCCATTGGCCAACTCGCCCTGGTCTGGGGGGGGGGGGGAGGGGCAAAGGCATTTTTGCCAACTGGGGGCCCTCTCTCCGCCAATGGGGTGACAGCTCACAGCCCCTGGTCACTTTCATTTATACCACAGCCCATGCAACACAAACCTCCTCGGAACTCACAAAGTCCCCAAATGAAGGTTCCATGGCAACACATTCCCCCAGATTCCCAGGTTATCACAGAGTGATTATCCAAGGCCCCAAAGTTGTTGTAGGAATTTGATTTAGGAAGCTCCTAAAGGTGACCCTGAAGACTCTTTTGTCCCCCAAATTAGAACATGGGTGGGAGACACAGACAGAAAGTGCCATTGTGCGGCTAGCTTGGCGTCTTTGGGAGCCGATCCCGACAGTTCTGCTTTTTGAAGGCCTGGGCTGTGTCAGAACGAGATTCGGCTCTGCTCAGCAGAAGCTGCGGCCAGCCCTAAAACATTGCCCAAGAGCTCCGGCCCTGTCCCTGCTGACCTGCTTCTCATTCCCCTTTTGGGGCCTGTTCTGGAAAGGAGAGCCATGAGAGCCCTCCTCTGAGACCGTGTCCTACAGGAGAACACCCACTGAGACCCCTCAGGCCAGGGGCAGCGGTGCAGGGGGAACATGACTTAGAAAGTGCTGAGGGGGCTGGCTCACGTACACAGAAGGGGGGTCAGCAGGACGTGGGGTGAGGGAGTGGGTGCCAGCCCCTGCCTTCCTGAGAGGGAATGGGAATTGAGCAGCTTCTTGGTGCCTCTAGACCAAAGGGTGTAGAGCATCAGATAACATATATTTTAGGTTTTGCAGGCCCTATAGTCTCTGTACAACCACCTCACTCTGCCCCACAGCACAAAGGCAGCCCTGGACAATAGTAAACAGCAGGCATAGGTATGTGCCAATAAAACTTTGTTCACGGGGGGCGCCTGGGTGGCTCAGTGGGTTAAGGGTCTGCCTTTGGCTCAGGTCATGATCTCGGGGTCCTGGGATTGGGCCCCAGTAGGGCTCGCTGCTCAGTGGGGAATCTGCTTCTCCCTCTCCTTCTGCCCCTCCCCCTGCTCCTGCTTTCTCTCTCTCAAATAAATGGAAAAAAATCTTTGAAAAACACAAAAAACAAAACTTTGTTTCCAATCCTCACCACCCCACCCCACCCCACCCGGCCGTGGAGGCAGCTTTTAGGCAGCAGGCGTGAGCACTGGAAGGCGAGGCGGGTAGAAAGGCCCGCAGGAACCCTCAGGCCAAAGGCAGACAGACCCGTCTGCAGATGGACCTCAGAAACAGCTGCAGGCCCTAGCTGACCAAAGAGTGACTTACAACCGGGCACAGGTACCAAAAAAGGAGAATTCCACACATTCCCATACCTCCTCGCTCCTCACCTGAACTACAGCCCCCGAGCACCGCCCCTGGCGGACAGTCTCTCCCTCAAAGTCCTGCCCATGCTCCCTTGCGGTGTGTTCAATAAACCTCTATCTCCTTTGTTCTGCCTTAGGTGAATCCTTTCACCACCAGTCCCTCCACCCAGCTGGGTCGCCCCACACCTACCCGTGATCTGGAATTGGCGTGGGGGCGGCAGTTTGCTCACCCCTGCCCTAGACCCAAGAATGGAGACCTTAGGAGACGAGCCACCAGCCTCCCTGAAACAGATCTCTGCTAATAGAACCCTTTAAGTTAACAATCAGATGCTCACTGTGTATCCTGTGTACCTTTGACTCCCAGAGGGATGCTGAAGAGCTAACGGGAGTGTTCCTGCACAGTGCTTTTGACCTTCACACAGACCTATCAGAGGCTGATGAAAGCAACAGACCCTCCACAGAAAAAATGCACCTGCACGCACATAGTTTGCTTGCATACAATCAAGCGAAGTACAGCCTTCCTTAAGCTTATTCATGATCACTCAGAGGCCTAAAAACCCTGGGGTAAAATCCCTTGCTCACTCAGAAAGACAGCTAATGTTTTTTTTATAGATGAAAGAGCTCTTACAAAACACTTAAAAAAAAAAAAAGATAGAAACAGCCCTGTAGAAAAACAGACAAATCACACAAAGAAAACAATTCACAGAATACAAATGACCACCAAAAAAAGAGGTGGAGAGATGCTCTGTCTCACAAACAAAGAAAAATTTTTAAAAACCATGGTTATGTCATTTTCACCAGATCAGACTGGCTAATATTTAAAAGGCTAATAACAGGGTCCAGGGAAGGGGTGTGGAGAAAGGGCCCCTCTTAGCCACGCTGGTACAATAGTATTACGATGGAGCCTGTGGGGAAGGCCAGCAATCCCCCTTCCAGGAATTTATTTTATGGAAAAGTACGTACAGGGGTGTTCCCTCCAGCATCATCATAAATCAAGAAGACTGGAGACCAACCCACGTGTCCATGAGTAGGAAACTCGTTAAATAAATTATGGTATATCTATATTATAGAGTAACAGAAAACAGTTTCATAACGAGGTAGAGCTCTAGAGTTTAAAATAATAAGGTAGGGGCATCTGGGTGGCTCAGTGGGTTAGGCCTCTGCCTTCGGCTCAGGTCATGATCTCGGGGTCCTGGGATCGAGCCCCGCATCGGGCTCTCTGCTCAGTGGGGAGCCAGCTTCCCCCTCTCTCTCTGCCTGCCTCTCTGTCTACTTGTGATCTCTCTCTCTCTGTCAAATAAATAAATAAATAAATAAATAAATAAAAGAACTATAAGGTAGATTTCTGAGTACTGGCAGAAAAACATGTGAAAGAAGTAAGAAAAAGGCAAGCTGTAACAGCCTTTTTTTAAAAAAAAAAGAGTCACTGGTATATGCAGATTTTTTTTTGATACTGAAGAGATATATTCTAAACTGATTTTTTTTAAAGATTTTATTTATTTGTTTGATTTATGTATGTCCCTGCTGAGCAGAGAGCCCCATGTGGGGCTCAATCCCAGGACCCTGAGATCATGACCTGAGCCAAAGGCAGAGGCTTTAACCCACTGAGCCACCCAGGCGGCCTGGAAGAGATATATTCTAAACCAATGAAGGTATGCTTATAGAATTTTACAATCTTTACTTCATATTCCTAAAAGATTGACTTCTTCAAATAAAAACATTTTTGTCTATAATGATAAAGAAAAGAACCCAGAAAATGAATCATTATAGGCCTACTAGCCTCCCCTAAATGTTCCTTGAAAACTATAAGCTCATTTTTTTTTTTTTGAAGTAGTCTCTACACCCAACATGGGGCTTGAACTCACAACCAGGAGATCAAGAGTCGCAAGCGAGCGGGGAGAGGGGGAGAGGGAGAGGGAGACAGACAGACTTCAGGCTGAGTGTGGACCCGATGTGGGGCTCGATCCCAGGACCGTGAGATCATGACCTGAGCCAAAATCAAGAGTCGGACACTCAACAGACTGAGCCCTCCAGGTGCCCCCCACCCCCAGGCCAAAGGCTTTCTTAAGGTGATTCATGGTGTGGTGGTTTTTACCCACTTGTCTTATGCTTTATTACACTAAAGCATCCTTCTACATGTTATAGCGTAAACTCCTAACATTCAAGGCCCATCCCTTTTTCATCCCCAAATTCAGAGCCGCCACAACATAGGCACAACATGACTAAAATAATGGGGATGATGCCAGGTTTTTAATTTTCATCTTGATGAAAGAGCTGGCCATTTTCACGCTGCCAAAGAACAAACAAAACCATGACTTTTGTTTCACAATTTACACAACTTAGTGGGATTTGTGTACTTTGGGTAGTTCTAAAATATTTCTTACTGTTTCGACATCTGTTTTCCCCCAGGAATTTGAGAGGGAGGGGGATACATCCATTTAAAAAAGAAACCTACCTCGTTAAGAAAATAGAAGGAACACACAAAAGAGTACAAAGTCACTCTCCCTCATATCACAGAGGGCAAAGAGTTCCCAGAGTTGCACGTGACACACCCATGCGTCACCCACACCTGCGTGTCACCTGTGCCCAAAGCATACCACATACACAGCTCCCGCTGTGCCTTTCGCACCTAACACAGACTTCTCCGAACTCTCCATTTCCGGGGACTCCCACCAGACGGTCACCCCTTCCCACCGGGACAAAGTGAACCAGCCAAAGCCCAGGAAGGGGGAAAAGAAGAGGCACTGGGCGTGGCCGGGCCTGGCCGTGGGCTCACAGCCTGTAGGCAGGGGGTTCACACAGATGTCAGCACCTCTTCGAGCTCCTTCCAAGAAGACCAGCATCCCCAGGGCTCCCTCAAAGCCAAACAAGGGCCCCTCAACAGCAGGGGCCAAGAGGCAGAAACCAGAGGGCCCTGCAAATGGCGATGACAGGTTCCATGTCATAAAATCTTTGTCACAGGGAAACTGAGGCAAGCCAGACTTTCCTGTCAGACAGAAATCTCTCTGAAGGGCATAGTATTCCCAGTCTTTCCCACTGGCCAGCTCTGAAGCACCAGCCTTCAGGAAGCTCCCTTCTTCCTCCTAGGGATGACATTTTTGGCCTTCTTTGGACTCTTTCTTCCAACAACCTCTCCCACCTCACAAAGAAGCACATTCTGGGGTAATCTGCTGCTACAGATAGGGGGGCACTCTGGGGTGCCTGGGTGGCCCAGTGGGCTAAGCGTCTGCCTTCGGCTCAGGTCATGATCCCAGGGTCCTGGAATCGAGCCCCACGTTGGGCTCCTTGCTCAGCTGGAAGCCTGCTTCTCCCTCTCTCACTCCCCCTGCTTGTGTTCCCCCTCTCGCCATCTCTCTCTGTCAAATAAATAAAATCTTAAAAAAAAAAAAAAAAAGACAAGGGGACACTCAAGCACCCTAAGAAAACATCTCCCTCCCCAGGGTGGCAGCTCTGTACCCTGGCATTTAGAAAACCAAGACAAGAGGCAGCCGTGTACGCTCCTGAGTGTTTCATTCCAATCTGGACAAAGGCAACGGTTCGGGGTGGGGAGATTCCAAACGAGGGTGGTTTTTAGGTGGCCCTGTTAGCCAGAGCTGCCATGGAAAATGAGAGAAAAGAAAGTGGGTGGCAGCTTTTTTCTCTCTGCTCCTGTCTTCTCTGGGATCATGGCTAGTGAGCTGGCTTCCTCGGCGCCGGAGCCAAGGTCGGCAGGTGAGGGACGGGCCTGCTCCGAGAGCCGAGCTCTGCTGACTCCAGGCCTACCTAGAGGACCTTCCCAGCCCAGGAGGCTGCGACTGGCTTTGCTGCCAGGCCACTTCATCCCCGGCAGTGCTCTCCCGCTTGGGATGTCCAGGTTCAGGTAGGCAGACGGAAGGCAAGGAAATGGAAGCCAACAAAACTGCCTCAAGTTCACAGAGCGAGGACGGAACGAGAGATCTTTAAAAAATCAATACTTACTGTTAATGAGGTGAAAGTCATGCACATCCCACCAAAGCCATTCAGAGCCAGGGAAACGAAGATGAGCACGGAGAGGGCTGTAAGGAAATGGAAAGCTCATTATCGGGGAACCACAGCGGAGCTTCCGGGAGGCGAGGGCCTGGCCCAGTGCCTCACAGGCAGCAAGCGGAATGGACGACAAGCCATCTGGGGTTAGTGATGGACACCCGGGCAGCTGGAACAGCCTCTTCCTCGCCACCCTCCTCCTGCCCATTTTATAGAGCCTGGGCTCCTGCAAAAGGTGTAGCCCCCTCCCCCTTTCTCCACTAACCTTAGCAGCAAGCCAGAAGCCTAAAGAAGCTGCCTCACCAAAACCAAAAATACAGGTGCTCAAAAATTAGTGGATGAGCCTGGCTAAAATTGTGGCGAAACTCAAGTCCTATTTTGGTGTTCGTTCTGAAAGTCCTTGAAGCAATAGCTCCACCTGAACGGGGTTGGGGACCAGCTGGATTCTAAGCCATCTTTTTTTTTTTTTTTTAAAGTTGGCTCTACGACCAACATGGGGCTCGAACTCACAACTCGAGATCAAGGGTCGCGTGCTCTTCCAACTGAGCCAGCCAGGTGCCCCAGCTTCTAAGTCACCTTTCTAGTGCTGGCCTGGGCTGCCTCAACGGACTCAGCTCCCAGGTTATGCACACACCCCTCAGCTGGCCTGGTTCTAGAACTCAGGTTGACATCAATGAGGCCATCGGGGACTGGCCTGGCTGGGTGATGAGATGGGAGTTTTGCACACCCTAGGAGCTTCTCCCAGACGTCTGTCGGGAGTGACCACGGTCTTACCCAGCCCCTCATTTAAGACAAGTAACTGGGTGAAGGCTAGCAGGCACCCCTTCTAACTTGAGCAGTGAGCCCTAGGCCTGGTATGACTAGAGCAAGCGGGCCTGTAAGCACTTCTGGCCACTCTCTCCCCAGTCCCTGACAAAAGGGTAGAGGAAAAGCATACTCACAGTTCGGGTTACTTGCTCCATAGGCAATCAGCAAGCAGGAGACAGCAAAGCAGGCACTAAAAACAAGGAGAAATAGTGCATTATTTATTATTACTGTTGTTGTTAATGGTGTTCTTTGGAAGTATTTACTATGGGTCAGATGCTTCCAGAAAATTCACATACATTCTCTCGTTTAACAATTCTAGGGAGTACAACTGGATCCATTTTACTGATGGAGAAAATACAGCAAAGAAAGAAAAAAACCACACATTCTCAAAAGTCTCATAGCCAGCAAGTATCTAAGCTAGAATTCAAGGCCCAAAGGCAGATCTGGTAACCACCACACCACACTGTCCCCTCCCATCCTCAGACTGGAGAGGCCAGGGTTTTGAAGCGAGTGGGGAGATCCATTCCCCAGGTTCCTACACTCACTCTGCCAGGAGAGCAAGAGAACCCCACCGAACACGAGGGAGATGAGTGGCAGCTTCTGAATCCTCCCTGCTTAGCTCTATCCCGGGGACCACGGCTCTTAAGCTCCAAAGAATGAACGAGACTGATCCTCCACCCGTTCCCTTCGAGGTCATGGGTCTCACCCATTGCAAACCACGGCCCTGCAGATGATTATTCCCAGCGGGACTGGTCTGGGAGGGCCGTGGCCTGAGAGGACCCGCACCCGCAGCTTGGCGGACGGGCCCTGAGTGTGGCAGACTGGAGCTCTACAGACCAGGGACACACACCCCAGGAAGTGCAAACCAGTGTTCTTACTGACAAGCAACCTCGAGCCTTCCTGGGCAGGCCTGGGGCCCGGAACCTTTCTTACGCAGTATGGGCACCCGGCAAGGACTGCAGTACCTACTGATTTGGTGGCAGAATGGATAGGAACCCCACTCTGGGTGGGCATTTAGGGAGCTCCACGGTGCGCCTGACAGCAGCGACCAGGATCCTCGACAGGGGGGATCTTAGCCCAGGAGCCCACTCCCAACCCCTGCACTGACCTGCCCAGCAGCCTGAGCTTCCTTGGGCCATATTTGTCCATGACGATGCCTAGAGGCAGTGTGATGGCACTGAGCAGGAAGGAGCCTACGGTGAAGGCCAAGTTGAGCATCTCATCCTGGGCCTTGCAGCTGAGCCAGCCATTCATCCAGCTTATCTCCTCGGACTCTTGCTCCGGCTCTGCTGTGCCCCCCACTGTGCCGTTGGTGACAATATCTGTGTGTGCAGAGGGAGGGAAACTTGATCACAGGGTTGAGGCAGGGATTCCCAAAGATCAGAGGGGCAGATGCACATTCAGAGCCCACTGGGAATGTCGGGGCTGGCGCCGGCTACCCCAGGCAGGCCTGACTGCCCATCTGGCCCCAGCCCCTCGGAGCAGTAACGCAAAGGCTCTTATCTTCTGTAGAGGTCGCAAACCTTCTGGAGACTCCAAAAAAGGAATTCTTCCTCCGAAAATGCACACAAAGGCTTGCCCACGGTTTCAGGGGTTTCCTGTGTCCCTTGAGGGAGGCACGAGCCCCAGCCTGGGGTTCCCATTTGAGAGTAACCTACACCGGATAAGAGTGGGCCTCAGGGCCCAGCCTAGGCTGTAGGGCCACAGGCTGGCTGAAAACCTTCTCAGCAGCTCTTGTCCGTGGAAACAGACTGCTGCTAGTCTCTCAGGGCTCGATCCTAGACCACGCGGGAGAGACAAGCTGCTGGGGTCACTGCAATGCCCTGGTCCTCCTCAGTCAACCAAGGGGAAGAGCGAGCGGGCCTCCTGCACTGCTGGGTACGGGGAACTTCTCAAGCGCGCCAGCCCTCTGCTACCTCCCCTTGTTACTGTCATAGCATCGGCCACCCCAGAGGCCGTGCCACAGAACCCCTTGGAGAAGTTTCTTTTTTTTTTTTTTAAACAGTCCTAAGTCATTAGCTTTCACTTGTTGAAGTCCACCTTTCTTACTTTCCCTGCTGGGGTCAAGTGTTGCTGTCCCCTGAGGCCACACCCGTGCTGCCTGCAATCTCGGCCCTAATCGCCCCTCCAAAGTCCACCCAGCACCGAGAGGAGAGGCCAAGACAGTAGGGAGGAAGGAGTGCTGCCGCAGCTGGGGGCGGGCGGGTGGAGCACAGGCCGGAAGGCGGCAGAGGAAGCCTCTCCTCTCCCACCCCTGCTAGTTAGAGATGCTGACTAATCCTCCAGAGAGGAGCAGCCTCTGATTAGATGCGAGGTCACACTGGGAGAGGCAAGGAAACACCTCTCTCCTGATGATAACTGCTGGCCTCCCGATTGCGGCCCTCTGGCGCCAGGGCTGTAAAGCTGAGGTCTGCAAAGGCCTGCCCAGGCCTCCCAGGGCTGCCCCAAGGTCATGGAGAAGGATGCACTTAGGGTGAATCATGCTATATATGCCAGCCTCTGATCAACAAGCCCTGCTGGGGGCCACGTTGATTGAGGGGGAGGGGCCAGAACCCGGCCTCTGGGCTTCAATTTTGGTTCCTCCACTTCCTACTTGGATAACCTTGGAAAAACGACTGACTCTCGCTCCATCTCAGTTTCTTTACTTGCAAAATGACACAATATAGTAGTCGTATCTACCTCCTAGAGTCAGGTGGGAGACACACGAGGAATTCCGGACAACACTCTAGAGCTCACGCGGACACAGAAAGTGCTCAATAAACAACAGGTACGAGTTGCTATTATTATCACTATCATAGGAGGCCTGGGATGGTGTAACTGGCTGGGAGCAGAGCTGGACAGAGGCACTGGGGGCGGGGTCCCACGACGGTGTGTGTGTAGCCTGACTTTGTGTCTCATCCCCCATTCGGCTGGCAGCTCACGTCCCCAGCCCCTCGCCCAGGTCCTGGCGTACGGCAGGTGCGTACCGAATGAATGAAAATGATGGAGTCCCGGAGTCAGATCATGACGGCCAAGAGGATGCACAGAAGAGAAAGGAAATAGGACGTATGGGACCAAGGTGAAGACGGAGGGGACTTAAGGAGATGAAAGTCACAAGGTCAACGTCCCGCAGCCACAGAAACAAAACCTAACAAGCCAGATTCCCTCCCCACCCTCAATCCCTGCCACTCTGCCTCCTAAGAGAGGCCCCGCTATGCTGACAGCCCGAACACATGACCAGCAGGATCATCATCCGAGTCCGCGAGCATCCAGCTCAGAACCCCGCACACACTGCCTCCGCCGGCACTGCTTGTCGCGGCGGGGTAGCTTCGGCAAAGGCGGCGCTGCCTCCCAGGCCGGCGCTGGTTTCAGGCGACGGCTCTCGGCCAGCAGCGGCAGGAACTGGCCGTGAAGTGGGAGGGCAGGGTCTCCACGCCACAATGGCCATTTCCCAGTGGGTGTGGAGATACGAGCAAAGCAGCACACAGCTGTCACAGAGTGGACGGGTGGAGAAGGCGCCCCAGGGTCCGGGATCGCTGGCTCACGGACCCTGACTGTGGCCGCGCAGGGTCTGGAGGCCATGACTGCACTACAGAATCCAAGAGAACTCAGGGCTCCGAGTGCTCTGGGGTCTGGGGCTGCAAGCAGAGAGAGCCAGAGCCGGGGCGGGAAGCAGACAGCACCAGGAAGCACTGTCTCTGAGTAGAGGCCCCAGGGTGCCTGCCCACCCCGTTTCCCCAGAGCTGGACCCCTAAACCCAAAACTATATTCACCACAAGGGAGAAGATAAGTCCCAAGGTAACGTACTCAAGGCAGTCTCCTTGAGGGTGGGGATGGTGGTGGAAACATCTTTAGATTGTTTAGAGAGAACTAGACAGGGGCGCTCCTGAGGAGAGAGGCAGGAGTGCAGGGAAGGGTATGTGTCCCCGTCTTTTTTTTTTCCTTAAAGATTTTATTTATTTATTTGACACAAAGAGAGAGAGAGCGCGCACGCAGAAGCAGGGGGAGCGGCAGAGGCAGAAGGAGAAGCAGACTCCCCACTGAGCAGGGAGCCTGAAGCGGGGCTCAATCCCAGGACCCTGAGATCATGAGCTGAGCCACCCAAGTGCCCCTGTCCCCAGTCTTTCATCCTGGAGCCACTACACACAGGAACAGGGACTTACACACTTCGGGCCACCAGCTTTCTCTCTCTCTCTCTTTTTTTTAAAGATTTTATTTATCTATTTGCCAGACAGACACGGCAAGCACAAGCAAGGGGAGCAGCAGGCAGAGGGAGAAACAGGCTCCCCCCCCACCAGCAACCCCTCACTGAGCAAAGAGCCTGAAGCGGGACTCGATCCGAGGACCCTGGGATCACGACCTGAGTCGAACGAAGGCAGACGTTCAGCCAACTGAGCCACCCAGGCATCTCCAGCTTTCTCTCTTGAAAAAAATTCCCTGCCAACTGGGCTGCCTGACCCTTGCACTCCTGCCTCTAGGCAGTGATGTCCAGCAACCGATAAGCCCGGAGTAGGGAGTCTCAGTGGCCTCTCTTGTCTGCCCGTGAAGCAACCCAAGAGAGTCCCTTGCTCCCAGCGGAGACCAAATCTTTGGTAAGCCCAGCTTTGTTGGCGGTAAACAGCCCACATGAATAATCACAGATCCGCCAGATGCCCAAACACAGCCACACCCTGGCTGTTCCTCTCCCTCTGATCCCACCTGGGCCACTGTGAGCCAGAAGAGACACAAACAGATAAGCACCCAAGAAGTGTCAAGCCCCAGGACACCCTGGGCTCCCAGCCCAGCCTGTTCTGGACCTCGCCTGCACCTGCTTATCAAACAGATGCCTCTCTGTGGGCGGCCACCGTGGCCTGGCCCAGCCCGGCCGGGGAAGGTGAACCGAGAGGACAGGCAAGGAATCGGTGGGGCCAGGGTGTGCCGAATCACTGTGGGGCTGCTGAGGGGCCCGCGAAGAGAACAATGCCTACACTGTTCAGCGCTCCTCACAGAAGACTCACACACAATCCGTACAGTGAAAGCAGGGGACAAAAGGGGGGTGCTATGACCCCACTCGGGCTGCCCTGGCATCCCTGGGTCGAAGAGGGGGTTCCCCCGCCCCAGAGAAACAAAGGGAATGGGGAGCCGAGCTGCTGGTTGCATGATGCTTAAAGGAGCAGGGGGCGCTGGTTTGGAGGCTCCTCCAAATTCCTGAGCAGGCCTCTTCTCTGACTGCTTACTGGGCCCCCTCTCACACACCCAGGATGCAAGCCCTTGGACCCCCTGCTGATGGTCTCTGCCCCGGGATCTCCTGTCTCTCGCCCAAATCCTTAGTCTATCCGGCAACAGGAAGCAGTATCTCAGTCCAACAGGGGGATGTAGATGAGAGGTCAGCCTCAGACGCCGAGCAAACAAAAGGCAGGACACAGACAGTCAGAGGGCCATCCTGGGTAAGCCGGAGCCTCTGCTTGTGGCCACCGAGAGCCTGTGTGTGCCGGCCACTTATGCGGTGGCCCTTAGCGCTCTCACCCCCTGCCCACCTTCCCCAACGGGACGCCAGGGGCTTTGGAGCCGCCACGGGGCTTGTCCGACGTCTTACAGACAGCACATTACGGAAAAGCCGGACCCGAGTCCAGGCTGCTGGACCTCAGAGTTCCTGCTTTCAACCTTTAGGCTGTGCCGATGCTGTATTCCCAGGCTTTCCGAGAGAATATGCTGAAGGGACGGCAACAGCACAAGGCAGGCCCTTAATGACACCCAATGTGAATGGGACTGCCCCCACGATCCTCCCTGAGAGTCAGCCCAAGTGGGACAGAACCTCAATGCAACACCACGAAGGCAGGTGGGGCCAGCGGATGTGGCAGAGGGAAAGTGGGTCATGAAATGGGAAGAAGAAAGGCAGGGTTGGGAGGAAAGGCTGAGGGCGCCAGCTCCTTTCTCTGACACATTGTGAGGCCGTGGGCACCAGCCTTCAGACCTTCTTATCCGTTGCTACAGAATGTTGTTTTTTCTTTTAATCCAAAATAAACCGGGGGTGGGGGTGGGGGGAAACAGTCACATTCACAGCAATACGAGTCAAAGGGTCGGTTTTCAAAAGCTATTAAAAAGCCTTTGCGTGAAGAGGAGACCATTCAAAGAGGGCCTCCAAGCAGCAGGGAAGGTCTCCTGCCCACCTCTGCTGCCTCGGCCCACCTGTGGGGGCCCAGGCCTGGCTCGGCTTCCCTGCCGGACCCGTTCTGCCCTCTCAGGGCCCAGGGCACCAGCTTCCTGCTTTGTTTCATGAAGGGTACATCTCCCCCGCCACCTCGGGCAGGGAGACTGCCATGGTGAAGAGACAGAGCTCGGGTCTGCCTTGGTGTCCACGGACGGGCCGCAGCGTGATTTCCTCGGGCAGAGGCCACAACTCCCAGCTGCGCCCCACGCCCAGCATGTGGCAAGACCTCAACAAGTCCTAAGAGTCTAACAGGTGAATCTGATCGTCGCCCTCCTCTGTCCCTGTTGCTTCTTCCTGCCTTGACAATAAAATAATCCACTTCCCCAAGTGGCCTCCCGGGCCCTGTGGGCCGTGGCCACCTCCCACCTCTTCTCGCCCCCCTCCTCTCCCGACTCACCCCTCACTGCCCTCCGCACTTCCGCCTAAACCTCAGAGAGGCCCTCCCACCCGGGTCGAACAAGATCCTCACTGCTGACCTCCTTCCTGGCCCCCTGCTCTCGCCGCAGCCCAGACCTCCACCTGGAAGCGTATGGTCTGTGGGTTTGATGCTGGCAGACTATGGGCTCCCTGAGGGCCGGGCCTGCTCTGCACCTCCAGCACGACCCGTCAATAAATGCTCACTGGGCATGTGGGTTAGAGGAAGAGAATAACAGGCCCCTGACCTGACCCTGGCCAAGCGGGCCATCAGATGACAAGAGGAAAATGAAGGGGTCACGTGTGGGGAGGGACGGCGGTCATCCCGAGGCCAAAAGGACACAGGTCTGGGAAAGCTCCGGACTTCCTGGGCTGGGAAGCCAAGTCAGCGGCCTAGCCACCCCAGGGGGGCTGGGGAGGCAAAGCCCAAATGCCGGGCACAGGTCCTTATCCATCCCGCGTGGTGGGCAAGGCAAAAAGAGCTAAGAGGCAGCAGAGAAAGAGGCTCCCTCCTCCTCCTACCTCACCATGCTGCAACCCAACACCGTGCGTCCGGGGCCAGATTCTGGCTGGCGTCCCGAGAATGAGTTCTGAGAGCCTTTCAACAGGTTTAGGCAAATTTTCTTGAGAGAACAACCCAAAAGCCAAGGTCCCAAAAGGGACAAAAAGCTGACAAACTGGCATCTCGAGCGGCGGCAGACCACTCGGCTTTTCCCAAGTCTAATACGATAAATTCCACAAATGGCCCCACTGCCTCTCTCCAAGTCGGCCATCTGCCAAGTTCGAACCTATTAGGCCTAAGCAGAAACCTTGACCCTTATACGCTCCAGGCACTCCCAGGGAGGCAAGGCCTGCAGGAGACTCCTGGCTCCAAAAGGCGACAGGCTACTTGGGACTCCAAGAAGCGAGGAGCGGGAGGCCAGAGAGATAAGCTGTGTGGAATCAGCGGGGCTGTCCGTCCAGGATGCTGGGTCAGCAGGCTTGCCAGGTAGTCAGAAAAAAGCAAAATCAAAGGCAGGGGCAAAGGCATGGGATAAGAAGTTGATGTTCAACCGCCACCCTGACCCTTCACCTTCACTTTGCTTTATAGGAGGGACAGGGTCAAGCCTCTCACGGGCTTCAACACCAGCTCAGCACTGTGTCGGCAATCTGCAACTCCTCCCAGTTTAAACGGAGGAAGAAGCCAAGGTCGAGGCAGGAATGAAGCGACCAGCCCCAATGCGGCCAGTACCATAAAATACATTAAAACAGTGGACGATCTCAGGGAAAAAAAAAAAAAAAAACGAGAATCTGACCTTCTACGGTAGGTTCCTTCCCCACCACACACACCCCAAAAAATCAAAAGTCCCTCAGTGGATGAGACACTAAAAGCTCATCTGGAAATGGTGTTTCTCTTTGTTTTTCACTTTTTTTTAAGTGCAACCTGAAAGAATTCATCAAAGGGGGAGGCAGGAAGGCTCACAATCTAAAACAGAGGAGAGAGGGAGGAGGAGGAGGGGCCAACCACTCCAACCTGATCCTTCCAAGAGGGTCATTAATCTGCTAACATCTCTTGGGCAAAGCAGAAAGCTTGTTCAAGGAACAAGGTCTGAGTGACTCTCCCATCTCCCAAGATTTCTTGCTGATGTGTGGAAAGGTCTGCCAAGAACCCTTAGGCTATTAAGAAATATTTCTGAGTAGCTAAAGGCTAAAGGTTATAAATGATAGACTCTCTGCCGTCTCCCAGGTGACCTCCGCATCCCCTTCGTTTCTCCTGCCCCTAACCTGTCCGGCAAAGCTTCCCTGGAAACTGAAACACTCAAGAATCCCCTGGGACTACCAGAAAAGGGAAACAAGGACTCTACATGGAGTTATAGGCAGCATGAGTTGGTCCAAAGCTTTCTCTCCCCTCCCCCCAATTTAGATCACTAAGAAGAAAAGGCATGACAGTGCTGTGATTCAGAGGGTCAAACTTGAGACTCAAACTCCCCTTGAGTCTAAGGGGACTCACACAGGGGCTGGCCAACAAAAGCACTTGGAAGAGACATTACGGAGTTCAACTATTAGGTAGCCACTGTTGGGGACAGCAGAGGGCAGAGGGAAACGTTTCTTATCAAGTTTACCTAGGAAGGGGGTCGCAGGGTAGAGGTGGGGAGCCACTCGGGTCCCGCTGTTTGGCTGAAGGAGCCTTGGATGGAGTCGGAGGGGTGTGAAGGTAGGAGTGGGGGTTAGATTTCTTATAGACGAGCATCCTCAGCCCGCATTCAGCAAAACCAGTGGTGTGGCACACAGAGAGAACAGAATCAGTGTTATTTCCCTAAATACTTCCCCCTTGCCTCCCTCCACGATGGTGGGCAGACAGAAGGCCACTGGGCTGTTCTCACTGCCTGCGGGAGGAAATGTCCTTTGGAAAATCATAAAGCAGCAAAAAATAGACAAGAAATTGTAGCTGACGTGCCCTTAAGAGGCTCCCTAATGGCCTGACTAAAACACATCTAGATTCCAGATGAAGCTTCAGTGGGGTGGAGGCCAAACCACTTCCTCTCTCTCTCTCTGCACCCCAGCCACTGAGTCAGGAGTTCCTCTTTCTCACAGTCAGGAAGCAACATATCTAGTGCAAGGCAAGTGATGTGCTAGGTACTAGAAGGAGAGGAGTCCAGCAATGGTCCTTAGGACACGGGAAGAACACCCTGGACTTGGGGGATTCTGGCTCTACCGCAGTCCTTGGGCAAGCCAGAAGATGGGTCTGAGCCTCAGTTTCTTCATCCACAAAACAGGGTCAATGACACGTACCCAGCAGAGGGGGCTGATCGAGGATCAAACGGGGCTTCTGCTACATGGGAGGTGGTGCGCAGCCAGGGGGTACTGCTGGCTGATCTTTCACTCCCTTCTCGTGCTCTCCCAAAGCTCCCACTCCGGAAACCACCCCAAGCCCGAGCCCAAGCCTCGCGTCTCACCTGGCTCAGTACACAGGTACGAGTAAAAGCCCTCCGACTTGAGCATGATGAGCAGCGAGCCCCAGCCCAAGAGGACTGCCGAGAAGAGGAGGTTTTCCAGCACGGCTGTGCAGGCCATCCACCAGCGGCGCCGATGGGCAGTGGCCAGGGTGGGCGCCATGGCGCGGCGCGGAGGCCCGGCTCCGGCTTGGGCTCCGGTTCGGCGGCCACCTGCACACAGACCTCGGCGTCAGCGCCTGGCCCTGCCCAGCCTGTGCGGCCAACCCGGGTCGGCCGCTGCCGCAGCGCGCCGGGCTTGTCACCACTCCGCGGCCCAGGCGGCAGGGGCGCGCGGCGAAGGAAGCCCCAGCCCGGCCTGGGTCCTGGGCCAGCCTGTCCGCGGCTGGCTCGTGCGTCCGCCCTCAGCTACGGGACAGTGGCCCCGGCCCGGCGGGGAGACCTCTCCCTCGGCTGGTTCCGATGTAACCCGAGGCATGGAAACAAGGAGGGACTAAGGCATGCTCAGGGACGTGGAATTAATCCTGGTTCTCCGCAGGTCTGACATAGCTTGGGGACTGGCAGGAGAAGCACCTTAGGTCCGGATACCTGGGCAGGGCCATACCTGGGGGCCTGCCACTCCCTGGGACCCTGACAGGCGCCTTCCCGCCCGCACTCGAGACCCTTCCTCAGAGCTGGTTCCTTCAACCACAAGATCAGCGCACGGCGTCCGGAACGGCCCGCCCCCGGCCCGCTCATTGGCCTGACGGCTAGAAACTGCGGCGCCATTGGCCACTGTCTAGGTCGCTAGGCGCTGCGGCCACGCGAACCCCGCATGGGAGAGGCGAAGCCGGTTCAAACCGGCGGCGCGAGCCACCTGCGCGACCCCCAACCCGGGCTGTTTCCTCGGCATTTAGTCTGTTCCCATGGAAGCGGACCCCCGTCTCTTCATCTCCTAGCTGCCTCCTCTATTCGCCATCTCTTCCCTGGTGGCTCCTCATCGGTCACACGTCTTCTCTCTACAGCCTTATTCGTGCGCCTTCTGTCCCCCTAGCACCTTTGCCCAGGACCCAGATCCCCAAGATCCAGCTCACCCGGCTCCTACCAGCGTGTATCGGGCCCGGCCGGCGCCTTTTCTGCCTCCTTTTATTCCAGCGCTTTTATTCCAACCCAAGATGAAAACACTGTTGCACGCTGATTGGCTGAGTGGGGGCTGGAAACAGGCATTGGCCAATCAGCAGCCACCCGCCCGCCCGGCGGCGAGCAGAAGCCGGTTCCGGCCGGACTCAGAGACAAACAAGAGAACTGGGGGGGCGGGGGGCAGCGGCGGGTCGTGCCTCTCTTTTGCCGCTTTTAACTGGAGTCACGGCCGGGCTGGGAATCCCCGGGGACATTGCCCCAATGACTCTCCAGAGCCTCACTCCGAAGCCCTACCTTGGTCAAGTTCCCCCGGTCGATGATCCAGCACCCCCCGGACTTCATGTCTGACTCCCTCTCATACCCAGCTGGGCTCTTGCTCTCCCTTCTCCTCCGGCCCGCTTATGTAGTCCCCAGCTTCCCCTCTGACCTGGGCATCACGTCCCGATGCTCCGGTTCCGTGTGGGTTGTTCCGCTCCCGCTGCCTCCGCTGCTTCTCCCACGCAACGCTACCATCCCTGGCTGCCTCGGGCTTTGTGTTCTGATTCCTCGCTCGCCTGCCCCCAGTGTCCTCCATTCAGGCGCTGTCTGCACATCCCGGATCCCCGAACCCCTGTCCAGGCGTGGTGTGCCTCTTCCCTGCTCTGCTGATTTCACTGACCTCTCTGCTGGGTGCCACTTGCCTGGTCCCTGGAAGACGGCCTTGGGGGATCCCTAGGTGGGAGTTTGGGGCTTGTCTGTACCCTAGGACGGTCTGCTCCCATCCAGACTGCCCCCCTTTCTGCTGCTCTTGGTCCCCTTGGGGGTCCGTACTCAAAGTTGACCATCCAATCTCCATTGTCTTGCACCACCTCCACCTCCTTACGTCCCGTTCCTGGACGTCAACTTCAGGGGCCCTTTCTGCTTGGTGACGGGGGAGGCAGTCTCGCTTCCGGGAGAGCGCGTGGAGTCGGGACGGCTCCGGACTTCCAATCTGATTAGAGAGCTGGACCTGCCCCCAGGACAGCTTGGGCAGTGGGATGGAGCCCGGGGAATTCGGGAGGTTCGGCAGCCCAGATGCGTAATCCCCGATCAGAGTCGCTAGCCGGATCTCAGAAGACCCTCGGTCTACTCCCAGATTCTGTTAGACCTCCCTGGCACGCTCTGGGAGCTGACTTATAATTCCAGGACTCTGGGAGCCTCAGCAGCCTCCGGTCGCCCATCCCCGCATCCAAGCGCGCCCCCTGCCGCTGTGACCCCGCCGCTGGCAACCTCGCTTACACCTCGCCCGGCTCTGTGGGTTAACTATCCTGTTACCCACCCAGCAGAATCTCACCCACTCACTTGGGACTGCCACTTGAGAAACTTCATTCCTCCCCGCCCCCCCTCATTACCGCCACCTGCCGGAGGAACGTTTCCAGGCAGCTGTTCATACACTTCTCTGAACTGTTTCAGATACATCTCTAAAATAATTCACTTTCGGAGCATCTGGGTGGCTCAGTTGGTTAAGTTTCCAACTCTTGGTTTCGGCTCTGGTTGTGATCTCATGTGTTGTGATCTCATGTGTCGTGGGATTGAGCCCCGCCTCAGGCTCCCAGCTCAGTGGGGACTCAGTTTGAGATTCTCTCCCTCTGCCCCTCCTCCCACATGCTCTTGCACTTTCCTTCTCTCTCTCCCTCAAATAAATAAGTCTTTTAAAAAAAAATAACATAATTCAGGGCGCCTGGGTGGCTCAGTTGGTTGGGCGACTGCCTTCGGCTCAGGTCATGGTCCCGGAGTCCCGGGATCGAGTCCCATGTCGGACTCCCGGCTCTGCAGGAGGTCTGCTTCTCCCTCTGACCTTCTCCCTTCTCATTCTCAGTCTCTCTCTCTCTAATAAATAAATGAAATCTTTAAAAAAAAAATAACATAATTCACTTTCTGCCCCCAGAACTATCCCTCTCATTCTTTCTCAGATAATAGCACCACTATTACTGAAATTAGATATCATTAACCATCTTTTCAACAAATACTTGAAATTTGTCTTAAATTCTCCATTATTCTCCCTCTCCTTCACCCCGCCCCCACCCCACCAGTACAGCCATATCTCCTGAATATTTATCTAATTTGCCCATCTGTGTCCCTAGGACTGCAACTGCTGTTCATTCAGCCTCTGATCTCAGCTCCTCAAATACATTTCTTCACCCAACCTCACCTCACCCCAGTAAGCTGTGGGAAAGGTAAATCTAACCTTAGTAAATTTGACCTCTGCTCAATTCTTCAGAAACTCTCCACCATTTGTCCTGTAGGATAAAGTTCAAGTACTCCAGCCCAACCCACACAGGCTCCTCCCTACCGGTCTCTTCCTCCACTTAGAGGCTGGTTGACCCATCAGATCGCAGATGCTCCAATCACAGGGAATTGCTTGTGGTTCCTGCAGGTGCTGTATTCTCGCCTCTGGCCTTCAAACATAGGCCCTTCTTAGACAGCACCTCCTTCAGGAAGCCTTCCCTAACCACTCCCAAAAGTATCCTTTACTCTCTTGGTCCACTGATTGCGCTGTTTTATATGTTTTTATATTGCACGGTTTCATTTGCTTGTCCCTCCCTTTTCCCACTATGAACAAATATTTGGAGGCAAGAACTAGTCTTACTCAACTTTGTTTACCAGCCCTTAACACAGAAGCCCAAAGCAGGTGCACAATATTGGGCTTGTTGAGTGAAAACATGAACAAAGGAAAAGGGATGGAAGGTATCAGCTTCTTGGGACAAAGGATTCAAATCTAGGAGAATGATGGTGATGCAAAAGTAATTACCCTTTTTTGAGAACTAAAAATTTCCTAGGTGCTTTATGTAGTTTCTGTCATTTAATCCTCACAGTAACTCTGGGAGATGGCCAGGATCCCCATTCCAAAGTCCCCAGATGAAAAAACAGGTTTTAATTTTTAAAAGATTTTATTCATTTATTTGACAAAGAGAGAGAGAGAGAGATCACAAGTAGGCAGAGAGAGAGGGAGAAGCAAGCTCCCTGCTGAGCAGAGAGCCCGACTCAGGGCTCGATCCCAGGACCCTGAGATCATGACCTGAGCCAAAAGCAGAGGCTTAACCCACTGAGCCACCCAGGTGCCCCAAAACTGAGGTTTTAAATATCATTTCAGTCACAAAACACATATTATCAGAACTGAGATTTGAATCCATGGCTATTGGAATGAACTACTGGGTTTCTTTTTTCGGTGTTTTTGTCAAGGGTGTTAAAAGCCCCAACACCAGAACTGCTGACAAATCTTAAAGAAATAAAACCACTAAAGTACCAGAAGAAAAGGCAGATGATTATTTTACTAGTTTTAGGGTAGAGAAGGCCTTTCCGCTAAGCGTGAGGTCAAACTCACAAGTCAAGGGGTGCCTAGATGGTTCAATGGGTTAAGCCTGCCTTGGACTCAAGTCATGTTCCCAGGGTCCTGAGATAGAGCCCCTGCTTCTGGCTCCCTGCTCAGCTCAGGGGAGTTGGCTTCTCCCTCTCACTCTGCTGCTCCCCCTGCTGGTGCCGCGCGAGCGTGCCCGCGCTCTCTCTCTCTCAAATAAGTAATCTTAAAAAACAAACAAACAAACAAACAAACAAAAAACAAAAACCCTCAGCTTCCAAAAAGAAAAAGACTGTCTAACAGGGCCCCACCCTAAGAGGAAGCCACCCTTAAAAAGGATTTTACACCATTCTGCAAGGAGCCCTCCACCCTTTCCCTTGTGACAAAAACCTGATTGGATGACAGGTGCTGGGACGGTCAATCAGATCAAAACAGGGCCCATAAAAACCCCTAGACTTAGAAACTTCGGTGGCAACCCTCTCCGGTCCCCTCCCTCCCCAGGAGCTTTGTACTATCACTTTGCCACTGCTCAATAAAACCTTGCTTTGCTGCTCACCAAAAAAAAAAAAAAGACTGTCTAAATTAAAATTTAAATTTCTATAGAGAGAAGAAAGAAGCTATAAACAATATTAAATGACCAATCACAAATGGGGTGAAGAATTAATATCCTTGATACATAGAAGCACTTATAAATCAATGAGGAAAAGATGAACCACCTCAACTGAAAATTGGGGAAAGAATATAATGAGATAACTCATAGGAAAAAAACACAAACAATTATTAAAGATACAAAAAGAAGCTCAACCTTCGAATAAGCATAAAAATTCACATTTTAATAATTTTTGATGGTTAAAAAACAAACGCAAAAATCCTTTTCTTTGTACAAAGATTTTTTAACTTTTTAAGAAGCTTTAGCATGTTATCACTTTATTATTTTTATTGTGCTAAAATAATGAGATACCATTTCAATCTATCAGACTGGGTGTGGGGAAATAGATCTTGCCATCATTTGTGAGAATACAAAACCATGTAACTTTTTTGGAGGGCAATGTGAAGTAAGTATCCAAATATTTAATGTTTTATGCTATTACCCAGCAATTCCACTTCTAGGAATCTCTTCTGCCGAAAAACTTGCACAGTGTAAAAAGAAATATGGACAAAGTAGTATACTGAATCATTTATTGTATCAAAATGATTAGGGACAACCCAAATCTTCACGGGTAGGGGATGGTTTAAATAACCTGTGTTTTTTCCATATGATGGAATTCCATGCAGCCATTTTTTATAAAAAGAGGTAGCTTTATATTTACTGACATCAAAATATAATGAGGATATATTGTTAAGTAAAAAAGCAAAGTGTACAACGATATGATCTTTTGTTTTCATATGCCCAGAAAAACATCTGAAAGGAAGGATCTAAACTGTTCACCAGATTCTCTGAGCACTGGAATTGAAGGAGAAGCTGCTGTTTCTGTACTGACTAGGTAAATTCAAGTATGTGAGGAAAAAATTCAAACAAGACCAAAAGACATTCAGTGACAAGTAAGTCTGGTCCCTCCCCTGTCCCTCAGGCTCCTCTGAGGAAAAGGGAAATCTTTTTTTTTACTTCATACATGTCTGTAATGTTAGTACTTTTTTATTTATAACAAAAAACATTTTTTATAATTTTTTTAAAAATTAAATTTAGTGAGAAAAGTAAAAAGAATGTTCACGAAAGAAAACTTACAAGTAATACAAAAGTTTAAAAAGAAAATATCAGCTACAATCTCATCTCCCAGGGGAAAAAAATGCCATTTGATGCCTTTCTCTCTAATCTTTTTTATGCACATACATCCTTTACAAAAAAAAAAGTTTGTAAAACAATCATAAAATACACACAAAGTGGAAGGATTCTAAACATGTAGACTGAAGCAGAAAGAAGTGAAATTTATGAAAAGAAACCTTACTTTTTACACTTAATAGTAGAGCATAAACAGTCTTCCCTATTTCCCATATTAAATATTCTTACAAAATATGATTTTTTGTGGTGGTTTAGGGACCTATCCTAAGCAATTTTTTTTGTTTTTAAAGATTTTATTTACTTATTTGACAGAGAGAGATCACAAGTAGGCAGAGAGAGAGGAGAAAGCAGACTCCCCGCTGAGCAGAGAGCCCGATGAGGGGCTCAATCCCAGGACCCTGCGATTATGACCTGAGCCAAAGGCAGAGGCTTTAACCCACTGAGCCACTCAGGGTCCTTGTAAGCAATCTTTCTTTAACCAACTTTTTATCATCAAACATTTAGGTTGTTTCCCATTTCAGAAAACTGTTTTGCAAATGGAGAAAAGAATAGCCTTTGGGGGCAAACAGAGTCTAGGGCAACAGAGAAAAAGTCCCTGCAGTCATCTCTTTCCCCTTCCTGACCCCACCCCATGGGGTCTCTGCCCAGGCCTTCCAGACCACTCCCAGAGCACTGCCAGGGCCCAGAGCCAATTGGCCTCTAGCTCTGACACTTCCCCGTGAAAGGGCAGAGGCTCTGGTCTGTCTTTCCTGGCCCTGAGATCTTTTTCCAGCAAAACACAATCTGATCCAGAGGCAGTTCAGAAGCCTACCCCCTATCCATAGTCTTCCCGCTCTCCAAATTCAAGGTTCTCAGGGTGCTGGGGGCCCAGAGATGGGTGCAACGTTCTCATACTGGGGCTCCTCCTGCTCTTCCTCATCAGCCAGCTTCTGGGGATCCTGTTCTTGGGGACCACCCTCAGGGGCCAGCTCCTGGGCCCTCCCTGAGCTCTTGGTACCATCCCCTGGCCCCCTGGCCACTTCCTCTGGCCCAGTTCCTGCAAACTCCAAGGGCCTGGTGAGCTCATCATTCGGGGCTAAGCTGGGCCTCTGACTGGCAGAGCCAGAGGCCAGCAGCCCAGAGCTGCCCTTATTTCGACTAAGGGCCCGGCGTGGAGGCTTGGGGATGGCACTCTTGACCTTGGGCTCTGCCTGGCCTTTCTGGAAGCTACCAAAACGGCGAAGAACAGACCGGACGGGGCCCTCAGATAACTGGGGTGTCCCTGCCAGCATGTAGATCGTGGTCACAGAGCCTGAGCCCTCCAGGACACTGCCCTCGATGGCTTCTACACGCTCAGCCACTGTCCGGCCACCAAGGGGGAGCCGGCGGCGGCCAGTGGCTGGATCCCTGGGGCTGGCAGCACCAGGAAGGGTCTCATCCACTTCTGCTTTCTCTGATCCGGTGGACTCTTCAGCCTCCTGGCTTTCAGGGCCCAGCTGGGCCCCCCGGGAGAGCCTCTTGGGCTTCCGGAGAGGACTGGAGATCTCCCCGGAGCTTCGGCGACTCTGCGGTGCAAACTTGGTGCCTTCAGCAAAGGAGACTGATGGCCGCTTGGCCCGGGCGAGGCTGGAAGTGCGCGGGATGGGAAATGGGGTGGAGGCGTCCTCGGGGGGAGGGACGGGACCTCCAGCCAGACTGGCTTCTGGAAACTCTCCGTGGGCCACAGTGACCATCCCTGGCAGAGGAGACAGAAGAGCTTGGCCGAAGCTGGGCTGGCCACCCCCATCCGTCCTGTTTACTCAGTTTAGCATCTGCTGGGAGGCCTCGACAATGGGGCGAGGAAGCGGGTGAGGGTACAGAGGCGGGGGAGGGCCTATTCAGGGCACACGACTCCTTCCAGACACTTTTCTCACCACCCCTTTCCCCTTGAACTGATGCCACACCCCAGCCAAGCTAAAGCTCTGTCAGTCCCCCTCCCCTCACCTCCGGGCCTTTGTGTGTGTTGTTCCCTCTTCCCGAAACACCATTCCCACTCTTCCTTGGCTGACACTTGGTTTACTCCTCCTGATTCTGCTAGTCTCAACTCCAGTACCGCCAACACTGAGACATCGTCCCTGGCCCCAATCACCCCTGACAGGGCTGGACTGGGAGCCCCTACTTGTATGTCCCCCATCAGGGCATGTTGACACAGGCTATGTCCTACGCATGCCTGATTACCGCCCGCCAGACGAGCTTGGGGAGACCGGAATGTTCCGTCTTGTTCTTTACTGTTGTCCCACAGCCCGGAAATGGACCTGCACTTAGAAGGCCACTTGATACAGGTTTGCTGAAGGAATAAAGAAGTGGCAGCGGGCAGGGCTGCTCAGGGCCGAGTGAGCTGGCTGGAGGGCGGGGGGCTACCTTCTTGGGGTGGTACGCAGTAGGCCGGGCTCTCGTCTTCTCCGGACTCGGGATCAGAAGAGAAGGAGTCGTCGGAGGCCCAGCCCGCAGAGGGCGGCTCGATGAAGCTGTGGTTGAAGGGGATCTCCGGGTCGTGGTGCGAGACTGAAGAGGGCTCATGTCAGGTGTGAGGTCCGCGGGAGACCTCGTCCCATCCCAGCCCCTGACCTTCAGCGCCCACACTGACCTGTCACCCAGGGAAGCTTGTGGCTGCTGAAGGAACCACAGGGTAGTGCCGAGCCCAGGCTGCTCAGTGCCCCCCACACCTGCAGCTTCATCCGGGACACAGCAGCTCCGTCGCTTGCTGGCCTGAAGGTACGGGAGGGTGGTCCGTGCATGAGACCACTGGTGGGGACAGGGTGGGGGCCGCAGAAAAGGGCCCGGACCATCCTGGTCCTGGGGTTAGTGTGAGAGAGGCAGGGTCGCAGAGTGACTATCTACTTCAGTGGTTCCCTTGGACCACAGAGTAAAATCCAAACGACAGGCTTCACCTCTCCGGGCCTCAGTTTCCTCATCTGTCAAGTGGGGACAACGCCTCTCTATCAGCCAGGCACCTGTTGGTGTTCCCCCAAATGCAGCTTTGTGTTATTATCACCCTGGCTGAGTCCCAGCTCAGCTACATTTCTGAAAGTGCCACCACCACCAGGAAGCCCATCCTTGACCCCGCTCCCAAGCTGGAAGCTGCTTCCCCTTACCATTCCTCTGACAGCGTTTGTCCCTTTCTGTCCTCGAGTGGTCTTCCCCACCCCCAGGTTCTGTCATCTGTGAATACCCCCACAGCACAGAGGAGGTGCTCGGGGATTAGTGCATGAACTGATACGAGAGCACCAGACAGAGAATCCAGAAAAACAGAATGTGGGCTTTGTGCACACCAGGGACAGGCTGGGTCACCTTAGGTCTCTGTGTCCTCCTCTGTGAATTGAGAACGCTAATCCTGCGGCCTGCATGTTCCCTGCTCTGAACCTCCTTGCTGCTGTGAGTCTCCAAGGAACCTCCTTGGGGCCCTGTTAATAAACCTTCGGCCGCCTGCTGCGGGCTTTGAGTTTTGCCAGCCTGATGCCCGGTGCCCGCTGCTCACCCTCCTGCAACTCGGAAACTCGCCTGTGGAAGGCTTCCAAGGGAGGTAGGCAGCCGACCTAGCGTGTCCGGGCCATGACCATTGCCAGCTACCTCATTACCTCAGACTTAAGTGTGTGACCAGGCCAGCCCTTCCCCACCCCTGAAGGGAAACCCGACGCCAGCCTGCTCCCAACCCCCTGGCCGGAGCTCGGGGCAGGGGAAGGGACAGGCCAGAGTTCACCTGTCCTTGGGGTCCAACCGGGCAGCCCAGCAGCAACAGGCACAGAAGATGAGGCCCAGGACAAGCAGTAGCAGAGACACAAGGATGCCTGCGATGAGGGCTGCATCCCGACTGTGGGACCCTGGGGAGAGTGGGAGAGAGCCGGGGAGAGCAGGGGATGGCCGAATATTCAGGGCCATTGTGTGTGTGTGTATCGCCTCTTCTCTCCAGCTCTGAGTTGCCCCCTCCCCAGAATCTTCACCTCCGGGTCCCTCCCCTTTTTCTGAGAGATGTAGGCTCTACTCAGCCTTGAGGCCCTCTCCCCAAAGCAGCAACCCTGCTAGCCTGTCCCCTCCTGATGGGCCCTGGTCTGTTCCATGAGCCCTTGCTCCCACTTGTCATGCCTGGTACATGTCTCCTGTGCAGCAGCAGTTGCCTGCTCATTTCCTAGCTGCTAGCCCGGTTTCTCAGGAGGCAGGGGCTGTCCTATCTTCAGAGACCCACCCCCCCCAAAGTTAACCATAGAGATTTCATGCCTCCGAAGTGAGCCCAGCCTCCCTGGCAAAGTGATACATCCCAGGAGCCATATAAAGGGCCAGTGTCTCCCTGGTTACTGCCCCCTGCACCCTCCTTCCTTCCTTCCTTCCTTTCTCTCTTCCTTTCTTTCTTTTTAAGATTTTATTTATTTATTTGAGAGAGAGAGAGAGAGCGCGCGCACAAGTAGGGGGAGTGGGAGAAGCAGGCTCCCTGTTGGGCAGAGAGCCCTGGGGCTCCATCCCAGGACCCTGGGATCATGACCTGAGCTGAAGCCAGACGCTTAACCGACTGAGTCACCCAGGCGCCCCTGCACCCTCCTTTCCTGCCACCTTACCCAGCTGGCAGGCCCCAGAGACAGGGTCGCAGGGTCCCTCTGGGCATTCACAGGGAGCAGAGCAGTTGTTGCCATGGAAGCCAGGTGGGCATGAAGTGTTGCAGCTATGGGGTGACAGAAGACAAAGGCTGAAGGCTGGGAGAGAAGAGTTAGGGGTGGGCAGGGCACAGGGGAAGGTAGATTTCTGGGCACCGCTCCCCACCCCCTGCCGTACAGACTTCCCTGGGCGATGCCAAAGCCGACTCCTCTGACCTCTGAGCCCACATTCTAAGGGTCCCTGGCAGTATGTGGGAGAATCCCCTAGCCTCTAGAGAGGCCGCCCAGAAGCGGCCCTGCGGCGCCCAGCCCCCCAGGGCATAATCTTCAGACAAGCTCCAACTCTCATGAGCCTCGTCCCTAGCCCGACCAGCACCACCGTGAACTAAGCCAGAGGCCAATGCCAGACACAAGTCCTCAGGGTCTGGAGGTCTGAGCCCGCCCTGCCCCACTCTCTGGCCCTTGGTCCTCTCCTCTAGAAAATGAGGTTTGTTCCATGAATACTACATTCTGTCCTAGAGGTGGAAAACCTGACATTGAAGACATTGCCCTTGCTTATGTTTTACCCCCTCAAGACCTCAGGGAAACAACAATGGAACTGGGAGTCCTACCCCTAAAGAACTTCTCCACCTAGTTAGGGAGCCAGGCCTTTTAGATTACGCATCGCTGAGCCTCTTCTGGAAGACGCGGACCTCACAGCAGGAGGAATAACCTCGCAGTGACGAGCGTGCTGGGCGGGTGTGTGGGAGAGGGAGAAGCCCAGAAAGGGAAGTTCAGGCAACAGACAGCGCAGAGGCCCGACCTAGGCCCCTGCCTCCCTGCCGGGGCCTCAGTTCTCTCACCTGGGTCCCCAGTAGCCAGCGTGGCAGATGCACTCCCCGGTCACAGCATCACAGGTCCCCTGAACACAGGTGGGGCAGGTAGAGCTGCAGCCCTCCCCAAAGGTGCCGGTCGGGCAGGGATCTTCACACCTGAGTTGAGGTGAGACTTGGAATAGGCGGGCAGAGCAGGCTGGGCAGAGACCCCGACAAAAGGACCCTACCCATCTTCCCCCATGCTCTGGACTCAGGGCCCCAACCGTCTACTCCTCAGCAGTGACGCTCAGGTGTCAACAGGGCCTTAAACCTGGGGCCAAACCCAAGAGGTGACAGACTAGACGAGAGCAGGATACCCGAGCGGCGAAGGAGCTGGAAGAGAACCCGGCCCAGGGCCTCGTCAGCACCCATCTCTCTCCCCTCACGGGAGGCAGGTCCCCAAGGCTGTGAGAATGAGTGTTGGGGGAGGGGCCAGCTATCCCAGAGAAGCAGCCGGAATGAGGATCCTGAAGGAAGGTGCGGCCCACCCAGAGCAGGCCGGCCCCCTCACCTGGGCCCCCGCCACCCAGGGTCACAGCGCTGACAGTGCCCAGTGTCTGGCTGACAGGCCTCCCCAAGCCAGCAGTGGGGGCACAGCTGCCCGCAGCTCTCGCCAAAGGTTCCAGGTGGGCAGGGCTGGTGGCACTGGGTTCCATTCCAGCCCGGCTCGCAGGACTCACAGCTGCCTGTGTCTGCATAGCAGGGCTCTTTGTGCTTGCAGTGGCCACAGCTGGGAAGGGAAGGAATGCACAGGAGCACTAAGGACCGGAGAGATGGAGTCCCCACCCAGGCCTCCAGGAACACTGGAGAGCACCCAGGCAGGTGCGAGCCTCAGTTTCCCCATGTTGTACAACAAAACGGCTGGACAGAGGATCTCTGTAGGATCCCAGCCTTCTCCTTCTAACTTCCCATTCCAGAACCCGGCCTTCCTAGGGTCCCAGGGTTACCAAGAGCTCCCAGCCCAGCTAGAACACCAAGTTACTTTGGCCAACCTTCTCCCCAGTGTTCCTTCCTATCCCTTTTCTCCTCTCAACCCTCCCATACATGCCATCTCCGAGGTCTGGCATGATCAGGACTCAGTGTATCTCCTGTCCCATGATATGCAAATACATAAAAATTAAAACATGTTTGTTTTCATCACAATTTCAAGTTTATCTTATGTTTTAAAAAAGTCTTTGGGGCGCCTGGCTGGCTCAATTGGTTAAGCATCTGCCTTCAGCTCAGGTCATGATCTCGGGGTCCTGGGATCAAGTCCCACATGGGGCTCTCTGCTCAGCAGGGAGTCTGCTTCTTTCACTCCTCTCCACCCCCACCTTGTGCTCTCTCTCACTCACTCTTCCAAATAAATAAGTAAAATCTTTTTTTTAATAAGTAAAATCTTAAAAAGAAGTTTTCCCTTTTTTTGTTTTGAGATGTAACTCTTATACTGCACTGTGTAACTTTAAAGGTAAAGGTGTGCAGCGTAACGACTCGATGTACATATACTGTGAAATGATTACCACAATAAGTTCAGTTAACATCCCTCATCTCATGTAGGTGCAAAAAAAAAAAAAAAAAAAAAAAACAACAACCCCAAAAGACAAACAAAAAAAAAAAATGGTTTTTTTCTTTGTGGAGAGAACTCTTAGGATCTACCCTCCTAAGAACTTTCCCACTAAGGTTTTCCTTATCTTAATTTCTAATTGATTCTTTAACAGTTTCTTGAAAAGTCTCTCTCCAGATAATTATCTGGAGTCATATGCTTGGATCAGACTCATTTGTTCATAAAATCGATTTAGCAGATCAGCAAAAGAAAGAAAGAAAGAAAAAGAAAGAAAGAAGAAAGAGGAAGAGAAAAAACATCACTGTGCATATATCTCACATATGTAATATATAGAGATATATACATATATATTACATGTAATACATGAAACAAAGATAAGTATATGTTGTCTGGTTAGCTTTTACCCCTGAGCTGTGTGTGTTGAGAGAGTTAGATGGGATGTAAAACGCATTTCTTTTTGTTGTTTTGTTTGTTTTTATTTGCTTTTAAGTAAGCGCCGCGTCCAACGCCCAACATGGGGCTGCAACTCAAGTCCCCCCAGATCAAGAGTCGCATGCTCTACCTACTAAGCCAGCCAGGCGCCCCAAAACGCATTTCTTACTGTGGGTGGGGCGGCCAAAGTTTGAAAGCCACTGCACCCTGCAATCGTTTTGTCACGCGATCCATCTTTTATCTGCTTCTAACTATAGCTTGCTGGTACTCCTATGGTTTAAGAGTAACGAGACGAAGGGGTGGGCGAAGCTGGACCTAGGGCTTCGAGGGTCTTTCTCCCCGCTTCCAACCCGTCCTCATCGGTCTTCGCCAGAGCACCGTGCCTGGCTCTCCCGGCGTCCCCGCCTCTGCCCGGCTCCTCCCTCCCTCCCGGAACTCGCTCCTGCACCCCCGCAGCGCACCGCTCCTGCGGGGGAGTGGTGCTCCCGCTCTCGGCCCCCGCCTCCCGCGCTGCAGCCCCGCCCGGCCCCGCTCACCTGTCGCGGCAGTGAGGTCCGTAGCTGCCGGCGCGGCAGGGCAGCTCACAGCGAGCGCCGCGGAAGCCGGGCGGGCAGGCGCACTGGCCGGAGGTGGCGCTGCAGCGGCCGCGCACGCACTCGCACTGCTGCCTGCACTCGGGGCCCCACCAGCCCGGGCGGCAGACGCAGCGGCCGGTCTCCTGCGCGCACGGCGAGCCGTGGCAGGCGCAGCGGAAGCTGCAGCGGCGCCCCCACCAGCCCGGCTCGCAGCGGCAGGAGCCGTCGGCTTGATCGCAGCGCGCCGCCGCCGGGTTGCACTGGCACGGGCGGCGGCAAGTGGACGACCACCAGCCGGGCTCGCAGCGGCACGCGCCCGTCGCGGGGTCGCAACGCCCGTGGGGGCCGCAGACGCACGCGAATTCGCAACGGGCGCCCCAGCGGTCGGCTTGGCAGTGGCACACGCCCGTGGCCGCCTCGCACTGGCCGTGTGGGTGGCAGGCACAGATCTCTCGGCAGTCGGGGCCCCAGTACTGCCCCGGGCAGCCTGCAGGGGTGGTGGTGGGGGGAACGGAAGAGGGTCAGCGGGCTCAGGGCCAGGCATGGACAAGGAAGACGGGCGCCAGGACCACCCCCAAGAGCCAGAGACAGACCCTTGAACAGGCGGCCTAACCTCCTGGGGCACAGCTCACTTCCTGCCTCTGCCTCTGAACTACAAAAACCTATTGCAGTGGCCCAGCTTCCTACTCCATACTCCAGATCACTCTTAAAAGTTCCTGAGTGGGAGAGTCTTTGCCCAGAGTCACACAGAAGTAGGATTTCACCCATGCCCCTTCCTCCCTCTCACGCCCTTCCCCGCCATCCGCCCCCCCCCCACACACACACACTGGAGGTGAACTGAGCGTCCTGAGTGTCGACCCCAGCCCAGATGCTGATTGTGAAGGTCACAAGGGAAGCCACATTTGCCCCTGGTGTCCCCTCTCAGCCCTGATTCCTGCTCTCTGGCCATCCTGTGCACCAAGCCCTTCCCCACGCCCTCTTTTTACCAGAGAGGGCAGAGAGCCCAGCCAGGGGTCTCTTTCCACCCTCCACACTTTGTGCCCATTTTGCAATTAACAGGGATAACCAGTGTCTTTTCTGAGAAGTTAGACATGGTGGTCAAGGGCACACAGCTGAGAACTGTGGGTAGGGCTTTGTGGATATGGGTAAAACCCAGATGACTCAGGGCATCTTCCAGGAATGCGTCACTTCCCCACTCTGGGCCTCCATCTCCTCGGTGACGCTTGGAGGGATTCTGGCCCTGCTGTTCTAAGATCACATTTCTACCTGCTTTGCCTCCCAGCGCCCCAGTTCTGCCTAGCAACTTCATCCTCCAAGTGAAACTAGGACTCACGGGAGTTGCACTGGGCCCCGAAGAATCCAGGTTTGCATCGACAGAGGCCTGGTTTCACACACACTTCATCTTCCCGGCAGGCATCTAGCCCCTCACAGATGGCTGAAAAACATCCCACCCAGGTGGAAAGGATGGTGGAGTGGCCGAACCAGGGGACCCCTCTGCCCCTCTCACTGGCTCCCAGCGCCCTGCCCCTTCAAGAGCCATTCCCTCAAGGCTGGGGGGCGGGGGTGTGTGTGCCAGACTGGACTCTAGCTCTAGGGCTCCCCTCCCCTAGGAGGGGAAAGAGGCCCCAGGAGGAGAGGAAGGAAGGGTCACTGGGCTGTGTCCTCATTTCTTCTCGGGTGGGGATCCGTTCTGGCTACTCACGGATAGTGCATTCTTGATCTTTCTGCCTCCAGCCGGGGCAGCACTGGAGCTCAGCAGAGGGGCTGTGGGGCAGAGGGGGGTCAGCCGGGGGGACAGACTGGCTCCGCAGGTGGATCTCTGTCTCTGGCTGAGATGTGGGAGGCCGCCTCAGCCCCATCAGGCAGGCCTAGCCAAGAGTCACAGCCCCAGTGTCCCTAATCCCTTCCTTTTCCTTCCCTGCCCTCCCACCTTCGGCCTTGACTACCCACCACCCTCCAGGCTGTCCCCAAGCCCCCTTCCCTTCAGCCCCATGGCCTCTTCTCTCATGTCCTCCTTCCCGGCGATGCCTCAACACCGGTTCAGCCTCCGCCCGCCCCCTCCCACCTCAGAATCCCACAAAGACCCACCTGCTGGCCAGGCAGACATGCTGCCCATTGGGGTCCAGCTTGGCCCCCTGGGTCCCCTGTGTCCAGAGCAGCAGCAGTGGGAGCAGCCTCAGCCCCATGGCGGCCCGTCCAGCGGGAGGGCTTGGGTTAGACTGGCCCCCACGGCTCCCAACCCCCTCCCTGCTTCCTTCCAAGGCCTTTCCTGAGGAAACCAGTGTGAAGGGGCGGGCTGCCACGAGGCACCTCCCTGAGAGGGGCGGGGGGGGGGGGTGGTGGGAACACCAGACACCAGACAAATAAAAAGGAAAGGAAAGCCGTGGTGAAGGCTGAGTGGGGACTTTAGGGGCTGGCCTCCGTCTGGAGGGGGCAGGAAGATGAAGCTGCAAGTGCCCGGATATTGGGGGACAGGCGAGGGTGTGCAGTGAGAGTGGAAGCCACGTCTTTCCTTTAGGTCATACCATACAAGTGAGGCCCTCGCCGGGAGAAGCTCCCCACCCACTAACAGCCAGTAAGACCCTGTGAGGAAACCATAGCCTGCCCCGGTCCTGGCAGAGCTAGGCAAGGGCAGACGGCTAACACGCAGACAGGGAGCCGTTTCGGGGTCTCATGGGCAGCCGCTTTATTACATTGCCTTAGGCCACTCTCACAAACCCTGGGGAGGTAGGTCGTTTGCTCTCCATTTTATGGATGGGAAAACAGAGTCCAGAAGGAAGCAATTTTATCTGGCCCCTGAGGCTTGGCACAGAGATATAGGGAAGGAAGGTAGCCTGAGCCCTTCATCATGCCCTAGCTCCAGCCAGGACTGGGAAAGGGCCTGGGGAGGGCTAAGAAGGAGGGAGCCCTGTCCTCATCTGAGGCCACACATCCACCCATAGCCGGATTCCAAAGTCAGATCTCTGGGGCAGCTGAGACCCCCTCCAGACAAGGATGTTCATAGAGCACAGAGCAGAGCCAGTCAGGAGTTGAGGACTGTGGGGCTGCCCCCAGGTTCCAAGTGGGGTTGTTGTGGGGCCTCCTCTTCTCCTCCTAGCTCACTGGGAGCCATGCTGCTGGTCTGGGCTTCGGGAGCCTCTGTTTCACCCTGATAGGACAGGCCAAAGCTGGGGGGAGAACCAAGAGGTATTTTGAGCTTGGATGCCAGAGAGGTCAAGGCTATGGGCTCGGGGAGTGGTGAGGAAAGGGGACACAATAGGAAGAAAGGGCAGCGTGAGATACTGAGGAGGGGAAAGGGCCAGAGTCAATGGAGGGAGGGGCGTGCTTAGAGCTCAGGACAGCAGGAAAGGGGAGAAGAACAAAGGTAGGGCCCCTCCTTCACCCCCACAACCTTTGCCCTTCCTCTTCCCCCAACATACAAACTCTGTATTCTGGACTCAGTGGGTGGAGGGTGGGCTTCCTTATCACTGGAGAGCAGGAGCCATGAGCTGTCTTCATCGTCACTGAGGCAGAGAATAGGAGAGAGGAGATGTGGGGGTCATTCATCAAGGCCCTGGGGAACAACGGGGGTCCAGATATGTCCAGCCTTCTGCGCATTGCCCAAGAATAGCCAAGGGAAGACACAGTGACTATGGGACCCTCAAGGCTGGGGAGAAGGAGGTGCTCGGGAGATGAAGGAAGGACATCTTGAGGCTTTAATTTGATAGCTTCACAGCAGGCCCTGACGTGGCTGAAATTACATTCTTAACCCTCCGAAAATAAGCAGATCCAGCCAAGGCAGGAAACTGAGCAACTGAGGCGGAGAGGCAGCATTACCAGATTAGTTCAGCAGGAGGTATAGTGAGCGTGGCAAGTCAGAGCAGTGCGATCCAGAGGGAAGGATGGCAGGCTGGACAGCAGGCTCAGTGGGTGACCAGGCCAGGGTAGCAGGTTTAAGGAGTGACTAGGCTAGGTGACAGGTTCAGGGAGTGATGAAGCTAAGGTGATCAGGCTGGGTCATCAGGCTCAGCAGAGAGAGCAAGGGAGGACTGGCTCAGTGGCAATGGAGGCTGGCACCTGCTCTCTGCTTCCTCTGGGATCCCTAACATCTTGGCCTTGATCTTCTTCCGCTGCTTCTTGACAGCCACCTTCATGGCCTCGACCAGAAGCCCAGGGACCCGGTGGTCTGTGAGCAGCTCCCTAAAGAGGAGGGAAAAAGGCAGGGTAAGCAGTGGGAATGCCAACCGTCGCTCTCATCCCAAGTACCTGTGCGTGTTGTCCCCCTTTTTGAAACACTCTGCCTTGCTAACAGCCCTCAGACTTAGCTCAGGTGTTGTCCCCGCCTAGGAATCTTTCTTTGGCCTCTGCTGTGACTTTTTGTACTATACCTCCTTCCCCATTTGGAAGTTCTAGGAGGTCAGGAGCTGTGTGATTCATGCCCTCCCAGTGTCCAGCACAGTGCCTGGCGCATGTCATTGCGGACAGATCAGTGAACCAAAGAGTGAAGCTGGGGGCATGAGGCCCAGGAACGGGTGTGAGTGGGAGCCCTGAGCTCCCAGCCCCCGCCCACCACCCTCACCGCTGGAAGTAGGCCAACTCCTCCTTCAGCAGGAACACGTTGGCTTTGAGCTCATTCCGCTCCTGAAGGATCTCCTCAAGCTCCTCTCGACTGAAGGTGCACTGTCCTGCCTTGGAGGGGCGCCCTGGCTGCTGCAGGGCACCCGCCTGCGGAAGGACAGGCTTGGTCAGCGGGGGCCTCTACCGGCGCTTCCCCTGCCCCCCCTCACAGAGCAAGTGCCGCCCAGGGAGACCCGGGAGGCGAGGGCGCTGCAACAGATGACAGACCAGGGCTCTGGCTGAGCGTGGGAGCAGGGGCGGGCCTGGGCCGCGCACTCGTGAGCCGGCTTCCACCTTCCAGGTGGACCCGCTACGCAGCACAGCAAACCCGAGTGCCCCCCAAGTACTTGTGAGTACGGTGATGGACACTCACTGGGTCCTCAGGGGTCCCCGGAGCTCCTGCGTCAGCGGTGGCCCGCTCGGACTCCTGCCTCTGCTCGTACCCAGCCCCCCCGGCCGGGTCCCGCGCGGGCTCCACGGGCCCCTGGCGCTGCAGTTCCCGCTCGCTCTCGCGGTCCCTCGCGGCGCGAAGCTGGATCTGTACCGCCGCCAGCTTGTGCCGCAGCTCCGCGTTCACCAGTAGGAGGCGCTGCAGCTGCTCCTGCAGCTGGGGGCGGAGCAAAATCGGAGTGGGCGTGGCGTCGACGGGTGGGAAGGGGAGCGCCCCGCCTCACGCCCGTCGCCCCGCCCCGCCCTCACCGCCTCGGTCTCCTGGCTGCGCTGCAGCAGGTCTCGGTTGTGCGCGCGGAGCTCGTGGCGCTGGCGGTCGGTCACCTCCTTGAGCTGCCTCAGGAGAGCGCGCTCCTCTGAGGAAGGGGCGTTCTTAGCCGCGGCCTGGGGAGGAGGAGCCGGCCCGCCCCGCCCCTTGGCGGTGCCCACACTCACCCTGTGGCCCGCAGCGCAGCTCTCTGCGGAGGCGCTCGTTCTCCTCCCGCAGCCGCCGCAGCTCCACTTCGGCCTGCTGCGCGGACACCTGCAGCTGGGGAGGCGAGGCGGTGAGGGCCAGGCTCCCACCAGCCCTGCGGGGGCCAGGGGAAAGGGCGGTGACTCACTGAGTCTGGGTCCGGCCCCACCGCAGCCTTTTCCAGGAGCTCCAGCGTCCGCACCACGAGCGGCACGAGCCTGGCCGCCGCCTCCGGCCCGAAGCGGCGCGCCAGCTCCTTCAGCTCCGTGCCCAGGGCCCCCGCTAGATGGTACACGAGCTCCGCGGCCGTCCCTGACCCCCCGGCCACCCGAGGCCCGCAGCTATGTACCCCAGGCACCGCCTTCCTGGGCTCCATGTTCCCCGAAAGTTAAGGGCTGCGACAACCCCCGCCCCCTCCAACCCGAACAGGGGCAGGAAAAAGCCAGTTTCCGGCCCAGGAAGCAGTTTAGGGCAGTCGAGGGCGGGGAAGAAGCGACAGAGGAGTAGCGATTAAGAGAAAAGGCTTGGGGAAGGAGGTAGTGCACTGGGCCCCCTGGGCCCTGTCCTGTTCAGGCCCCCAAGGTCACAGGAAGCGAGACTGCCTACTTCCAGCCAGGCGTCCAAGAGCTGAGACACAGGGCTCTAAGTGGTCACTTTTGTCAATCCCTCCCCACAGGCCCAATCCAGGCTCCACCCCTGTGTCCGGAGTCATGAGGCCCAACGTGGCTGCCAAGCACTACAGGCGAGAGGTGAGGTAGGAGGGCTGTCACTGGCCTCAGCCAGAGACAGCCATCTGTCCAGACATGCGCCTGTTTTCCCAACCACCAGTGACACAAAGCTTAACGGGCTGGGCTGGGCACCACAGCTGCCAGGAAAAATCCAAACTTCCAGACTCAGAGAATGGCAGCAGCCGCGCAGGAGGATGTTGAAAGCAGTAATGGTTTGCAAATATTTTGAAGGGAAGTTGGTAAATGTGGTCAAGGCAGTTAAGGGTATGAAAGCCCAACCCCACCTCAGTTCCCTGAATCTAGGGGATACTTGGTCCACAGCCCCTGATTAGGGGCTTTCTGCCCCTTTAAAACTGAGGACAGCACCTGACCCAACAAGTCCAGCCTCCTGCCATCTTTACACCCAGAATTTGAGCTCAGGGGCAAAAAAACCCACAAACTCCAAAAGTCCTATTTATACAAAATTTATTATTATATTTTGCTCAGGACTACAAGCCACCAGAAATCAATAACACAAAAAGCACAAATAGGGGGAAAAGGGACCAAGCTGCTGAATGTCACCAGCTTCTCCTTGGAGGTAAAAGGCTCCAGCCTCTGGGACGTCTGAAGAAGGGGGAGGTGAGGAAACAACTAGGCATAGAGGTCCTCTCGGTCTGCAGAGTAGACCTCGCCCTCCTGCAGGAGAGCGAAGTTGAGGAAGTGGGAAGGCCTGTGCACCTCGTGGTAGAACTCTTTAGGATTTGCCAGCTGCAGCTCATACTTCATGTTGGGATCATGCCGGACACCTTGGGGTAGAAGGAAAGGGCCACTGTTAACCAGATGCCCTGCCTCACCCAGCCTGGGCCCCTGGGCCATCTCCGAACGAGAGTCAAACCTCAGGTACCAAGGGTGACGTGAACCCCAGTCCCACTTCCCTGTGCTCCCCAACTTACCCATAAAGTTGTAGTTCCATGAGGACTGGGCAGGAACCATAAAAAAGCCAAGGAAACGGTCTGACAGCAGCATCTGGACCCTTTCATAATGGGAGGGTAGATAGCCCTTGGGATTGTTGCCCTTGTCTGTGTTCTGGCGACCCCATTCATAGCCGCTGGGGGTCAGCTTATAGGCCGTCAGTGTGCAGGAGCCTGGTGTGAAGCTGAAAGAGGGAGGACAGAGTCAGAGCGCAGGCCGCCATTCCAGGCCCTGTGCTGCAATGTCTGCCCCGCCATACTTCCTCCCAAGGGGGCCCAAAGCCTACCTGCAGGTGATGATAATGGTCTTCTCGCCATCCCAAGATGGGTTGTCGGCCATGATCTTAGCATGGGTGGTGACATCCTGGGGTGACAGCTGGGGGGATTCATTGGGTTGAGTGTGGATCCATCCTAAGGGTTCCATTTCCTACAGAAAAAAGAGAGGTGAAAAGCTATTTGGAGGCTTATCCCATCTGCAGATAGGAATCGCTTCCCTGAGAGTAACACGGCTGCCTTCCCACTATCACTCTGACAGAAGAAAGCCCCCATTCTTCCACACCTCCACTGACCTTGAGGTACTCATGCTGGGGCAGCTGGCCAGGCAGATGCACGGTTTGGTGCGTGCCCCACTGTGGTACCATCACGATGCAGCGGATCTCCTTCACCTGCGGGTTATCTGGCGGGCTCACACCATACAGGTATCCTGCAATCTGGAAACAAGGGGGTCAAGAACCAAAATGATTCTTAGTACCACTCTAGATTCTGGGCTACTAGCCCTGTTTTGTTCCCTTCCCCAAGAACAAATAGGTCAGAATCTGGGGCGCCTGGGTGGCTCAGTGGGTTAAAGCCTCTGCCTTCGGCTCAGGTCATGATCTCAAGGTCCTGGGATCGAGGCCCCGCATCGCGCTCTCTGCTCAGCAGGGAGCCTGCTTCCCCTTCTCTCTGCCTGCTTCTCTGCCTACTTGTGATCTCTCTCTCTCTCCATCAAATAAATAAATAAATAAAATCTTAAAGAATAGGTCAGAATGTGGTCAGAATCTCTTGCATCACCAGACTCTCAAACACCTGGGGTGCCTGTTCAAAATGTAAACATGGGACTCATCTTGAGTGGGGTCCAGGAATCTACATAGTATAATCTGTCTAGTATCCATAAATACATGACCCAACACATGGCTCATGAATTTTCACAAGCTGAACACATCTTTAAATCCACCACTAGGTGGTATTTTAAATTTTACACTGCCATCAACAAAGTAAGAGGACCCCTGTTACTATAAAACCACGCATACAGGGTATCAATAATCTTCAAATTCACCAACCTGAGACCACAAATTGGGTGTTTTATACAATATAAATTACATGATTACCTGCAAATCTGAGCATCTTTTCATTTGCCATCTGGTTCCTTTTCTGAACTACCCTCAGATTTTAAGCTTTTATTTGTCAGAGAGACAGTACACAACCAAGCAAGGGAAGTAGCAAGCAGAGGGAGAAGCAGACTCCCCGCTGAGCAAGAAGCCCGATGCAGGACTCGATCCCAGAACCGTGAAGGCAGATGCTTAACTGACTGAGCTGAAGGCAGATGCTTAACTGACTGAGTCACCCAAGCATCCCTACCTTCAAATTCCTTGCCTATTCTATAGTTATTGTTTTTATTTAAAGATTTTATTTATTTATTTGAGAGAAACAGACAAGGAGCACACAAGCAGGGGGAGAGGGAGAAGCAGACTCCCTACTGAGCAGGGAACTCCAACGCAGCGCTCCATCCTAGGAACCTGGGATCATCGTCTGAACCAAAGTCCAATGCTTAACCGACTGAGCCACCCAGGCGCCCCAGTTATCTGTTTTTAAATCATCTTCTGATAATTCCCTATTCTAGATTCGAATCTTATTTTAGAATTATGCAAATATTTTCCTATTTTTAGTACGTCTTTGTCACACACAAGTTATTTTTTTAAAAGATTTTATTTATTTATTTGACAGAGAGATCACAAGTAGGCGGAGAGGCAGACAGAGAGAGAGGGGGAAGCAGGCTCCCCGCCGGGCAGAGAGCCCAGTGCGGGACTCGATCTCAGGACGCTGAGATCATGACCTGAGCCAAAGGCAGAGGTTTTAACCCACTGAGCCACCCAGGTGCCTCATTAATTTTGATTATGGTTTTGGGTTTTATGTCTTAAGAAGGGTATTTTATTTTTTTTATGTTGTGAGGCAGGGTTCTCATTGTTTCAGTATCATAAAGCATCCTTAGACCCTACAGATCTGATACATATTTATTATTTCTACATGAATCTGTTTCTGATTATTTGCTATCCTCTTCCAGTAACTTTTGGGCCAATATATCATTTTCTTAATTGCCACAGCTTTATAATGTTTTAATATTTGATGGGAGCCAAAACCTTTCCTGCTGTTTCCACCCTTTTTTTTTTTTTTTAAAGATTTTATTTATTTATTTATTAGGAAAGAGAGAGAGTGAGAGAGAGAAGGTCAGAGTGAGAAGCAGACTCCCCATGGAGCTGGGAGCCCGATGTGGGACTCGATCCCGGGACTCCGGGATCATGACCTGAGCCGAAGGCAGTCGCTCAACCAACTGCGCCACCCAGGGGCCCTCCACCCTTTTTTTTTTTAAAGATTTTATTTATTTAGGGGCGCCTGAGTGGTTCAGTCGTTGTCTGTCTTCAGCTCAGGTCATGACCCTGGGGTCCTGGGATCAAGCCCCGCATCAGGCTCCCTGCTCAGCAGGAAGCCTGCTTCCCCCTCTTCCACTTCCCTTGCTTGGGTTCTGTCTCATTGTATCACTCTGTCAAATAAATAAATAAAATCTTAAAAGACTGTATTTGTTTGAGAGAGAAACAGAGAATGAAGAGAGAGAGAACAAGAGTGGGGTGAGGGGCAGAGGGAGAAGCAGACTCCTCGCTGAGCAGGGAGTCCAATGCTGGGCTCCATCCCAGGAACTCTGGGATCATGACCCAAGCTGAAGGCAGATGCCCAACCAAATGAGCCACCCAGGTGCCCCTCGGCCATTTTTTTTTTTTTTTAAAGATATCTATTTTTTTAAAAGATTTTATTTATTTATTTGATAGAGGGAGAGAGATCACAAGTAGGCAGAGAGGCAGGCAGAGAGAGAGGAGGAAGCAGGCTCCATGCTGAGCAGAGATCCCGATGTGGGGCTCGATCCCAGAACCCTGAGATCATGACCTGAGCCGAAGGCAGAGGCTTAACCAACTGAGCCACTCAGGCGCCCCCCCTCCCACCTCGGCCATTCTTATATTTATTCCTCCATGAATCCTGAAACCAGCACCTTAAATTCCAGGCAATCTCAGGTGAGTTTTAGGCACTTAAAATGTTGAGCACACTTACTTGGGCCCGAAGGTCAGATATGCAGATAAACTTCTTAAGCACATTCTTGGGAAGGATATAGGTATATCCGGTCTCCTTGATGTCATCAGATGAAACATAAATATGATTGGTCCTTAGGTGAAGGTTGGCAGCAGAGATGGCCCTAAAAACAGTGGGGAATGTTAGCATTTCTCCGGCCTAGCACCACAGGTAGTGTCAGTAGGCTCTGCCATCCCTAACCCCTCCCATCCTTATAGTACCTAACCCTCCATTCAGTCTTAGAGGAGAAAGTCTGGGTCTCATAGTTGCTGGTGGTGGAAGTAATGATCTCATCGCCATGCTTGTTGACAGTACGAGTCTGTGTTGCTGTCAGCTGTGACTGTTCCTTGGTCTGCTTCTCAATCTCCGCTATCTGCTGCCGCTGCTGCGATGGTGCCGAGATCTCCATACCCAGGATGATGTCTCGAATTTCTGATTGTGTCAATGATGCCACATTCACACTGTGGGGAGAGCAGAGATCACACCACGAGATCCCTTCCCCTCGGTCAATTATATCCCAATGGCAAGAGTGTAACTTGGTAAAACAGGGGACCCCAGCCCCTTACTCCAGACAATCCCCGATTGGCATTCGTAAAGGAAGTGTGATGTGGAGATATACTAATACTGGTAAGATTTATCACATCCCAGGATGGCTCTGTGCATGTACACCTTTCAGCCATGCTCAAATCTGATCAGTAGCCAGACCTTCCCCTTTCCTTTGACAAAAAGTGTCCCGATTTATAGCACAATTCTCAAAAACAGAAACCCTTAGAACATGTTCTCAACCACAGCTAGTATTGTCAGTCACCCTAGGCAACCTCGAAATCTATGGACATTTTATTTTTGGCTGCCACAATGACAGGGAGGGGGAAGGAAGGACTGTGTGTGTGTGCTATTAGCAATGGTACCTGGGGATCCAGGATGTTAAAAATTCCTGTAATGTGTGGACAGTAAAGAAATGCCCTGCTCAAAGTGGCAACTTGAAAAATGCCTAAGAATCAGACTGAGGCCCTGAAACACAGACATTTTCTACGTTATCTGAAGACACTACCTACCTCCGTTCTATAGGGCATCCCCAGGACAACTCCTTGAGAAATTTCTGAACCTCAATGTTTCCCGAAGCCCAGAAACCGTACACTCAACCATTCATTTCACCCTTTGAGGACCTTCCATCTGTCTCCCCAGCACCGCTGCTCACTTGTTCTTCTTGCCGTAGTCAGCCAAGATAAGGTCTTTCAGCTGCACCTCCACCTTGATCCACTCCTCGTCAGTCAGAGTGGGCCAGATGTGGTGTGGTTCCGTGATAGTCGTCTTGTCTGGCTTCAGGATCACCTTCGCCCGGTCATTGTTCACATGCAGGGCCCGCAGAATCAGGATGAGGCGGGAGAAAGCCTGAGAAGAGAGACGGCAGCAAGGGGGAGGGGAGGTCAGCCACTAGATGTCCTCCCCCTTCCCGCGATTCTATCCTTTCAGGGAACCCAGGAATTGATTTTCACCTCTAGATGCAGCCTCCCTCTCCTGCTCCCCCAGTCAACTTATATGCAGGGAACAGAGCGGCTATCTCATCCACAGACTGAAGATGTGAAAATGGCCTCAGGGGTCCTGAGAAAAAGCTAAGGAAGGCACAGGACTGTCTCACGGCCCCAGACCCACTCCTCTTAGAATGACCCTCTTTGTTAGGTGGTTTCCTACCGTGTAGGATGAGATAGTCTTGAGCCAGTCATCATAGAGATTAAAGAGAACCATCTGGGGTTCAGTGGCTTTAAGGATGAGGTCCCCAAACTTTTCCACCTTGAGACAAGCCTGGAAAGGTAGCTGGAGCTCTGATCCCTTGATCACAATATTGGGAAAGTCCAGCAAGTGCACCTGAAACAAGATCAAATCCAAAATCAGAAACAGAGTCAGCAGGTCTCAGGCCTTCTCTCTTCTACCGCGTCCACTTCTTACCTCCAATGGGTCCAGCATGCCCTTCCTGGTGACAATGATCTGCTTGGGCTGCTCCTCCACAGGCAGAGATCGGATGAGGGCAGCCACTTCCTCAGCTGTCTTCCATTTAGCCAACTAAAAAGCAAGAGGGGCGGAAATAGAAATTGAGTTTCTACCATTCCAAGGTCAACTAGAACAAAAGACCCCAGTCTTAAAATAACCTACATTTCTGTTGTGCACTGCTATTGAATGTTGGGTACTCGGAGATGCAAAAAAAAGTGTCAAATGGCCTTGCCCAAAACGCTTTTTCAACCTAGCTGGCCAAAGAAAGCTCAAACAAAAGGTACCACAAACCAGTATTTAATTACATAATATGTCAGGGACAAAATAAAGCTAAAGATCATAAAAAGCTACATAAAGAAACAAGAAGACTTTATCTGAGTGCAGAGCTGGATGAGGGGGGCTCAATCCCACAATATTGAGATCACAACCCAAGCCGAAATTAAGAGTTAGACGCTTAACTGAGCTACCCAAGCACCCCACTGCACAAAGACAAACATCTTAAGGAATGAGTAAGACTGGGTGCCTGGGTGGCTCAACTGTTAAGTATCTGCCTTTAGCTCGGGTCATGATCCCAGGGTCCTGGGATCGAGTCCTCCATGGAGCTTCTTGCTCAGCGGGGAGTCCGCTTCTCCCTCTCCCTCTGCCTCTCCGCACCCCCCCCGCCCATGCTCAGTCTCTCAAGCTCTCTCTTGATGTCAAATAAATAAATAAAATCTTAAAAACAAAACAAAAAACAAATGAGTAAGACTGTGATTAACAGAGTAAAAAAGGGAGCTCCTTCAATAGGGAGCTCCTTCTATAAAGAAGGTATATAAGCAAAGCCACAGAAGTGGAAATGAACAACAGAACTTGGGGATAGTAGGACACTGGATTGTTTGCAAGAGGATACAGGTGTTTTTAATTAATTAGAGAGAGAGATTGTGCACGCTTAAGTGGGGGTGGGGGCAGAGGGTGACAGAGAAGCAGACTCCCTGCTGAGCAGAGAGCCTGATACACTCGGGCACCATCCCAGGACCGTGGGATCATGACCTGAGCTGAAAGCAGATGCTCAACCAACTGAGCCACCCAAATGCCCAGGAAGCAGGTTTTAAAGGAAGAGAAACAGTGACTGGACAGGTTATAACCCAGCCAGATATCAAGTGTCTAGAAAGCCAAAGAAGAGTTAATTCAGGAAAGAAGAAAGGGGTAGCTACCAAAGGCTTAGAGGTAGAAATTTGGTAAAAAGTGATTTTCTTAAAAGATTTTATTTAGTTGACAGAGAGAAGAGAGATCACAAGTAGGCAGAGAGGAAGGCAGAGAGTGGGGGAAGCAGGCTCCCTGCCGAGCAGAAAGCCCAACGTGGGGCTCAATCCCAGGCCCCTGAGATCATGACCTGAGCGGAAGGCAGAGGCTTTAACCCACTAAGCCACCCAGGCACCCCAAAAGTGATTTTTTTTTTAAAGATTTTATTTATTTATTTGACAGAGAGAGAGCGAGAGAGAGCAAGAGAGGGAACACAAGCAGGGGGAGTGAGAGAGGGAGAAGCAGGCTTCCCGCCAAGCAGGGAGCCCAATGCGGGGCTCGATCCCAGAGCCCTGGGATCATGACCTGAGCTGATGGCAGACGCTTAACGACTGAGCCACCCAGGTGCCCCCAAAAGTGATGTTTTAAGAATATTTGTTCCCGGGCGCCTGGGTGGCTCAGTTGGTTAAGCGACTGCCTTTGGCTCAGGTCATGATCCTGGAGTCCCAGGATTGCGTCCCATATCGGACTCCCGGCTCTGCGGGAAGTCTGCTTCTCCCTCTGACCTTCTCCCCTCTCATTCTCAGTCTCTGTCTCTAATAAATAAATAAAAAAATCTTAAAAAAAAAAAAAGAATATTTGTTCCCTTTAGAAAGATGACTTTTGGTAGCCTCATTCAAGATACGTTAAAGAGAGGCGCCTGGGTGGCTCAGTGGGTTAAGGCCGCTGCCTTCGGCTCAGGTCGTGATGGCAAGGTCCTGGGATCGAGCCCCGCATGGGGCTCTCTGCTCAGCGGGGAGCCTGTTTCCCCCTCTCTCTGCCTGCTTCTCTGCCTACTTGTGATCTCTCTCTCTCTGTCAAGTGAATAAACGAAATCTTTAAAAAAAAAAAGATACGTTAAAGATAGGAGAGTCAAGAAACAGAGACCAACTGTAGATAGTGAAGGACCTCACACACTGCTGGGCCTCTTGTAGGAGGATCCTGCTCAAGTAATTCAGCAAAAAGGTTCAAATGAGATACTCTTAATCTCTCAGAGACAAACAGGAAGATGCCCTTTACCTCCACCGTCTCTCACACACACCCCTAAAGAAAAAGGGGTAGTAGAAGGTAGAAAAGGGGGTAAAAACGTTTACAACTTCTCTGTCCTTTAACTGGCTCACCTGCCCCAAACGCTTCTGTCCAGCCCACACAGAAGTGTGGATTATTTTGAGGAACAGCTGCCCTGTGCGTGGATTGAAGATGAAGATGGCCCCGTTGATGGGTTTGGTGGTCAAATTCCCTTCAAAGGTCTAAAAAACGATTACCTCAATTAGCATGGTCTAGAAACAATCATCGTCCCTTCCCCCCAAATGTACGCATTTGCCTTATCACTCTCCCACAGGCGTATATAAAGCCCCACATCCCTACATTGCTTCTAATTCTCACCTTGTGGATAGTCACTCTGTAGACATTAGTGTCATCCACAAACCAGATGATCTGGTTGGAGAAGAGCTCACCATAATTCTGGGAGGACAGATAGGGCTCAGTGGGCTCAGATGAATAGAGCTGCAGGCCCTTGCGAATCCGTTCACGTAACACATACAAGGCAGGGTTTGCCTTCATGATCTTGGCCATGGCCTGCTGTATGAGAGGCTTGCTGCCTGGGAACCAGTTTCCATAGGCGCTATTGAGAATAGAAGAGGCAAGAAGAGTGAAGACCAGATTGGCAGCCTCAGGGACGAGGCAAAGTGAAACTCCAGAGAAAGAAAAGACTGTTGGTGAGGCAGACAAGTGTTTGCTCATGAACAGTAAAACACACGTACATGCTCTCAGAGTGCCGGCAGGCACCCCCACAGGCCCCACACTTTAAGGTACATGGGTTTTTTAGTTTGCCAAGGTGGCACTTTCTTTTCCTGGGTCACTGACATTTTCTTTTCTTCCTTGCCTTGGGTACAATTCTCAGCGATCTCAGAATCTCAAGTTCAAGCCCCAGGTTGGCCGTTAATTTAATTAAAAAATAAATTAACTCAATTAAAAAATCAAGTATGGGGCTGACAGAAAACAGACATGCTTCTGAGCACCAACTTACCTGTGTAGATTGTATGCCAGGTCAATGGCAATGAGCACACCCGTGGGTGAAGGGTAGATACTCATGTTGTCTGTGGTGTAGTCCAGGAACTTGGCCCGGGCATAGCGTTCAATGTCATGGGAATCATAGTCCCCCCAGCGCAACTGGATATCAATCCAGTACTTCTGAGTGGTGGTACTATCCATCACATCCCTGTGGGTAGAGAGAGGTCAGGAATCCATGCTTTCAAGAAGCCACCAATATCACCAATGAACCACATGAACTCTCAATCACTACATCTAAATCTCAAAATTCCCAATCCCTTTGCCTGTTCCGATCAGCAAGTCCCTCACCCAGAGAATTAATATACCTTTGAGGGTGCTGACAGGATCCAGGGATGGCACTGGACCCAAGTCAGAAAGAAAAGCAGACAGGGACAATTCCTGAAGTAGCACAGGTAGAAGAACAGTAAAACCAAGCTTCCCCAGTGCCTAGGGCTTGATTATAAATCACTTACTTGGAGTCTGCCAGCAATGAGGGTCGGGAGACATTCCACTTATAGGAGGCAAAGAGCAGGATATCTGCACAGGAAGAATTCATCTTATAGGACTTTCGTGGGTGAATTGTCTCCTTTTGCACTGTCTCAATTTCTAGTGCATCCAGTTCCTGATCAAACACCTGGAGGGAAAGGCAGAAAGGTTATGACTGCTTACAGAAGCCCACGAGGAATGAGGGCTGGCAGAATTTCAGATGTGGCACCTGGCACCACAATGCAAGTCTCATCCTCAGTACCGCCAGGGTGGACTTCCCGTCCCCAAGAGCGAGCTGACCTGACCTGTGGTGGTCCCCTATCCCCTCAATTCTGGCCCACCTGACACAAGTCCATCACAATGCTCTCATGGATCTTCTGCCACAAGTGAGCCCGGAATATCTGGATAAGAGAGATCTTCAGTGTGGGGATCTTGCCATGCATGAAGATACCCGTCAGGTCCAGCTGCACCTGAAACCCTACATATACCTGACAGGAAAAAGAGAGGGACACCACAGGTCAAAGACACTTTGGTTCTTAGGACATCATTAAGGAAGTCGGAGCGCTTGTTTTTAGCCTCCTGTCTCCCTGGTCTAGCAATCAAACTCACATTGGCTCGGTTGATGGTTGGGGACCACCAGAGGGTGAATCTACGATTGGGAATCTGGTTCAATCCTGACCGCTGAGCATTAGTTAGCTTCTTCCACTTCATAGACTCCTCAAAACCACTGGCCTTTTCCCTGTGAAGAAGAGGCCAGTTAAAGCGATGCCCGCCATCTCCCAGGGCACTGCTCTCCGGTAAACACCAGAGAAGAACATGACAGCACACAAGCGTTGAGTTCGGAGGGTTGTGATAGATTACTACAAGGGGAGAAGAGAATCCTCACCAGAAAAGCCCCTCCCAGGTAGGGAAGTAAGTGCCCTTGAAGAGTGTGTGTTCCAGAATGCCTTCCACACCACCTAGCGCCTGGATCATGTCTGTACGGTAGTTGTTCAGGTTCCAGAGCTTCCCATCATGCCGCTGGTGTGTCCACCAGAAAGGGTTCTGCTTCAAAACCTACATGGCAAGGCAGGTACCATCAGGCTTCTGGGTGCCTACTACCCCAGATTCCTGGCACAGCCATGGATTCTTCTAATTCAGGGAAAATCTCTACTATCCCTTCCATGTACCTGGTACTGCTTAAAGTCAGTTCGAACCCGCCAGCCCTTATCATAAGCCAACGTGTGCCGGTCCTTTTGGAAGAGGGTGTTGATTCGGGGAATGCCACGATCCCACGAATCTTCTAGATCTTCTAAGGTCAGTCGTCTGTTAAAGAAAAAAGATCTAAGTCAAACATAGGTTCACAGAGAGTTTACCATTCTTCCTTGGCCAAGGACAAATGGGTCAGATGTAGAACGCACTTGTCTCCATAAAAACATGGCACGCTCTGCTCCTGACCTCCACGCAAGGCTCAAAGATCACCCCCTCCATATTCCTGACGGGACTCCTATGCCTTCCTGGATGTGTACCTGTTCTGAGCAATGGCCTCTTGTCTCTTCAGTGCATACTCAGCCCAGACCCGCTGGGAATCAATGAACTCGCTCTCCCATGGCTGTATGTAGCGGTATAGGTTGGGAATCAGCTGGTCTTCTTCATGGCTCATTCCTGAACGAAAGTGTGTGATACCTACATCTGTCTGCTTGGACCACCTGTTTGGGGCACAACCAAGTTTAGAAAAAATAAAAATAAAAACTAAAAGAAACATCCCCTTCCCTCAGGGTCTAGCAAGATTTTCTTTTTTCCCCCTTTTTAAATAAGTTTTTTTGCTCATTTATTTATTTAAGTCATCTTCACACCCAACGTGGGCTCATGACCCTGAGATGAAGAGCTGCATGCCCTTCCAACTGAGGCAGCCAGAACCCCGTAGCAGGATTTTCAACCAAGTCCTACCTGAGGTCAGACTGGGGGATGAGCACATGGCCCATTGAGAGCATGCCGAGTCCACCCAACTCCTTAGGGGTATAGAACACTACAGGAGGGAACCGACTGGGCATCTTGGAGTTGAGGCCAATCTTGATACGTGTCTGGATCTTATTCTCACATTTCACTAGCAAGTCCAGGAGCTCCTGGGTGTTCACCACAGCCTCCCGGAAGTATGTCATAAGGCCTATAAGAGCTGTGTTCCACTTATTCACAATCTGAAAAAAGTGGGGAGAAAGTAAATTACAGGTGAGTTATGGAAGAGGGGAGGAAGTAGGGACTACTTGATCCAGCTAATAACATTCTTCCTAGTTTTCAAGGAAGAATCAATGAGCTCAACGTCATTAAGTAAGTATATATACATCAAAACTACTATGAGGTACTATTTAACATCCATAATAATGGCTACTGACAGGTGGCAAGTGTTAAGAGTGTGAAGAAAATGGAACACTCCGTACTGCTGCTAGGAATGTGAAATGGTACAATGGTTGAACGACCACCTGGCAGATCCTCAAAAGGTTATTAAATATAGTTACCATACGACCTAGCAATTCTACTCCTAAGTATATACCCAAGAGAAATTAAAACATATGTCCACACAAAAAAAGTGTACACAAATCTTCACAAGAGCATTATTCATAATAGCCAAAAAGTGGAAAAAAACACAAATGTCCATCAACTGACAAATGGATAAACAAAATGTGGAATATCCATATACAAGAATATTATTCACAAATGGACTCAAGTACTGATCTATGCTACAACACAGATGAATCTTTAAAACATGTTAGGTGAAAGAAACTATAGACAGGAGGGCCTGGCTGGCAGAGTCAGTTAAGCACCTGACTCTTGGTTTTGCCTCAGGTAATGATCTCAGGGGCTTGGGATCGAGCCCTGCATCGGGTTCCATCCTCAGTAGGGAGCCTGAAGATTCTCTCTCCTGGTCTGCCCCTCACCCCCTGCTCTACTCATACACGCCTGCTCTCTCTCACTCTAAATAAATCTTAAAAAAAAAAAAAAAAAGGAAACCAGTCAAAAAATTCACATATTGCACAATTCCACTTACATGAAATGTCCAGAATAGGCAAAACCACATAGACAAAAAGTAGATTCAGGTTGCCAGAAGCTAGATGTCGGGGGGAACAACAGGGAGTGACTGTTCATGGGTGTAGAGTTTCTTCTTGGGGTGATGAAAATGTTCCAGAATGATAGTGCTGATGGTTGCACAATTTTATGAATGTACGGAAAACCACGGAGTTGTATATTTTTAGAGTTGTTTTTTTTTTTTAAGATTTTATTTATTTGAGATAGAGACAGTGAGAGAGAGCATGAGAGGGGAGAAGGTCAGAGGGAGAAGCAGACTCCCCATGGAGCTGGGAGCCCGATGTGGGACTCAATCCCAGGACTCTGGGATCACGACCTGAGCTGAAGGCAGCCGCCCAACCAACTGAGCCACCCAGGCGCCCCGGAGTTGTATATTTTTAAAGTGTAAATTTAATCTCAAAAAAATCAAGGCAATATAAACACTAAAAATAAGAGCAAATATAGTAAGTAATCCAGGGTGGGCAGGGGAGAAAAGGGGATGAGAAAAACTACTAAAAATTAATAGAGGGAATGAAAATTAATGGGGCCAAAGAAATTGCCTTCCCACTATAAAGAACTACAAAATTAAGCAAAATACATAAAACAGCATCTTCAGACAACTGACAAATAGGCAACATGGACCAGGACCGTTGAGAAAAAGGAAACAAATGAAGTGAGCCCCACAACTTCCCCAGCTTCCTGCCTACTGGCAATTTCGCTGCTGCACCATACACGTGGAGGGGTAATGGAAACAAAGCCCAACAGTCTCACCGAATTGAAGAGACAGAGATTAGAATTCAGGAGGCCAAGGCAGCTAGAATTTATCGGGTACAAGTACTAGAGAGAAGCAATTTCTCAGAAAGATTTTTGAAGATCCATGAAGGAATTCCCTCAAGCTTTTGGCTGAATACCAATCTGTATACAGTGAAACTCCAACACCTAGAAGAATACCACAGAGACTCTTAACTCTAGGAAACAAACTGAGGGTTGCTGGAGGGGAGGTGGACAGCAGGATGAGGTAACTGGGTGATGGGCATTAAGGATGGCACTGATGTGATGAGCACTGGATGTTATAGGCAACTGATGATTAACTGAAATCTACACCTGAAACTAATGATGTATTATATGCTGGGTAACTGAATTTAAATGATAATAATAAAAAAGAATGCCACAGATCAGAAAGCTGAACAAGTCCCACAGATCATATAAGGTTGCCAACAGTTTGTGTTCCCACCAGCCAGAGTAGAGACCTTGTAATACATGGGAATTGGGTAGAGCCCCAAGAAAATTGTCAATCTAGCGATGGAGGTATATTAGCCCCAGAACAAAGGGTGCTACATGTTTTCCATGACTAGGCTTAAAAGCCTTAAAAGGGGGGCGCCTGAGTGGCTCCGTGGGTTAAAGCCTCTGCCTTCGGCTCAGGTCATGATCTCAGGGTCCTGGGATCGAGCCCCGCATCAGGCTCTCTGCTCAGCAGAGAGCCTGCTTCCTCCTCTCTCTGCCTACTTGTGATCTCTCTCCCTCTGTCAAATAAATAAATAAAATCTTTAAAAATAAATAAATAAAAGCCTTAAAAGGATCAAACTAATCCACAAATTACTGAACTGCACCTCACAACACAACTCAATACTCTTTAACAAAACAAAACCAAACCTACAAATAAACAATATAAAACTCAGAATTTCTAGAATGTAATAAATTACCATTCATGCAAAAAAACAGGAAGGAATTATACATAATCAGAAAAAACTCAATCAACAGAAAGAGACCTAACAGTAACACAAATAATGAAATTAGTAAACAGGGACCTTAAAACAGCTATTTAACAAACCTTATAATTATGCTTAAATATATAAAGAAAAACATGAATATAATAAGGAAAGAAAAAAGAAGACCAAGAAAGAATGTCTAGAGATAAAAATTACAGTACCTGAAATAAAAAAAAAAAAAATACACTGATGGAATAACATTGTAAAATTGCAAAAGTAAGAGTTTACATTAACAGAAATGAAGGCAAAATAAACACTTTCTCAGACACACAAAAGCAGAGTGTATTCACTGCCAGTACACTGTTATCACAAGAAATGTTAAAGGAGGGGGTGCCTGGGTGGCTCAATGGGTTGGGGCCTCTGCCTTCGGCTCAGGTCATGATCTCGGGGTCCTGGGAATCGAGCCCCGCATCGGGCTCTCTACTCGGCGGGGAACCTGCTTCCCCCTCTCTCTGCCTGCCTCTCTGCCTCCCTGTGATCTCTCTGTTGAATAATATAAATAAAAAATCTTAAAAAAAAAAGAAAGAAAGAAAAGAAATGTTAAAGGAGAGACGCCTGGGTGGCTCAGTCGTTAAGCGTCTGCCTTCAGCTCAGCTCATGATCCCAGGGTCCTGGGATCGAGTCCCATATCAGGCTCCAGCTCAGAGGGAATCCTGCTTCTCTTCTTCTCCCTCTCCCATTCCCTCTACTTGTATTCCCTCTCTTCGCGTCTCTGTCGCGAGAGACAGAGACATTTATTTATAAATAAATAAAGTCTTCAAAAAAAAATGTTAAAGAATATTCTTTAAGCAGAATGAAAACACCACCAGATGGAAATCTGGATCTACATAAAGTAATGGAGAAAACCAGATAAAGTATGTGAGTAAAATGTAAAAGACATTTTTGCTCATTTTGTAATTTCCATAAAAGACAAAGGCTCTTCAGGGCAAAAATTAGTAACAAAGTATTGTATTTATAATACAGGTACAGTAAAACATATGACAAAAATACTACAAAGAATGAGGGGGGAAATGGAAGTACAATGTTTTAAGGTTCTTGTACTACATGTAACGTGATCTTAGTAGTAGACTAATGGGCGCAGTAGAGACTGTGGTTAAGTCAGAGATGTACAGAGCAACCAAAAAAAAACTCCTAAAAAACAAAAAAATATGTGCAGTTACTAAGCAGAGTGAAACTAAATGAAACAAAACAAAAAACCCACCCAGGGTACCTGGCTGGCTCAGCTGGTCGGGCATGTGAATTCCAGCCCCATGCTGGGTGCAGAGATTACTTAAAATACAATCTTAACAAAACAAAACCAAAACCAAAAAAAAAAAAAAAAAAACCAAACAAAAAACCCCACTTAATCCAAAAGAAAGCAGGGAAAAAAAAGCAGAATAAGAAACAAAGAACATGATGGGCAGATTTAAACCCATCTATATTGATACTCTATTAAACTTAACTGGAGGTTAAGAGGATGGGGCACCTGGGTGGCTCAGTCAGTTAAGCGTCCTGAGATCAAGTCCCTTATTGGGCTCTCTGCTGAGCGGGGAGCCTGCTTCTCCCTCTCCCTCTGCCCCTACTTGTACTCTGTCAAATAAATAAATAAAATCTTCAAAAAAAAAAAAAAAGTTTCTTTGTAGGGGCACTTAGGTGGCTCAGTCTGTTATGTAGCTGCTTTCAGCTCAGGTCATGATCACAAGGCCCTGGGATCTAGCCCTGGGCTGCGCTCCTTGCTCAGCGGAGAGATTGCTTCTCCCCTCCCAACCTCTCTCTTTCTCTCAAATAAATAAATAAAATCTTTCAAAAAACAAACAGCAGTGGTGTCTTTGTGTGTATCAGTTACAAAGTCCAGTTCTAACTCCAGCGGTCTCTTCAGGTACGTGACACAGCACTCCATTTGGTGCACTCCCTTGGTCATCACCTGTATGCAAGTTCACTGCTCCTCGGACACAATGCTTGTCAGTTTGCATTTTGATATCAGTGAAATGGCCCCCCACTCCCCTAAGTCTGCTAATATCTTGGATCAATCCTTGTTGGTTTTCCATCTGCAAGCCAACTATATTTTGCCCAACTTTCAGTTGTGTTCAACAAAATGTTCTGCCTTTTGTACAGCAGATTAGGTTGTACAACAATGTACAACCTAATTGTTATGGGGGTAATTTTGTTTGTCTAAGTATTTTAAAGATTCCAGATTTCAGAACATTAGAAATTCTTCCATGCTCAAAAGCTAAATGTCACATGGCTTTATGCTAAAAGCGTGGATGTCTTATTTATTAGAGAGAGCCCACGCATGCTTGCAGGAGCACAAGGGGGGCGGGACAGCAGCAGAGGGAGAAGAAAGACAAGTCGACTCTTTACTGAGTGGGGAGTGCGGAGTGCGGAGTCCCAGGACCCTGGGTTCATGACCTGAGCTGAAGTCAGACCCTTAAGGCACTGAGCCACCCCAACACCCCAAAGCTTGAATGTCTTTAATAAAAGTGAACTGGGTCTCTGAACAACCCCTTCCAAAACAAAACAACCCAAAAACAAAAAAGATGGACCTGAAAGTGGAAATAAATAAATCCACAATTGTAGTTGAAGATTTCCAAGACTCTTCTCTCAGTAACTGACAGAAGTAGACAAAACAATCATTAAGGATACAGAAACACTCTAACAACACAATCATTCAATCTGACCTGACATTTATAAGACACTATCCAATAGTAAGATTACAGTCTTTCAAGTACACACGAGACCAAGACAGACCTTACACGCTAGACCACAGAGCAAGTCTTCAGACACTTGGAAAAACTAAGATCACACAAAGTGTGTTTTCTAACCATAATGGAATTACACTGGCACCTAATAACAAAAATACCTGGAAAACTCTCAAATATTTTTAAATTAAATAGTATACTTCTAAACAACATATGGGTGAAATAAAAACTCTCAAGAGAAATTACAAAATATTTTTAATTGAATGAAAATAAAGACACAACCTATCAAAACTTGAGGGATGCAGCTGAAGCAGTGCTTAGAGGAAAATTTACAGCATTGGATGCTTATATTTAAAAATATTTAAGGGGCGCCTGGGTGGCTCAGTGGGTTAAAGCCTCTGCCTTCGGCTCAGGTCATGATCTCAGGGTCCTGGCTCGAGCCTCACATCCAGCTCTCTGCTCAGCAGGGAGCCTGCTTCCCCCTCTCTCTGCCTGCCTCTCTACATACTTGTGATCTCTGTCAAATAAATAAATAAAATCTTTAAAAATAAATAAATAAAAAATAAAAATATTTAAAAAGAAAGATCCAAAATTTATCATCTAACCTTTACCTTAAACTAGAAAACTAAGAGCAAATTAAACCCAATTTAAGCCCAATGTGGGGTTTGATCCCAGGACCGGATCATGACCTGAGCCAAAGGCAGATGCCTAACAGACTGAGCTGCCCAGGTGCCCCACGCAGGCACCTCTGTCCTCTGGCTTTAGACTTCAAGTCATCTGGACATGCAGAAAGGGATTCCCTGATGAGGGTAGCAGAGTGGGAGGGCAGGAAACCAAGCAGGAAGGTAGCCGTAAGGCCCTTCCCAAACTGAAGCTAAGCAGACTGCACCTTGTAAGTCAGACTACCTAAGTCCATTTCTGTTTTCCTTCTGTTATTCCTGGCCCTCACCAAAACCTTGCTTAAATGTACCAGCCTTATTTTATGGCTAGGACTGAAGGGAACGTTCCTGTCTCCAAGCTCTGGCTAGTGTGCTGCGTATACCTAAAAGAATGACCAAAGGATCGAAAGTGGTAGTGGCAGTGATGATTCCAAGCACCCAAGAAGGAAGGAAATTTTAAAGGACAAGTAAGACCTTAAGATCCAGCCACCTCTTACCTACTGGATATTTCCCTCTACCATCAAGCTACAAAGACCAAGAAATTTTATTCCAAGTACTTTGCCTTAACACACCTCAAGAAATAAATCCCAATATCCTATTATCTGATCATAATCCTTGATTCCTCTAATTATTGATGGCAAACACTTATTAAACAATTTATTGAATATAACTTACTACGTTCATTAATTCTCACAAAAGCCCTCTGAAGTAGGTAACATATTCAGTATCCCCATTTTTTAAAAAAAATTTTTTTATTTATTTGACAGAGAGAGACAGAAAGAGCAGGAACACAACCAGGGGGAGTGGGAGAGGGAGAAGCAGGCTTCCGGCTGAGGAGGGAGCCCGACCCCACGACCTGAGCTGAAGGCAGACACTTAATGACTGAGCCACCCAGGAGCCCAGTATCCCCATTTTTTTTTTTAAAGATTTATTTTATTTAATTGAGACAGAGAGAGAGAGAGAGAGAGAATGAAAGGGGAGAGGTCAGAGGGAGAAGAAGGCTCCTCTCAGAGCAGGGAGCCCGATGCGGGACTCGATCCCGGGACTCCAGGATCATGACCTGAGCCGAAGGCAGTCGCTCAACCAACTGAGCCACCTAGGCGTCCCCCAGTATCCCCATTTTTAAAAAAGATTTGAGAGAGAGGGTGAAAGAGAGAGAAAAAAGCAGACTCCCCACTGAGAGGGGAGCCCTGGCTCAGTCCCACAACCCTGAGATCATGACCTGAGCTGAAATCAAGAGTCAGAAGCTTAACTGAGCCGCCCAGCTGCCCCTCAGTAACCTCACAACCCTTTTTTAAAGACCTTATTCATTCAAGGGGCGCCTGGGTGACTCAGTAGGTTAAAGCCTCTGCCTTCGGCTCAGGTCTTGATCTCAGGGTCCTGGGATCAAGCGCCGCATCGGGTTCTCTGTTCGGCGGGGAGCCTGCTTCCCTCTCTCTCTCTGCCTGCCTCGCTGCCTACTTGTGATCTCTCTAATAAATAAATAAAATCTTAAAAAAAATAAAGACCTTATTCATTCAAGAGAGAGACAGACCACAAGCAGGGGGAGAGGGAAAAGCAGACTCCCTGCTGAGCTGGGGGCCAACGTGAGGCTCAATCATGACCCAAGCCAAAGGTAGATGCTCAACCATCTGAGCCACCCAGGCAACCCTCCCCATTTTTAAAAAAGTTTATTTAAGTAATCTGTACACCCAACTTGGGGCTCACATTCACAACCCTAAGATCAAGAGTCGTATGCTCTTCCAACTGAGCCAGCCAGGCATCCCATCATCAGTATCCCCATTTTATGGAAAGAACTGAGGCCCAAAGTTGGGGACATGCCCAAAATCCCAACTAGTTGTGTGACAGAGCTATGATCTGAACCTGACTGGACTCCAGAACCTGGGCTTCTAACTGCTTCTAAACTGTTTCCCTAACCTCTGATACTACGCAGGCTCTCACCTCTCACGTATCTACTCCTTTGATCCCTATACTTTCTCCCAAGGCCTTTGGCCTCTTCTGGTCTCTTCCTACACACTGCCCTGACCCAAACAAATCCAAGATCCCAAAAGGAGCCAGCACTCTGGACTTCCCTGCATCCAATCCCTTACCACACTACAACAATCCTCTGGCAAACCCCAATCCTGAATCACCTCACCGTTCATCTTGTCACTGAGTAGCTGAGTGTTTCTGGAAAGAACTCACATGCAAGAGTTGTCCTCATTTTCTTGAAACCCACCTGGAACAGTTTCTTCGACAATCCTATCATTCCCTTACCACTGTGCTCAAGACCAATCCAGGCAAAACTGAAAAACTCAAGATTTATTATAATTTCCCACTCAACTTTATATTCCCATCTGTCCAGACCTCTTTTCTTTGAGGTTCAGAGGATGTTTCTCTCTCTGGCTGTCCTTTACCGTACCCTCACACTCAACTCCTTGGAACACTGCTCCATCACTTACCACACTGGTCTGCTGCACCCTGAACTGCCCCGTGGCTCCTTCCTAAAGGGAACCTCCTCAAGTCAATCCCATTCAAAAATACTGCCTTGACTTACATCTCCTCTAGGTGGCATATAATGTCCTTCTTCCTTTGGGTCCAGCTCTGGCAAGTTGCCAGTCCTTGCTGTCTCCACTCTCTCATTTCCCATAAAGCCTCACCCACTGCAATCTGGCTTCTCTCCCCACTATTTCTGAAACAGCTCTTGCTAAGGTCACCAATGACGTCCTGACTGCCAAATCCAATGGATACTTTTCAAGGCCTTATCTAACTAAAACACTCTTAGGCAACTGACACCGTTAAATGCCCGCCCCAATTCCTGACATCCTTGGCTCTGATGACCCGGCACTCTTCCCAGTCTGGCCACAGTGCTGCTCAGTGTTTCCTATGGTTCCAAATTCATCCCTCTGCTCTTCTCTTTCCTTACACTTGACCTAGACAATCTTGCTCACTCTTGAGCTTTAAACCACCACCTTCGACGGCCTCCTAATCTACATCTTCCACCCAGATAACTTCTCCAAGCTTCAGACTGCAAAAGATCTCCATTTGGACATCCTATAGGAGCCCTGAAATTACCCCTCATTGCTCTTTCTCACCTCATTTCTCCCTCAAAAACTTCAAAGTTCAAAGTATTTTTTAGCAAATCTAAGAGACCATCAATTTAAGAGGTATCCTTGAGGTGGGACACACACACACACACACACACACACTTATCTTGGAATGGGAAAAATATGATATAATAAATGCCTGCCAAACACTTCCATCTGGATGTTCTCAGGAACCTCAGACTTGTTACATCCTCAACTAAATCCACTTATCTTTCCTCCTAAACCTGCTCTTCTTCCTGTACTCTTCCAGTTGGTAGTGCCAATATCTACCCAGTCAGCCATGCCAAAAATTGTTATTTTCCTTTCCCTCTGACATCCCACCACAACGAGGCTCTGCTGGTTCAGAGGATGTTTCTCTCTCTGGCTGTCTACTTACTGGCTAACTACTTATCGGATTTGCTCCTGTCCCCACTGTTCTCATCACTGTCATCGGGAATTCAGAAGTCTCCCAACCTGACTTCCTACCCCTTTCCAAAACCATCCTCCCCACAGCTGCAAGAAGAATCATGCCTAACACAGAAATCTGGAAAAGTTGCTCTTACACTTAAGACCCTCGCAGGATTCTTTTTTTTTTTAAAGATTTTATTTATTTGACAGAGAGAAAGAGATCACAAGTAGGCAGAGAGGCAGGCAAAGAGAGAGAGGGGGAAGCAGGCTCCCTGCTGAGCAGAGAGCCCGATGCGGGGTTCGATCCCAGGACCCTGAAATCATGACCTGAGCTGAAGGCAGAGGCTTTAACCCACTGAGCCACCCAGGCGCCCCCCTCACAGGATTCTTAACAAGGCATGCAATACCCTCCGGCCTCTGGCTCTTGCTTATCTACCCAGCCCCTACAACCGTACTCTAATAAACCTGAGCCTTGTAGAGCCCCACACATATCATGCTGGTTACCCCTCCAGATATAAAGCTGAAAGAATGCCCTCCCTCACTTGCCTCATCACATGTTACTTCTTCCAGGAAGCATCTGCTCTCCGTCTTCCAGACTGGGTAACCTGAGTCTTCTCAGAGATTCCCAAATAATACCATAGCTCTATAAGCACGACATCCTGTTACAGTTCTTCTGTCCATGGATCTGTCTCTAAACTAGGTAGGCCAGCTCAACAAAAGCAGGGAGACTCTATCTTGTGTGCAGTGTGCCGAGCTTTAACACAGTAGTTATCGACAAGCACCAATGGAATGAATGAGTTACATAATTCTTACTATTTGGCCCTTGGAGGAAATAAACCAACCTAAAAAGATAAGCTTTTCTGTTCTACTACACTCCCCAAAAAACCGGAGAAATTTTAAGCAAGAAATACTAAACAGGGGCGCCTGGGTGGCTCAGTTGTTAAGTTGTTAACCTTCAGCTCAGGTTGTAATCCCAGGGTCCGGGGATCGAGCCCTGCCCGGCATTGGGCTCCCTGCTCAGCAGAAAGCCTGCTCTTTCCTCTCCTACTCCTCTTGCTTGTGTTCCCTCTCTTGCTGTCTCTGTCATATAAATAAGTAAAATCTTGAAAAAAAAAAAAGAAATACTAAGATAATGGGCTCCTGGATGACTCAGCTTGAAGAGCATGAAACTCTTGATCTTGAGGTCATGAGTTTAAGCCCTAAGTTAGGTGTAGAGGTTACCTTTAAAAAAAAAAAAAAAAAAAAAAAACCAACTAAGAAAACGCATCCTTAGCAAAAACACTGTTTGGAGCACAGCTTAATAAGAACCTGGCACTTCCCTCTCTTTTTGGCATTATGTGTACCATTACGGCAGCATGGAAAGACAGCAGGAAGAGCAAGGTGGCTTTTTAAACCTTCCAGAAACGTAAGTATACAAAGTTACCAAATCCCCAGATTATTCTCTCTCAATTCCAGCCTTCAACTAGGCCTTCAAAAGCAACTGAAAAGGAAAATAAACACTGTGATAACTAGTTATACTTGCTTTTCAACATACACACTGTTATCGGTTAAAAAAAAACTATATGAGGGGTGCCTGGGTGGCTCAGTGGGCTAAAGCCTCTACCTTAGGCTCAGGTCATGATCTCGGGCTCCTGGGATCGAGCCCCGCATTGGGCTCTGTGCTTGGCAGGGAACCTGCTTCCTCCTCTCTCTCTGCCTGCCTCTCTGCCTAATTGTGATCTCTCTCCCTCTGTCAAATAAATAAAATCTTAAAAAAAAACCTATATGAATAAATAAGTCCCTGTTAAGATGCAAAGAATGAAAATTTTTGTTCAAATTTAAGAACCAAACTTCTGTTGTTACCTTAATTCAGAGTCATCACAACTACAAAGAATTAGGCTGCATGTCCCTACGGGGTATTCTCAGAAAATACCTGAGTTGATTTGACACTCTAAGCTCCTATACCATAAACATGGAAACCGGGACACTGAGAAAAGCTGGGAAGAAACAACAGCCAACCAGGGGAAGGGCTGAAAGGGATGGGAGATGCGCAGAGAACATGAGGCAAGCTAGGCCTTATATACCTTGGTGAAGGTGGTAGAGCCAGAGGCCATCAGAATTTGACGCACACGGTTGTGGAAGCGCTGCATTGACTCATCATCCACACGCAGGAAACACTGAGCTGTCCGCTCCTTAGTAACCTAAACCATAAGGTCAAGGTTAATTGTCTCTGATACTGCCAGAGAAACAAGGCCCAACTCTGACCCCCGCCCACCTACTAAACTCTACCCACTGATAATGAAATAGTGGGATGGTGTTCCTCACCCCTGAGTAGCTCAGAGGTACAGGGGTGGTAATGCTGCTTCAAGCCCCCTTTCTAGACCGTACCTCATTCTGTAGGTTCCAGACCCCGTCCTTGTGGGTGAACTCCTCATAGCTGGTGCGGCATTTAGGTAGGATGCGGCACTCAAAGCCACACATGTTGAACAGCAGGTTGGGGTTGTCCTTACTGTACACAGACACGAAGCTGTTCTCCCACTGAACTGTCGTCACTGACCGTGGCAGACGGTTCTTGATGTCCCAGAACACTGCCCGACCCCTGCTCACAGAGAACATACGATCACATGAATCTCCTGGAACTTGAAGGAACTTCCCTCAGATGACCAGACTCACGATATTCTAGGAGAATACACTCCTCCCACCCAGGACACCACCTCATAAATTCCCTCTAACTGTTCTCTGGGTGCCTCAGGCTGATGTCCTTCCAGCTCCTACAGACCCCAACTTAGACTCACAAGTTGACGTCATGCTTCATGAGGCGCATGCGGGCATCTCGGGGCCAGCACTTCTTGTTATTATAGCCAACGATATTTTCGTTGTTGGGGTCAGGATGCTCTGTCAGGTAACGCTGGATCAGGTCCCGAGCCTCATCTGCTGTGAACCTACACCAGGCAAGATGCACTGCTGAGACTGAAATAACCTGAGATCCCACAAGCCCTACAGCTCCGCAGATAAAGCCCACCTCTGACCTCCATCCAACTCACAGACTTCATTCCGTTTTAGAGCCCCAACCCACCAATAAGTCAACTAAGGTACAAGAGCTGCGTCCAGAGGCTGGGCCTATGCCTCAGTGCCCTGCGAGGACACGAATCCAGGCAAGCCCCCACCTGAAGAAAATGTGGATACGATCGATGTATCTGCAGAAGAGCCGGATGGGGTGGGCAGCCTCGGTGGCTATGTCCTGGAAACTGAGGAAGTCATTTGGCATCTGAGGGGGCCCGGCCATCTCACTGGCCCGGTGCAGTCCCAACACCAGCAGATCCATCACCAAGCCATAGTACTGCACGATGAATGAGGCAAACTGCAGGCCTCTAATGATCCCGTAGGAATTTGTATGGTTCATGTCCTAGAAAGAAAGATTCACAACTCTGAACGACTCTTAACCCATGGCCACAGCCCAGGCCTCTCTGGGGCCCATCCTCCTTGGTCCTCCCCTCAGCAAATCCTACCTCAGAGAGCCAGACACACTCCTCCCCAATTCCTTGATCCCCTGCCCCCAAGACTCACCTTATAGTTGATGACGACGTTGTTCTTGGCTGTCATGTAGTCAGCTATGTTGTGGTCTACGATGAGTCGCAGCAGCCTGTTAAGCAGGGTCAAGTCGATCTTTTCATACATCTTCTCAAAGCGTGACTCCAGCATGACATTGCACTCACCCTCACTCGTCTCCCACACGTCCTGCAGATTATTGATGCCTGAGGAGTAGGCCAGACAGGTCTCCAGTAGGTTAGAAATTCCCTTCCAAGGCCAGTGCCCGCGGTACCTATCACAGTCCATAACCGCGTCCCACCCCACTCATTCATCTGGACTGCTAAGAACGTCGGCTTTGCTTGGTTTAACGTCCACACTATTTCCCTGGCACTACGCAGCAAGAGAATCAATTGCTTCTACTGCCTGGATGAAAACTGTGATGTAGAACTCAATTCACCTCAATCCCCAAGACTGAGCCAGAAAAACTTTACCTTGGCACCACTTGTAAACAAGTAGCGGAGGTGGTTCTGTGTCAGCAGGCTTGATCCACGGCGGGAAAAGGCGGCGCTTGTCAGCTTCGTACCAAAGGTACTGGTCTAGGTAGGCATCGGTGATCTTCTCCAGAGGCTCCACGTCATATACTGGCACCAGGTGGCTATAGAGATCCATGAACTCAATGCCCACCTGTGGGACAGGGAAGCTGGCTTACTCGGATCCACCAATCACCCGAGGCAACCCACTACCCTGGGTGCCATGAATGAATAGCATAGCCAACAGGAAACTTCGGGGGCAGCTCACTCACTTCTTTAAAGGCTCTCTGTGTGAGGAGGTGACGCTTGATGCGGGACAATGCCTCGTGGGGGTTGTCATAGGCTTGCTCGATCAGACCCAGCTCCTCCCTCTGAGACTGGTTTAACCGAGACTTCACACTGACGAGGAAACAGGAAACATGAATGGGAAAACCAAGAGGAAGCCAAACCCAGAAAGGAGTGATGCTAAGCATCCTTCCTTTGGACCGACAACGATGCTATTCTCCCTGCTCTCATCTTCCCAAAGGAATCTGACTCTACCCCTCACCTGTAAGCTTCCTTGAGCCGCTCCAAGGCCAAGATGAGCAACTTGGTGTCGTGCTTGTAGGACAGGGGGGGGAATGGGATGGGTGAGAACCTCCGGCTCTCCAACCAATGCACCGTGGTGGTATACACTGCCACTGCTTCCTCTGCTGTGATGTATGGCCCATCCTGTGAAACAGACGTGATAATCAGCCTCCCACTGCAGCCTAATCCCTACGGACAAGGCATGGTCCCAACTCTGCAGTCTATCCCTCTGCCCACGCCCCACGTCCAGCCTAGCCTAAGCTGCCTAACCTTCAGGTAGTTATGCTGTCGCTCTTGCTCTGCCTTCAGATAAAGCCGAGTGAGGCGGCCCAGGTTCTTTTTGCAAACAGTCTTGTCCACAGTGGCTCCACGGCGGATCCGTTCTCGGTTGTAGTGGGCAGTGTTGGTCCACCAATCAGCCTTGGCCTTCACATATCGAAGGATCATATTCTCTATAGGTGTTGGCAACCCAGGTACCTGAAAGTACAAAAGGCACAATGAGAAAGTGATAGCCACCACACAGCTCCCAAGGGGAGCCCCAGAGTGGTAATCCTAACCCCAGGAAGATGACGTCCATGCCTTCTCGGAGTTGGGGCGACACCCACCTTCCAGGGAATGTTGGCCTTCCAGCAGCGCCAGGCTTCACTGAGGTGCTGCAGGATCGTCCGAGCCTTGTTCTGTTTGATTCCCTCAGGCATCATGTCCAGAATGTCATGCATCACAGCTGCCCGCAGCTCAAGGTCAAAATGCGACTCCACTCGCTGCTTTGTAACAGTCTTTGCCACCCCCTTAGAGTGTCGTCCTAGGAGTCAAATTGATTAAAAGCAAGATTCATTGCTTTCAATGAATCTCTACCATCACAGCCCCTCATTAACCACGGTTACACTAAAATCCAGAAGTATAAACAAAGTGTCCACACACCCAACACATGCAAAAAAGACAAGTTACTCAAGACACTCATAACTATGCCTCTAAAAAAGTTCCATCCTACAAAAGCAAAAGTGCCTCAAGGCCCCAGAGACAAGCCCAAGAAACAGAATACTAGGGCAGAATCACTGGAGAATGGGACCTCTTAGAGGCAATCAAGTAGGAAGGGATTCTCAGTCTCAAACAAGGACAGGTATAGAAAGGGAACATACGATCTACCCAGGAAGCAATAATAAAACACAAGCTGGACACAGAGAAAACCACTCACCTTCAAACTGTCGGGCCAGGAGGTTGCCCAGCCACCGCTCCAGCAAAGGGGTGATGCCACGCATGAAAAACAGCCAGACCCGCCAGCCAGCAGCCCAGAAGCCACAGCCAGGGCCCTTCCCTACAGGGCCCTATGGTCACAAGTAGAAATCAAGAACATAAGTTAGCAATTCATTTAGAGAGCAACAGGAAACTGCACACAGGTGAGGTCAAGAGGAACACATCTTACAGGGAAAAAGAGGCAAAACTCTGGGACCTCAACAACTAAAATGGAGTAAATGAGAAATTCTAAGGCAGAAACCAGTAACTCAGATTCCCTTTCAGGGGAGCTTTTGTGATGCCTGGGTGGCTCAGTCAGTTAAGTATCTGCCTTCAGCTCAGGTCATGATTCCAGGGTCTTAGGATCAAGTCCTACCTGCGACCCTGCTCACAGGGAGATTGTTTCTCCCTTTGCCTGCCACTCCCCACTGCTTGTGCTCTCCCTCTCTGGCAAATAAATAAAGTCTTTAAAAAAGAAAAACAAAAGGGCAGCTTTGGGGGGGAGTGTTACAATTCACAAGGTGAGGGCAGATAATGACACACTTAGAGCCTCTCTCTCTAACTCGGTCCCAGTAAAGAGCCCTGACTAGACCTAAAAATTAAACTGGATCTGAAACTCAGGGTCCTGAAATGAAGCCTCACATCAGGCTCTGCAGTGAGTGTGAAGCCTGCTTAAGATTTTCTCCCTCTGCCACTGCCCCTCCCTCCCCTCCATGAGTGAATGAACGAATGAACAAACTGGATGGAGAAAGTGAGAGTACGAGGGCAGGGTCCCACCGTGTTGAAGCGGTAATAGATGAGATGCTTCAGGTCCTTGCACATGCGAATCTGCCGCATCAGCTTGTATTTGTACCGGTACATGCCCGTCAGCTGCCCCACGTGAGCAAAGATATACTGCAAACCATCTGCCAGCTGAAACACAATGACCCCATTGGGCTTTAAGCTAAAGCCAGCTCCACGATCAGCTCAGGCTTCATTCAACTTCCCCACCTGGGGCAGCGATCAGGGATACCTGGCCTCACCTGGAAAGCATCCACATTGCCTAATCGATACTGCACGTGACTGTCCACGACCAGCTTAGTTAAACGCAGAACTTCTCGACACAGATGGAAAGCATTCCCGAAACGAGATTTCTTTCTTTCCTGGAGAAGGTGCCAGGAATAGAAAAAAACGTTAATCAGCAACGGTCCCAACTGGAGGGATGCCTTCCTCAGAGGACAGAGCAAAAACCAGTCCATCCCTCAAGCCCGGAAGACCCTTAAGATACAACGCACACACCTTGGTGGTGAGGGTCTTGACAGGTTTAAGGTTGAAGTTGTAATCCAGGTGCAGATAGTTGAGGTTCTTCCGGTGAATGAGAAGGTTGAGCATGTTGTAGCCCTGGCGGCACACCTGCAGGCCCACCTCCACCCAGTCCAGCTTCGTGGACTGGAAGAATTTGGTGGCTTTGAAGGAGCGAAACAGGTACCTGGAGTGGAAAGAAGCGGGAGAGGAAGAGTTAGCCTCCTGGTTGGCTCTGGAACAAAAGAAGTCTGCACAATGACCCTCAGGCACCCTACCTCTTCTTTTGGGCTTTAGGGGGCCGGTGCTTCAGGGCATTCAGCACGTAGTACTTCAGCAGTTTCTGGTAGGAGACCCTCACTTTCACAGGCTGCCCAGCAGGACAATGCTCCCGATACCTGGGAAAACAAGCCAACCAGAGCTAGCCCGTCTCTCCTGCTAATCCCTCTGGGAAAGGCTGCATGCCCACTCAGTCGGGATCTTTTCCCCTATAGATCTACTACCATCCGCCCAGGTAGTCTTACCAGTTCTTGACAAGGGGGATGTCCAGGGCGCGGCGGGTGCGACCAGAGCGTAGGTTGAAAGGCCGTGGGGCCCAGAGCAGGGCAATACCATTGGCTGTATTGTCTGTGTAGAGGGGTGTGTCCTTCAGGAAGGGCTCCACAAACTCTGGGAGCTCAAACTCCTCATCATCATCAGGCAATGGTTCCTGGCTCTGAAAGAAGAACCCCCAAGGGTTCAGCTCCCATTGAACTGGGCAGAGAATTGGGATGAGAGGGAAACTCTCTGGGGCCAAGCACACTGGCTCCGTCTACCATGGAAACTGGGCTGCCAGACAAGAGAAACCCTAAAGGGCCAGGGCAAAAGGGGCCAAGGGAACAGAGAATAAGCTAGGACCAACCAGGAAAGCAAGCATCACTCCTCACACCCCAAATGGCTCACCACCAAAGGTCTCCCAAAGGAGCCCCAATAACTTAAGTAAACACAAAAACTATGTTAGGGTAAGGAAGTCTGTTACGAACACTATGGAACGTCGATAAACAGCAAAAACATTATTCCAAGTGTAAAAGGCCAATCACAAAAGACTACATACTGCAAGATCCCACTTATATAAAATCTCCAAAATAGGCAGATCTACAGAATAACTAGGAGATGCCCAAGCAAGGGAGGTTCGAGGAAAACAGAGTGACTGGTAATGGTATGGGGATTTCTGGGATGATGAAAAGGTTCGAAAATTGCCTAAGGGAATGGCTGAACTACTCTGTGAATAAACTAAAAACTAGTGAATTGTATAATTTAAGTGAGTTTTATGTGTATATGAACTGTATTTCAATAAAAAGATTGAAAAAAGCCCATAATGCAAACAGATCAGAATATACTCTATACAAAGTCCCAATCATGGAAACCCAGATTATACCAATAACTTAGTCAAGTGCTGAACTGTCAAAATAGCTTAAAGCTCACGAGGAACACTAAACAGGATGAACAGGAAAACTAAACATGTCTCCCTTAGCTGAATTTTCATCTAGCAACACTTCAGCCATGGTCAGGAAATTTCTCTTCAAAGAACTAAGGTCAGGGACACCGGGGTGGTGTCCCTCTGCCTACTACCCCTGTTTGTGCTCTCACTCTCTCTGACAAATAAATAAAATCTTTTTTTTTTTAGATTTTTTTTTAGAGAGAGAGATCACAAGTAGGCAGAGAGGCAGGCAGAGAGAGAAAGAGGGGGAAGGAGGCTCCCTGCTGAGCAGAGAGCCCGATGCGGGGCTCGATCCCAGGACCCTGGGATCACGACCCGAGCCAAAGGCAGACGCTTAACGACTGAGCCACCCAAGCGCCCCTAAATAAATAAAATCTTACAAAAAAAAAAAAAAAAAAAGAAGAACCAAGGTCATATGTTCCCTCTTCTCACCTTGACGGAGTGCCTGTGAGAAATTGGGTTGATCAAAGGATCAAAGTAGAAAGCTGGGAGATCAGGATCCTCAGTTTTGATGAACACAACATTAGGAGTGTGGTACCTAAAATGAAGGAAGAGTAAGCTCAGGTTCTCCCAACCTGGCTCAAACCCTCTCTCCCCCCACCTTTGCTTTAGCTCTCACCAGGTGAGGTGGACATGGTGTGGAAGGTTGTTGTACAGGTAAGGAAAAGCAATCTTGTATTCAGTGCGGATAGGCTGCCGGATGATGATCTTGTTAATATCGTTAAATTCATTCCAGTCTTCATCCCTAGGGCACAAAATAAAAGATGAGCAGACTAGTTGGGAAGTTTGGAAACTACAACAGGATCTCAAGGATCAAGATTTTTGATTTTATTCAACCCAAGGTGCCCATAATCCCTAATATGCAACTTACTGGAGATTGATGTCTCGAACAAGAGGTTCAAATTTGGGGCCTCCAGGAATGGCCATATTGAGTGCCTTGGAGGTAAAGAAGGCCTTCAGATCAAACAGATAGAAGTAGTTGTCATCTACCAAATCTGTCAGGAGCTGATTGGCCAGGCGGTAGAGAGTGGACATCATGGGCAGTGTGAACTGCCAGCGCTGGTAAGTGGAGCCATTCACATACCTAGGAAAAAAACACAGGCCTATGTCAGGAAGGTATACCTAGCCAAGCCATTCTACCTGTTGGTCACCCAGGACTTCTAGATTTTCAAAACTCTCACAGGAACAGTAACTCCGACCACCACTCACTTCCGGCTGTCCCTCAATGGCTGGTGGTCATAGAACCAGTCCAACACAGGGGCATCCTCCTCAGGGTCCAGCTCTAGCTGAATGGCCTCCAGTGGTTCAACATCTAGGATGTTGTCAGCATAGTCCAAAGGTGGCTCCTCATCATCAAAAGGGGGGAAACGCATCCTCTTGAAATGCCTCCTGTCTCTTTTTTCTCGACGCATCATAATCCACATTGACCTAAAAGTCAGCAATGTCACACTATGGTTTCCACCCACTGCCCCCAACCACAGCCGCCGCCGCCGCCCCACCACCACCACCACCACCAACAACAACCATATTCCAGCCCTTCTCACCCCCACTGGGAGATGTAGACAGGTTCAATGACCCAAGGAATCTCGTTGACAAAAGAAATGGCTCCAGTGATGTGGTACAGCACAGGCACATCCCGAATCTGCTCCCAAGGCATAGGCATGTTCTCCAGGAGTTTGAGGACTGCATGGGGCATGTACTTGAGGGCACTGCAACATTAGGGAGAGAGAAATGACAAGGTGTTCTGTTACCTGGGCCATGCAGAGAAACCACATGGTATCGCAGTATGACATTCCAAAGAAAGGCCTGCCTTACAGTCCAAACTCTCAGACTTAGCCCACAGGCCCTCCCTGACCAGGAACCCTGACCTCCCAACTCCAATTGGGCTCCTCTTCCTCTTAAACTGCACAGTACCACAATATTGGGTTTTTGTCCCTCTACGTCAATAGCTGTCCCTCTAAAGACAACTTTTGGACTATTACACATTCCATACTCTCCATACCGTCCCCTAAATAATAAAATATTTTTCATATTTTATCATAACCATCTTTCTCATGTCTGTCATGCCACTAGACCATAAGATACAAAAGGCCATTATTTTCTTTTTTTTTTTTCTTTTTTCTTTTTTTAAAGATTTTATTTACTTATTTGACAGAGAGAGATCACAAGTAGGTAGAGAGGCAGGCAGAGAGAGAGGAGGAAGCAGGCTCCCTGCTGAGCAGAAAGCCCAATGCGGGGCTCAATCCCAGGACCCTGAGATCATGACCTAAGCCGAAGGCAGAGGCTTAACCCACTGAGCCACCCAGGCACCTCAAGGCCATTATTTTCTATTCACCATATATCCCTAGCACGTAGCACAGTTCTCAAAAAACATTTTTTTAATAAACATCTATGGTTATCTTTTTTTAATAGCTATCTTAAACCAGTTTATTCAGTGGCTAACATTTTTACATCCAAACAGAAAAGAGATTTGCTAAGGCACTTATACCTGTACTCACTCAGCTTGGGGCCACAGAAAAACAAGATGTAGAGACCTGAGGAGTTCAGTATCCCGAACCTCAGAATTATGCTCACTGAGGAGTTACAGGTAACAAGAATGTAGTGTCCTCTTAAGGATTTCAACCCATTCAAAGATAAGGACATCTTATCATAGCTTCAACAAGACAAATCAGTGCCAGGTCAAGAAAAAAAAAAAAAATAGGGCAATCAAGAGAATAAATGAAGACCTGGAAATTATCACAGAATTCTAGTTTTTTCTCTTCTCTTCTAACCACCAAGATGGGCTGTCGTAGAGGATTCTTGTCCCAAAATGATAGAGTAGCTATCCAGGATAGCAACCTATTGGACAGAGAGAAGGGAAAGGGGCCAAACTCCAGATGAAATAACGCCAAGAGGTTCCTTACCCCAAGTAGACCCTTTTATCATGGCGAAACTTCCTGTTGGTCATGTCTCCATGGTCTCGAATGATCTTCCTAACATGTTCTGGGGGCATGTCTTCCTTCTGAGCATCCACAAATCCAAACTTCCGTTTTTCCGCATAGCGCTTGGCCTGTAATTGCTGCCATTTTCGGGCTACAAAGACACCTCAGTTTAAACAACTGCACACCCTTAGCGGAATTATCCCCACTTCTCACCCCAAGGTAAGCCAGGATGTATGAGTTAGGTATACAGCACGAGCACTCTTTGACAACTCTTATTTCACTCTGCTTTACTTTTTCCTTTATCACATTTATGACTGTCTGACATTTTTGCTACAGATTCTTAAGTTTTTTATTGTCTACCTCCCTCATCGCAACTCAACCCGTCAGGGCAGGGTTTTTTCATTGCTATTGTGTTCCCATGGCTTGAATCAGTGCCTGCAAATAAGAGACACCTTAAACATTTAATTGGATGAAAAATAAATGGGGTTATAAGTGAGCTGACAGCTAATGCCCGGACCCTTGCCAAAACGGGGAAAGGAGTCAAACCCGCTGCGCGCACGCGCATACGCGCCCTAAACCTCGGCGGCCCGCAGGCGCCGCTCCCGCACGCGTTCCGTTCTTCACCTTTCTCTTGCAGCTTCTCCTCTGACATGTAATCCGGCAATGGCGCTAGAGGGCCGGGCACCGGGTTACCCGGCCCTCGGTAAGGAAATACTCCGGCCATTCCCGGAGAACCTGGGAGACAGAGAAAGAAAAAAATGTAACGAGCAATAGGCCCTGAGCCCAGCAGAAACGGGTCGATACCCCCGGCCTGCAGTCCCGCTTTGCTCAGAGTTCGCCCATCCCGGCCCATCCCAACCTTCCGGTTATCCAACCCGATCCCATCACGCCTCCCGCAGCCCAGCCCTTAAAGTCCGCAACGCACCCCCAAGGCCCTCTCACAGACGGTCGCTTTCTTCGCAACGCAATGGCGGCAAACCTACGTCCGCTGCGCGTTCCCAACGCCGGGAAGTACGCAACTCTCGTTCAGCAGCTCATCCAATAGGTGCCCGTGTGCTCAGACGGATTAGAGAGCTCACCAATTAGACTTTGAAGATAGGGCCAGAGAGGGCGGGTCTATAGGCGGAAAGCTTAGAACGCAAGAGGGTGGGGCCCGGGGGTTGGGGCCCAGAAGGTGCAACCCCGCCTCCCGCTATTTTCAGGCTTCCTTGGGGACCGGGAGTAGGTGGTCCTCGCCTTACCGTCCGCGATTGGGGGCCGTCAGACTACCACAGACCTTATTTTTGAAAAATTTGTTAACATCTGCATTTTACACTGTGTCTAGTTTCGTAAATGTACACTTGAGGTCTACTAGCTCCGAGTCCATCAGTCCTTTTTCGTTCACACATTCATTAAGCCTTCGTTTATTGAGTGCCCAGTATGTATCAGAGGTTGGAAATGCAACGGGAGAAAAAGCCAACCTCGTGGGCTACCCCGTGAGGCGGGGAGGTTAAGCAACCCAGGATCTTACAATGCAATGTGATGGGAGTTGGGGGCAGGGCATTTACCCCGCCCATGAAGTCAGAGTTAGACAACGAACCCAGAATAAAGAAGTCTTGGGGAACAAAATTGCTCGGTGTTCTTACCCCTCCCCCTCCATTCCTTTTCTTCTCTCTCTGGCAATGATTGCATTATGGAGTATATAGTGGACACCTTATAAGTGCTTCCTGTTTACCTCCGGCTCTGCCTATGTCTTGCTGCCTGAATTGTGTTCCATCTCCTGCTATCCTTGTTTCACTTTCTCTCTTATTCCTTCCTAAAACTTTAAATCTGTCTTGGTCAACAGGTAAGTTTGCTTGAACTCACACAGTTTACTGTGGAGGATGCAGAGGAATTGCAATGGATACCATCTCTAAATCTTGTTGAGGATTTAGGACTCAAGGTTTTGAAATAATTAGAGAAAAAAGGAGAGTTCAGGCAAGAGCTGGCTGGTGCAGAGATTCACACAGGTTACAGAAGGGAGATGAGTATTAGTAAAGATTTGATGGAAATGAGTGGATGTGAAAGATTTGATGGAATAAAGAGGAAGGAAAAAGGAATCCCAAGTGATAGAAACTGCTAGAGTTGGAGCTTAGAAAGAGCAACCAATATGGCATGCTCTGAAAACTGCCAATCAGGCCTGGCAACAGTAGAAATTCCACTACCATTATTATTATGTTCATCATTGTCATTGTCATGAAGTCCTTCCACCTGTATAAGGTTCACTTGTGTGCCAGGTATTGTTCTAAACCCTGGTAATATCCTAGTATTGTCTATGGTTTTGTTAAAAGTACCGATGTCAATTTCTGGTTTTGATTTTTCTGCTATCATCATGTAAGAAGTTCTCAAGTGGGTGAAAGGTACATGGGAACTCTCTGTACTCTTTCATTTTCTGTCTCTGAGATCAAGTCCTGAGCTGAGACCAAGAGTTCAACACTTAACCAACTGAGCCACCCAGACACACCCCCTTTTTTTTTTTAAGATTTTATTTTTGGTAATCTCTACACTCAACGTGGGGCTTTAACTCACAACCCTGAGATCAAGAGTCATGTTCTCCATTGATTGAGCCAGCCAGGTGCCCCTGTACTGTTTCTGAAGAGTATTGAGAAATAATTTGCATTTCATAAAATTCACCTGTTTAAAGTATATGATCCAATGACTTTTAGCATATTTATAGAGTTGTGCAATTATCATTACTATCCAGTTCCAGAACATTCTCATCATCCCAAAAAGAAACGTTGTACCCATTAGCACTCACTGCCCATTTCCTTCTACCTCCTACTCCTCAGCCCTAGGCAACAACTAATTTACTTTCTGAATCTATAGTTTGGCTGATCTAGATATTTCTTATAATTAGTATCATACAATAGTAATCTTTTGTGACAGGCTTCTTTTATTTAGCATATTTTTGAGGTTTGTCCTCAAAATATTCATATGTACAGGGCGCCTAGGTGGCTCAGTTGGTTGAGCAACTGCCTTCGGCTCAGGTCATGATCCCGGAGTCCCAGGATCGAGTCCCATATCGGACTCCTGGCTCTGTGGGAAGTCTGCTTCTCCCTCTGGCTTTCTCCCCTCTCATTCTCAGTCTCTCGCTCTCTAATAAATAAAAAAATATATATATACATATGTACACACACACACCTATGTACACATAGGCATGTATACATATATAAATATATATATATATTTATATATGTACATAAAATCTTCTTTGGAGACATGTCTATTCAGATTCTTTGCCTATATCAAAATTGTGTTGTCTTTTTATTACTGAGTTCTGAAAGTTCTTTATCCTAGATACAAGTTCCCTGTCCTTTGTCTGATATGCAAAAATTTTCTTTCACCCTTTAGGGTGATCTTTTCATTTTCTTGATGGCTTCTTTGGAGAGCGAAGGTTTTTAATTTAAATAAAGTTCAACCTATCAAATCTTCTATTGCTTATGATTTTGGTGTCAAATCTTAAAAAATCATTGTCTAATCCAACTTACAAAGATGTACTTCTATGTTTTCTTCTAAAAGTTTTATAGTTTTAGCTCTTACATGTAGATCTATGATTCACATTCAGTTAATTTTTGTGTGTGGTGTGAGGTAGGGGTTTGAATGAATTCTTTTGCATATGGATATTCTGTTGTCCCAGAACCGTTTGCTAAAAAGACTCTTTTATTCAGTTTTGAATTGTCTCGGCCCCTTTCTCAAAAATCAATAGAACATTCGTTTATTTCTTAACAGTGTTTATTCCATTGATCTGTATGTTAATCTTTATGTTCTCTGTGCCATTTTTGCAATTTTAATGTGAGCTATTTCAAAATAAAAAGCTAATAAATAAAGTAACTTAATCCTCAAAACAACCTTAGAAGATAGTTATTATTATTATACCTATTTTACTGATGAGAGACCCAAGCTCAGAATGATTGAATAATCTGCCTTGGGTCACATGGCTAATTACACAAAGTATGTGTCAGGTTTTGTCTAACAACTTTATATGCATTAGGTCATTTAATTGTCACAATTATCCAACAAGGTAGTTGCTCTTTTTTTTTAAGATTTCATTCATTCATTCATTCATTCATTCATTTAAGACAGTGAGTGAGAAAGAGAGCATGAGGAAGGACAAGCAGACTCCCTGCTGAGCAAGCGGTGGGACTCAATCCCAGGCGTCTGGGATCATGATCTGAGCAGAAGCCAGATGCTTAACTAACCGAGCCACCCATGCACCCCAGTTGTTTCTCTTATTAGCCCCAAATTTATAGATGAAGAAAGTGAAGGTCAGAGAAGCTGAGCCACTTTCTCAAGATCCCACAGAGAGTGAGTAATGCATCTCACCTTAACCAACTGGATCCAGAACACATGGGGTTTGTTTGTTTGTTTGTTTAGTAAATTCTGCCCCCAGCATGGGTCTTGAACTCATGACCCTGAGATTAAGAGTCCCATGCTTTACCAACTGAGTTAGCTAGATTCCCTGGAGCTTCTGTTCTTTTTTTTTTTTTTCCCAAAGATTTTATTTATTTATTTGACAGAGAAAGAGAGATCACAAGTAGGCAGAGAGGCAGGCAGAGAGAGAGGAGGAAGCAGGCTTCCCGCTGAACAGAGAGCCTGATGTGCGGCTCGATCCCAGGACCCTGAGATCATGACTTGAGCAGAAGGCAGAGGCTTTAACCCATGGAGCCACCCAGGCGCCCCCCAGAGTTTATGTTCTTTTTTTTTAAATTTTTTTATTAACATGTAATGTATTATTTACCCCAGGGTACATGTCTGTGAATCATCAGGCTAACACATTTCACAGCATTTGCCATAGCACATACCCTCCCCAATGTCCATATCCCTACCCCCCCCCCACCTCCCAGTAACCCTTAGTTTGTTTCGTAAGTTTAGGAGTCTCTTATGGTTTGTCTCCTTCCCCACAGAGTTTATGTTCTTAACCATACTGCTCTATCATCTCCTATGGTCATGCTAAGAAGCATAATGTTGGATGGGAAAATTTGTCCTAAGCTGTAGTTGGTCGTGAATTTCAGAGCTTGGGCAGCAAGCATTTTGACTTTTTCCCAGTGGTTCGATCTATTTGCCAATGTTTTCCAAGCTTTTTCTTTTTTTTTTT
>CM052804.1:39189849-39202671 GCA_028533885.1 Nasua narica
AAAGATTTTATTTATTTATCTGACAGAGGGAGAGAGATCACAAGTAGGCAGAGAGACAGGCAGAGAGAGAGGGGGAAGCAGGCTCCCTGCTGAGCAGAGAGCCCGATGCGGGGCTCCATCCCAGGACCCTGAGATCATGACCTGAGCAGAAGGCAGAGGCTTTAACCCACTGAGCCACCCAGGTGCCCCGAATAAACAAAATCTTTAAAAAAAACAAAAAACAAAAAACCACACACACACACACACACACACACACACAAATTTCACACACACCACCAGGAGGTGCTGGCCTTGCCAGGGTGCCAGGTTACAGAAGACACACAACCAGACAAAGGCCATCCCTGCTGGGAGCTTGCATTCTACATGGCGATGTTAAATAGCTAGATATACCATTAATGTTTTTAGTTTCAGTTTTTACAAAGTTATATAGTCTCAGAATTTGTTACAAAGAACAGCTGCCTAATGTTCCCTCTGCCCGTTTATCCCTCTCCAAAGAAAACCACTTTCACCAATTTTAGCTGATCATTTTGGCGTTTATTTTCCTATCTCCAAATAAGTGTGTAATGCTACTTTTTTTTTTTTTTTAAATAGGCTCAACGCCCTGCAATGTGTCTGCCTTCGGCTCAGGGTCATGATCCCAGGGTCCTGGGATCGAGCCCGGCATCGGGCTCCTTGCTCTGCGGGGAGCCTGCTTCTCCCTCTCCCACTCCGCATACTTGTGTTCCCTCTTTCACTGTGTCTCTCTCTGTCAAATAAATAAATAAATAAAATCTTAAAAAAAAAAAAAAAAGGAATGAGTACTGAAAAGTGAGAATATAAAAAAAAAAACAAAGAAAAAAATAAAAAGAAAAGTGAGAGTATATAAGATGCAAGGCGTGGGGTAGGAGCAGGGGAGCCAGAAAGATGGGAGCAGGGGAAAATGGGAAGCCTAACAGGCATTGGCCATTGCCTGTGCAAGGTCCTGAGAAAGAAACAGTGAAACACACAGTGACCTGAGTCTAGAGAGTAGACAAGGGGAGACCACGCAGAACACTATAGGTCACATACTGAGTCGTGCCTTTATCTTAAAAAGGAGGGGCATCTGGATGATATCAAGCTGGGGAATAACATGATCAGATCTGCCTTTTAACAATCACAGACTGGCTGCTACATGGAAAATAGAGCCATCATGATGTCACTTGGACTAAAGATGACAGTGACTTTGACCAGGGTGGGAAATCAGAGATAGAAAAGAATGAATGGATGTGGAATTCATTCCAGGCTGGTGATTAATTAATCAGATATGTGAATATAGGGTAGGAGGTGGGGTGACATGCTCGAGGATAATTCTTTTTTTTTTTTAAAGATTTTATTTATTTATTTATTTGACAGAGAGAAAGAGATCACAAGTAGGCAGAGAAGCAGGCAGAGGGAGAGGGGAAAGCAGGCTCCCCGCTGAGCAGGGAGGCCGACTCGGGGCTCGATCCCAGGACTCTGAGACCATGACCTGAGCTGAAGGCAAAGGCCTAACCCACTGAGTCACCCAGGTGCCCCTTGAGGATGATTCTTAAGTTCCTGACTTACTCAGTGAGCTGATGGCAGTGCCGTGCACAGACCAGAAGAATGCTGGAAAAGCTGCAGGTCTGGGAAGAAAGTTCATGAATTAGCTTCTGGAAAAGTCTTTGAATGTCAGAATGCAACAATCTCATCCTCTAGACGTCGCTGGTTCATTCTCAGTCTGTGGATGACCCATTTCTACATTTCTTACCTTTGGTTTCCCTCCTCTGGATGACTCTTCCTTTTCCAATTTCCCACCTTAACAAAATCTTGGTTCCGAGCTTCCCGTAGCCAGGGATCTGGCCTGTTTACTCAAAGTTGAGTATAAATGTTTGTTTGTGTTTTTTTAGATTTTATTTATTTATTTGACAGACAGCGAGCACAAGCAGGGGGAGCAGCAGTGGGAGCGGGAGAAGCAGGATCTCTGCTGAGTAGGGAACCCGATGAGGGGCTCAATCCCAGGACCCTGGGATCATGACCTGAGTCAAAGGCAGACGCCTCACTGACTGAGCCACCCAGGCGCTCCTAGCAGTGCTGTTCCAGGCCAGTGTGGCAGCAGGACTTTGTGGCCTTCCAGGTCTTCAGGCTTCTCTGTCCTCCCTTAGCCATGTCCTGTCCTGCGATCTGGGACAAACACTGAGTCAGCCTCTCAGCCCCCAGGATTGGCAAAGCCAACCAGTGAAATTCAAGGAGGCAAAGGAGTCCTTTCAAGGACACAGGCAGACAGGCCAGAGTGAGGGGGACATAGCTGAAGCCCAAGAAATCATGTCCTATCCCTGGGATGTCAGACACTACCCCAGAGTGGTTTTGAGATTCAGCGGTGGTAGGCAGGGACCCCTGTGCAGGGACCTCCACATTGCACGACACAAAAAAAACTCCCATTCTTCTCCATTCTTGTACTCCTAAAGGCCACTGGGTTTACATCCTTCCTTCAGTTGAGAGAGCTCGCTAGGTCTGAGAATCGCTACTGTGTCCAGTTCCTGCAGAAGCTGTGGCAAGTGAAGGTTTGTTTGCCAGGTTAGAGGCAGGGAAAGAATAGACTCATAACATGGAATTAAGCTGTATTCCTGTTTGCAGGGGAAAGCTGAAATAGACCTCTGTCCTGCGGTTACTACATTCCTGAAAAGCATCGAAATCAATAGTTGGTGACTATAAGTCTGGCATTCAAAATGAAGCATCCTAACTTAGAAAAACCATTTCAGAGGCAATTTATTTGACTTGATTGATCTTCAGTTGTCAGGTGGCTCCTATCTTTCCACCTTGAAGTTTCTCTACTCCTCAGCGTTTCTATAAAGAAAGAGGCAAGATAGTGTAGAAGAAGACGCCCTGGGCCAAAGCAAAGACCTGGATTCTAATTCTGGCTGTGCCACAAACTAGATGGGCGTGCTTGGATAAATCACTTAAATTTTCTAAGTTTCAATTTCCTGCAAAAGGAAATAATAAGACTGGATAGTCTTGAAGGTGATGTATTAACAAAGACTCATGGTTACAAGGGGAAACAAACTGAACCCAAACTCATTTAAGCAAATCAAAAGTTTTTTGGCTTGTGTAACTGAAATTCCAGGAAAGTCCCAGCTTCAGGCAGAGTTTGATCTAGTTACTCAAATGATGATAGAAATCTCCATCTCTGTCCCCTCTTTCTGTCATGGTTTCATGCTCAGGGAAGCTCTCTTGCATCCTACCATCTTAGCAATGTTAGCACACATGGTGTATCTTAGCCAAAATTTCTAGCAGATCGAGGTGCTGAGGCTCAGAAACTCTGGTTCTGTGTCATGAACTCATTTCAGGGAAAGAGGATATGGTATTTTTATTGGCTAGGCGTAGGTCACATGCCAATGCACAGTGGAGCGAGAGAGGGGTGGTTTTCAAAGGAAAACGTCCACAGTCCTAGGCAGGCAAAAATAGCAGACGTTGGTCACAGGTGACATAATGGGGAAAAATGGGTTTGAGTCCAGACCCTGTCACTAACTAATTGAACAAATTATCTAACCTCTCTGAGCCTCAGTTTTCTCATCTAAATAATGGGATTAGTCTCTATTGAGTGGGGTTAAGTAGGATAAAACATAAAAGGTAACTGACATGTGGGAGAAGCACAATAAATGTTCAGCTTGGGATGCTGTGACTTTAAGTTAGTGATTCCAAGCAAACAGTTCATTTCAGTACAAGAGCAGTTCTTCAAAGGCTAGCCTCCCTTATGTACTTTCCTGCTAAGTGAGGGCTCCTAATTTTCAAATCCAGATTTTATATAAGATCAAGCCTTGACAACTCAGTTATGGAGATTTCTGTTTAATTCATTTTCTAGTTAACTCATGACTAATTTAGCTAAAAGAAAATTTGGGTTTCAAACCTTGGCATTGAAAATCACTCTAAATTGTCTGAATCCATTCACTCGCTCTAAGCCCATTCTCCTGAATAAACTGGGTGATCTTCGAACACTTGAGGGCTTTGTAGGTCAAAAAGTTGGTGCCAAGAGGAGACCTTCCCAAGGCAAAGCTTCCACAATCCAGTATTTCATTATAAATCAGACCACTAGAGCCAAGAAGAAGTGACTCAAAGAGACTGCATTCACAAGACTGATGCAATTATTTACATAGCAATTTCTTAATTTATGATCAGGATGGTGTTTCAAGACCATATAATACCAATCTCCCCATCCAAGAAAGCCACTACCCTGTGTCAGAAGACAAATAATTCATCAGCCAGTAGCTTGGTGGCATGGAGTCAGTCTTGAGGCCTTCACTAGGCTGCAATGAGGTCTGACAGATCACTGCCAAAGGAAGTGACCCAACTCATTGTACCAAATGTACCATTTGCCAACCTCCGCATTTTTCAGCTTCTCTTTTCTAGGGACCCAACTGACCATGCCCCTCTGGGACCCATCATCTATATCTGGTCCACATGATCTATAACTTGATGAGATATCTACTTAATCAATTATAATCATAATGCCATCCTGCCTTCCTGAAGTTTCACTGGGTCACCATGATGAAAATTTGTGTGATCCCCAATTCTTCAGGTGTTTCTTCATGCCCTACCCCCACCAGTAGCTAATCTCACCCTTGCTATACAAGGTTGACTAGTTAACCCACAGAAACAGCCATATTTCCATAGTGGTCAAGGTCTTGATATCTCTCAGAGATACTATCAACTATTACCTGGAGGGCTACTCACTAGAACCATGAATTTATGATAGTGGCAAAAAAAAACATGGAGGGCTTAGAACTAATCAATACTGATCGCAACACATACTTAGGGAATAGATTCCTGCCATGGGTTGGACACATTTCTATTTCTTTGAAAACTCAAGACAATGTTTTTGTTAATCCAGATATTAAGTGAAGATGGCAGATTGAGTTTTGAAGATGCTACTTCCATTAAGGACACACATACTTTGACAGAATTCTACTATTTCTCTATGTCAACTTTTATACCTTTGCCTCTCTGGCTTTTGTCTCATTACATGAAGTCTCTGCTCTTATCTTCTGCCTGCATTTGGTTCCAGATGTGTTAATTTCTCCTGTCTCTATTTGTTATTGTTCCCTTTGTACTTTAATGATGGGCATCTCTCACAAGCCTTCCCTTCTTTTTTCCCTATCTCTATTCTTTCTTTCTTCCTCTCTTCATCTGTTTCCTCCTTTTCCTTGTTCCTTCCTCTGGATCTTTTTGTTTGTTTGTTTTGTCTGTCTGGTATTGTGTTTCTTTTTTTTCTTTTTTCTTTTAGATTTTATCTTTTTAAAGCAATCTCTACACCCAACCACCCAACAACCCTGAGATCACACATGCTCTCTCAGCTGAGCCAGCCAGGTGTCCCCTTCCTTTGGATGTTTATTTAATCAGTCTTCACCCCCACTCTTCTTTCCCTCTCTGTGGTTCTCCTCAGTCCCTTTGCCCATTCTTCCATCTCAATTTACATCCCTGATTCTGACTTCTCTTCATCTTCCTACCAGTCTCTGCCGATCAGTTCCTGTCAGGCTCTGTCTTTGTGTTTTGCACCGTAGCTATTTGTCCCTTGTCTTTCTGCCGGTCTCCAACTCAACATATTTCCCACTTTCTTTTTCTGCCAGTGAATCTTTCCATTGAGTGCCTCCTCCACCTTCTGTTCTGCTTCTCAGCTCTCTTGACTAATTCCCCTCATCTCTATTTCCCCCTCTCTCTCACTCTGCGCATCACTCTAAATGCCTCTCTTACCTCCATCTCTCCTGAGTCTGGTTGTTCCCCCTTGTCACTCACTCTATTTCTGTCTAGACCATCTGTGCCTTGCACGCTTGGGGTCCCTTCCCGTCAGCTTTTGTTTCTATTTTTCTTGCCCTCTTTGTTTATGACCATTTTACCAGTTCTATGACTTTGGTTCCTGTCAGCATCCATGATAGTTATTAACATTTCCACCAAGGATTCTCTGTCTTGCCCTCCATCTCTCTTCACCTCTGTCTCTTCGATACAGGCGATCCTTCTCTTTCTTTCGATCTGTCCCTCAATCTATGTGTGTCTATCTCTACCATCCCTTTTGTCTTTCTCTAGCTCAGCTTTTGGGTGAATTTTTTGCTCCTGTCTCTTGTTTTTGCTCAAGTATCTTTTCTGTGGATAATTAAAGCTTATCTCTTTCTGACCGTTAATGGAATAGCAATCTTAATCTTCTTTACACTTCCTATAACCTGGCTGTTCTGCCTGAAGAAAGGAGAGATTTTGTGCCACAGTAAAAGAAAGAAAGAAAGAAAGAAAGAAAGAAAGAAAGAAAGAAAGAAAGAAAGAAAGAAAGAAAGGGTGCCTGGGTGGCTCAGTCAGTTAAGCATCAGACTCTTGATTTTGGCTCAAGTCATGATCTCAGGGTTGTGAGATCCAGCCCGACTTTGGGTGTGGAGCTTACCTAAAAATAAAAATAAAAAATAAAGAATTTTTCCTGTCTCTTAAGTGGCATGAGAGAATGAGAATTGGGTCGTAAGAAATTACCCTAGGAGCACCTGGGTGGCTCAGTTGGTTAAGTACCCTACTCTTGGTTTCAGCTCAGGTCATGATCTCAGGTTGGTGAAATGGAGCCTGCTTAAGGTTCTCTCTCTTTCCCATTGCTCCCCCCCCCCCCAAACAACAACCACAACAACACAAACGAACAAACAAACAAATAAAACAAGTGGCAGGGAGAAAAGAGAAGGAGAGCTTGCAAATGAATCCCAGAAGACAGTTAGGTATTCCTTAGTCCCTCTGCAGCCAAGTGAAAGCCTTCCCTCATCTACTTCTGCCTATTTTCATTCTTCCACGAAAGCCTGGGTGGGCCTCGGAAAACGGTACACTTGGCACCCAGAATGGATGTTTGAGCCCCTGCTATGGCTCTGGACTTTAGTACTGTCCTAAGAAGACAGACCTAGTCTCATGCTCATTTTCTTTAAGAAGCTGCATTTTCTTGGAAGAGGTCAGAAGATAGCAAGAAAATTTAAAAGGCAGATGCTGGACTTTTTTTTTATTTTTTTGACAAAAGAGAGAGATCACAAGTAGGCAGAGAGGCAGGCAGGGGAAGGGGAAGCTGGCTCCCCGCTCAGCAGAGAGCCCGATGGGGGGCTCGATCCCAGAACCCTAGGATCATGACCTGAGCCAAAAGCAGACGCTTAACCCACTGAGCCACCCAGGTGCCCCAGATGCTGGGTTTTTTAAAAATTTAAAAGGCAGTAGGACTCACACTAAATACAAACACAGTAAGGAGCCTTTGAGAACCAGAAATATCAGCAGCAACTGTAGTGGAGAAATTCTTCTGTTTCTTGACCACTGGTATGTCCATCCCTACTGGCTACAGATAGCACCTGTTGTGGCCTCCTCTGCCTGCTGGAATTTGGTCACAGGTGAGGTCTCTCTTCCCTCTGAGTCCCCCCCCCCCAAATTAGGTTTCTCTGGTCCTAATAAGACCTCATCTTTCAGGGCACCTGGTGGCTCAGTTGGTTAAGCGTCTGCCTTCGGCTTGGGTCGTGATCTCAGAGTCCCAGGATCGGGCCCCGTGTTGGGCTGCTCTCCCTCTGCCTACCACTCCTCTGCTTGTGCTCTCTCTCTCTCTCTGCCAAGTAATTAAGTATAATTCTTAAAAAAAAAAAAAAAAAAGACTTCACCTTCCTTCACCTGTTCCTGTGCTAAAAGCGGAGGCTGTCATTGGTATTTCGCTTAGCTTCATGCCTCCTGCCTCCCCTTATTGGTAGCACTGGCTGTGCCTCGAGTAAGTTTGCTGGAAGAAGCAGTCATCTGATGATGGAATTCACTGAACAATAGCCCAGTTTCTTACCCATCCATGAATATCATGGATTTCTTCTCAGATCCTAGGAATGGGGGAGGAGTGTGAGTTACTTTGAAGAGGGACTAAGATACTGAAAATTCAGCCCAGTCCTTACCCCCCAATGGACTGGACATTGTAGACCACGATCTCCTTGTCCTCGCCCTACCTGCTCCAGGCCTAGCAGCAGAGGAGCCTGAGGCCTCTCTCTAGTCTTTCAGGCGGAGAGTGGCATCATCCCTGGTGACAAGCTCACCATCACGACATCTCCTTGTGCCCCCGGTTTCCTTGCGCCCGGGGATGGGTGGGCGGGCCGAGACTGCAGGACATCATTGACCAAAATACGCATGCCCAGTGTGATGCTTATGGCACCCACTGTGACCAGCCCAGTTCCACTAAGGATGACCAGAGGGGGAGGCATCTGGTGTTGCTGCCGGATCAGCCACAGACTCATCCAGCCCAGAGGCACTAGGCGGAAGACGGCTAGCGTGGCCAGGGTGGCCCAGCTGGCCACGCTGAAGGCCAGGGATGGGGCCTGGTGAGAAAGCAGCAGCAGTTTCCGTAGGTGCAGGCAGATGGAGTTCAGCTCCAGGAGCAGAGACACCACAGAGAGGCCCACCAAGTGCTTGGACAGAATGGCAGTGCTGAGGCAGCTCACGACCTGGGGAACCGGGGTCAGGGGTCAGAGGACCTTCCATGACCTCCCGCCCGCCATGGACCAACATCTCAGGCCTTAACACAGGGGCTTCTGGGACCCCTGGATGGCTCAGTTGTTAAGCGTCTGCTTTTGGCTCAGGTCATGATCCTGGGATTTAGCCCAACGTCGGGCTCCCTGCTCGGTGGGATGCCTGTTTCTCCCTCTCCCACTTCCCCTGCTTGTATTCCCTTTCTCGCTGTGTCTCTGTCTGTCAAATAAAATAAAATAAAATAAAATAAAATATAAAATAAAATAAAATAAAATAAAAAAGACAGGGACTCCCAAGGATTTTGTCCTTATCAAGAACCTGCCCTTTATACTTACCCTTCTGTTGGGAACTGAATGGCTTTAAAATAACCCTTCCATAGTATGGAAGCAGCCTTGGCCCAGAGGCTGTCTCCCCTGGGGCAGCAGCAGCAGTAACTCCCTCCCTCCCACTTCCATTCCTGCACTTTCATGCCTCATGCCCTCTCCCTATACTGGGACTCCCCTTTGTCAGAAAAGCTCCATATGCAACATTTCTGCAGTCAGATGGGATACCTGAGGGAATCCAAGCTACACAGGCACTGCTCAGACTCCACCTGTGGCTAGCAGTAAATCCTCTGCCACCCAGACTGGCCGAAAGTCGGGGAGATCAAGCACCAACGGGGGTCAGAGACTCTGGGAAGTCACTGGACAGAAACGTGAAGAGAAATCGGGGACCCCAGCCTGAGCATACCACCCTTCCTGTGTCTTCTTTCCCCAAGTCTCACCACCAAATGATGACAGAGAAGTTCCCAGGCCTGGCCCAAGGTCTGGTTCCACAGCATGTCAACTCCATCCGCCAAGAAATAACCTACGGGCAAGGCATGAGGGAGAGGGGCGTTAGGCCTCCCCCTAAGTGGCTGTACCTCCTGGAGAGGAATCGTCATCCCATCCTTTTGCCAGGTCTTTCCTTCAGCAAAGCTGCCAGAAACATGTGACCTCTATGGAAAGGGGACCTGGAATCATCATCAGTAGGTGGCTCCCCGACAAAACAGCCCAGTCTTCCCTGTAGACTCACCCACGGACACAGCCACCAGCACCAGGGCCCAGGATGGGTGGCTGTGAATGGGGTCGGCAGCCATCTGAGGGTACAGCAACAACCTATACGAGGTAGGGGACCCTGATCAGAATCGTGCAGCCTCAGACCCCATTCTCCCTCTGTGCACGCTCACCTACCCATTCACACCCCCACCCCGTGTAAGACTCTCGAGGTCCGGCTTCGAATTTGAAGGTGCCCGCCAGGTCTTCCAATCTCAGCTTTCCACCCCCTCACCCTCACCCGGGTGCCTCCCGAACCTCTATACTCCGCACCCAAGCAGCGCCCCGAGCCCTGTGAGCAGGCTGTGCACCAGGGAGACACAGATGTTCCGCCACTTCCAACGGTCCTGGGCAGCAGATCCCGGCGTGGGCAGCAACTGCAGCGCCCGGTGCAGCCCCCGGAAGGCGGCGAAGGAGTCGCCGGTCACAAGGAGCCCCCAGGGCGCCATGGCCTGGCGGGCGGGCTAGGTCCCGGTTCAGTTTCTTGGACCCCCGCGCTCTCAGCCGGGACTCCTCCGAGGCCCGCAGAAGAACCGGTCCTCGGCGTCCCCAGCCCACCGCGGCTTTGGAATCTGCCGTAACTTTTCTAGGGCTTGACCACGCCCCCATCACTCGGCTAGGTGGCGATTGGAGCAGCCGTGGGGCCACGCCCAGGAGCCACCGCCACCGATCGCGTCCGGGCCTAGCGGGGACTGGTGGGTTGGGTGCCCCCGGGGACCAAGCCTGACAGCGGAGCTCCGGGGGACCCTCAGCATGTCGATGGGGATCTTCCCCAAAGCCCTGTGTCCCAAAAACATCGGAGCTCCACAAATAGGTCGCCAATCTCACCTGACACTCCCGCAGGCCCCGCCCCGTTTTCTTTCACCTCTCCCCACGCTAACCTCTCACCTGCCGGTCGTCCTTCTTCCCACAGCACCGTCACTGGCCTGAAGGTAGAGGCCCGCGCACACCCACTCCCAATGCTTAAACATCGCCACCGCCCTGCTCCGCAACCCCCCCCCCCCCCCCGCCACTCCGGCTCAGCTGTGGGGGCATCTCACTTCCTCGGAGCCATCCTTTCCACCTCCCGAAGTTTCCAGACCTCTAGCGCATCATAACAACCCTATGATTCCAACAGTCGCGTTCCCCTACTCGGTATCTTCAAACAGACAACAGCTCCCATTTTGGAGAAGCGACTCCCTGGGGACTCCTCCCTCCGAACACTTTTGGGGGCCCTTTAGAGGAAACTTGCTATTAGGAAGGGGAGGCGAAAGGAAACCGCTCAGCACCGAAGTCTTGAAAAGCACCCCTCCCCCCAGGGCTTGGTAGGTGAATCGATTTCTCTCGTCCAAATCTGAGGCGGCAAGGAGAGGTCACACAGGGTCACGTCAAGGTTGGGGCAGAATCAGAGAATAACAGAGACTGATAGGATTCCAGAACCTTTCAGCTTGAAGAGGAAAATCTCCCCCAGCCCTTCCCCATCTTCAATCTCCGGAAGAGTGACAGGTTTTCACTGTTTTCCTTACTTCACTCCACACCTCTTTAGCTGGCCGAGAGCCAGCAATTCAGAGCGCTGTTTCCCCTACGTGGAGACGGTAGATTACAGCTACTCCTGGAGAATGAAGTTTTTCACATTCTCACAGCCCTTTTTCTCCACCAAAACCCCATTATGTCCAAAGGGCCAGGGGCACCCCTTGATTCCTCCACACCCACCTTTCCAAGCTTTTTAAAAAAAGTACACTGATTCTTTTAAATTTTATTATATGAAAACCATACACAAGATAGAAAATTTTCAAGTTACAGAAAAGCCAAAGAGGAAAATTACAATGACTTTGTTCCACTGTCCCTATTATCACCATTTTGTCTTTTTCATTTGTTTTATGTATACAAGGATATATCCATCTTTTAAAAAACAAAATTGGAAAAAAATAAATAAAAAACAAAATTGGGATCACATAATACACACTATTTTTATAACATTTTTAATATTCGAAGAGCATTTTTCTTTCCAGTCAAATGTTCTTCTACATGACTTTTAATGGCTGTGCAGTACTCCACCATCTGGATGGATATACAATGATTTACTCAAGCAATCCCCCATTGCAAATTTTCATTACAGCAGAAAAGAAATGAATTCCCCATCAGACAGTTGCTTCTCATTTTCTCTATTGCAATACTCGGATGAGCATCTTGTGACTAAATCTTTAATTATTTTCTTAGGATAAATTTCCAAATGCAGAATTACTAGGTCAAAGGCGGTGGAAACTTTTAGAGTATTTGAGACATATTATCAAACTGACATTCAGGAAGGCTGTACCAATTTGCACCCCCACATGCAACGTATGGGAGTGTTATTTTAGTATTTCTTTGCCAATACTGGGTCTTTCTTTTTTTAAAATATAGTTTCCTGAGGGAAAAATGCTTTCGGCTATATTTGTCTTTCTTTAATTACTAATGAAACATACGTTGTTTTTCATGGTTTTATCCGTCTGAATTTCTTCTATCAATTTCCTATGTATGTCCCTTCACAGCTGGTTCTTGCTCCTTGAGGCCGCTTTATATAAAAATTATAGGGTAGGGAGGTAGAAGTCGGAGAATGAAGCCACAGGACACTTTTAATATAACAGTCTCCTGTCTCTGAGGGAAGCAGTTAAATAACGCTGGAGACAAACAGTGAATGAGGCAGATGGCTGGGAGCTTGTCCTTGATGGAGGCTGGCTGTCCTTCCCCTTCCTGGGGTGCTCCTGCCCTTTATGGGTCCCCTCTGAGGGGTGCCCACACAGGGCCCTGTGTTCTCCGGGCCTGGTCCTTCACTGGTCTTCTGCCTGCCTCTGTGTTCCCAGGCTGTTCTTCCTCATCTTTACTTCATGATGGGTGAGGACGGCAGAGCCACATACCCAGGGCTGGAGGGGGACACTGCGGCCAGTGAAGCGGGAAGGGGAAGAGAGCATGGAAGCAATGTCCAGGGACAGCGCAATCTTTGCTGCGGACTCTGAGTTGACTCAGTCTACCCACCCCCTCCACCGCAGTCGCGCGCTCGCGCACACACACACACCCAGCTTAGGCTGCAGGAGGGTGGATCCGATGATCTACTCTCCCTTAAATCTGTTTCTCATAAATGGAGACTGGGATCCTGCTATCTCCAAACCTCCTGCTTCACACCAGGACAGCTTCCTGTAGCCCCTGAATTTGGCCCCCTTCAGGCAGGGAGGCTGGGCCATGGTTAAACCACACCAGAACTGAGCCCCAAGAGTTAGACTGCATCAGGAGCTGGCGGGGGGGGGGGGGGGGGGGGGGGGGG
>CM052804.1:39202771-39238784 GCA_028533885.1 Nasua narica
GGAAGCTTGGGGCCACCTTTGCATGGTGGGATGTCAATGGAGAGACTGAGCTCCTTCCGGCCCCTTGCACTGGTCTAACCCTACACCCCCTTTCTAATCCTCCCCCCACCCTCCTTGGCAGGGTGTTCAGGGATGGGGGGAGGGGCAATAACTTCTGTGAAAAGCTGTTTTGTTTCCACCCACAGGGAGAGGAGAGCCCAGGTTCTGAGTAGTTTGCAGAAGTAGGCTTCTGATTCCGTTTGCATACCCAACTGTGTGATTCCCCATCTCACAGGGCTGGAGAAGCTGAGACAAGAGGTCTATGGGTCCCGCATATAGGTGATTATTCCCGAATCTAGATTCTAGGCCAGCCTAAGGAAATAGAGGGAAAGGTAAGAGCATGGGGATGACTACTCAGATGGGAGTTTCAGTATGACCTTTTCTCAGAAGAAGAAATTTACTTTGGACCTCACCAGGAAAGGCAGTAGGAAAGAAAGGGAAACAAGTAAGGAGGGCCAGGAAAGACATCTGGGTAAAGGGGTAGACAGTTTCCTTTGCTCCTTTTATCTTCCTCTTGTCATAATACCAGTACTAACCTTGGTTGGTCACAGCCAACCAGGGTCTCTAATCTAAAATTGTCCTCTCTTGCTGAGCCAGGCTGGCTGAAGGCTCTCCAACTGAACAGGTTCCCTCTCCCAAAAGGTATCATCACTCCCACTGTTCGGCCTTTCCCAACCCCAGTTCTGTCACCTTCCAGATGAAGGGGAAAGCAGCTCCTTCTCCTCTTCCTCCTCCTCCTCCTTGAAGCCAGCGGCAGAGGGCAACAGTTCTTCAACTGGCAGCTTTAGCTGGGTCAGGACATAAAGCTTGCCACTGAAGAACTACTGCGGCTCAGCCAGGTGAGGGTGTGGGAGGGACAGGCCCCTAAAAGGAAAAGGAAGAAAAAATGGGAAGGATCCGAGCAGCGCCATATCACAGGGACACTGTCCCCTGGCCAACAAAAGTCCAGCTCCGACAGATGCTCAACCTTGTAATAAATCGTTCTGGGTTCTGGCCTGGGCCTGCAGGAGCGGCTAGCTTCATTAAGAAGCAAGAGACAGCTATAAACATACTTCCTTGCGCCTCTTGCCAGAACCAAAGGCTGTAGAGACCCAGGTCTGCTCTCACCCCTCCTTGTCCCAGCTATCTCCGGAGGGCCCAGCCCCTTCAGCATTCAGAGAGGGCTAGACTTAAAACCCTGGATACACTGCACCAGTTGCCCAGGTACTAGGTGAGAAGTTTGTACCTTAGGTCCAGAAATGTGAGTTCAGCAACCGGCCCAACTGACTTGTTCCCAGGGAGTTCAGCTCTGGGAAGAGTTTTGGGGGCCCACATCTGGGGAAGAGTGAGGAAGGGAAAAGGTCCAGAGTTTGGAAGGTCAGCAGAGGCTCCAGGAACTGGGATGAGAGGATAGGGGACTAAAGGCTGGAGGGGAGGGCGGCATGGGCAGGGTGGATGGGCAGCTTCCCCAAGGCTCTTAAATGCCAGGCATTCCGCTTGCGCATTCCGGGTACATCTGGTATGAATTCCAGGCTGTCTGCCGGCCCCTCCATGTCTGAACTTTGTTCCAAGTTCCAAGCCCCGCCCCCACAGTTCCAACGCATGAATCAGCAGGAAAAGCCGGGCCCTGCAGCATGGCCCAGGGAGGGGGCTGGGGGCGTGGCAGGCTTGAGGGCCGAGAGCTGGGGAGGGTGGGTCTGTGCTGACACTTAGTCCAAGGGCATGGCCCATGCCAGTGTGAGGAGTCAAGGAAGTCTTGCCTTGAGACTTAGATACTCAGAGGGTAAGAAAGATTAGAGCGGGGCTGGAGGTTTCCAAATTACAAAAATCCTCTTGGGGAGACAGGAACTTTGTGGTATCTTCCTTCCCCCAGGTGACCAGGCCAACTCCTTCCCACTCTCCTCTGTCTGAGCCAGCTCTGTTCAGCCCATAGGACTCAACGGCTGCTCAGAGTCTGTGCCAAGCAGGTGCCCTTGGCTGCAGGGTGGGGTGGGCCCGGGTCACTGACCCTCTGACCAGCTGCTCCATCAACCCTTTGGCACCCTGACAATTCCTAGCCCAGCCTGACAGCCAGGATGACAGGCCAAATGAGTTGGGAGGCTGGAACTAGGGCCGGAGGGAGGTGGGGGCGATAGCCTAGCGAGAGGCCATAGGGAGGGGCCAAGAGTTGGCCGAGAGGTGGGGAGAAAGGGAGCCCAGTGATGACTAACCCAGGCGCCCCACCCAGCCAGCCGGCTTCCCAGGCGGTCAGGGCCAGGCCTGGGCTAGGGGCCCCACAACCGGACATGCTGGGGGGAGGTGCAGAGGTGACCTTCTCTGGGCCCAAGACGGCCAGTTAGGCTGGGGAGGGGGGGTTAGAGTTTCCAGGTCCTCCTCCAGCCCGCTTCCCCCACCAGCCGCGGTGAAACCCTAACCTTTGGGTTGCATAAGGCCCCCGCACCGCCGCCCCCTACTCCTCTCCCCTCCCCCCTTACATAACATCCCCTGGAGGGAACGAGAGGAGGGGCCGGCCCGCCCAGAGACCCCTTCCCTGCCAGGGCGCTCAATTGGCCCTGACCAACTGACTGCCAGTAGAGGAAAACTACCTCCCCGCTAACCGCCCGGCCCAAACCCTCCCCAACCTGGGAAGCCAGTTCTCGTGTCCTCTGACCAGGGGGCGCCGAGGTTAGCTGCCCCCAGCCCCCTAGCCCCTCGTCTTCCTTCTAGCCACTCTGCAAAACCCTCCGCCACGACTGTCGTCCCGGACTCTTTCTTTAAGCCTCCTGCCACACTACTCCAGCCAGTCCAGGCCCCCTCTCGCGAAGAGCTTCCCTGCCCCCGCCGCCCCCTCACCCCTCCCCCGGAAGGGCAGGGTGTGGCCACCAGGACCCTACTTTCCCCCATTACCCCGTTAGCACGGTTCCCTCTAGTGCGGCCGGGACCCCAGCTCACACCCACCTGGTGCTGGGTGGGGGGGTTGCTGAGGGTAAGGGAGCAAATCAGTGCGTCCGTTCCCCACGGCCGGCGGCGCTGTGTCTTCCCTGCGCCCAGCACACACCGGCTCCAGTCTCCGATCAGCTGGCGGCGTCGTGACGCACAAGCTGCGATTGCACCGCCCAGGGCCAATCACCGCCTACTGCTGGGCAGCGTGACCACACCCACTCGGGGGGCGCCAGCACTTCGCCCAGGTTCCGCCTCTCCCGGCGTCTTAGCTCTGATTGGCAAGGAGGCCACCCCTTCGCCTGGTGGAGCTGCGCTAAGACACGCCCACCAACTCAGGAGCTCGCCAATAGATGAAAGGGTGTGGCTGAGCTCTCCGCCTAAGGCCGCTTGCTTTGAGGAGCGCTACGTCAAACCTGAGTCCTAAAGAGCAGAAGGAAGTAAAGGCGTGTGTGTTTGCGGTGCACACTGGTCAATGTAGTTCTCGGTCTGACACTTCGTTCCCAGAATCCACCGCGCTCTGTGAGTTGGCATTTTTAAACTCATTTCTGAATCCATACCGGCGAAGTCCTTAAAGGGCTACAGCCTCTCCTTTGGGGAGCCATGAGTGTTTCTTTTAGACTACCGCAAAACGGATTCGCTGACTTCTGCGCATGAGGCGATAGCTCTCTAGGGAAAGATGGAACAGGCGAAGCAGCAGGAGTGGGTAGAACTGAAGATGGAAATCAGCCTCCAGGGCAGCACGCTTCACCACTGGATGAGGACTCCTGAGGGCTTTAGGGGAAAGGAAAACTGCCCACCTCGCCTACAGCTAGCTTTCATTGGAGACAGCTAGTCCTCCTTTCCGGGAGGGCCCTTACTAACCAGGAGACTTTTCTTGTAGAGTATGTCTCGTCCCAGTCGTAGACCGAGCCTCTCAAGCAGCAGACTCCTAACAAAAGATTCATAGTACAGTCTTCACCTGAGGGTCGAAGCAAGACTTGTGGTCGGAAACTAGGGGATGGGTCGTGCCAAAATGTCAACTGGTAAGCAACCCCATCCTCCGCCTAATACCCCATTCTGTTCCGCCCTCCAGAAGCCTTTCACTGACTCAGGCCTACTTAGAAGGGATTTCAAAGGTAGAGACCAATGAGGAGGCTGCTCCTTCCCCAGGGGCCAATCAGAGCCTTGGGGGGCGGGGAATGGGCAAAACCAGGAGGAACCCAATGACTTGGCAAAAGCTGCTGAAGCGCTTATTTAAAGGGGCAAGTCTGGGACCCGTGGCAATTTATCACCCACCCGCCCCTGCTCCTCCAAAGACGAATGTGTGGACAGGGATCCATGACTTTTCCGTAGGCTCCCGATTGAGGGTGAGGGTAAACTGAGCCGGAAGGATGAGTCTGGGGCGTGAGGTAGTTACCCTGTACTAAATTACGGGCTCCACCAAGTAATTGCTGTGGTTCCTAGGAACTCCAGAATTCTGAGTCTGCGTTCAGAACACTATGCCTTTAAGGAAACTTCCTGCCTTCCACCCCAGTAACAGCTGATTGTTGGAAAGTGTGACCTCAGGGGACGAATCAGCTGTTACCACATCCTCCTTCATCCCCCCCCATCCCCCCACCCACCCCCGCGCCTCCGCCCCAACCCTCTTTGGTCGTGAGGGAAGAAAGGAGATGGAACCCCAAATATGGGGGACCTGCTTGTATGTTCTTTCCTCTTTCACTCCAAGACTGTCTCCCTCCTCCCTACGGCCACCCCCCACCCCCGCCCCCAATCTGCTGGTTAGTTCTTCAGAGGTTACGAACTTGGAACGAAAGGTATTTCCTGTCTGCACAGTCAGCTCAGACTCTCCTTCCCAGGTCTAGAAGGAGGCCAGTACTGGGGAAGCCCAGAATGGTGGCTGGCTGGGTGTGTGGATGCTCCAGGAGTGGGTGTTGGGGAAGGTCCAGTGAAGCAGGAAACCAAATCTAGAGGAGAGGAATGGCTGTGGAAAGCAAGCCTTCTGGGGTCAGAACCCTGCTCCCCAGGCCATGTGCCCCCTACTTCCTACTCAAGTTGCCCTGTTCCTTCCCAGACAGGGACAGCTAAGGGGACTCTCTTCACTTGCCCATTCACTCCATTTCTAACCTACATGCCACCTGGCCCTTGTTTTATTTCACCATCCACAGCAAGGGTGCTAATGTGGAGCTTCCCAGGGGCTGCAGGTGGAAGGCACTGATCCTAGGAACCAGGGGCTTTGACTGGGAAGTCCTGCAGGAAGACCCAGGTAAATATTTTACCCCAGCCCTGAGCTGGGAGTCAGGGTCATTCCAGGACAAACTTAGTGTGAAGTCCCAGGACTGACTTGGCAAGGTTGGGAGAAACTGAGCAGGGCCTTGGCCAAGCTTGGAAGAAAGAGAAACCTCACCAGCTGCCCCCATTATCTATTATCCTTATCTTGGAAGTCCCATACCCTTCCTACCCAAGCCCTTTGGGGTAGGTCCATTTCCACTTTTTTCTGGTAACTCTCCCTCCCTTCCCTCTCCCACCCCAAGGGCAAAAGCACAGGCTTTGAGTCCAGGGTTTCTCAACCTCAGCCCTATTGACATTTTGGGCTAGATAATTTCTTGTGGGGGCTGTCATTTATAGCATATTTAGCAGCATCTCTGGCCCACTAGATGAAATTAGCAACACCCCTGCCCTGCAGTTATAACAACCACAAGTGTCTCTACATTACCAGATGTCCCCTTGGTGGTCACAATCTCCCCCAGCAGAGAATTACTGACTTAGACAAACTTGGATTCAAATTCCAGCCCTTACCAGCTGTGAACTTGGTGAAGATACTCAACATCTCTGCACCTCAATTTCCTCATCTGCAAGAGAGTGAATAATAAATTCACGGTTTATTGTAGGGATTAAAAAGGATTATATTTGAAAACACCTAGCACAATATCTGGCTGACAGTTGCTGCACTAAATGTTAGCTTCTTTCACTTTTCTCCCCGCCAGATCAGCAAGAACCAACCTCACCCAGCATGGGCTGACTGCCTGGGCAGCTGCAGCTTCTCTCCCTGACTATCCAAGCCATGACCTCCAGGAAACTCAATATTGAAGTTGGCAAAAGGGAGTAGCTAATTTGGTCCCAGATTCCCCAAAGCCCAAGGGTGCTTGGGTTGGGATTCCAGGGAAATGTGGGAATTGAGCTGTTACAGATCATTACATCAAGATGTGGCCTGCAGATGGCCTGCATTAGAATGAACTGGGGTGCTTGTTAAAAATTCAGATTCCTGGGTCTCACCCCAGACTACTGAATCAGAAGTGCATCATCAAGTTTGAAGACCACTGTTTTAGGCCTGGGATTGGGGAAGGTGTCGGTGCCCCCCAAAATCTTAGTGTACCAGTGCCCAGCATTGTAAGGCCATCCTATTCAAGGGAAGAAAAGAATCCTTAAGTTTAGTTACACTCAAGGTCATTATGCTATTGCAAGAGAAACCACTAGAGGGCAGAGCACACACCGACTTGCAGGAAGACAAAGTAGCGCCTGCTGGGAGTAGGTAAACAGACCACAGACCAGGTGAACCCAATTTCATCAGTCCTTAGCAGCAGGCACTACCTTTTATCAAAACCCGTTCTCTGCCTTCAGGTACTCAGACCAAATTTGGGGATTGGAGATTGTCAAGGAACCCCTCATTTCTCAGGTGAAAAAATAATACTGCATGGCCAAGGAGAACAGTGAACATTGGTTTTATTTATTTATTTTTAAAGATTTTTTTTTAATTGCAGCACTATTTATAAACAGATTATTTTTAGTATCGCAATGTTACTAACTTGTCTTTATCACACTTCCGTACATTTATGCATGTAGTAAACCTTAATTTCTTTCTTTCTTTTTTTTTTTTTTTAAGATTTTACTTATTTATTTGACAGAGAGAGATCACAAGCAGGCAGAGAGGGGAAAGCAGGCTCCTTGCTGCAGGGCTCGATCACCAGGATGCTGGGGTCATGACCTAAGCCGAAGGCAGGGGCTTTAACCCACCGAGCCACCCAGGCGCCCTTGAACATTGGTTTTAGAATGAGATAGTCTAGGTTTGAATCTTGGCTCTACCACTTCTTACCTGTGTGACCTTGGGCAAGTTACCTAAGGCAGTTGGCCTTACCCTAAATGGTTATAAAAGTATCTTCTTAAAAGGGTTGTGGTGAGGGTTAAACAAAACAAGATATGCGAAGTGCTTAGCAGGGTGCCTGGCTCCTAAGCAGTGCTCCCTGAATGATGGTTGTAAGTTATTACTGCCCCAGGTCATATGACGTAGCACATCAGGTTTCCTGCTGCTTCAAAGAGGGTGCTGATGGAATCAGATCACAGCAGAGCCACTTGTTTCCTCTGTAATTAGGACTTTAGTTTTTCCTTTTTTTTTTTTTTTATTCATTTGAGAGAGAGAGAGAGAGACAGAGAGAGAGAGAGTATGAGAGGGGAGAAGGTCAGAGGGAGAAGCAGACTCCCGGTGGAGGCGGGAGCCCCATGCGGGACTCGATCCCGGAACCCCGGGACCATGACCTGAGCCGAAGACAGTTGCCCAACCAACTGAGCCACCCAGGCGCCCCAGGACTGTAGTTTTTCTTAAGCGTCTTTATGGATCACCCAAACCTCTACACCAAATTCTAGAAGGCAAAATCTCCTTCTAGAAGAGACTCAAAAAACCAGCCAGTGGTTTTACTACAATGGCCTCTCTGTCCTGCAAACGAGTCAGAACTGAGACCCCTAGAAGTCATGTAGTTTTGGTGCCAGTTCTTTGGTTTCTGCTCCCTGTCCTGTGCCCCATTCTCCCCTCAACCCCCCAGCCAAGGTAGTAACTGCAAGGCTCTGACCATAGCAGTAGGCTCTGGCACCTCCGAGGCAGATCTTCAAGAAGTCTTGGGGTATTTCCTCCCAAGAACCAGGAGCATCTGGGCCTGGGACACTTCTCTCCCTCTCAGATCGCCCAGAATTTGAAAGAAAGAGAGAAAGCCCCAAGAGGGCTGGGGCGCGGGGGAGGGGCGCAGAGGGAGGACTCTAGGACAGTAAATTTGTGAACCAGCTTTCAAGTTTCCATTCTGCCACTTGGGCAAGTCTCTGGTGGAGCTTGGCTACCACTTGTAAAACATGAACAATATTAACTGTCGACTTTTCTACTTCAGGGGTTGTAAAGACAAGATGGAATGTTATTGATGAGATGTGTTGGAAAACTAAAAGCTGCTTCACTTGGTAGGCAGCATGGAGGGGCAGAAGGGACTTAATGTCAAAAGCTCCAGCTCAGCCTGCGGTTTATCTACAAAACCAGAGGAGCGCGTGGGATCAGCCCGCTAAAGGCTGGAATCTCCGGGAAAATCCACCTCAAATCCGCGTTCTGGTGCGTGCAGGAGGAAGCAGGGAAGGGAGGGGAAATCTCGTGGGCCGTTCAGCAGCTCCCCTCCCCTGCACCCCGAGGAAACGAAGCCACCACCTGACCCGAGCAGAGCGCGGGGAGGGAGGGCACCGAGGCCTGCCAGGCGGTGGCGCCGGCGGGAGGAGCGGTCCAGCCGGCCCCTCCGAGCCACGTGCGGTTGTTTCCGTGTCGGGGAGATCACGTGATCCCCGTCAGCTGACCGATCACGGCGGAGCCGGACTCAGGCGCCGCACAGCCCCTGCCTGGCTGCGCCCGGAGCGCAGGACCCTGCAGAGGGGTAAGGGCGTCCCCAGCTTCCCCTCTTCTGCCCCCCGCTCACCCCCACCGCCTCGGCCTCAGCCCCGATCCCTCACCCAGCCCTCCCTACCCGCCCGGCCTGGCACCCCGGAAGCCGTCGCGGGCAGCGCCGTGGCCGGGCTCAGCCCCGCGCTGCCCCCAGGCGGCCGGGAGGGGATGGCCCTGGGGAGCAAGAGGCGGGAAGTCGCTCTTACCGGCGGGGCGCACGGCTGGTCCCCGCCCCCAAGCCCTGACATGGAGGAACTACTCCAGAGCGTGGAGAGGGACCTGAACATCGATGCCCGGCAGCTGGCTCCGGCCCCGGGGGGCACCCACGTGGTGGCCCTGGTGCCTGCGCGCTGGCTGGCCAGCCTCCGCGAGCGCCGGCTGCCCCCCGGCCCCTGCCCCCGGGCAGAGGGCCTGAGCGAGGCGGAAGTGAGGACTCTTCTGCAACGCTCCGTGCAGAAGCTGCTCCCCGGCTGGACGCGCGTGGAGGTGCACGGGTTGCGGAAACGGAGGCTGTCCTACCCCCTGAGCGGCGGCTTGCCCTCCGAGGAGGGGTCCAGCAGCCCCGAGACTCTCACTCGCTTCATGCAGGATGTGGCTGCCCAGAATTACCGCAACTTGTGGCGCCATGCTTATCGCACTTATGGGCAGCCCTACAGTCACAGCCCTGCGCCTTCAGCTGTCCCTGCACTGGACTTAGTCCGACAGGCTCTGCAGAGGGTCTATGGTTGTTCCTTCCTGTCGGTGGGTGAGTTTGCCCAGTGCCCATCATCTGCAAGAGAGGGTCCCTGTCCCCCTCGGGGCAGCCTGGCCTGTCCCAGTCTCCTGCGAGCTGAGGCCCTGCTGGAGTCTCCAGAGATGCTGTACGTGATACACCCGTACGTGCAGTTCTCCCTGCACGATGTGGTCACCTTCAGCCCTGCTAAGCTGACCAACAGCCAGGCCAAGGTGCTCTTCATTCTCTTCCGTGTGCTGAGGGCCATGGAGGCCTGTCACCGCCAGGGACTGGCCTGCGGGGCCCTAACTTTGCACCACATCGCCATAGACGAGAAGCTTTGCAGTGAGCTCCGGCTGGACCTGAGTGCTTACGAGAGGCCCCAGGAGGATGAGAATGAGGAGAGCCCTGTGGCAAGGAATGGGCCAGGCCTCAGACCTGGAGTGGAGGGAGGAGGGGTACCTGGGTGTCCCACCTGCCGGGAGGAACTTCGGGGCCTTGTGCTAGATTGGGTCCATGGCCGCATCAGCAACTTCGACTACCTCATGCAGCTAAATAGGTTGGCAGGTCGACGGCAGGGCGATCCCAACTACCACCCTGTGCTGCCCTGGGTGGTGGACTTCACCACCCCCCACGGGCGCTTTCGAGACCTCCGCAAGTCCAAGTTCCGTCTCAACAAGGGGGACAAGCAGCTGGACTTCACGTACGAGATGACGCGGCAGGCATTTGTAGCCGGTGGCGCGGGGGGCGGGGAGCCACCTCACGTCCCTCACCACATCTCGGACGTGCTCTCCGACATCACGTATTACGTGTACAAGGCTCGGCGGACGCCCCGCTCGGTGCTCTGTGGACACGTGCGGGCACAGTGGGAGCCCCACGAGTATCCCGCCAGCATGGAGCGCATGCAGAGCTGGACGCCTGACGAGTGCATCCCTGAGTTCTACGCCGATCCCTCGATCTTCTCCTCCATCCACCCCGACATGCCCGACCTGGACGTGCCGGCCTGGTGCGGCTCCAGCCGCGAGTTCGTGTCCGCCCACCGGGCCCTGTTGGAGAGCCGAGAGGTGTCCCAGGACCTGCACCATTGGATCGACCTCACCTTTGGCTACAAACTGCAGGGCAAGGAGGCCGTGAAGGAGAAGAACGTGTGTCTGCACTTGGTGGACGCCCACACCCACCTGACTAGCTATGGTGTGGTGCAGCTCTTCGATCAGCCGCACCCACAGCGCCTGGCCGGGGCTCCTGCCCTGGCCCCCGAGCCCCCATTCATCCCCAGAGTGTTGTTCCAGACCATCCAGGAGAGCACCGGCCGGGAAGACTTACCAGGCCAGCTTACGAATGGGGTGGGCAGGCTGGTTTTGGAGGGCACTCCGTGTGAGGCCGGCTGGGCCAGAGACAGGGCCGGGGCAGGGGAAGACGACTTAGAACAGGCCACAGAAGCCCTAGATTCCATCTCCCTCGCGGGGAAAGCTGGGGACCAGCCAGGCGCCTCCTCCTCTGCCCCCAGTCAAGCCCCCCCAGGCCTCCTGTCTTTCTCGGTGGCCTCGGCCTCTCGGCCAGGCCGCAGGAGCAAACCCTCCGGCACAGACCCTGGGGAAGGGGAGGAGGGGAAGATTCTTCTTCCCGAGGGCTTCAGTCCTGTGCAGGCCCTGGAAGGGCTGGAGAAACTCGGCAACTTCCTGACCAAAGGCCTCGGGAGCCAGCTGGAGGTGCCCGAGCAGCCCCAGGTCCAGCCACCCGTGCAGCTGCGGGAACTCCTCCATCGGGACATGCAGGCGCTGGGGGTCCTGTTGGCCGAGATGGTGTTTGCCACCAGGGTCCGAACACTGCCGCCTGACGCCCCTTTGTGGGTGCGCTTTGAGGCTGTGCGGGGGCTCTGCCTGCGCCACCCCAAGGAGGTCCCCGTGTCTCTGCAGCCCGTGCTCGACTTACTCCTGCAGCTAAGCGGACCTGAAGGCCCCGTGGTGGCGGGGAGGGACAAACTGGCCCCGCTCTTTGAGTACAGGCCTGTCTCCCAGGGATTGCCCCCACCCTGCCCGGCCCAGCTCCTGAGCCCCTTCAGCTCTGTGGTTCCCTTCCCCCCGTACTTCCCGGCGCTACACAAGTTCATCCTCCTGTATCAGGCAAGACGGGTGGAGGATGAGGCCCAGGGGCGGGAGCTGGTGTTCGTGCTGTGGCAGCAGCTGGGGGCAGTGCTGAGTGACATCACCCCGGAGGGCCTGGAGATCCTGCTGCCCTTCGTGCTGTCCCTCATGTCTGAGGAGCACACGGCCGTGTACGCAGCCTGGTACCTCTTTGAACCAGTCGCTAAGGCCCTGGGCCCCAGAAATGCTAATAAGTACCTCCTGAAGCCTCTCATCGGTGCCTACGAGAGCCCCTGCAGGTTACACGGCCGCTTCTACTTGTATACAGACTGCTTCGTGGCCCAGCTGATGGTGCGGCTGGGCCTGCAGGCCTTTCTCATCCACCTGCTGCCCCACGTCCTCCAGGTGCTGGGCGGCGCAGAGGCCTCCCAGGAGGAGAGCAAGGGCCTGGTGGGCGCCCCCGAGGACGAGGAGAGTGAGCTCCCGGGGGCCAGGCCCAGCTCCTGTGCTTTCAGGGAGGAGATGCCGATGGATGGCGAGCCTGCAGCCTCCTCGGGCCTGGGGCTCCCAGATTACACGTCTGGCGTCAGCTTCCACGACCAGGCCTACCTCCCTGAGACCGAGGACTTCCAGGCTGGGCTCTATGTGGCCGAGTCCCCACAGCCCCAGGAAGCCGAGGCTGTGAGCCTGGGTCGGCTGAGTGATAAGAGCAGCACCAGCGAGACCTCCCTGGGCGAGGAGCGGGCTGCCGAGGAGGCGGGTGCGCCCGTGGACAAGAGCAGCCTCAGGTCAGGTGACAGCAGCCAGGACTTGAAGCAGAGCGAGGGCTCAGAGGAGGAAGAGGAGGAGGACGAAGGCTGTGTGGTGGTGTTGGAGGAGGAGGAGGAGGGGGACGGAGAGCAAGACGAGATCACCAGGGCGTCTGAGCTCACTCTCTCCGACACTGTGCTGTCCATGGATACGGTGGTGGCCCGAGGTGGCGAGACAGATGGGGAGGAAGAAGAGGAGCCGCTGACGGAGCAGTCGGAGGGCAAAGAACAGAAGATCCTCCTTGGTGAGTTCTCAGGCCTTCAGGTGTTGGTCCAACAGTTCTCTGGTCATTTCTTTATTTATCGAAGTAAGTAATCCTTACACCCAGCATGGGACTCGGACTCATGACCCTGAGATCCAGAGTCCCATGTTCTTCTGACTGAGCCGGCCGGGCATCCTGTGTGTGTGTGTGTGTTTTTTTATTTCAGTATATTTTACCTGCAGTGTTTTCTTAGTTTTCAGGTGTACAATATAGTGTTTCAGCAATTCTATATATGATTCTCGGGGCTCATCACGACACATGTACTCTTTTTTTTAAGATTTTATTTATTTGACAGAGACACAGCGAGAAAGGGAATACAAGCAGGGGGATTGGGAGAGGGAGAGGGAGAAGCAAGCTTCCCGCTGAGCAGGGAGCCCGATGTGGGGCTTGATCCCAGGACCCCGGGATCATGACCTGAGCTGAAGGCAGACGCTTAAGGACCGAGCCACAGAGGGGCCCCGCATGTGTACTCCTTAATCCCCATCACCTATTTTCCCCATCGCCACCACCTCTTCCCCTCCGGTAACCATCCGTTTGTTCTCTAGAGTTAAGAGTCTTTTTTTTGGTTTTCTCTCTCTCTTTTTTCTTTGCTTTTTTTTTCTTTTTTAAAGATTTATTTTTTTGAGAGAGAGCGCACGTGCAAGCATGCACACTTGGTGGGGAAGGGCAGAGGGAGAGGGAGAGAGCACCCTAAGCAGACCGTACTGAGCACCGAGTCTGACGCAGGGCTCAGTCTCACGACCCTGAGATCATGAGCTGAGCCGAAACCAAGCGTTGGACCCTCAACCGACTGCCCCACCCAGGTGCCCCTATACTACATCTTCTTTATCCATTCGTCTATCAGTGGACACTTGGGCTGCTTCCATAGTTTGTTGTAAATAATGCTGCAAAAACAGGAGTGCATATATTGTTTTGAATCAGTGTTTTTGTATTTTGGGGATAAATGCCAGTAGTGCAATTATTGGATCACTACCCTATGGTAGTTCTATTTTTAACTTTTTTAAAAAGATTTTATTTATTTACTAGAGAGACAGAGAATGAGTAGGGGAAAAGAAGAGGGAGAGCGAGAATTAGACTCCCTGCCGAGCAGAGAGCCGGATGCGGGGCTCAATCCCAGGACCCTGAGATCATGACCTGAGCTGAAGGCAGAGGCTTTAACCCACTGAGCCACCCAGCCCCCCCCCCTTTTTTTTAAAAGTAGGCTCCACACCAGGTGGAGCCCAGTCTGGGGCTTGTACTCAAGACCCTGAGATCAAGATCTGAGCTGAAATCAAGAGTAGGACGCTTAGCTGACTGAGCTACCCAAGCACCCCCAGTTTGATTCTTTTGAGTGTAGCTGTCCAGTTTTTCGCCACTTGTTGAAGAGACTGTCTTTTTCCCATTGTATGGTCTTTCTTTTCCTCCTGTGTTGAAGATTAGTTGACCATATAATTGGGGGTTTATTTCTGGTTTTTCTATTTTGTTCCATTAATCTGCGTGTCTTTTTTTTGTGCCAATACCGTATTGTTATGATTGCTGCAGCTTTGTAATATAACTTGAAGTCTGGAATTGTGATGCCTCCAGCTTTGCTTTGCTTTTTTAAGATTGCTTTGGGTACTCAAGGTCCTTCATGGTTCCATAATAATTTTAGGATTGTTTGTTCCAGTTCTGCAAAAAATGCCGTTGGTATTTTGATAGGGATTGCATTAAATTTGTAGACTGCTTTGGATATTTTAGACATTTTAACAATATCCATTCTTCCAATCCATGAACATAGAATGCTTTTCCATTTTTTGTGTTGTCTTCAATTTCTCTCATCAATGTTTTATATTTTTCAAAGTATAGGTCTTTTATTACCTCTTTGGTTAAGTTTATTCCTAGACATTTTATTATTTTTGGTGCAATTATAAATGGGATTGTTTTCTTAATTTCATTTTTTGTTGCTTTATTATTAGCATATAGAAGTGCAACAGATTTCTGTACATTGATTTTGTATCCTGTAACTTCACTGATTTATCAATGCCAGTAGTTTTTTGGTGGAGTCTTTATGGTTTTCTATATATAGTGTCATGTCATCTACAAATAGCGAAAGTTTTACTTCTTCTTTTACTTCTTCCTTACCAATTTAGATGCCTTTTAGGTCTTTTTGTTGTCTAATTGCTGTGGTTTGGACTTCCCAGTGGTGAGACTGGACATCTTTGTCTTATTCCTGACCTTAGGGAAAAAGTTCCTATTTTTTCCCATTGAGCATGGTGTTTGCTGTGGGTTTTTCATATTAAGGCTTTTATTGTGTTGAGGCAAGTTCCCTCTAAACCTACTTTGTTGAGGGTTTTTGTCATGAATGGATGTTGTACTTTGTCAAATGCTTTTTCTGCATCTGTTGAAATGATCATATGGTTTTTTCTTTTTTCTTTTTTTTTAAGATTTTGTTTATTTATTTGACAGTGAAAGAGAGAGAGAGAGGCCACGCACAAGTAGGGGGAGTGACAGGCAGAGGGAGAAGCAGGCTTCCCACTGAGCAGGGAGCCAGATGTGGGGCTTGATTTCGGGACCCTGGGATCATGACCTGAGGCAAAAGCAGACACTAAACAACTGAGCCACCCAGGCGCCCTGTCATACGATTTTCATCCTTTCTTTTGTTGATGTGCTGTATCACGTTGATCGATTTGCAAATATTGAACCATCCTTGCATCCCAGGAATAAATCCCACTTGATCGTCCTGAATGATTTTTTTTTTTTTGAGATTCTATTTATTTATTTGACAGAGAGAAAGAGATCACAAGTAGATAGAGAGGCAGGCAGAGAGAGAGGGGGAAACAGGCTCCCTGCTGAGGGAGCCCGAGGTGGGGCTCAATCCCAGGACCCTGAGATCATGATGCGAGCCAAAAGCAGAGGGTTTAACCCACTAAGCTACCCAGTCGCCCCCTGAATGACCTTTCTTTCTTTCTTTCTTTCTTTCTTTCTTTCTTTCTTTCTTTCTTTCTTTCTTTCTGGTTTTATTTATTTAAGAGAGAGGGTGAGAGAGAACATGAGTGGGGGGAAGGTCAGAGGGAGAAGCAGACTCCCCATGGACCTGGGAGCCTGATGCGGGACTCAATCCCGGTACTCTGGGACTATGACCTGAGCTGAAGGCAGTTGCTTAACCAACTGAGCCACCCAGGCGCCCCTGAATGATTTTCTTTTTTTTTTTTTTTTTATGATTTTCTTAATGTGTTGTTGGATTCGGTTTGCTAGTATTTCGTTGAGGATTTTTGCATCTATATTCATCAGAGATAATGGCTGGTAGTTCTCTGAGTGTCTTAAACTGGTTTTGGTATCAGGATAATAGTGCTTCATAGAGTGAATTTGGAAATTTTCCTTCCTCTTCTGTTTGAGAAGAATAGGTACCAACTTTTCTGCACTGTGGTTTTCATTCAACATGTATGGCACTGTACCCCGTCTGTGCCAGGGAGTGGATCGAACAGATTCATGTGCAGCGCAGATGTGGGCCTGCCTTCCGGGAGCTCACCCCTAGCGGAGCAGGTGCCTTGTAAAGTAATGCTGTGAAGAACAGGGCTAGCTACTACAAGGGGCTATAAATAGGGCTTAGATCTAGTTTTCAAGGGTCAGAGAAGGCTTCCGTAAAAGTAGAGCCAGGGACACCTGGGTGGCTCAGTCAGTTAAGCATCTGCCTTTGGCTCAGGTCATGATCTTGGAGTCCTGGGATTGAGCCCCGTGTTGGGCTCCCTGCTCAGCAGGGAGTCTGCTTCTCCCTCTCCCTCTGCCCCACCTCCACTCGTGTTCTCTCTTTCTAATAAATAAGTAAAATCTTTAGGAGGGAAAAAAAGGTAGAGACAGTTGAGGTCCAATGAATAGGAGGTAGCAAGGCAAAAATGGTAGGGTCTGTAGTGGGAAGAGCATACCAGGCAGAGGGAACAGCATGTGTGAGGCCCTGTGACTGTCTGTGGTTCCATTAAAGAAGCAGTGAAAGGCTAGCCTGGTTGGACAGAGAGAGTAGAGGGAAGAAGAGAGAGCAAAGGCCATAGGGGGAGGGAGCCGGGGCCTGGCCAGGCCTCATTTAGCAGCTTAAGACGACTCACTGAAAGGATAACCTTCCTGTAAGTTGTGGCCGAGGAAAGGATTGTGGAGTGGTCCCGAAGCCAGGGTCACCTGGGGCAGCCCTAAAGCCGCAGGTCCCCTCTGGCATTGTGGAATAGAGGGTGGGTGGTGTGGGGCACCCAGCTTCAGCGGGCTCCTTGGCAGGTTTGCAGCCAGGATTGGTTAGGAGGGGTGCCGTGGGGTGGGGCGGGAGGAGCAGCAAGCCACCGTTATCTGATGAGCTCAGGGCCTGCTCCTGCCTTGCAGATACGGCCTGCAAGATGGTCCGCTGGCTGTCTGCCAAGCTCGGCCCCACGGTGGCCTCTCGCTACGTGGCCCGGAACCTGCTCCGCTTGCTGACGTCTTGCTACGTTGGTAAGGCCCGCGGTCAGTGCCAGAGAGGGGGCTCCATCTCAGACCCTCGGTCCCTCTTCAGCCCCCTGTAGGGGGTCCTTCCCACTTCCACGTCCCTGCCAGGTCCCAGGTCCCGGTCTGTAAGCTACTTCCTTCCTTGGGTCGGGCCTAGGGTGGGCCCCGGGCTAGAGGGAGCGGGAGCGGCTACCCTGGTTCCTGGAAGACTGACCTCCCCCCTGCCTGCCGCGAGCTGCTCGAGGCTGCTGGTTCTTCTTGGCAGGGCCCACTCGGCAGCAGTTCACGGTGAGCAGCGGGGAGAGCCCCCCGCTGAGCGCGGGCAACATCTACCAGAAGAGGCCGGTCCTGGGCGATCTAGTGTCGGGGCCCGTTCTCAGTTGCCTCCTGCACATCGCTCATCTGTACGGGGAGCCCGTCCTCACTTACCAGTACCTGCCCTACATCAGCTACCTGGTCAGTCACTGCTGGGGCGGCCTCAGGGGAGGCCGAGGAGCTTGAGGGCAGACCTGGGCAATCTGGGCGTCCCAGGGGTCCGTGGGCTGCCTGGCCCTCATCCACTCTGTGGCCCTAGGTGGCCCCAGGTAGCACGTCAGGCCCCAGTCGACTGAACAGCCGGAAGGAGGCCGGGCTGCTGGCGGCGGTGACCCTGACCCAGAAGATCATCGTGTACCTCTCGGACACCACCCTCATGGACATCCTGCCCCGAATCAGCCACGAGGTCTTACTGCCCGTGCTCAGCTTCCTCACTTCCCTCGTCACTGGGTAGGCTGCTCTCCCACCTGTGTGCAGGGAGTAGCCCAGCCGGGGGGGGGGGCTGCCCAGGAGGGCCAGGAAGCTTGGTAGTGCGGCTGGCTGTCGGGAGTCCTGATTCTGATCCAGCACTGCGACCCTGAGCAAGCCACACACCTTCTTTCTGTACCTCAGTTTCCTTATCTCATTTGGACCAGTCTTGGAGCTCTGTTCATTGAAAGCTTTTGATAGATTCTGGGCAAGTCGTGGAGAGTGGGGGTGGGTGGGGTAGGGGGCCACTGGAGCTCACGTGCCGCCTTTCCAGGTTCCCGAGTGGGGCCCAGGCCCGGACTGTCCTGTGTGTGAAAACCATCAGCCTCATCGCCCTCATATGCCTGCGCATCGGGCAGGAGATGGTCCAACAGCACCTGAGCGAGCCTGTGGCCACCTTTTTTCAAGTCTTCTCTCGGCTGCATGAGCTTCAGCGCCGGGTAGGCAGACCTACTTCCCCTACCTAGCTGGACTGGGCGGGGCGGGGGCCGTGAACTTGGTTGACTTGCCCCGGGCTGCCCTGCCCACAGGATCTGAAGCTGGATGCCGTGGGTCGCAGCGAGGGCCAGCTGCCGGAGGTGGCCTTCTCCGACGGGCAGCATCGGCTAGTGGACCCCAGCCTGCTGGACGAGCTGCAGAAGGTGTTCACCTTGGAGATGGCGTATACAATCTACGTGCCCTTCTCCTGCCTGTTGGGTACTGCCCCGTCACATTCCCTTGCAAAGCCTTTGTGGCTCTGTCTCTTCCCCTGGGAGGGCTCCGTGCTCCCCTTGCCCCCCAGAGTCCGTAGTGGGTCTTCAGCACAGTGTTGTGCATCAGACCTCAGAGTCCCAAGGCGACATATAAACAGGGACTGAGCATTAATTAGCCAGCAGGGAGGCACGGGAGCTGGTCTAGAGTATCCCTGGGGAAGGCAGGGGCCTCGGGCTGATGGCAGGACATCTCCAGGAGCTCCAGGAGCCCACCGTCTGCGTAGCCTCCCATGCGGGCCTGGCACTGCTGAATGGTTACGTGTGTCGTCTCCCTGAATGGGAAGAGTGGCCCCGTGGTCAGATACGTTATTGTTCCTCCACTGAAATCTGGGTCCTGGGAGGAAGAGCACCGGCTGCCTTTCTCACCAGTCTGTTTCCCATGCCACATGGCACCCAGCACATGCGGAGGACGCACATGTGAGCGAATCCACTTTTTTCTAGGGAAGAAACAGGCTCAGAGATGAAGAGTCACTTGCCCCGAGTTGCACAGCCAGCATCTGCCCTGTCTTCTGTGGTTCGCAGGCCTTGGCTGGGTGCTGGCAGCTGCCCGCCATCCTCCCTAATCTTGGGACCACTCCTACCCCCATCCAGGTGACATCATCCGGAAAATCATCCCCAACCATGAGCTGGTCGGGGAGCTGGCGGGGCTGTATCTGGAGAGCATCAGTCCAAGCAGTCGCAGGCCGGCCAGCGTGGAGCCCGCCGTGCCCAGCACCGGCCCCGAGTGGGACCCCCAGAGCGGGGGCGGTCCCCGGGATGACGGCCACTCGGGGACCTTTGGGAGCGTCCTGGTCGGGAACCGCATCCAGATTCCTGATGACCCGCAGCCCGCGAGCCCTGGCTTGCTGGGCCCCGTCCCGGGGGCGGGCGGCGGGGGCGCAGGCAGCGAGGACAACGCGCTGAAGCGGGAGCTGCCGCGCAGTGCCCACGGGCTGAGCGGGAACTGGCTGGCCTACTGGCAGTACGAGATCGGCGTGAGCCAGCAGGACGCCCACTTCCACTTCCACCAGATCCGTCTGCAGAGCTTCCCCGGCCACTCGGGGGCCGTCAAGTGCGTGGCGCCCCTGAGCAGCGAGGACTTCTTCCTGAGTGGCAGCAAGGACCGCACGGTGCGCCTCTGGCCGCTCTACAACTCCGGGGACGGCACCAGTGAGACGGCCCCGCGCCTCGTCTACGCCCAGCACCGCAAGAGCGTCTTCTTCGTGGGCCAGCTCGAGGCCCCGCAGCACGTGGTGAGCTGCGATGGGGCCGTGCACGTCTGGGACCCCTTCACAGGTGAGCGGGCCCAGGTGAGGCCTGTTCTCTTGCTGCCATCCTGGGCCCCGCCAGGCCTCTGGCTTTGGGGACCCAGCATTGGGCGGTTGGGGTGCGATGGTATATGGCCCGGGGAGGCTGCACAGAGGAGCAGTTGGACGTGAGTTTGAACTGGTTCCACCAGCTTATTGGCCAAGTGACCTTGTGCAAGCGACTTGGCTGCAGGAAGCGTTAGTCTTCCCATCTGTAAAATGGGACTCAGAACGGGGTTAGAAGATAATGCACATAGGAGTTTGGCTTAATGTGTAGCATGTCATACAAATTTGGCAAATGGTTGCTTGATTATATTTTGGCATCATCGGGGGGTAGAAATAAGGTTAATAAGGTTTTTATTTAAGATTTAATCTATTTATTTGACAGAGAGAGATCACAAGGTGGGGGGGGGGCGGGGAAGCAGGCTCCCCGCTGAGCAGAGAGCCGGACGCGGGGCTCGATCCCAGGACCCTGAGATCATGACCTGAGGCAAAGGCAGAGGCTTTAACCCACTGGCGTCCTGAGGTTAATGAGGTTTTTAAAGGGGGAGGGGGAGGGTAGCATCGAGGTAGACTGAGGAGAGGTAGCGTTTGGTCAGGGGCACCGTGGGAAGAGAAGAGGTTGCTCTGGGAACCAGATCCTGGCCTGGCCGTGGAAGCAGGAAGGTGGGAGAGTCAAGAAGCATCTTCCGCGTTTTCTGAGGTCCTCTGGAATATGAGAAGCAGATCCAGGGTAGGTCAGGGAGATAGGAAGAGTTGGGGTGCTTCCATCAGCCTCTGGGACCCCAGATCCACGCTGCCTTTCCTTCCCAGGGAAGACCCTCCGCATGATGGAGCCGTGGGACAGCCGCGTGCCCCTGACTGCTGTGGCTGTCATGCCCGCCCCCCATACCAGCATCACCATGGCCAGCTCTGACTCGACCCTGCGCTTTGTGGACTGCAGGAAGCCTGGCCTGCAGGTCAGGGGCGTCCGGTTCCCTGAACCCTGGCCTGGATGCCCGGCAGGGAGGAGAGACCCCGAAGGGAGAAGGCCAGGGCGTCGTTTAGAGCAATCACCCACAGCAGCAAAGCCTGGGGGGGGTGGGACCCTGATCTGAGATGAAGGGGGGCCCTCCGCTTGATAGAGGGGGAAGGGATGGAGGATCAGGCCTTTCAGCTGTGCGGGCTTGGGGGTGAGCAGGACCTCAGGGAGAAGGGTTGGGGTGGGTGGCGGCACTTTAGCTCATCTCCCTCTGTCTGCAGCATGAGTTCCGCCTTGGCGGCGGGCTGAACCCCGGCCTCGTCCGCTCCCTGGCCGTCAGCCCCAGTGGCCGTAGCGTGGTGGCTGGCTTCTCCTCGGGCTTCATGGTGCTCCTGGACACCCGTACCGGCCTGGTTCTACGTGGCTGGCCGGCCCATGAGGGGGACATCCTGCAGATCAAGGTGACTGACCAGGTCCCCCTCCCCTCCTCACTGCCTAGCCCCGCCCGGGCTCCGGGTCCTCTTAGGGCCCACCCAAGACTTAGGGCTCCAGCTAAGGTGATCTCCCTTGTACCTGCCCCAGGGCTGATGGGCAGAGAGGGTTAGGAGCCAGAGGCAGGCCACGGGGGCGGGAAGCAGGGGGTGAGCGGACCCTGCTGCTCCCTGGGGATGTTCTAATGAGTAACCCTTGTCCATATTTGCCTTGCTTGGAGGATCAGGGGTCAGGCCCTGTCCGTGACCCAGTTCAGGTTAAATAAAGCTCAGCTGGGAGGCTGTTTACTGCCCCCAGACCACGGAGCAGAGTCCATGCCCCATGCTGGGCTGTCCTCGTGGGGGCAGGGACGTCCCGGCCTGGGGATCCTGCCCTTACCCCCGCCCATCCTCAGGCACAGACCTCAGGGAACTGCCTGGGGAGGAACAGGGCTCTTTGTGGGAGGGTATTTCCAGGGAACTGGCACTCCCTCCTTGTCCTGACTGCAGCCAGGAGACCTGCCCTGCCACTGCCAAGGGCAAACCGCCCCCAGCTCTGTCCGGGACCCCAGGGGACCCAGGGGTCCACGTAGCTTTCAGTGCGGACCTTCCAGGGAAGTGTTCGGAGGGCTTTGGAGTCGGCCTGGATGTCAGTCCTGGCAGTGCCACTCACTGGCTCTCTGACCTTGGGAGGATTATTTAACTTCTCTGAGCCTCTGGCTCTTTCTCTGTAAAATGGGAACAACAAGAGCACTTACGCCATCGAGTTGTCTTGAAAATTAAATATGGTAAAGTGGCACGCCGCACACGATGCCTAGAGTGAGCGCTCAAGTTACAGTGATGAGTAGGTTAGAGACGCCTGAACACAGTCACATCAACCAACGCTCATATGATGTCGGGAGGGCGGGCAGCCGGCCTCCTGCCCAGGATCCCCTTGTCTTCCCGGGAGCTCCCATGCCAGTGAACAGAAGACCCCAGAGTTCGGCAGGCCCGTGGGAGGGCCCAGGCCCTGCTGGCTCAGGCTCTCTTCTCCCCAAGCAGGCGGTGGAGGGTAGCGTCCTGGTCAGCTCCTCCTCTGACCACTCCTTGACCGTGTGGAAGGAGCTGGAACAGAAGCCCACGCACCACTACAAATCCGCCTCGGATCCCATCCACACCTTCGACCTGTACGGCAGCGAGGTGGTCACCGGCACGGTGGCCAACAAGATTGGCGTCTGCTCCCTGCTCGAGCCGCCCTCCCAGGCCACCACCAAGCTCAGCTCCGAGAACTTCCGCGGCACGCTCACCAGCCTGGCCTTGCTGCCCACCAAGCGCCACCTCTTGCTGGGCTCGGACAACGGGGTCATCCGCCTCCTGGCGTAGGCCGAGGGGGGACTTGTCCACGAGGGTGGGCAGACATCCCCCCCCTCCAGGAGACCCGTGTTTTCCCAGCAGCTCCTTCTGCGCAGGCGTCAGGCCCCACACCCCGAGAGGCCACATGGCCTGCCAGCTAGGGGGAGGCAGGGGTCCAGGTTCCCGAACTGCCAGAGCCACCAGGGCTGCGAGAAAGGATCTCCCTCACGGCTTGGGGGAGCTGCTGCCCCTAGTTAGCAGGAAGCAAGAGAGAAAGAGAGCACGGGAAGGCATCGCCCTCTCTTCTCCCTGGCTCTGCCGTCTGGGTCCACATGGGGACAGGGAAGCTCTGAGGAGGAAGGGAGACGGGCCCCGCACAGCCAGTCTCCAGCCGAGGATGCCCGCGCACCTTGCCGAGCTCTCTGCACTGTCTCACAAGGACAGGGTAGCTGCTCTGGGCCAGGACACTGATGGTGCTTGGACTCCAGCCCCTAATGAGGGCTGGCCGTGGTCCAGGAGTTAAGGGCCTTGGGCTGGGGTTTTAAGTGTCCACCCAGCCAGGCTCTGCCCAGTGTGGGACCAGTAGGGAAGGAAGAGGGCAGGACCAGGGGAGGGAAGGGACTGGGCCAGCTGGTGCCCAGCCAGGAGTGACCCCCTGCCTTGCCTGCCCACCCCTCACCACGGTGTTTGTGCCTTGAAACTGAGGAGGCAGCCCCTGGGCCCAGAACCCTCGTGGCCCGACACCCTGAGAGAAGGGGCGAGAATGATCTCTGCATCTCAGGTCTCTCCCAGGGGACGGAAATACCCAGGCATCCTGGGACCCTCACATTCTGGAGCAGAGATGAGGCCTGAGCCTGCGCCCCTACTGCCTCCTCGTTATTTGCAATAGATGTAAATATGACCAATAAATCCTTTGGAAGAGCCATGGAACTGAGGGACGCTTTTCTTGACGGTGGCGTCAGGGTGGGGAAGAATTGTGACTCGGCAACTTCCAGGGCCATGAGGAGAGGGTGAGAAGCGGGGCAGGAGGTGGGGGGACAGCCTGATCATTGCCCTTGGGCGACACAGGGGACAGGCCTTCTGGGGCATGCAACCCCAGGCCAGTTTCCTGAACCCTCAGCTTTGGGGGAGGGTAAGGAGGCATCGCTCCCACAGAGAGGATGCTGGCTGGCGCTGTGGTCCTCCTCTCCCCACCCCTTCCAGATCCAGGCTAAAGTCAGCCAATCAGGATCCTGGGCTTGTAAGGCCTGGGATGGGCATCCTATCTTGGGTTCCCCACACAGGCTCCTGAAGCCTCCCCTTCCTTCCCCTCGGGGTGGGGGAGAGGAGAGGACCTTGGAAGTGAGAAGCTGGATGTGACCCTGGGACCAGCTGTCCTTGGGCATGTCACATAGCCTCTCTAACCTCACTAAAGGGGGGATAAACCCCCACCTCATGAGGTTGCTGGGAAGCCCCTGTCCTGCCTGGATCTGCTCTACAGATGAGGACATTCTCCTCAACTTTCCAGAACCTCCCTTCTCCAGGCTTGGGAAGGGGGGAGATGGGGGCCCAAATCCACAGGGACTCCAGGTAGCTGTCTCAGGATTAGATGCCCTGGTGGGAATGGGGCTTCCGGCCCCAATATCAATGTTTAACCGGATGTGCAGGTCAATATTTACCAGAAGAGAAAGCAATCTGAACAGGGGTTGGCTGAGAGCAAAGGTCCTGGTGGGAGGGGAGGGCTCAGCTGGGCTGGCCGGAGCCAGAGCAAAGTGTGGGGAGTACCCAAGAGGGGCCAGAGAGAGGGACACTGTGTGCAGCAGCGAGGAGCCCGCAGAGGTACGAGGGGAGGGGTGGCTTGGCCTGCTCTTTGGGCGGGAGAGAAGGTAAGAGCTGCCCTCCTGGCCGAGGGGATCTGGGGTGAGTTGATTCAGAAGGCCTCTCATTTCCCAGCCTCCTGGGGGGGACGAGGAGCCAAGATAGGGGTTCTGGCAGGACTCTCTCTGGGACTCGAAACACTGGAGGGCTTTTCTTGTCATGAAGATTCCAAAGCCCAAGTTTGGAGATAAGGGGCCCTGGCCAAGGGTCCTTGTGTGTGATGGGGGTGGGGCCAGGGGTGAGAGAAGGGTCCCCTGGAAGGACTGGCCCTGAGATGGCAAGGTTGGAGTGTGTGGGTCCTGCTTTGAGGCCAGACCAAGACCTGCCCCTCCCCACCTGCCCGCCTGGCTTCCCGGAGCCGACCTGGACAGAGCTGGGGGGCAAGGCGTGTGTTTCCCGTAAGTCCAAAGGTGGCTCTGTCCAAAGCCATTCATTGGGCTCTGTGGCTGGGTCAACAACACGGCTCTCCAGCCCACCCCACTAACCCTGCTGAGACTTCAGAGACTCACAGGCTGTCCACCTTTGTGGTTCACCTTTGTGGTCAAGACCAGACCAGCCAGAAAAGGTGGGCCCCGTGGGCAGCAGGTTGGATGGGAGCTCTGGGAAAGGAGCCCCAGTATATAGGAGGCTTCAGGGCAGGCTTCCCAGAGGAGGGGCCTTGGGCTAGGCTGACAACAGCCGTGTCACTGAGTGCTAGGCATTGTAATCAGGGCTCACAAAGACTGTCTTATTCTGGTCCTCACAATATACTGTGGGAGAAGGTAGGGACTTTTGCTACCATTTTACAAGCATTTGCTGCCATTTTACAAGGCAGAGCCCAGAGGGGTTAAGGGAAATTTCTAAGATCCTCTGGGAAGAGGCTGAGTCTGGATTTCAATCCAGGTGGGACTCAGAAGGCCAGGCCTTGAAGAATGAGCACTTCTTTTGTTCTGATATTTCCCCTAAGAACCAAAACATTTTCAGCGCCCAAAATTTGAAAAACTGGAAAGTACAGAGGGCTTAACAACGATTCAGGGGGCCAGTCCAACGCCACAGAGATGGGAACCACCGCGCGGGTGTTTGGGGGTGCGCTGGCGGTAGCTGGGTGTCCCCTCAGCGGTAGAGGCTCAGGATCTGCCGGGCCAGCCAGCGTGGGGGGTGCGATCCCACGCGGGAGTGCGGCCAGGTGGGAACAGAGGCTTCCTGTCCCGCACAGGAACATGGCGCTGCTCCGGGGGCTCCTGGTGCTCAGCTTATCCTGCCTGCAGGGTCCCGGCTTGGTGGTGAGCCCGGGCCTCGGGCTGGGTGGGGCCGGGAGGCAGGTGGGGACGCTCCAGGGGTCCGGGCGGGAAGAGGAGGGGGGCTGGGTCAGGGGAAGGTTTGGCTCTAACGGGGGGTTCCCTCTCCTCTCCTCATCCTTTTCTCAACAGTTCTCTCCTGCCAGCGCCACGGAGCCCTTGGACCAGCAGGTACTGGGGAGCGAGAGGCATGAGGGGGAGGAAGGCCCCGAGGGCCCTCACCTGTGGCTCGCGCAAGGGTGCGGGAACCTGTGGGAAGGGTCACGCTCCATTTGCTTCCTCCCTTCTTCAGCTAATGAGCGGGCAGACCCAGGAGAAGCTGCCCCCGCTTACCCTCCTCAAGTTGGGCAACCAGGTACAACCAGGTGGGGCTGGGAGAAGGGTGGGCGGGGTCCGAGGGAGGAGGGCCAATCAGCAGGGGCGAGGGAACAGGGGGGCGGGGCCATGAGGCCAAGGCCGGAAGACCGAAGGTGGGAAGGACCAGAGGAAAGGACTGGGTCCCTGTCATGTCATTGTCCGTGTGACCGTGTGACCGTCCCTCTCTCGTCAGGACTGGGACAAAGCCCTGCTGTTCCCAGGCACAGGGACTCCGAGAGGGATCCTCAACACAGAGCTGACTCCTTGACGCTCTTGACCCCTGATCTGTCCCTGTAGGAGGTCCATGACCATACTGCCCTGCAGAAGTCCCCAAGAGACTGCAAGGGAGCCCCAACACCGGAGCAGACCCGCAGGTTGGCCCAGGCCATGATGGCCTTCACCACAGACCTGTTCTCCTTGGTGGCCGAAAGGTCGACCAGCCCCAACCTCATCCTGTCGCCTCTGAGTGTGGCCCTGGCACTGTCTCACCTGGCACTAGGTACTGTGGCATCACCTGTCAGAGCTGGGAGGCCAACTGGAACTCACTACTCCACAGTTTACTAGTGGGTGCTTCCTCCTTTGGGGGCGCTTGACTGTTGGGTTGAAAGGCAGATTCCCCGGGCACACCTCCGTGTGTGCTCCGTGAGTCAGGCTCCGTGAGTCAGATCCCCAGGGATGGGGCCTGAGGATAAGTTTCTGGTGATTTTTACATAGCTAGAATGTCGTCGCCGTACTGGAGGCTCTCATTGTGGGAAACCGAGGTCCGAGGAGGGAAAACAACTTGGATGGAGTGAGGTCACCCAGATAGCCAGCAGCAGAGATGAAAGTGGAACTTGGGGGGGGGTTCAGTGGATGCGGGAGGAGAATGCTCGTTCAACAGGGGTGTTCAACAGGGAGTGGGCGGCGGGGCCGGGAAAGAGCCCGCAGCCTGGGCCACAGCCGATGCGGTCCCCTCCAGGTGCTCAGAACCAGACGCTGCGGAGCTTAGAGCAGGTGCTGCACGTGGACTCAGGGCCCTGTCTCCCCCACCTACTGAGCCGCCTTTGCCATGACCTGGGCCCTGGAGCGTTCCGATTGGCTGCCAGAATGTACCTGCAGAAAGGTAGGTGTTGGTGGCTTGGAGCTCCCTAGGTCATGCCCTCGGGTGGACAGGGGTGATAGGCATGGGCTCGGCCTCAGGTCCCATTGAGCATTGGTGGCTCTGGAGCTCAAGCCCCTGGGAACACCCTGTGGCCCCTTCTGCGTAGGATTTCCCATCAAAGAGGATTTCCTGGAGCAATCAGAACAGCTCTTTGGTGCAAAGCCCGTGAGCCTGACGGGTAGGAAGGGGGATGATCTGCTGAACATCAACCAATGGGTGAAGGAGGCTACAGAAGGGAAGATTGAGGATTTCCTCTCCGAGCTGCCAGATGATACAGTGTTGCTTCTCCTCAATGCCATCCACTTCCAGGGTGCGTTCCTCCTCCCGCCCCATAGGCTGAGCTGCGCTTCGAAACCTTTGTTCTGAGAGTCTTTCTCCTCAGGGCTGGGCCAGGAGGCAGGGAGCTCTTTGGGTTGTGGCTTGGGGGAGGATAGGAAACAGGTAACAGTGTGCCAAGGAGGGGCCCCAGGAATTGGATGAGGCTGTTGTGAAGAGAGAACCCTAGGAGGAAACCGAGTCAGTGGCGTGGCGGGGGTGGGGAGGGTGTTCCTGGGAGCACGGCAGGGCGTGGGAAAAAAGCAAGCCCAGATTTCAAAAATGCTGTAGGGGAGAAACCTCTGATCAACTGAGTATCACCTGGCACAGTACCCCTTGGGGTTTTGACCTCTACCTTTTGTCCCTTGAATGGGTTCTGGGTGGGATGGAAAGAGACCGGTGGTATAGAACCTCCCCCGGCCCTGGTCTATGCGGCCCCTGCCTTCTGCTGGCTCTAGGTTTCTGGAGGAGCAAATTTGATCCAAGCCTCACCCAGAGAGACAGTTTCCACCTGAACGAGCAGTTCACGGTGCCCGTGGACATGATGCATGCCCGCACGTACCCCCTGCGCTGGTTCCTGCTGGAGCAGCCCGAGATCCAGGTCAGCCCTGACTGCCCAGGCTGGGCCTGGCCACTGGGAGACGGTGCAGGGAAGGGGCGGGCTGTGGACACGCACAGGGGTGGGGGGGTATGTGCCCTGACTTCCTTGCAGTCACGTCCCTGAGACAGGGGGCTCTGGAAGGCCTCGCCAGGGCCCGACCCAGGGGGACTGGGCTTTCAGGCTCTGGGAAGTTCATGAACCCGACAAAACGATATTGGGCATTTGCTGTGTGCCAGATACTGTCCTAGATGCCGGAACTCACTAGCACAAGGGAGACCAGGTCCCTGCTCTCAGCAGGAAAGGAAAGTACAGGAACAAATCTAAATCACAGGATCATTTCAGATAGTGTAAGCGCTATGGGGGAAAAAAAGAAAGCAATCAATTAGTGACCAGGGAAGGTATTTTAGATCCAGCGGTCAGGGAGCATTCTTTGAGGAGGGGACCTGGAGGAGAACCAGGTGATCTTCAGTTATAGGAATTTGTTACCAGGGCCCATGGGTTGGTGGGGCTGCAGAGGAAGCCACCCAATGTCTACAGAGCCACTCAGGCCTCAGCATGCCCGAGCCTGGGCCATGTGACCTGACTGTCATAAGAAGGGAGGATCTGGTTGCCATGGATGTATCCATATGGTTCTGGAACATTCTGACTGGATAGTGTTATGCCAAGCTTGTCTCAGGGGAGGCCTCCCTGGCTTCTGGCCCCAGTGTGGTCCTCTTGGCTTGAGCGTGGATCCCTGGGCCAGTCAGCTGTGGCAGAGGCGGCCATGTTGGTTAGTTTTGCAAGGCAGCATGCCAGAGACCTCAGACTTCCGTAGCTCTCCTGAGAGGGGCTGTGGGCAGCTCAGGCCCTTGGAGCAGCGTCTGCCTTCTCTCCCTCCCACCCTGATAGGCTGTTCTCTTTATGGGGCTCCTGCCCTCCAGGCTGTGTCCTGCCCACACTTTCTTCACCCTTTGTCTTGGGTCCTGGCCTCTGCCCTCTTCCTCACACCCTCTGCAGGCAGGCCCAGGCAGCCGGATGTGGGGCTCCCCCGACCCAAACCAGGGCTCCTGCTGCCCGGCTGCTCTGCCTGGAGACCAAAGAGTCTGCAGCTGGCGGGGATCATCGGGCCCGGTGCTTCTCATACTTACATAGCTGTGGAACCCCATTCACGTGAAATCACCTCAGAGCGCAATCTTACACACGGCTGGGCAGAGTCACTGCTGAGGGGGGCCGTGCGGAGAGAACCGGCCTTTGCAGTGGCCCCTCTGCAGAACCCGGAGCCGTCTGAACATGAGACACTGAGGGGATTTCTCGACCCAAGTCACGGGGCCAGCTGGTAGCCCACGGAGGGCGAGGAAGTCACCGTTTTTGAGCCTGTGTGTTGATACTCCACTGGAGTGTCACGGGCCTGCCTGCCACACGGGCAGGTGGTGTGACTCCACTTCACAGGTGAGGAAGCAGAAGCTCGAGGAGGCCGGACACGCACCTGAGAAGAATGGACCAGAAGCCCCGGTCCATCCATCCCAGAAGCGAACGCTGGCCCAGACCCGCGCTGGTCTGGGTACTTTCCCGTCCTCATGTTGTCTCCTTTCCACCCCTATAGGTGGCTCATTTCCCGTTTAAGAACAACATGAGCTTTGTGGTCATTATGCCCACCCACTTTGAGTGGAACGTGTCCCAGGTGCTGGCCAACCTGAGCTGGGACATCCTGCACCAGCCCTTGCTGCGCGAGAAGCCCACCAAGGTCCGGCTGCCTAGGCTGCATCTTAACTACCAGCTGGACCTGGTGGCCACCCTCAGCCGGCTCGGTAAGGAGGTCGGACCGGGACGGCCCCCTGGGTCGGGCTAGGCAGAGCAGGGGTGAGCAGGGAGCCCCCTGCTGGCAGTGGGTCCCAGTCCGAGCAGACTGGTGCTGGCACTTTGGGAGGTAAGAGGGCTTCCTAGGACCCCTCCACCCCGGGGCCCTCTGACCCGGGGTGGGCTGGGTTGGCCCAGGAATGACATCACTTGCTCCAACCAAGAGTGAACACAGCAAGGACTCCCAGGCCGAGAGCCTGGGTGGCATGTGAGTCTTGCCGGCTGTCCGTAGGGGGCACTGCGCTAGACTCAGGGCGCCTACCGCGTAACAAGGCTGAGTCACATGCAGGTGCGCAGATAAGGAATCAGGTACTTACATCGGCGTAAGGGATAAGACAGAGGGCTTCTCTCCAGTTCACTGGAGAAAAGACACCCGTCTGGACTTTGGGGCAGGGGATTGGGAAGGGCTTCCTGGAGGAAGTGACCTGGAGGCGGATACTTGGAGGTTAGGTAAGAGTTAAGCAGGGATCTGTGGATTGGACGTGTCTCTTGGCCAGAATGCCAGACACCGTCCCAGCCGGGTCCGGGCAGCCTGTGGGGCACAGGCAGCTCTGACCCGTCGCCTCCTGCCCTGGGCAGGCCTGCAGGAACTGTTCCAGGCCCCAGACCTGCGTGGGATCTCTGACCAGAGCCTGGTGGTAACCAGCGTGCAGCATCAGTCCACGCTGGAGCTCAGCGAGGCGGGCGTGGAGGCAGCCGCCGCCACTGGCACGATCATGTCCCGCATGTCTCTCTCGTCCTTCAGCGTGAACCGCCCCTTTCTCTTCTTCATCCTCGAGGACACAACCAGCCTGCCCCTCTTCGTGGGCAGCGTGAGGAACCCCAACCCTAGCGCGCAGTGGGAGCGCAAGGAGCAGCAGGATTCCCCGGATGACAGGGACTACTTCCAGAACCAGAAAGCCTTCCCCCGTGGAGACAAGCCCTTCGGCCCTGACTTGAAACTTGCTCCCCCCTCAGAGGAGGATTACCCCCAACTTAATTTCCCCAAGTGAGAGGCCAGCTGCCAGCGTCCTGAGTCCCTGCCTGAAACAACCTCTCCACTCCTGGGACTCTTTCTAGACGGCTCGGTGGGATTAGGGCAGGGGCCTGGGTGGGCGGTCTGGGAGCGGAGAGGGAGAGGGAGAACCATTCTCTCCCTGTCTCCTCTCCCGGGGAGTTCGGGGCGGGTGGGGCCAGGACGAGGGCAGGCCTCGGGGAATCAGGGGCCTCGATCCCACAACGTTTCTTCCAAAGCGGCTCAAAGGTTGTCCTTGTTTGGGGCTTGGGCAGAGCGACAGCGGTAGGTCCACTCTTCTCAGGAAGGTAGGAAGGCCGTTCCCGAGGCTGGCTGGGGCACTTCCATGTTTGTTTACCGGAGAGGGGGGCACAGGAGGGATGGCATGCCTTGGCTGGGGAGAGGAGAGACAGGCCCGGGGCGTGGAGCCCTGTCCGGCTCCGTGGGTGGGGGCCTAGCCTTCCACATACCTGTTTCTGCCATTAACCCGCCCCGGGCCCTCCAGCCTCCACCCGCCCGATGCTCTTGTCACCGCAGCCTTCCCGCTGCTCCTCGGAGATACCAACATTGCCAGGACTCTCCCTCCCTCCTCTCTCCTCTCCTTCCTCTGTCCAGGCGTCTCAGAGGCTGAGGCGGGAGGGGAGGGCAATAGATCCCTCGGGCTCTTTTGTAAAGTTTTTGTAGTGATTTTTTTGACACCCGAATAAAGAATGAATGGCCCTGGCTGCTTTGAGGTCACTGTTGTGGGAACGCGTGGGGACAGGGCCCCCCAGAGGAAGGCGGGAGGAGGCCGCAGGCACGGAGCACCAGGCTGGGCCCCGACAGTAGGCAGCCCTCTCTGCCACGTCTGTTCCGGGCCACTCGCCAGCCCGTCTCAGCGCAGTCCCCTCTGACCTCTCCAGCCCTCTCCACGGCCACCTCCACACCAGCCTGGCTCTGTTCTCGGCCAGCCCCTCTCGGGAGCCTCAAGCCGCCAGCAACAGGGGTGGCTCAGAATAGCGCTGGCCTCCCGCTTTGGGAGAAAACTGCCAGTTAGGGAGCTCGTGGAGTTTCTAATTACATGCTGGTCCTTCTGCCAGGGGCGGGCACCCGCCAGCCCGGGGGGGGGGTGGGGGGGGTGGGGGGGGGGTGGGGGTGGGGGTGGGGGGGGAGCGGGGAGGGGGGAAGGGAGCAGGCTGCAGGGAGCAGCGGCTCCAGCCAGAGGCTGTCAGCGCCTGAGGATTTGGGGCAGGTGGCTGGGTGCGCCCTGGCCCCCTGGGCGTGGGGTGGCATGGTGTCCACATGGGTGGGCCCTTGTCCGGGAGTGCGGCCACACGAGGCCCTTGAAGGGCAGTGGTCAAGAGCAAGGGCCTGGGGTGGACTCTTGCTTCCTACAAACCAGCCGTGTGGGGAGACAGGTAATACACGGAACGAGTGAAATCGATGGTGAGGCAGAGCGTGAGAAGCACTGTGGTGAGAAGTAAAGCAGGGAAGTCCTCCCTGAGGAGGTGGTGTGGAGCAGAGACTTGAATCAGGAGTAAGAAGTAGGGGCACCCGGGTGGCTCAGTCGTTCATGATCCCGGGGTCCTGGGATCGAGCCCCACACTGGGATCAAGCCCCATATCCGGCTCCCTGCTCGGTGGGAAGCCTCCTTTTCCCCTCTCCCACTCCCCCTGCTTGTGTCCCTCCCTTGCCGTATCTCTCTCTGTCAAATAAATCAGATCTTAAAAAAAAAAAAAAAAAAAGAGCAAGAAGGAATTGGAAAGTTAAATTTAGCAAGGCACCAACTTAATTTTACCTGCAAAATCTTTCTCAGCTCTCTCCTCTCCATCCGGGCTATAAGCCGTAGACCTAGTCGTCACGCCCAAGGGCCACAGCCCTCGCCTCCTAGGTTCTCCCTGCTGCTGGTCTGGCTATCTTCCCTGCATCTCCCTGCAAGTCCTTAGCAGAGCCCACATGCCCAGCAGCGTGTTAGGCTCTGGGGACGCGGCGGTGAGCAGCAAGCAGACAAGATTCCTTCTCCCCGCTTCCCCCCGAGTCTAAATCTAGCAGTGGAAGCGTCTAGACAAGACACAAGTTAACATTTTCTGTTGAAATATAGTATGCAGGGGTGCCTGGGTGGCTCAGTGGGTTAAAGCCTCTGCCTTCAGCTCAGGTCATGATCTCAGGGTCCTAGGATCAAGCTCTGCATCAGGCTCTCTGCTCAGCAGGGAGCCTGCTTCCCTCTCTCTCTCTCTCTGCCTACTTGTGATCTCTCTATCAAATAAATAAAAAATCTTAAAAAAAAAAGAAACATAGTATGCAGAGTACACAAGTCAGAACTATACATGAATTAATCAATTTTCTCAGGAATCATATATCCCTATGGGACCAGTACCCACATCAGGAAACAGTACTCACTCTGAATCCTTTTTTTTAAAAAAAGATTTTATTTATTTATTTGAGAGAGAGTGAGTGAGAGAGAGCACAAGCCACCCAGTTTCCCTGCTGAGCAGGGAGCCCAACACGGGGCTCGATCCTGGAACCCTGGGATCATGACCTGAGTTGAAGGTAGACGCTTAACCGACTGAGCCACCCAGGCGCCCTCACACTCCTGACTTCAAATAACAGATTACTCTTTCCTGGTTCTGAACTCCATGTAAAGGAATCATACAGTCTGCTCTCTCGGTTCTGGTTTCTTTCTTTCAACCTCATATTTGTGAACCTCATCTGGGTTATGGATGGCAATAATCCATTCACTGTGGAAAGCTTTTAATTGAGGGGTGCTACGATCTGATCTAAGCCCTAGAAGGCTCACTTGGCCACTGTGCAGAGAACAGGACGTAGAGGGACAAGCTTGAGTTAGCAGGAAAGAGACAGGTGGCGTGACCCAGGGTGTCGACTGTGGAAGTGGAGGAAAGGGGTCAGGATGTAGAAATATTTTGCAGGTGCTATTCTATCTGCTATAGAATTTGTATGTAGATTGTACGGGACATGAGGGAAAGGAAAGGCTCAAGGATCGCGGGGTTTATGGTTCAGATTCCCGGATTTTTGTTTTGAGAAAATGGGTTTCACTGAGATGGGAATCAGAGTGAGGGGCAGATCTGGGGACTGATTGGAGATTTCCATTTTGAACATGTTATGATTGAGATGCCACACTAATATAGACTAACATGGGACAGTTCAAGTCATGTCTGTGGTTCTACTTTTGCTCTGAGGAGTGTTTGGATGATAAATTATATATATGTTCATCTTACCTACTGGGGATCCATATAGATTAGTCAGATAGGCGATTGGGTATCTTGGTCAGGGCTGGAAGTGTGTACTTGAGAACATACAGATGCGTTTAAGGAGATGGAAAGGTGAAAGTAATTTTTTTTTGGTCAGAGAGAGAGAGAGAGAGAGAGCGAGAGCAGGCAGGCAGAGGGAGAAGCAGGCTCCCTGCTGAGCAAGGAGCCCGATGCAGGACTCTATCCCGGGATCCTGGGACCATGACCTGAGCCAAAGGCAGACGCTTAACTGAGTGAGCCACCCAGGCGTCCCTAGTGGAAGTAATCTAAGAGGAGATGTGGATGGAGAGGAAAAGGGGATCCCAGGATCAAGTGAGCAAAGGAGACAGAAAAGACATGGCATGTGAGGCGGGGGTGCAGGGAATAGAAGTGTGTGAGGGGCAGTGTTTCAAGAAGGAGGAACGGTCTGCTCTCTCACCTGCTGTCCAGGGAAGAGATATCCTTCCAGTGGTCAACATAAAGGTCACCACGAACGTGGTGACAGCTGTTTCAATGGAGAGATGGGCACAGAAGCAAGATCACAGTTGAGGAGGGAATGGGGCGAAGACAGTACAGACACAAGAATAATTAGCTCTTCCCCTCCTGGTGGTGAGAAACCGGCAATAGCCTTAGGGGATGTGGCATAGAGGAAGTGTCCCGAAAGAGGGGAGTGACAGAGGATGTTTGAGAGGGATACGTGGATCAGGCAGGAGAGCGGCCACCTGCAGGAGCAGAGCCCATGGAGGGCACAGTGGAGGCCCCCTCCTTTGGCAGGAGTGGGACACCTTTCGCAGCAATCGGAGGAGGAGAGATGACTCTTTGTAAGTTACCATGAGAGAACTGGAACACACAAAAAGGTGTAATTAATTGCACAGTGCCACTGCTTGGCAGACAGATCTGTGTTGATGTAAGTGGCTTCCCTGCACGATTTCTTAGGAGCGGAAGTGCTGGGTCGTGGGTTTGGGTTCACTCATCTTTAACATGGGGTCACGCATGGCTTTGCCCTTTGGTGCCAGATTCTTCTTCAAAGTGGTTGTGTCAATCTACATTCCCAACTCCTCACCAGCTGGGCAGGAGGGGTCCTGGCTGTCCAAACCCTCACTTGGTCTTGTCAGATGTTTAAATTTTGCCCATCTGATGAGTGTGAGGTATGCTCGTCAAATTATGGTTTTGATTTGCGTTCCCTTGATTACTGGTGAGGATGAAACGTCTTTTTCAGAAGTCTATTGGTCCCTTAGGATTCTTCTCCTGTGAATTATCTAGGTCTATGTTTCTGCTGAGTTTTTATTTTTTTGTATAAATTTATAGTTCTTTCTATATTAGCAGTCACAATCTTTTTTTGTCGGTTACCCGTGTAACAGATATTTTCTCCTAGTGTGAGGCTTTTGTTTTCATTTTGCTTTATGGTAGCTCTTCCTGAAAACGAGGTTTTAAATTTAGTATCAAATTTATCTATCTTTTGGGTGGCTCAGTCGGTTGGGTGTCTGCCTTTGGTTCAGGTCATGATCTCGGGATTCTGGAATCTAGCCCCGGGTTGGGCTCCCTGCTCATCAGGGAGTCTGCTTGTCCCTCTTCCTGCTCTTGTGCTCTCTCTCTTTCTCCCTCTCAAATAAATAAATAAAATCTCTAAAATTTTTTATCCATCTTTTATAATCTGTGCTTCTTTTGGGGTCTTGTGTAAAAATAATATTTTTTTAAAGTAGGCTCCACCCCCATTGCAGAGCCCAATGCGGGGCTTGCCCTGGGGCTGATGTGAGGCTTGAACTTATAACCCTGAGATCAAGATCTCAGCTGAGATTAAGAGTTGGAAGCTATGGGGCACCTGAGTGGCTCAGTGGGTTAAAGCCTCTGCCTTCGGCTCAGGTCATGATCTCAAGGTCTTGGGATCAGGCCTTGGATCAGGCTCTCTGCTCAGCAGGGAGCCTGCTC
>CM052804.1:39239284-39296091 GCA_028533885.1 Nasua narica
AGCTGTCTTCCCCAACTCCCAGTTAGTGCCAGAGCCAAGGACCAGGAAAAATCTAGAGTCCCAGCACAGGAGCGGGGCTTGCTCTGGTCTGGCCTGCTTTCCGGGCTCCCTCCAGGAGACTCTTCCTCAGCCCTGTTTCCCACCCAAGTGGGCCGGGGTGCCCTCTGGGGGTGGGACCGAAGGCAGGAGGCAGCCAGGGCCCTGGAGGAAGGTCTGCAGTGTGGAGGGGTGTGTGTGTGTGTGTGTGTGTGTGTGTGTGTGTGTGTGTGTGTGTGTGTCAGGGGGCAGGGGTGTGGGGTGGAAGGGCAGCAGTGGGTTAAAGTTAACATCAGGCAGTGATGCAATCACAGAATCCGATTTGAGTGCCGGTCGCTTTAAGAAAGGAGTAGCTGTAATCTGAAGCTTGCTGGGCTCCGGACTGGGAGGCTCAGCAAAAGCTCTGGCGTTTGCTGGAGCCCCTCAGTGTGCTGACAGACCTTGGGCGGCTGGCTGGCTGGCGGCAACTGAGGCACACCCACAGGTAAAGCCGCTCCCCGTCCTGTGCGAGCGTCAGGGCAAGACTGGAGAGGTTCCCCTGAGCTGCGATTGCGGGGCGGGGGGGGGAGGCAGGAGCACCCTGGGGAGCAGCAAAGAGGGGTGCAAGGGAGAGGAGGTGAGGGGACAGTGGTCCCTGCAGTTTGGGGCCTGGGGTGAGAGGATGAGAGAGGGCAGAGGGAGTTGGGGCTTGGGAGCCCAGGGCGCACTTTCCCCCAAGCCCCACTGCCCCACTAGGAGGAGAGGCTGGGAGGACTTTTGAATGAACTGGGTGGGTAGCCATGGGGGAGGGCGGTGGTGGGAAGGGGCAGAGGGCGCAGCCGCTGGGCCAGGTCTGAGCAGCACCTCGAAGGGGCTCTGCAGCCCCGGCGCCCCTCCCCCAGGGAAGGAGGCTGTCCCTGAGCCGGGCTTCCCTGGGGCAGTCGGGAGGCAGCCGCCCCCCCCACATCCAGCCTTGGCTTGAGCTCAGCTCCCTGTTGCTTTTTCAAATTCAGCTGGTGCTGATTTCCAAGCCAAGCCACCACTAGCCTGTTGAGCCCTGCAAAAGGCCGGGAGGGAGGACAGCTGGGTCCTTCGATCCAGCGCCCACCCCTTCCCTTTGGCCAAATTATTTGCCAGAGAACACTGGGAGACCCATGGGGCTTTGGCCTCTCGCAAACAATGACCGCTATTTAGTCCAGCCTGTGTGTGGGGTTTAGGGGCCTGAGGCCCCGGCTGCCCACGCCCTTTCCGCTCCCAGGGGTAAGCCACAGCAAGGAGAGGGTCTGGGCCCAAGAAAAGCTGCAGGCTTCGAAGAAACCCCATCGCCGTCTGGCCCGGGCCCATCCGCCAGGAGTTCAGCCTCTGGGCTGAGGGTAGGAGGCCAAGGGGGCCAGAGAGGTCTGCTTCTAGGGCCAGTCCTCCTGGGTGTGCGGAGTTGAAACTCATGGGTGCCCCTGGCCCCACTCACTCAGGTTCCAAGACTCGAGAAGGAACGGTGCCTGGGGACTGGCTGGGTCCCCACGGGTGGAGTGGGCCTGGAGGGCACCCCTCGGGCCCGCCCTCCCAAAGCCAGGAAGGAGGGTGGTGTCCTTCCCTGCACTGCCCAGGAGGTCCATTGCCATGTGGCTTTAGGCTGTGTGGGGCTGGGAGGAGGAGGAGGGATGGATGGTGTCTGTCTCACAACTGGATTTAATCCGAAACACATGTATCGGCTCCAGCGGATCCTCCCAGCTGGAAGGCAAGATCACAAAATCCCAGTGTCTCTTGATTTTGGTAAATGAGGCAGAAAGGAAGGGCTGACCTTGGCCCGGCACGGAGAATAGCTACCTCCTCCCCATGCCCTCCCCTTTCTGGAGAGGAGTCTGGCTTGGATACTGCCCTTTGGACGGGTGGCATCAGTGTCCCCGTGCCCCTGGCCAGGCGGCGGCTGCCTGCCCTCAGGCCACGAACAAGCCCTTGGACAGGGCATCGCGTGGGCTCAGAGGGACCCCCAACCCCGTGCAGATTCTGACTCTCTGCCCTCCCAAGGGCCCTTCTGGGGGGCTCTCCATAATCTCTCCTCTTCCCCCATCCTTAGGCTGGGGAGGTGGGGGATTCAGATGCCATGAGTATGCTCCCTGTCCCAGCGACTGGCTCTGGGCCAGCTGGGGATCCATGTGCCTTTCATGGCCAGGGACCCTCACCCTATCTTCGGTCCTCAGCCCACCCACATGGGGACAGTGATCCCACAACTTGGGGCTTGCGCTGACTCTGTAGGGACTCCTACGGAGAAGGTTTGACCTTCGAGCCCATTTGAACTGTGAACTTGGTTTTCTTAAGCACTACGCCAGGCTGAGCCCCGTGTCCCTCCTGTCTCACTCAGCTCCCTACCCGGGCCGGGGGGGGGGGGGGCGCGGGGGGGCTAGCGCTAACCGCTCTTCCTGTACCCTTGCTGCCTAGAAATCTCATGGAATTTTGTGGTCTCTGATAAACCAGTCTGCTGGGGCTCAGGCAAGAAGACTCCTCCTAGCTCTGGGGTGCGGCTGGGAGGGCGGAGAGAGCAGCGGTGAGCCTTGCGGTGTCCCAGGTCTCTAGCGGGTGCCGCAGAAATCTTGTCCCGGTGCCTCAAGGGGAGATTCTCTCTGAGCGCCAAGGGGAGCTGAGCACCGGGGTCTGTGGGGCTCACTCTGGGACACAAGCTCCAGATCAGGGTTTGGGAAGAAAGCTGGGCCGCTTCCCACTGGCAGTCCAGCCACAACTGAGCAAACTCCGGAAGGCGGTCTCTTCCTTCGTTGCCTTTCATCTCTGCAGTGTTGTCGGTGGATTATAACAAATGTTATAAGTTGGTGACCTGGCAATTTGGGTGGGAGGGAGGACACGGACCAACCGAAGGTCCTAGTAACTGAGACCTTGTCCCACTTTTCAAACAGAAGGCCCCTTGGAAGATCCTATCTGCGGGACCCCCCCCCCCCCAGCTGCCTCATCGCCTCCCACCCCACACCCTGACTCCAAGGGGTGAGCTCCTGGACGCAGCAAGTGTAGAAGCTGAAGGCTGATGGCAGACACAGAGCCCTGAATCCAGATTTCCCTTTTCCCTTGTGGTCCAGGGGCCAGAGGGAGCTGGTCGGAGGAGGCCACTGCGGCGGACGTGAAGGGTCCTGGGGTTGTTTAACCTGAAGGAAAGAAAGCTCTGAGGGTTTCAGAGCTATTTTTGAGCTAGCAGGGGGCAGAGGACCTGGCTCCCCAGGAGAGAAGGGGGGCCCTGGGGTTCCAGGTGTAGGGAGACACATCTTTAGCTCTGGGATCACTGGAGAGCTCACCTGCCCCTGTGCTATTTGGTTCTATCTAATTTAATCCTCATTACACTAGGTAAGAACTGTTTGTTTTCCATTTTGCAAGAGAAGACGCTGTGAGTTAGAGAGCTATTAAGACACAGAATCGAGATTTAAACCCAGGCTCTCTGCCCGTAGGCCCAGTGCTCCTTAGCAGGAGAGTAAGAACTCTCCGTAGAGAACTATCTCCGAAGGGAATGAGTCTCTGATGAGGCCACAGGTTCGAGGCCAGAGTAATTCAAGGACAGGGTCTGAGAACTTCCTGGGGAAAGCAAGGAGCTGGATCAGATACCTCCCTTCTCTGTTTTCTGTAATTCTACATATGGGCTCTGTCCCATTCTGTCGTTACCCCAAATCCTCTACTTTGAGCCTCCAGGCTCTGGTGGTCTGGTGCCTCCAGGGAAGAGCTGTGCTGTGCATTTCTGCTGGGCCCTGACTCACACAGAGGGACAGAAGCCCAAACTCATCCTGGGGCGGTAGGCCATGAGGCAGGTGGAGGGGTGGGGGTGGCGAGGTGCTCCAAGGGAGGGACTGTCAAGTTGAAGGTCCAGGTCCAGCCTGGGGAGGTCAGAGGCAAGGGCCATGGTCCTGCCAAGCTCCTGCGCCCGGCCCGGGGTGGCTGGCCGAGCGGGGCGGTGGGTGAGGGGGACGGCCTGCTGCCTCTTGCTTTCTCGCAGGCCCCAGGATGCAGGCCCTCATGCTACTCCTCTGGACTGGAGTCCTCGTCGGGCACAGCCTCTGCCAGGACGGCGACGGCAGCCCCCAGGAGGTCAGTGGGGTTGGCGCAAGGCGGGGTGTCGGCAATCCCCGCCCCTCCTTAGCAGGCAGGACAGAGGGGATGGGACAGGCACCGGGGGTTCCAGGCCAGGCTCTGGCCTTTCTGTGTAGATAGGGCCTGGATTTCTCCTTCAGCAAAATAGGAAACATCTTGCCTTGCCTTTCTGAGAACACAGTGGAGACAAATATAGAATCCCGTGGGGGACCTGGGTGGCTCAGTGGGTTAAGCCTCCGCCTTCGGCTCAGGTCATGATCTCAGGGTCCTGGGATCCAGCCCTGCATCGGGCTCTCTGCTCAGCAGGGAGCCTGCTTCCCCCTCTCTCTCTGCCTGCCTCTCTGCCTACTTATGATCTCTCTCTCTCTCAAATAAAAAAATAAATAAGATCTTAAAAAAAAATCCCAGAAGGTGAAAAGTGACGGCAGTCTAGCAAGCCCAGGGGGATTTCTTTTAGTGAAGACCTTTTCTCACTACCTTGCAGTACTCATGGGTCTCACTGAGTCCTGGATATTTGTTCCGATAGTGACCAGGGTGCAGCGGAGATGTAAGTGTGCAGAAAGTCCTCTTTCCTGTCTGGAGGAGGCACAGGCCAGACTGCGAAGACAGATGCTGAGAAGCTCGTGCTAAGGGTGTGAGGGCCCGGGGCGGCCCGGCCATACTGGCTGGAGACCTGGACTTGGTTAAGAGTTCTGGCTCTGCCTCCCACTTAGCTGTTACCGCAGACAAATCTCTTTGACCCGAGTCTCTTCCTTATCTATAAAATGGGTTTTAAAGTAACTATTCTGGGGCGCCTGGGTGGCTCAGTCGGTTAAGCATCTGTTTTTGGCTCAGGTCATGATTTGGGGTCCTGGGATCGAGTCCCGCATGGAGCTCTCTGCTCAGCGGGGAGCCTGCTTCTCTCTCTCTCTCAAATAAAGAAATAAGTCTTTAAAGAGAAACCAGAACTCCCCTTGTGGCCAGTCGCTTACTGTTTACCTACTGAATACCTCCTCTGTAGGGGCTGAGGCTGGGTGGAAATATAAAGGACTCAGCTCTTGCCTTCGAGGAACTCAGTCTTTTGAGGTATCAAATAGATCAACAAATAGGAAATGAAGTAACTCCAATGAAAAGAACCAGCACAGAACCTGGCACATGTAAGTGGGAGCTGACCCCCTAAAAAGTTCAGAAAGCCAAAACGGATCTTCAGATTGAGGTGATTAGGGAAAAGTTGTGGAGGAGATGTTATGGGATCAGGGCCATGAAAGACGGGGTCGGGCTTGGGGGAAATCACCGGAGGGTCCAGCAGTAAGATAGGCAGCTTGCTCCGGCCCGAGAGCATGGTTCCTTGGAAAGGAGGGGGCTCTTTTCTTTCTCTCTCTCTTTTTTAAAGATTTTATTTATTCATTTATTTGACAGAGAGAGAGAGAGAGATCGCAAGTAGGCAGAGAGGCAGGCAGGGAGAGAGGGGGAAGCAGGCTCCCTGCTGAGCAGAGAGCCCGATGTGGGGCCCGATCCCAAGACTCTGAGATCATGACCTGAGCCGAAGGCAGAGGCTTTAACCCACTGAGCTACCCAGGCGCCTCCCTCTCTCTCACTTTTTAAAGATCTCATTTATTTATCTGTCAGAGAGAGAGAAGGAGCACAAGCAGGGGGATCTGCAGGCAGAGGGAGAAGCAGGCTTCCCGCTGAGCAAGGATCCGGATGCGGGGCTCGATCCCAGAACTCTGGGATGATGACCTGAGCCAAAGGCAGACACTTAACCGACTGAGCCACCCAGGCACATCTCACATCTCTCTCTCTCGTACGTCACAGCCCTGAGGCTCACACGTCACTAGTGTTTAAACCTGGTCAGCTAATTTCCACGTGGGGCTGCCTGTCCCCTGCAAGAACTCCGGCAGGATCTGGGATCACCCTGTCCTTCCGACATTAGGCTACACGTAGGGTACTCAGCCAAGATGTCTCTAAGGGGCCTGAAGGATAATCCCACTCAAAGCAACAAGGGTTCCCATCACACATAGCCCATCTCTGATGGCCCCTATGCTCAAATCCAGGACTCCCCAGCCCCCGACACCACAGGGGTGCCCGTGGAGGAGGAGGACCCCTTCTTCAAGGTCCCCGTGAATAAGCTGGCAGCGGCCATCTCCAACTTTGGCTATGACCTGTACCGCGTGAGGTCCGGCCTCAGCCCTACTGCCAACGTGCTGCTGTCCCCACTCAGTGTGGCCACCGCTCTGTCTGCGCTGTCGCTGGGTGAGTTCTCAGATGGGGACAGCCCGGGGGGCCTGGTGCTGAGAGAGGGGCCCACTGGGGTCCCCGCGCGTGCACCTACATTCCCCCTCCCCGGGCTCTGCGGAGGGGACGGAGCACTGCCGACTCGGGGATGTGGCCTCACGACCACTTACCGACGGGATGACTTCGACACTCCTTCCTTACACAAGCTTCTGCGTGCCAGCCATTCAGCTAGGTCCTGGGGGTACAATCGCCCACGAGCAGGTGTGGTCCCTGCCCTCACCCAGTCACAGCTGAGTTCCGGTGGGGGGCGAGGGGGGTACTCGTGAGCAGGTGATTGCCAAACTTTCTGGTTAAGGGCTGTGACCGGAGAAGCACAGGGGCTTGAACCCTCCCTCCAGCCCTTGTCGCTCTCTCTGGGCCCCATGGCCTTTGCCTGCTGGAGGAAAATCTTATTTTCCTTCCATTGCCTTCAAATTTCTTGCCCAGCTAGAATGCCTCCAGCATGAACAGGGGAAGACCAGGAGTGTGGTGTCCTTGTCCCGCCCCGGGTGCTGGCCTGACCTGGGCCCCGGTGGCCGGTTGTTAAGGGCCCCACCCCGGTGTCTCGGGCAGGAGCTGAGCAGCGGACAGAATCCACCATCCACCGGGCTCTCTACTACGACCTGATCAGCAACCCCGACATCCACGGCACCTATAAGGAGCTCCTTGCTGCCGTCACTGCCCCCGAGAAGAACTTCAAGAGTGCTTCCCGGATCATCTTCGAGAGGAGTGGGTCACCTTGCTAGCCCAGGGTGCTGGCGGAATTTGGGACTCTATGCTCCGTGGGTGGGGGAGGGGTTTCTTTTTCTTTTCCTTCTCTCTCTCTCTTTCAAGATTTTATTTATTTATTTGAGAGAGAGAGAGAGGGTGAGAGAGGGGATGCTTAGAGGGAGAAGCAGGCTCCCTGCTGAACCAGGAGCCCCATGCAGGACTCGATCCCGAGACTCCAGGATCATAACCTGAGCCAAAGGCAGTCGCTTAACCGACTGAGCCGCCCAGGCGCCCTGGGGAATTTCTTTCTAAACGCTAGATCACGTCTGCCCGGGCTGAGCCTGGTGCTGGTGGGCAGCAAGGGGCCCCGGGAGCTCAAAGAGGATCAGAAAGGAGACAGTGGGAGGGCCTGGGGAGGGAAGGCAGTAACCTGAAGAGAAACAGCAAGGAGTGAAGTTCCTTGTTCCCTGTCCAGCGCCTGGGGAAGCTGGCTGGAGTCTGGGCAAGTCACGGGAAGTCACCAGGCAGGAAGTCAGGGCCTGCTGAGCGGTAAACCAGAACCTCAGCCTGGCACGCTCTCCCAGAGCAGATGCTGGCTGGCGCTCAGGGCACACTCACCTCTGTTCCTTCTCCTCCCAGAGTTGCGGATAAAATCCAGCTTTGTCGCACCACTGGAGAAGTCCTACGGCACCAGGCCCAGAATCCTGACCGGCAGCCCTCGCTTGGACCTTCAGGAGATTAACAACTGGGTGCAGGCCCAGATGAAAGGGAAAATCGCTAGGTCCACCCAGGAAATACCCAGTGGAGTCAGCATTCTCCTCCTCGGTGTGGCTCACTTCAAGGGTGAGGGCTCCACTTCTCTTTTGGCCAAGGCTGGAGGGTGGGTGTCAGAGGGGCTGGGGAAGGGGGCACGTCAGACTCGGCAGGAACCGAGAGGCGAAGCCAGAGGATGACCTGGAAAAGGCACTTGCCTGAGGCCTCTGTGCTTGTCTTCTAGGCCCAGGCGAACCTTCGGTGTGTGCCTACAAAGGCTTAAGAGGCCGCGCACAAAGCCTAGCAGGGAGAAGAAAGTGCTAGCACTCGGGGGCCTGTTTGGGGGTGGGCATCATGAGATTTGGGCTGGAGTCAGATGAGGGACAAAGCCCCGCTGGGCCTTCTCTGGCGTCGAGTCCTGCACAGGCCCTCCGGCCTTCCTGGGCCCGCTCCCTCACCTCTGACGCGGGATGACACACTTACTTCAGAGGCGGGCTGTCTCCATCGCCTCCTGTCTTCACATCAAGCAGAGCACTGTGCCCACAAGTATTCAACAAACCGTTAGTTCTCTCATAGCATCCTGCTGTGGTGACGTGCCCGAGACTCCTCCACGGGCCATGTGAGGCTGGCGCCATTAAGAGAAGACTTGGGTGGGACTTGGGGCAACCTCTCTTTGAAATGCTTTTTTATAACTGTCTGTCAGGCAGTAGCCACAGTGGATCCCTGACCTTGAGAGAGGCCCTACTTGAAGCACTGATCTCCAGAAAGTGAGAGAAGCCGTTATAGGCCAGCGTATTAAAGGTCACCTTGAACGAAGGGAGCTTGGTTGCTGCCTCACGGTGTGAGCACCGGCCAATGCTTCCACCCCCCTGAGCTTCGGTGCTTTTCTAGACATGAGAGGGGTGATGTCAGGGTCCCTTGCAGCTCTGACCTCCTCTGATCCTGTCTCCCAGACACCCCACTGCAGAAGGAGACACCAGTTGACTTTTCTCCAAGGCCATCACAGAATCTGTATGATCCAGACGGTCAAATCAATAATTCCTCCTCTTTCCTCCCAAGTCTTTATATGGAAGGGACTCAGGCCCTTGAAATATCGTGGTCCAGCCCGCACGTTCTCAGATAGAGGTGTTCCCTATTTGTCGGGGCCTCTAAGATTATTTTATTTTTAAAGATTTTATTTATTTGAGGGAGAGGGAGAGAGAGAGAGAGAGAGACCATGAGAGGGGAGAAGGTCAGAGGGAGAAGCAGACTCCCTGCGGAGCTGGGAACCCGATGCGGGACTTGATCCCGAGACTCCAGGATCATGACCTGAGCCGAAGGCAGCTGCCTAACCAACTGAGCCACCCAGGCATCCCTCTAAAATTCCTTTAAGCAGGCAGTTTTCAACCATAGGTTTTGGTCTTTTGGCCCCGGTCCCAATGCCTGTCTGGTCTCCTGGGGCTCAGGGCACTCCCCATTTGTTTCATTCCAGGGCAGTGGGTAACAAAGTTTGACTCCAGAAAGACTTCCCTTCAAGATTTCCACTTGGACGAGGAGAGGACCGTGAGAGTCCCCATGATGTCAGACCCTAAGGCCATCTTACGCTATGGCTTGGACTCTGATCTCAACTGCAAGGTCTGTAGGGGCTGGATGAGTGGGGGTGGTGGTGGGGGAGAGACAGGCAGGATGGCATATAGTGAAAAAGGATGACCTTTGAGATGGGACAGCTGTCTAAATTCTGCCTGCTGTGTGGCTTTCAGCAAGTCAATAGTATCTCTGAGCCCTTCCTCTTAAAATAAAGAAGGATGGGTCTTGAAACTTATCCTTTTAGGGTTTGTTGTAAAGATTAACAGATAACGTGAAATGGCCCAAGATTGGGCAACTCACATGTTGGTGTTTTCTTGTCTTTTTTCCCACTTCTTCCCCTGCCTCTCCTTTTCTTTCTTTCTTTGAGGGGAGCTTTTATTTTTAGAATTCAAAGCCAAACTTTAAAAAACAAAACGGTCACACACTCCAAATGGTTGGCATTCTAAGTCTTTCATAAACTTGCCATCTTTTAATTCTAAGTTGGTAGTTCTTAAACCTTTTTCTTTGGGAATCTGACAAAACGCCTGAAACACTTGAGAGAAATGCCGCGTGTGCACATGCATACATTTCCGTATATGGTTTCAGGGGCTGTTAGGACTCCTGATGCTGTCTGTCCCATAGACCTAAGGTTAAGAACCTCTGCTCCAAAGACCCATTTTGTGTCTTGTTTTGTTTTTCAAAGATTTTATTTATTTATTTGTTAGAGAGAGAGGGAGGGAGAGCACGAGCAGGGGGAGGGGCAAAGGGAGAAGCAGGCTCCCCTCGGAGCAAGGAGCCCAATGAGGAGCTCAATCCCAGAACCCTGGGATCATGACCTGAGCCAAAGGCAGACACTTAACTGACTGAGCCACCCAGGTGCCCCCAAAAGACCCATTTTATTACTGCTTCTGTGTTGTTGTGCGTCTAGTCCCGGGCTCTGTAAATAACAGATGATCAGTAACTATTGGCAGATAATCTTTGGGAGAAAATTCTTTCGGCACTTAACTTTGGTCGGGATTAGGCAGAGGTATGAAAGGACAACAGCCTGCTTTTTTGAAGGAACCTCAGTAAACATCTTGCTGCCAGAAGCCAATGGCCAAGAGGAACATTTGTTAGATTAGGGGCGGGGAAAGCACGGCCAGGGACCCCACAGCAGGAGAGGAGAAGGCGGCTTGCTTGGAGTGTGGTGGACTCTACCCCTGGGCTCTTGGGCTCCAAGGGACTAACCCACGTGCTCCCTCCCTGTGGTTGCAGATTGCCCAGCTGCCTCTGACCGGCAGCATGAGTATCATCTTCTTCCTGCCTCTGAAAGTAACCCAGAACTTGACCATGATAGAAGAGAGCCTCACCTCTGAGTTCATTCATGACATAGACCGAGAACTGAAGACTATTCAGGCGGTCCTGACCATCCCCAAGCTGAAGCTGAGTTATGAAGGCGAAGTCACTAAGTCCCTGCAGGAGATGAGTACGTCTGTGAGACCACTTTGCTCTTGGGGTGGGTGGGGTTGAGCCTTTGAGCTTTCCAGGCGCTCAAGGGCTCTGTGGCTTTGTAGGGAGGCCAAGGATGATTCCTTAATTCTACTAGTGCTGGAGGGGAGGCCTGAACTGCCCTTATCAGACACATCCCTCAGTCCCGGAAGCATCCATCTTGAAACAGAGCACTGCCTCTCAAAAGACAGGTCTGCTGAGCTGGTTTCTGATCTTAATCTCACTTGCTGTGTGCTCTTGGGCCAGTCGCTTGAACCCTACCCAGCCCAGGGGCCTACAGACGTCACCGAGGGTCCAAAGTGGTGTTCTACTCCCAGCCTACCTGCCTCTTTGAGAAATCGGGATTTAAGAACCAGGACTCCACTCTTCCGCGGGGTGCTGGGTGAAGGCTGGGTTTTAATGGAAATCTCTCTCAATTTCTGCAGAACTGCAATCCTTGTTTGATTCGCCAGACTTTAGCAAGATCACGGGCAAAGCTATTAAACTTACCCAAGTGGAACATCGATCTGGGTTCGAGTGGAATGAGGACGGGGCGGGCACCACCCCCAGCCCAGGGCTCCAGCCTGCCCGCCTCACCTTTCCCCTGGACTATCACCTTAACCAACCTTTCATCTTTGTCCTGAGAGACACGGACACAGGGGCCCTTCTCTTCATAGGCAAAATTCTGGATCCCAGGGGCACTTAACTTTCCGGTTTCATGTTCGAATACCCTGGAAGAGCAAAACCCTCAAGGGATGGCAGATTACATGGTACAGGAAGGCTGCCCCCACAATGTTTCAGTGTATACTTTGCAATAAAAGTGCTTTATCCTTAACCTTTGTTGCCCTGTTCCTCCTCCTGTTTTGAGCTCTGTTAAGTTTAATACGAAGATAAATAGCCCTTTCGTGATTTGCTGGTCCTATACTTACAGCCTGGGTCTCTCTCTAAACTGCAGGAAGTCACCACTTATAAGGGCTTGTAGTTACCTTCACTGTATAACACAGGGACAGATTCTCTGCTCTGGAAGTGTCTATGCAGTAGGGCCACTATGCTCCCAAGAGGATATCTCCTGTCCCCACAATCAGTGTGGTATGCTCTTAAATAAATCAAACATTAACTTTTTTTTTTAAGGTTAATTTGTTTTATTTTAGACACACAGAGAGCACGAGCAGGAGGGGCAGAGGGAGAGGCAGAGAGAATCTCAAGCAGACGTCGGGCTGAGTGCGGAGCCTGACGTGGGATCTGATCTCACAACCTTGAGACCACGTCCTGAGCCGAAACCAAGAGTCGGCTGTTCAACCGACTGCACCTCCGCAGGTGCCCCTCAAAACCGTAGCTTTTATTTTTATTTATTTTAAGATTTCACTATTCATTTGACAGAGCACAAGCAGAGGGAACAGCAGGCAAGAGGGAGAGGGAGAAGCAGGCTCCCCGCCGAGCAAGAAGCCGGACACTAGGGTCGATCCTGGAACTCGGGATCGCGACTTGAGCCGAAGGCAGATACCCAACCGGCTGAGCCCCCCAGGTGCCCTAAAACTTTAGCTTTTCATGCAAGCACAGCTACCCCCAAGTCAAGCTAATGTCCCCTGACAACACAAGATAACACACGGACAGATAGGAGACGTAATTCGTAACTTGAGGAAGTGTTTCATAAAGCATTTAAGGAAAGCTCCCAAGGGTACCTAAAATGGGAACCTGACATGTGAAAATTCTAAACACATTCTTTTTAAGGGAGCATGCCTATTTAACAGAGTATAACAGGACCTTTTTTTAGGAACGTGAAACATGACAAGCGTTTGAGACAGAATATAGAACTGTCCTCAGGACTACATTTGCGAGAAGAAAAATTTATCTCCACGAAAAAAAAAAAAATCTCACTAGCCACTGCACCTTGCCACAGGGAATTAGTCGAAAGAAGAATAAATGAGTTTCTGCCTGACCTTCATTCACACGCTTGAATGTAAGCTGTGTTCTAAACACTCACGTTTCCTGAAAGGCCCCTGCCAGACGTCTTCAAACTATTCATTTCCTGGTCGTAATGCCGAGGCTAGCAGTGGGGACTTCCTGGGCAGGCCAACGGCGAGGTCAGGCTCTCAAAGCAGCCCTGACCTTGACGTTCCTTTCCGCTAACTCACTGGAACCACTTGGTCCTGGACGGTGACACGGCAACTGGGGCTCAGAACAGAGTCTCCCAGCCTTCTGGCCAGGATGGAAGTCTAGCCTACTGCTCTACGCATCCGGGCACCCCTCCCTTCTGTCACTAGAGTCTGGAACCACAAGTAGCAAAGCCGATGCTCTAAGGCACCTTCTGAAGCCACCCCCAAGAGGCTCCGGACTCCCACAGTTTCTATTTCCTTTCCCGGCCTGGGGACGTCTGGCAGGAGGGAGTCTCTTTTCAGGAGAAAGGAGGCCCGCCCGCATGTCATTATTATAAGCTTGATTCTATTAGCGTCTGGTCAGTGGGTCTGCCAAGAGTACAGAAGGAGAGGCAGGTAACAAAGACTGGAAAACTGGTAGGAGGCAAGTTTAGAGTTGCCATCCCAGAAAGAGACTGCCCAACAATAAAGTGGCCCTGTACTGTCTCTACTCACAATTTACACGGTACTAGTTTTAACAAAGGATTCGAGAAAGCTAGCTACCACACACGAAATGGGGTCTCTAGAGGTAAGGAGCCTCAGTGATTTCTTGCTTTATAATTATTTTTCAATTACAACACAACTACTAAGAGCGTAAGTGCCCACTGGAGTGGTACATAACATTTCATTACTACTAGCAACCACAGGAATGTTCCAGGGAAAGAGACTATCATCATTCAGTGAGGTGGAGTCTAGCCAAAAGCCCAGGCTAACATCCAGATGCCTGCAGATCAGCTAAAATCCTTTTAAAGGGCTTAGGCTCTCCAGACACTAGTTTTAAGTCTTTTCTGGAAACTGGGAATTTTTAAGGGAGGGTGGTTAACTATCTGAAGAAAACCTTGGGATCCTACACTGAAGGCCCCAGAGGGATGGTTGGCGAGTCCAATAAGCAAGATTTCATCTTCTGTAGCTCCTGGATCTCGTCACTGCAAGGGCCATAGTGCACCAGCAGAACCTTTTCGGCCCTCTGTATTGTGTTCAGTGCTTCTGGGATCGCAAACCTGAACCGAAGGAGGCAGAAGGAGTGAATCCACTCATTCAGTCAAGCAAACATTAACCAAGGGCCTACTCCCACCCTGTGAAGCATACAAAATTCTCGAAGATCAGGTTGTCCTCAAGGATCTCACAATCTAGAAGGGTAGGGGAGAGACTTTCACAAACACACGTAAGGCAGAGTTTGAAAACAAAGAGATGCGAAAAAGCACGAAGATTCTAAGGTCCTGAGAAACAGGCAAATCTCAAAGGCTTCCGTCGGGGATCTAACCTGAGTTTACTCGGGAGTCTTCACCTTCAGGTAAGCAAGCCCGCCCCAGACCTGACGGCAGCCCTGTTCTCTTGGCCCAGTGGGGGACCTCTGCGTCTCGGGTGTCAGGTCCACACGCCATTCATCATTTCAGAATCGAGCTTCAAATATTGCCTCGCCCCCAAGTGCACCAATGGCAGCTTTATCAGGGCTGGGAGGAAGTATTCCATCTAGAAATAGGGCCTCCCCATGATCTTGGCGGTGAAAACGATGACATCAGCACTGACTGTTCTTCCCTTTAAACCTTCAAAACAGGGTTTCTCTGCCTTGACGCTACTGATATTTTGGGCTACTGATATTTAGCTGGGGGGGGGCTGTCCTGCGCATTGGAGGATCTTAAACAGCATCTCTGGCCTCCGCCCCAAATCATGACAACCAAAAATGTGTCCAGACATTACCAAATGTCCCCTGGGGGCAAAACTACTCCTGGTTGAAAACAACTGCTTTAAGAGGAACAGGATGGGAGAAGGAAGGGCCCCTGGAGTTGAAGTGTTGAGAACGAGGGCAATGAGGGAGGCGTGAGGAAGCAGAGGGCTGAGGAGAGCCAACGGGATGCGGGTGGTGGGGCTGCGTGGCAACTTCTCCCTAGGAATGTCCCTTCAGTGCTAGGAGCTTTCCCTACATCTCTCAAGAGGAAATTCTGGAGCTTCGAGTTTGTCAGCAAAACAAAAGGAAAGGAGCTTTCCTAAAGGGGAAACAGAGAAGTTTCCACCTGCTTAAAAGCACCACGGGAGAACAGGAACGCCCCGAGGAGCCTGATAAAAGACAGTGTGTGGCCCAGAGGGCGTCAGGAAACCAGAGGAAGACTTACCCGTTGAAAAAGAGCTGGGCCAGTTTGAAGAGCTCATGGCCCATTTCAATACTGGATGGCCCATGCTGAACCTCAACCACTTGGAGGCTCTTCTGCAGATGGGCAGCTGACTTCTGCCAGTCCCCTGCAAAACAAAGAGAAATCTGGTTCCAGAAAGAACCACAGTCAACTCTGGATGAACATTTTCGGGGTGGGGGAAGCTCAGTGGAAGGGGAGAACGGCTTCAGCTGAAAGACTGAGAGAGGCGACCGACCAGATGGGGCTGGGCCCAGGACCCAACGCGCGAGGCGACCGTGGTCCTCAGAGCGGAAGATGCGCGCAGACACGCGCCATACCTAAGGCGGCGTAGGCCTGGGCCAGGGCATCCTCCATTTCTCCTACCACGCTGTGTTCTGCTGACAGGAAGCTCTCGGCATCGCGTCGGCACCCCAGCAACAGCTGGACGGCTTGCTCTAGCAAAGCAAGGGAAGGTGGCTTCGTTACTACACAGACCCCGTCCTAGAAATGAGAACCCGGCCCTAAAGTTCCATACTGGCCGGGCCGAATGCAGAAACCCCACTTTGTCCCCCCTTGTTGTGAACGACCCACAGTGTTTGTTCCCGGAAAGCTGTTGTTCTCTCACAGTTTCTCTTTCAGCAGAAGGGGAGTGAGGCGAGGCCTCCCCACCCGGACGCTGGTTTTCAGCTTCCGGTGGCCTAGATTCCACGTACAATCATCAATTCTCTGGACTCAGAAATCTAAGTTCAAGGTCAACTTTCACAAAGTCGGGTAAATAAATTCCTATGACGTCAAGGTCTAAGGCAGAGTTTGCAAGGGTAATGCGGAGTTCCACAAGCCTCTCTGAAAACAGCAGGATGCTTCTGCCGTCGGGGCGCAGGCTCCACCGCTCTCTAGAAGAGATGATGCTGTCTGAGGACAGCAGAGCAACCTCTCTGGGAAATTAGGCCATTAGGCCCTGGAATTGAAATAAATGACACTGGACTGGAACTGCACAAAGATCATGGATGTCAGAGATAGCCCTTCAGTCATCACGGGATACTTGAACTTAGGTCTCTGCTGCCCAAGAGAACAAGAGCTTAAATCGTCCGGCCCTTTCCAAGGACGAGACACAAACTCAGCCGGTTTGGGCTCCGTCCCATTGGCCTGCGCCGCCATCTTGTGGCTAGCACGGTGATAATTACATGTAATTCTTCAACCAACCCCGAGAACTCCAAGTCCAAGGTGATCCCAGAATAAATACAAAGGGAGGGGCTGGAGGACCAAAGCAGGGAGCCAGTCTCACCTAGTTGACCGTTTCCGAGAAGCTTCCGGGCCCCCCCAACCTGGCGCTGAAGGTCCCGTGCCCGGGAGATGAGCTGATCCCTGCTGATCGATTCCGTACAGGACGTGCTGCCACAGCTCAGAACGTCCCCTCCCTGTGAAAGTCAGTTTTGTCTTTATTCCTGTACCCCAGTTGCTTAGCAACACCGCGGGTGTTTTACATTACGGGGTCGCTCCGCGGCTTCCGACCCTACACCCTACGGGGCAAAGAGATGCCCCTGATAATGCAGCATGCCCAAAGCCTGACTCAGTTGGGTTTGACGACAGCAGCTCTAATGACAGCAGCAGGCGATTCCTCCCTGAGGTTTAATTTTTGCAGCCAAAATTAAACTGGCACAGGTCACAGTTTCCTTCCGTCTCTATACCCCTCTCCTGTGTCTGTTTGGGTCCAGAACTTTGGATGACAGATTTCTAGTGCTTATGAAGAAGCCATCAGAGTACAGAGTCGCTGAATCATTCTGTTACGCAGCTGAAATTAATGCGACATTGTGTGGCAATGGTACTTTTATTAAAAAAAAAAAGGCAAAAGCCAGGGGCGCCTGGGTGGTGCTGTCAGTTAAGCATCCAACTCTCTGGTTTGGGCTCAGGTCCTGATCTCAAGGTCGTGGGATCGAGCTCTGCGTTGGGCTCCGTCCTCAGGGCAGAGTCTGCTGGGGATTCTCTCTTCTTTTCCCTCTGTCCCTCCCACTAGTGCTCTCTCTCTAAATTAAATATATAGGGGCGCCTGGGTGACTTAGTCAGTTAAGCGCCTGCTTTTGGATCAGGCCATGATCCCAGGGTCCTGGGATCAATTCCTGCATCAAGCTCCCTGCTCAGCAGGGAGTCTGTTTCTCCCTCTGCCTGCCGCTCCCCTTGCTTGCCTGCGCTCGTTCTCTGACAAATAAGTAAAATCTTAAAAAGTTTAAGAACTTTTTTTTTTAAAAGATTTTATTTATTTATTTATTAGGAAAGAGAGAGAGTGAGAGAGAGCAGGTCAGAGTGAGAAGCGGACTCCCCATGGAGCCGGGAGCCCGATGTGGGACTCGATCCCGGGACTCCGGGATCATGACCTGAGCCGAATGCAGTCGCTCAACCAACTGCGCCACCCAGGGGCCCAAGAACTTTTTAATAATAAAATAAATTTTAAATAAATATTAAAAAATATTTATTTTGTCCTCGTGAACATTATGAATGTTCATAATGTTGAATTCACCATATGAATTGAATGAATTCAATTATATGAATGAATAATTGAATATGAATTATGAGGACTCATATTTCAGTGAGTTCTGTTGAGAACAGAGTTTCCTCGTGCTTCCACCACCAAGGCTACTGAACACGAATTTAAGCCTCGCTGGATGCCCAAGGTTGTCTATATTGTGCGTCCATTAAACCCAGCAGATAGGCTGTCCCTCTAGGAACCTCTGGTTAAGGGAAATGTTACAATGTAAATAAATATTAATAAATAAATAAATAAATAAACATTTAAAAAAAAGCCATAAGAAAACCAATAGGAAGAGATGCCAGGAAAGGCCTCCCCACTTCTGACCTTGGGTTTGTAACTTCAGCTTTGCAGCGGGACCAGCTCTACGTTACACTTACGGCTCCCCAAAGAATACTGTGTCCTCTGGCAGAGGAGAAAATCTTTGAGGTGGACTTTGGCTGTTTTTTATTTATCCATTTATTTTGAATTTTTATTCATTTATTTTATTTATTTTAATTTTTATTCACTCATTTTTATTCATTTTATTTCTTTTATTCGTTTATTTATTTTTAATTTGGCAGGAAGGGACAAAGAGAGAGGGAGAGAGAGAATCTTAGGCAGGTTCCATGCCTAGCACGAAATCAGAGACACTCAACCAACTGTGCCACCCAGGTGATCCATTTGCTGTTTTTTATTTTTATTTTTACTTTTAGATTTTATTCATTTATTTGAGAGAGAACATGGGAGGAGAGAAGGTCAGAGGGAGAAGCAGACTCCCCACGGAGCTGGGAGCTCGATGTGGGACTCGATCTCCAGATTCTGGGACCATAACCTGAGCCAAAGGGAGTCGCTCAACCAACTGAGCCACTCAGGCGCCCCCATTTGCTGTTTTTTAAATGCCAGCATCTAGATCCTCATTTGGCAACAGCCATGTGATTTCTCCTGAGGATCCTCTCTCCCATCTCCCATAGCCAGCGCCTGGTGGCCGAGGGGGTGGCCACATGGCTCACATCTGACCCAATTCTTCTGGGCCAAACGGCTGGAGGAAAACAATGTGGGTCCTTTTTGCCACCAGCCACGGGTATCAGGTCAATGAACTGCAGTAAAGTTTTTGCCCAGACTGCTGTTAGAGGAGCGCACGTCTAGCCTCGCGGACAGGAGGCTTTGAGACTGGTTATCTTGCCACCACCAGAGGGAAGTCTGTCTGAGGACTGGGCTAACCGAGAAAGCGGAGCTGAGGGAGGCAGACAGAAAATGGGTCTTGGTGACTGAGCCCTTGGATCTGTAATTATGCCCTGTGTCTGTTCTCTAATAAAAGAAGAAAGTGAAAAGGAAAAAAAAAAAAAAAAAGTCAGCAGTGAAAATCCCCCGTCCTGGGACCTTCCAGTGATTTACTTGAGCAAATAACTTGAGTGCCCCCCCCACCAGTTAAGGGGGTGTTTTCTGTTATCTGTAAGACACAGGCACCTAGCTCCAGCCTTTCCCGTGGTTCCAGGGGAGGGGAACCAATGTGTAGTCAAGATGGGCTCAAGGGGAAGACACTGCGGCTCTCAGCCTCTCCTGAAGATCTACGGCCTTCGGGGCGGACGACTGACCAGCTCCCGCAAGCGTGGAGCAGGGAAGGGAGAAGGGAGCTTCACCTGCAGGAGTGCTCCGCAGCTGTCACAACAGAATGCCTCCCACCGGGGCCCAACGGCAGCTCTGTGCTTCTCCTTCTCACACGCCGGGCAGCCGCAGTCAAAGAAGTACTGAGACCTCAGCTTCTGCTGCCTGTCGGCAACGGCCATCCTGCTGTGGTGAGGCCCTGCGGGGAGACCACACTTGGCCGGTGTTGAAGGCAAGGGAGAGTCGGGTGCTACTTACAAAACTTCGGCTTAGCAGGGGCGATTCTCCATCATGGGACCAAGTACCCTTTACTCGAACATTCGTGGCACTAGATAGAGAAATAAGCTTCCGAATTGCAAGGGAAAAAAAAAAAAAAAAACCCCGAAGATATTCTTAGCCCGTTTTTTTGGAAGAGGAAGTTTATGGGATTAAGCAGGGAGATACCCGATCGCTTAGACACAAGAGGGAGGCCAGGAGGCTCCCCCCCCCCCCGCTTTTGGCCTAAGTGTGCACTGCCTTCACCTGTCTGGGGGTTTGCTCGTTCTCATTCGCCCTGTCCTTTCCTGCCAGAGAAGCGTGGCCAGCAACAAGGAGGGAGGGCTCACCATAGCAGTGCAGAATCTCTTGCCCTTTTGCAATCTTCTCTGATGCCCGGATGGTGGCGACGGTGCTAATGAAGGACACGCTGGTATTGGGGCTGCAGGAATGGTTCAGGAGGCTGACCACAGGGAAGATGCCTGTGGCAAGGCGGACCTGCCTGCTGTTGGTAACGCTGTTCTCTTCAGATCCTGAAAGCGCTACAGGAAGAAGGAACAATGTGTCAGGACATTAGCCTTGGCCTCGCCGTCCATTCCGCAGAAGATGAGCTGGGCCGCTGGGCCCGGCGCCCATCTGCGTCAGAGCTCCACGGCCGGATCCAGTAGACATCAGATGGAACGTGACTCACAGCAAACCCTCGTCCCCAGGAAGCAAAGCAAATGAACACATGCAAAGTCCACCGGAATCCTGGAACCTAACCACTGGGTCTCAATTCCAGCAAAAACCCAAAGATTAGAATGTATTAAAAAATAATAATAAAAAAGGAACTATCGGTCGGGAGCCTTCTAGAGAGACAGTTTCATAATGTTCACGAGGACACAGAAACCAGAGTACCTGCTGAGGCTATTTCCCAAAGGCTTCTGTAGTTGAAGCTGCTTTTGTTTAACTGGTCTTTGGTTAGTTCATAGAACAAGTAACCTAAGTACTCTCCCAAACTAAACAGGTTTATATGTTTAAAAAGCATATTCCTTAAGCTTACCTGTTTCTTGAGCCATCTGTCCCAACTTTGTGGGAAATCAGCCAGCCGTAGTTGTCATTGTAAAAAAAACCTCTCGGGGGCGCCTGGGTGGCTCAGTCGGTTAGGCGTCTGCCTTGGGCTCAGGTCATGGTGTCAGGGTCCTGGGATCGAGCCCTGCATCGGGCTCTCTGCTCAGCGGGGAGCCTGCTTCCTCCCTCACCCTCTGCCCCTCCACACCGTTCGGGCTCTCTCTGTCTCTCTCAAAAATAAATACATAAAACCTTTGGGGAAAAAACCCAAAAAACAAAAACCTCTCTGGGGAGGAGCTCTATTCAAGACAGTCTCATGTCCCAAATAATCTCTTCTTAGAAACATAATTAAGCAGCAATTTAACGACATGATTGAAAATTAGGAAGGAAGGAGAAGGCCTCTGAGCAGTGAGGCTATTTCTGGACCAAAGCTCCCACACTTATATATTCACAGATGAGAAGGTCTTTATCCTCTCAGGCTCTTATTTGCTCTTATTTGCTCTTATTTTAGCCACAGTTTTAACTGGCTTGGTTATTCAGTTTCTCAGCCCACCCCAGGCGAGAAGCAGAGAACTAATAAGAGGCAGGTTTTCTGACAACCGCAAAAGAGGTGACAGACAGGAGAGCGAGGCAGAAAACTTAGGTAAGAATAACAGCTTCAGGGCAAACAAAAACACTAGTCCCACTCAAGCTTTACATTGTAACATTTCCCTTAACCAGAGGTTCCTAGAGGGACAGCCTATCTGCTGGGTTTAATGGACGCACAATATAGACAACCTTGGGCATCCAGCGAGGCTTAAATTCGTGTTCAGTAGCCTTGGTGGTGGAAGCATGGGGAAACTCTGTTCTCAACAGAACTCATTGAAATATGAGTGATTCTCGTACTTCAGAGGGACACTTTCGGTTTTCTGGATAACCGAAGAGCCATCAGCTAATTGTCCTGTCACTGCGTGTGCCGGGAATATCAACACACCCATCACCCAAGAACTGAAGCAGTCGAGGGACAAATGTAATGAATAAAGAAAGTATCATGAACTACCACGTGGAAATGTTCTAGAAAGGCAAACATTAAAATACAGGAACAATGTTCTCTCTCTGCAGACCATTCTATTATTTGTTGCCATGGAGGACGAGAATAGAACAAGTAAATAAAATTCACGGGGAATCCAAATGACTCAATTGTAGTCAACAGTCCCACAAATTGTATTGAACTCTTTCATCAGCGCTTCTCTTAAGTATTTAGCAGATTTTAGTGTCCCTTCCCTTCCCCCCTGTCCAATGCCTGCCTTTCGGTGTATGCGCTAATGAGCAGTGACAATGCTAAAAGGTAGGCAGCAGGAAGGAGCGGCACGGGGCACGAACAGTTTGTAGTCTGAATAATCAGCCTCTGCATAATTAAAAGGTGACTTGCATTCCCAACTACCCATAACTGGCAAGCTGTATTAGCACAGTTGCTAGAATTTTCCCAGAAAAAATTATCACAATACGGTGAGTAATGTCAGCTTCGTGAATTATTTATAGATTATTCTCTAACCTAAGTAGGCCCAGGAACTGAGTGGGGGTGAATATGTATGTCAGAGTTGAGTCTCTAATAATTTCTAAAAATTCAGTATTGACTTAAAAAAATTATCCAATATTTTGCATTAGTCATCTATTAGCAGAGATAATGGAAAGTGAGAACATATATGTACCTTATCAACCAAATTTAATATGTGACATTTTGTGTATAAAACAAAAACAGAAAGGGAGTGATTATTTTACTAAAAGGGTATCTTGATAATATCCCTTAGTGCATTTAAAGTGAATTCAAGGGGCACCTGGAGGTTCCAGTCAGTTGTGTCGGACTCTTGATTTTGGCTCAGGTCATGATCTCAGGGTTGTGAGATCAGGCCTTGGGTTGGGCTCTGCGCTCAGTGGCGTCTGCTCTCCTTCTCCCTCTGCCTCTCCCCTCGTGCTCTCTCTCTCTCGTATATAAATAAATCAATCTTTAAAAAAAGAATACATGAGTGCCTGGGTGGCTCAGCTGGTTAAGCGACGCCTTCTGCTCAGGTCATGATCCTGGAGTTCCAGGATCGAGTCCCATGTCAGGCTCCTTGCTCAGTGCGGAGCCTGCTTCTCCCTCTGACCCTGCTTCCTCTCATGCTCTCCCTCCCTCTCTCTCGTTGTCAAATAAATGGATAAAATCTTAAAAAAGTTCATTAACTCTTAAAAAAAATTGGGATTCAAGCACAGAAAAAATGATCCATTTACAATACTTCCACAATATACCTATCCTGGTAGATGTTCTATAACACAAGAAATTTGTGTGTATATGACACAAATAATCAAGCACAGAGACTGAAGGTAGATTCCTTGGCTGCTGAAGAGTGAAAGCAAAGGGCAGTGAATCTGAAACTACGCGGAACCTCATTAAGCCTCGTAATGAAGCCAGATACATCTCAAATCTGCCATTCCCTCTGAGATAGAACCATACCGACCAAGGTCTACAATATCATCAATGGCTAGCTCTGTGCCTTAAGATTTATACCAAAGAAAGGTTTCTGAGGAGCTTTGATTAAATAGGATTTATGCAAAGATAATAACATACATTTTTACAGGTTTCAGTCAAAGTCTATCCTAGTTAATGCTCAAATCCTTCTGTGCTGCTAATGAAAGACCTGCTAATGAGATTCCAGAAGAACACTAACTGGGAAGTGTTGGAACCCCAAAGAAATAATAAAAAGGGATATAAAGATTAGAAATTTGAGCCGACTAAAACAAAATCAGATGGGATTCAACTGAAAGTGAACATTGCTGGTGGGAGTGTAACTGGTGCAACTTTCCCGGAGGGCAATTTTGCAATGTGTATCAAGTGCCTTAAAAACATTCTTATGGGGGCGCCTGGCTGGGTCAGTTTTTAAGCATCTGCCTTTGGCCCAGGGCATGATCTCGGGGTCCTGGGATTGAGCCCCACATCAGGCTCCCTGCTCAGTGGGAAGCCTGCTTCTCTCTCTCCCTCTCCCCCTATTTATGTTCTCTCTCTCTTGCTGTTTCTCTCTGTCAAATAAATAAATACAATCTTAAAACAAAAATAAAAACAAAAACGTTCTTATAGGGGCTCCTGGGTGGCTCAGTCAGTTGGGCTTCCAACTCCAGATTTCCACTCAGGTGATGATCTTGGTGTCATGGGATCAAGTCCTGCCTTGGCGGCCCCCCCAACCTCGCCCGAGGAGTCTGCCTGAGTTTCTCTCTCCCTCTGCCCCTCTCCCAGCTCGTACACACATGCTCTCTTTCTCTCTCAAATCAATGAATCAATCAATCTTTTTAACAAATTAAAAATGTTCACATTAAAAAAAGTTTCTATCGTTTCAATTACTTTTAGTATTTAGAAAACTAATTAAACTTACAAAAGAAGTACGTGGTAGTCAGAAAAAAAATTACAAAGTAAAAATTACAAAGAAGGTAAGTCATCTGTGAGCCTATCAGCCAGGTACAATGGTTTGTGGCACTTTCCTGTAGGCCTCTTTCTAGTGTTATGTATGAAATTCCCATGTGATGCACAGAGCAATTTGTAAGTTACTTCTTTTCACTTAACACGTCATGGCCATTTCTTTATACTCTAACCTAAAATGCATATTATAGTTAAAAAAAAAAAGGCAACAAAGCAACCTTGCCAATGTGATAGGGAAAAATGGTATCTTGTTTTAAGTACAAGGGGGTTAAACATCACTATATTTACTACTGCTTTGATAAAGGGCTTGCTTATGTACCTTTTTAAACAGCTTTTTAAAGATATAATTTAGCTACCATAAAATTCACTTATTTTAAGTGTACTAATTCAATGATTTTCTTTAGGAAATTCATGTAAGTTGTGCAACCATTATCACAATCTAGTTTTACATTTTCACCACTATGCATGTTTAAAGACTGACTTTAAGAGCTGCATAGTTGCTGGAAATGTTCTCTCATTTTGTTATTTTCATTTTAGTTTATGGGCTTTTTCTCCCCTGGTGTTGGTTTGCTTTTAAAATAACTATTTCGGATGCCTGGGTGGCTTAGTTGGTTAGGCTTCCGACACTTGATTTTGGCTCAGGTCACGATCCCGGGTGTGAGACTGAGCCCCGAGTATTGGGGAATCGGGAATCGGGTTGAGATTCTTTCTCTCTGCCCCTCCCCCCACTCGCATGCGCACCCTTGCTCTCTCTAGGGTGAATAAATAAATCTTTAAAAACAAACGAAAACAACTATTTCATTTGCTTACAATGCTCCGTGCCAGCAACTTTGCCCAGAGTTCACCTACACATGTTTTCTGCTGATCTTACCCAGGATTATTAATATTATTGCATTAATCTAGCATATGGTCTTTTACCCTCAAGAAGGCTAGACTTAAAAAAAAAAAAAGGCTAACTTAGTCTTATTCATATGGCTATACACCATCATTCCAAGAAAATGACACGGAAGCTATAAGGCTTCTTAAAATCTAGACTCAAAAGTCAAATAAGGTCAACTTCTACTGCATTCCAAGGGTCAAAGTAAGTTACAGGGCTGGCTCAGGTTCAAGGGCAGAGAAAACACACTTTACCTCTTGACTGGAGAAAAAGCAATGTCAAGTTGAAAAAGGGCAAACATACAGGGGTAGGTGAAATTGTTGGGGTCATCTGTGCGAACAATCTTCCCCAGAGGCCTGGAGGTTCATCCAGTCCTCTCATTATCCATATTAGAATACCGAGTGAAATTTCTCTAACATCAGCAGTAGCAATATCTTTCTAGATACGTCTCCTGAGGCAAGGGAAATAAAAGCAAAAATAACTACTGGGACTATATCAAAATATAAAGCCTTTGCACAGCAAAGTAAATAACCAACAAAACTACAAGGCAACCTTCTAAACAGACGATATCTGCAAATGACATATCGGATAAAGGTTAGTATCCAAAATATATAAAGAACTCATACAACTCAACAAAAAACAAATAATCCAGTTAAAAATGGGCAGAAGACATGAACAGACATTTCTCCAAAGAAGACATAGAGATGGCCAATAGACACATGAAAAGATGATCAACATCACTCATCATCAGGGAAGTGCAAATCAAAACCTCATACCTGTCAGAATGGCTACAATAAAAACCTCAAGGAACAATAATGTTGGCGAGAATGTGAAGAAAAAGAAACCCTCGTGCACTGTTGGTGGGAATGCAAACTGGTACAGCCACTGTGGAAGACAGTTGGGAGGCTCCTCAAAGTTAAAAATATCAATTTTTAGTTCTATCCCATGACCCAGTAATCGTACTACTGGGTATTTATCCAAGGAATATGAAAACAGGAATTCGAAGGGATATGTGCACCCCTACGTTCATTGTAGCATTATTTACAATAGTTAAACTATGGGAACAGCCCACATGTCCACTGACAGATAAAGAAGATGTGGTCTATATAAATGTATTATTCAAGATTTCATTCTATTCTATTTTCAACTTTTTGAGGAACCTCCATACTGTTTTCCAGAGTGGCTGCACCAGTTTGCATTCCCACCAACAGTGTAGGAGGGTTCCCCTTTCTCCTCATCCTCGCCAACATCTGTCATTTCCTGACTTGTTAATTTTAGCCATTCTGCTGGTGTGAGTTGGTATCTCACTATGATTTTGATTTGTATTTCTCCGATGCCGAGTGATGTTGAGCACTTTTTCATGAGTCTGTCTGTTGGCCATTTGGACAACATTGTCTTGTTGTCCTCTTTGCAGAAATGTCCATTCATGTCTTCTGCCCATTTCTTGATGGGATTATTAAAAATTGATTTTATTTATTTATTTATTTAGTTATTTGAGAGAGAGAGTACACAAGAAGGGGTAAGGTCAGAGGGAGAAGCAGACTCCCCACTGAGCAGGGAGCCTGATGTGAGACTTGATTCCCGGGACTCCAGGATCATGATCCAAGCCAAAGGCAGTTGCTTCACCAGATGAGCCACCCAGGCACCCGACAATGTTATATTAGTTTCAGGTGTACAATATAGTATTCAACAATTATATACATTACTCAGTGCTCATCACCACACGTGCACTCTTACTCCCCATCACCTGTTACCCCCATCCCCACACCGGCCTCCCCTCTGATCACCATCAGTTTGTTCTCCATAGTTAAGAGTCTGTTTCTTAGGGGCACCTGGGAGGCTCTGTGGGTTAAAGCCTCTGCCTTCGGCTCAGGTCATGATCTCAGGGTCCTGGGATTGACCCCCACATCGGGCTCTCTGCTCAGCAGGGAGCCTGCTCCCCCCTCTCTCTCTGCCTGCCTCTCTGCCTACTTGTGATCTCTCTCTGTCAAATAAATAAAAATAAAATCTTTTAAAAAATTAAAAAAAAATAATCCTTAAAAAAAGATACAAATATAGTGATCCGAAGGGGCACGTGCACCCCAATGTTTATAGCAGCAATGTCTACAATAACCAAACTATGGAAAGAGCCTAAATGTCTATTGACAGATAAATGGATAAACAAGATGTGGTGTATATATATATGTATATATATATATATATATATATATATATACACACACACACAATGGAATACTATGCAGCCATCAAGAGAAACGAAATCTTGCCATTTGCAACAACGTGGATGGAACTAGAGGGTATTATGCTGAGCGAAATAAGTCAATCAGAGAAAGACAATTATCATATGATGTCTCTGATATGAAGAATTTGAAGATATGAAGACAGGGTGGGGGTCATGGGGGGTGAGGGAGGAATGAAACAAGATAGGATCAGGAAGGAGACAAACCGTAAGAGACTCCTAAACTCACGAAACTAACTGAGGGTTGCTGGGGAGTGGGGAGGTAGGGATAGGGTGGCTGGGTTATAGACATTGGGGAGAGTATGTGCTATGGTGAGTGCTATGAAATGTGTAAGCCTGATGATTCACAGACATGTACCCTGGGGAAAATAATACATTAATATGTTAATAAAAATAAATAAATATAACATTGTCAATTGCACCGGTATTAAAAAAAAGTATACTAAGTGAGACACACAGAAAGGTTAAGTAATCTGAGTTCACAGAGAGAGTCAGCGGTTAGAATCAGTAGAGTGGAAACCCAGGCCTCTTGCCCCCCAGTCCCATATTTTCATTCCTTCAAGGATCTCTTTCACCTACATTCTCTATCTCCTTTGGAGATTATAGTATTTTTGATATTTGGTCTTTGGGTTAAATCTAGCTATCTTTTAATTACCTAAATTGGATATTCTATGCTTTAAAAAGCTCCTCTCACCCTGAGACCATGTAAGTGTTCACTTATCTTTTCCTAGATATTTGATGGTTTGTTTCCCTATGTAACTTTTTAATGATTTGGAGAATTTAATACTTTTATGGGACTATCAGTACCATCCTGCCTTTCATTACCGTACCTTAAAGCTGATATGAAATCTGATGGTACCAAGCCCCTTCAGTACTCTTCTATTTATCATCATCATCATCATCATCATCGGAGCGCCTGGGTGGCTCAGTTGGTTAAGACACAGACTCTGGATTTTTGGCTCAGGTCGTGATCTCAGGGTCCTGAGATCAGGCCCCCACCTCCAGCTCTAGCTCTAGGTGAGAATCTGCTTGAGATGCTCTCTCTCCCTTTCTCTCTGCCCCCCACCACGCTCACACTCTCTCTCACTAAATAAAATCTGTATTATTTTTATTGAACAGGTTACAGAAGAGATGTAGTCAAAAAGACCACAGCGAATGTCATCATCAGGCTGATTCTTCTTCTTCTTCTTTTTTTTTTTTTTTTGCCTCGGTCACCTTCTCATTGGGGCAGCAGTGGTGCTGGGGTCCCCCTGCTGCTAGGGAAGCTCCACCAGTGCCTCCATTGCTAATGAGACTGCCGGGCTGGACGTTGGCTAAGGCCTTTGCAAACAAGTGGGGCAGGAAGGTTTGACATTTACACCGGGGACTTTGAGAAGGGCGCTAATCTCAGCCTTGGTGAGCGCCACCTGGTAGTGTGGGATGGGCTCGGGGAGGGAGGGTGTGGGCTTCCAAGTAAAAAGATTCAGTATTCTTATAAAATGGCTATTCTCACCACTTATTCAAGATGAATCAGTGTCCAATTCCAAGAAAAATCCAATTGTGATTTCGTGTGGAACTGCACAGTGCACTGGCTAGGGGAATGCAGGGGAACGGCTGTTTTTAGTTTTCAGTTCTTCCATCTCAGAATATGGCCTGTCTCTGCATTTACCCAAACCTGTGTATCCCTCCAAGTTAACATATGCTTGCATTTCTGGATGAAACCCTTCTTGGTCATCTCCTGGCATTCCTTTAACAAACTACTGGATGTTGGGGCGCCTGGGTGGCTCAGTGGGTTAAAGCCTCTGCCTTCGGCTCAGGTCATGATCTCAGGGTCCTGGGATCGAGCCCCACATTGGGCTCTCTGCTCGGCAGGGAGCCTGATTCCCCCCTCCACCCCCGCCTGCCTCTCTGCCTACTTGTGATCTCTCTCTCTGTCAAATAAATAAATAAAATCTTTAAAACAACAACAACAACAACAACAAAAAAACTGCTGGATGTGATATGGCAGTGATTTTCTCAGGATTCCTACAGTGATAGTGACTGAGCCACCCAGACACTCCTAAATGAAGTCTTTAAAATAAATAAATAACTGAATAAAAATATATACATAGGGAAAAAAGATGACTTAAAGCAAAAATACCAAAACTTTAACAGTAATCAATTCTGAAGGTGGACGTATGGGTGACTGCTACCTTCTTCTTTGAACTTTTACTACCTTTTTAAAATTAAAAACACTGATTCACACAGTAGCATTATTCTGGTAAATTTAAAATAGATTGAGGGGTGACTGGGTGGCTCGGTTGGTTGAGTGCCCAATTCTTGGTTTCCGCTCAGGTCGTGGTCTCGGGGTTGTGAGATCGAGCCCCTTGTTGGGCTCAGAGCTCAACCAGAGGTCTGCTTGAGGTTCTCTCCCTCTCCCTCTCCTGCTGCTCTAGCTCTTTAAAAGCAAATAAATAAATCTTTCAAGTGGATCGTATGCCTTTCCCATTATTCTAGTTTTCCTTAACATATGAAAATCCTTTTGGAAAACTTCCTTATCTCTACCCCCCTCAACTTAAAAGTATATAATCAGGGGCATCTGGGTGACTCAGTGGATTAAGCATCTGCCTTCAGCTCAGGTCGTGATCCCAGGGTCCTGGGATCAAGTCCCATGTTGGGATCTCTGCTCAGTGGGGAGCCTGGTTCTCCCTCCCCCTCTGCTTACCATTTCCCCCTGCTTGTGTGCTTGCTTGCTTGCTTGCTCTCTCTATTAAATAAATAAAATTGTAAAAAGAAAAGAAAAGTATATAATCAATCATTCCTCACAACCCCAGTGCAGCTATTTCTGCCTACGGCTCCTGTCCCATGCCTCAATAAAAACACCTTTTGCACTGAAAATGTCTCAGGAGTTCTTTTTGACTATTTGCTCCTGACCTACAACATACCACCCGGGTCTAATGCACACAGGTTTTGATAGATCTATGTACTGAATCCCCTAGTGTATTAGTTATCTTGGCTTCAAGATCCTTATTTTTGATATATTTGATCAAAATCAGAGTGGTATATTAAAGTTTCTCACAACTATGGTGTTTTTGCCAGTTTTTCCTGGGATACTTAATAATTTTTGCTCTGTAGTTGCAATCTCTATGTTTCTGAGAGCTAAGATTGATGTATTTCAGTGTGGAAAGTGTCCTATATAAAAATGAAATTCCTTTTTTATTAGGTACCTGGGGTACCTGTTATTAATGATTCGTATTAATTCCAATATCCTGATTTGCTTGTGATTCCTGACATGTCTTACCCAAACACTTCGTGTTCCTGTGTTATACGTGTTACTTTTGTAAACAGAGTACAGCTGGATTAAATTTTTTTTTACCCATTCTGAAAGATTCATTTGGAGTTTAGCCCATTTATAATTACTTGCAGAATCACTTGATCATCTTGCTGCTCAGTGAACTGTTTTTTATTAAAAAAAATCTTTAAAGATTTTATTTATTTATTTGACACAGAGATAGAGAGCACAGGCAGGGGGAGCAGCAGGCAGAGGGAGAGGAAGAAGCAGGTTCCCCGCAGACCAGGGACCCCAAAGTGGGGCTCGATCCCAGGACCCCCGGATCTTGACCCAAGCTGAAGGCAGACGCTTAACCGACAAGCAACCCAAGCGCCCTTCAGTGAACTGGTTTTTAAAAAATTTTCTGGGAAGCCTGGGTGGCTCCGTGAGTTAAGTGTCTGCCTTCGGCTCAGGTCGTGATCCCAGGGTCCTGGGATACAGTCCTACGTCAGGCTCCCTGCTCAGCGGGGAGCCTTCTCCTTCTGCCTGCCGTTCCCCCTGCTTGTGTGCATGTGCTCTCTCTGTCAAATAAATAAACGAAATCTTTAAAAAATAAAATAAAAATATTTTTTTCTTCCCTAGAATAATGGGAAAGGTATACAATCCATTTTAAAGATTTATTTACTTTTAGAAACAGAGCAGCAGGAGGGGCAGAGGGAGAGGGAGAGAACCTCAAGCAGACCTCTGGTTGAGCTCTGAGCCCAACGAGGGGCTTGATCTCACAACCTTGAGATCAGGACCTGGGCTGAAACCAAGAGTTGGACACTCAACCAACTGAGCCACCCAGGCGCCCCCAATCCATTTTAAATTTACTAGAATAATGTTACTGTGTGAATCAGTGTTTTTAATTTTAAAAAGGTGGTAAAAGTTCAAAGAAGAAGGTAGCAGTCACCCATACGTCCATCTTCAGAATTGATTACAGTTAAGATTTTGGTATTTTTGGTATTTTTGCTTTTAGACATTTTTATTTAGTTATTTGTTTTATTTATTTTTTTAAAGAGTACACTTACATATATATATGTACACTTGTAAGTACACATATAAGTACAAGTACACATATAAGTACACTTACATATATATATGTATACATATATATATATATTTAAGATTTTATTTATTTATTTGACAGAGAAAGAGTGAGCATAAGTAGGGGGAGCAGCAGGTGGAGGGAGAGGGAGAAGCAGGCTCCCTGCATGGCTCAATCCCAGGATTCTGGGATCATGACCTGAGCAGAAGGCAGATGCTCAATGACTGAGCCACCTAGGTGCCCTTATTTATTTTAAAGATTTCGTTTATTTATTTATTTATTTATTTAGAGAAAGAGCTAGAGAGAGAGCATGGACACATGCGCACTGGCAGTGAGGGGAGTGGCAGAGGGAGAGGGGGAGAGAGAATTTCAATCAGACTCGTGCTGAGCATGGAGTCCAACTTGGGCCTTGATCTCACAATCCGGAGATCATGACCTCAGCCGATATTGAGTCAGAAGCTCAACCGACTGAGCCACCCAGGCGCCTGTATGTATATATTTTTAAAACATAACGAATAAATTAGGCATAAAATATAGAGCCTGACAGGTAAAGCCAATGTCTCCAATCCTCTTTCCATCACTCCAGGTAGCCAGTTTCATGCTACGTACCTATTTCTCTAGTCCTCATTAGCCACAGAAAATAGAGGTATTCCTGGCTATACATACATTTACTATCCAAAAGTTTATTCTCAAAAACTTGTGAAAATTTTACCTGAAACTTGCTAGGCAAATAAAAACCTGACTATAACGATAGGTCACGCACATGGAGCAAAAACATTTAGGCTACGATTTTTAGTATTATTATTAGTATTATACTTTCTTTTAAAAAGATTTTATTTATTTGAGAGAGAGAGAGAGAGAGAGAGATCACAAGTAGGCAGAGAGGCAGGCAGAGAGAGAGAGGGGGAAGCAGGCTCCCTGCAGAGGAGAGAGCCCGATGCAGGGCTCGATCCCAGGACTCCGGGATCATGACTTGAGCCAAAGGCAGAGGCTTTAACCCACTGAGCCACCCAGGCGCCCCAGTAAAGTATTATACTTATTGAAGTATTATTATTATTATTATTATTTTTTTAATTTATTTGTCAGAGAGAGAGTATGCACAAGTAGGGAGAGCAAGGCACAAGACACAAGGCAGGCAGAGGGAGAAGCAGGTTCCCGGCTGAGCAACGAGCCCGATATGGGGCCTGATCCCAGGATCCCAGGATCATGACCCGAGCCGAAGGCAGATGTCCAACCAACTGAGCCACCCAGGTGCCCCGAAGTATTAATAAGTAAAGTACTTTAGAGGCCAGACACAATAAAATCAGGAGTCAGTAATTTTCTGCCATTATAATCTGGAAGGCCCATATACTATTTTTGCATATTCACAAAAAACAAAACTAAATAAAAATAATATTTTTTTAAAATGTCAGTGAAGGGCGTCTGGGTGGCTCAGTTGGTTGGGCATCTGCCTCCGGCTTAGGTCATGATCCCGGAGTCCTGGGATCGAGTCCCACGTCGGGCTCCCAGCTCCATGGGGAGTCTGCTTCTCCCTCTGACCTTCTCTCCTCTCATGCTCTCTCTCACTGTCTCTATCTCAAATAAATAAATAAAATCTTAAAAAAAATAAATAAAAATAAAAAATAAAATAAAATGTCAGTGAATGTACCCAAGGGAAAACATAGTTCTGGAAAAACACTCAACAAACATATTTTAGAAGGTAGCAATGGCTCAAAGAAGCAAACGGAAGCAGAGAAGAGAACAGAGACTGGCTTGCAATGGGATTTCCTAGCATTATAGGATGAAACCAGGGCTATTTGGGGGTGTTCCATGTGTTTCAGGATGGGGAAGACAGTCTTCCTTCAAAACACCTCTCGTGAAATGCCTACACATCATATAACTTGGCAGCTGCATTAAAATTAAAGATAGGGGCCCCTGGGTGGCGCAGTTGGTTGGGCGACTGCCTTCGGCTTGGGTCATGGTCCCGGAGTCCCGGGATCGAGTCCCCACATCGGGCTCCCAGCTCCACGGGAGGTCCGCTTCTCACTCTGACCTGCTCTCTCTCACTCTCTCTCTTTCCTAATAAAATGAATAAATAAAATCTTTAAAATTAAAGATAAAAACATGCATATAAAAGGCTGACGGGGGCGCCTGGGTGGCTCAGTTGGTTGAGCAACTGCCTTCGGCTCGGGTCATGATCCCGGAGTCCCGGGATCGAGTCCCATATCGGACTCCCGGCTCTGCGGGAAGTCTGCTTCTCTCTCTGACCTTCTCCCCTCTCATTCTCAGTCTCTCGCTCTCTAATAAATAAATAAATAAATCTTAAAAAAAAAAAAGACTTGAGTAAACTTGAATAAAAAGTGAACTTATTAAAAAAAAAAAAAAAGGCTGACAGAATTCTAGATTACCTAATGTGAGAAAATCGAAAGAGCTAACTAAGCATGCATAGCTTCCTAAAGCCACATTTATATCAGTCCGTCTATAAATCTGAAACTTAGGTAATATCTATTTTTCCCTTCAATAGAATTAATTAGAAAATTGAGAAAAGTATAATGACCTAATTGAATTGAAAGACATGATCTGCTAAAATGGAGATCATACAAAAGAAATACTAGAAATACTGCTTCTCGGGCGCCTGGGTGGCTCAGCGGGTTAAAGCCTCTGCCTTTGGCTCAAGTCATAATCCCAGAGTCCTGGGATCGAGCCCTGCATCGGGCTCTCTGCTCAGCAGGGATCCTGCTTCCCCCTCTTTCTCTGCCTGCCTCTCTGCCTACTTGTGATCTCTCTCTCTCCCTGTCGAATAAATTAAAAAAACCCAAAATCTTAAAAAAAAAAAAAAAAGAAAAGGAACACTGCTTCTTTTCTAATAGTATCTGTTGTTAGGACAGTGTCACTGAGGATGCTGGCCACATCCAGCCTCTCTATCTACCTTAAATAGCCTTATCTGTAGGACCAGGTTCAGGCAAGCAGGTCTAGGCTGGTCTGTGTCTAGAGGTGGCCCCTGGATTCTTGGCCCCTGACCAAAGGACAGCCCAAACACGGTGGCCAACAGTTCACGGCAGTACTGTGTGCAAAGCTATGCCTGGCCAGATTGCTCTCTTAGAAATTTAACAGAAACAGAAACAGAAGAATGGGAGAAATCCGTCAATCGGAAAAGGGGGGAGACAGAGTAGCTGAGTCCATGAATAAAATTTTGATACCTTAACTCAATGGCAGACCCTTTTTTTTTTAGATTTAAAAAATATATATATTTTATTTATTCATTTATTTGAGAGAGAGAGCAAGAGAAGCAGACTCCCCGCTAAGTAGAGAGCCCCATGCAGGGCTCGATCCCAGGACTCTGGGATCATGACCTGAGCTGAAGGCAGATGCTTAATGGACTAAGCCACCCAGGCGCCCCTGTGGACCCCTCTTCATTCTGCAGTCTTTATGTATGTATCTATGTATGTATTTATTAATTTGACACAGAGAGAGAGAGAGAGAGTGCGTGCATGCCCGCACAAGTAGGGGGAGTGGCAAAGGGAGAAGGAGAAGTGGGCTCTTCCCAGAGCAGGGGAAGCCTGATATGGGACTTGATTCCAGGACTCTGGGATCATGACCTGAGCAGAAGGCAGTGACTTAACCGAGCCACCTAGTCGTCCTGCAGTCTTCTTCTTCTTCTTCTTTTTTTTAAGATTTATTTATTTGACAGAGACACAACAAGAGAGGGAACACAGCAGGGGGAGTGAGAGAGGGAGAAGCAGGCTTCCTGTTGAGCAAGGAGCCTGATGTGGGACTCAATCCCAGGACCTGGGATCATGACCTGAGCCGAAGGCAGACCCTTAATGGCTGAATCACCCAGGGGCCCTTCTTTCTGCAGGTTTGGTTATTATTTCAGTTCTCCTTCACGATAAAAATCCCCCTGTAACAGGGTTTTAAATTTTCAAGTATATTTGCAAACAAACCCCACATCATCACAACTCAGTAAAGTTAGACAGCTTTAACTTTAACATCACAACTCAGCACCAGTTGCTGAGACAAGAAAACTGAGGCGGAGTGGGCTCAAAGAATTTGTTCGGGTCCCACAGTTTCTCAATAGCATAATCACGGTAACACGGGACAGCTAGCTGTGTTTTCCCATTAGACCACCATTACTGTTTTCATTCACAGTTCCTTCTCCCCAGATGGGAGCTACATCAAGAACACTAGAGGGGATGCCTGGGTGGCTCAGTGGGTTAAGCCTCTGCCTTCAGCTCAGGTCATGGTCCCAGGGTTCTGGGCTTGAGCCCCGCATCAGGCTCTCTGCTCAGCAGGGAGCCTGCTTCCCCCTCTCCCTCTGCCTGCCTCTTTGCCTACTTGTGATCTCTTTCTCTCTGTTAAATATTAACAAATAAAATATTTGAAAAAAAAAAAAAAAAGAACACTAGAGTAAGGCAAACAAAAGCTTCCCTCTTACCTGTCTGCTGAATGGTAGTTATAGCCTGAGCATTGCACTGTAGCTGTAACATGTGCTTCAACATGGCCACTCCCCAGGTACTCAACTCGGAACACAAGACATGAGGCGCCGCGGCATCAGGATTCGAGGAGTCGGCTGCTTCCAGCTGCCTGCAGAGCGCTGACACACTGAGGGCACAGAGGAATTTGTATTCTGGGCTGTGGTGCTCAGCATGGGGCAAGAGGTGGAAGACAGCATTATAATTATTTTCGTATTTGCCGTTGACATCACAACCTGGAACTGGGGTCTGAACTGTGTTGCCGTTTTCCTCACTCTCCCCTCCCAGGTCAGATTGGAGCGTGTGTTCTGGAGTTTCGCTTTCGGGTGAGCACATGTCCTTGTTACTACCCTCACCGCTAAGCTTCCTTATGACTTTGCTTGCACCCTCAAATCTAGCTAGAAGAGTCGCCCTCAGCGCGATGTGGCAGAAGATACCCAGTGTGAGCAGCAGCCCCCCGAGAGGACACTCTCTGTTATGGTAGAGACCCCAGGCCTGCTGCATACACTCATGGCTGCAGTACTTGGCATAGCTGCAGCCATCACAGGGAACCATGGCGAGAGTGTGCTTCAAACATCGGTGACAGTAGAGGTCGCCGTTGGTGACTCTGGTATCCCACTTGCTGGCTAGGCTGTGTTGGAGTGGGGGCCTTTCTCCGGGGTTAAGGACACTCACGAAAGCATCCTCCTTCACCAGGAGCTCTCCCGGGAGAATATCTTTTATGGCAATCAGATAGCGGCCTCTTAAAGGATCCATGCGTAGGCTGACAGAGGACGAGGCACAAGGCATCTGTTCATTCTCTTCCCTTAGGTCCACGTCCTCAAAGATTTTCGTTAGAGTTGTTGGGAAGGTCGCTGTGAGCCTCTCCCTTTCTTGTACCTTCATTTTCAGACGGCAGAGGTTTCGCTGCAGAATTTGAAACTGGGCAGCTGCTACAGTTGGTTTAGCCGCAAAGTTACTCTCGAGATCCCTGATGGTCTGGCCTGCCTCCTGTAGTCTCCCCAGGGTCACCAGACATTCGACCTTACGCAACGTCACCTTGGGTTGCAAACTTTCTGGATACCCATGCGTCTGTGCCCTCGTGATGTCTTTAAGACACATCTGAAAACAGAAAGGAAATCCCCATATGACCCTGTTGGTCCTGACTCTTCAATGTCTACGGAAAATCTTAGCAAAAATCTACAGGAAAGTTAAAGATGACTGAAAACTGGGACGCCTGGGTGGCTCGGTTGGTTAAGCAGCTGCCTTCGGCTCAGGTCATGATCCCAGCGTCCTGGGATTGAGTCCCGCATCGGGCTCCTTGCTCAGCAGGGAGCCTGCTCCTCTCTCTGCCTCTGCCTGCCTCTCTGCCTGCTTGTGTTCTCTCTCTGTTAAATAAATAAATAAACCTTTAAAAAAAAAAAGATGATTGAAAACTGAGCAAGTATAACCACGTGCTTATTTCTTTAAATCACATTCTGCTGTGTGATCTTTTGAGTGATTAAGTCATACTTGCTAAGGATTATTGAATTTAATTGTCTTATTAAATATTCCTGTTTTGAAGGGGGGGAAAAAGTCTTACAGATAGAAGAACTGTAGTGATTAAAGGAGTAGGCTTAGAAGCCAGACAGATCTGCAATCCACTCCTGATTGCTTCTTACTAGCTGTATGACCTTAATTTCTCAGTGTCTTAGTTTCATCTAAAAAACACGGAGACCTCACAGGGTTGTTTTAAGGATGAAATAAGGTAATATACCTAAAGTGCTGAAAAGAGTGCATGTGTTCAATGTATAATTGCTGCTACAAGAAGGGAAATAAAAATAACCAACATAGGAAGGTTATAAAGGGTTAAATATTTCACAAGTTCTTCCAATTGTTGTCCTCAATTGCCTAGGACTTTCTTGCTTGGGGCCTAGACTTAAATTCTTGCTCGCTTCTTTTATTTTATTTTTAGAGAGAGAGAAAGAGAGGCAGCAAGAGTGGTGGGGAGGGGGAGAGGGAGAGAGAGAGAATCTTAAGCAGGCTCCACGGCCCAGTTCAGAGCCTGATGTGGGGCTCGATCTCAGGATTCTGAGATTATGACCTGAGCCGAAATCAAGAGTCGGACGCTCAACTGACTGAGCCACCCAGGCACCCCCCTTGCTTGTCTCTTTCAGTTCAAAGGGCAATGAGTGCGAACTTGTGACTATTCAACTAGTTCTTAACTCTAGGGCATACTTTAAAAACTCCTGTGGAATTCCAAAATGGGTGCACCAAAACGACATTTGAGAGCTTGGCTTTAGCCCTCGACTCGGGAACAAGAAGAAAGCCACTCATATCAAGCCCACCCCCCTCACAGGCACACACAGGCATTTCGGGGCAACTTCTAGATGCCCATTCAAAATGCATATAGAGGGTGAACCATATTACTGCAGGGATAACCTTGAACATGCTCCACTTATCAAGAAACAAACAAACAAGTAAATAAGTTTGCAAACCACCCTTGGAACCCGAAGTATTATTAGCAACACATCTCACAGCTGATCCTGACACTGAGAACTGCTGACCCACTGGATATAGTCAGTCCCTGGCCCTGTGCCACGTGCCGCGACTCCTGTCAACCAATACCAGCCCCACACGATCACCTGTGATAGGTAGAATGAATCAAGAGAAAGAACAAATTTGGGAGGATACCAATTTCCTTTCGCCCTGACCAGTTTGCAGCAGGGCCCAGTTTTAGTGCTTTCAGGTAGGAGCAGAGCTGAAGGTCTAACCTTCCAGTGAACCCCCTACCAATCGTCTCCAATCACACCAGGCACCCCGATACTCACTTCATACTCATCCATGTAGAAGAGGGCCGCAGAGCGATTGGCATAACACAGTGAAATATCCGCAGTGTGAGGCCTCGCATGTGATATTCCCTGCAAAACAATGAACCGGTTAAAGACATCAACGGAAACCAACATTTTAAAAAATAATTTATACACCCAATGTGGGGCTGGAACTCATGACCCTCAGATCAAGAGTCATATGCTCCACCTAATGAACCAGCCAGGTGCACAGAAAACTAGCATATATTTTTTTAAAGATTTTATTTATTTATTTTAAAGAGAGATACAGAGAGCGCACAAGTAGGCAGAGAGGCAGGCAGAGTGAGAGGGAGAAGCAGGCTCCCGCTGAGCAGGGAGTCCAATTCGGGGGCTCGATCCCAGGACGCTGGGATCATGACCAGAGCCAAAGGCAGCCGCTTACCCAACTGAGCCACCCAGGTGCCCTGAAAACTAGCATTTTTAAGGTGTTTCTGGGGGGATGCCTGGCTTAGTCAGTTAAGATGTGGCTTAGTCAGTTAAGTGTCTGCCTTAAGCTCAGGTCATGATCCCAGGGTTCTGGGATCGAGCCCCGCATCCTGCTCAGCAGGGAGTCTGCCTCTCCCTCTCCCGCTTCCCTGTTTGTGTGTGCACACGCACTCTCTCTCTCTCTGACAAATAAATAAGATCTTTAAAAATAAAAACCACTTTTCTTTTCAGATAATAAGGGCTATACTATGAAAGATGGTAGGAAATTGGTAAAGTTAGTGGATCTCTTTGTGCTTTGGCTTCATTTTTAACTACCTTAGTGCCAAGCCGTGAAGATCAAGTGAGGAAATAAATATTCAAAGCACTTTGAAGACAGCAGCATCAGACAGAGCTTCAGCCACACTACGTTTACTGAAGGTAAATGAAAACAGAGGAAAATATTGCAAGCACAATCCCACACATAACAAAGCGTGAGTGGCACAAATAGAAATTCATAGAAGAAACGCTAATGATTCTTATTTCTTAGAAAACAATAGTTAATTATTTGTGGATCACAAAATATATGAAAATGAAAGCACACAAAGTTTCCTTTTTTTCTACCACCAAATTGGCAAGGATTAATAATTACCAGGGCACCTGGGTGGCTCAGTGGGTGCCTTTAGCTCAGGTCATGATCTCAGGGTCCTGGGATCAAGCCCCACATCGGGCTCTCTGCTCAGCAGGGAGCTTGCTTCCCCCTTTCTCTGCCTGCCTCTGTGCCTACTTGTGATTTCTCTCTTTATCAAATAAATAAGACCTTTAAAAAATATATATATATATCATAAAGGCAACATCTCAAACCACTGGAGAAAAGGTAGAGATTATTCAATAAAAGTATTGTGACAAGCAGGTAGCCACTGAAGACAAAGTTTGCTCTGTTTATGATAAACCTTTCATTAGGATAAATTCCAAATGGATCAAAATCTTAATGTAAAAAATGAAACTCGCAGAGCACTAGAAGAAACTATGGGAATAATCTAAAGTGATGTTGGAGTGAGGAATCCCTTTCTAACTATGATACAAAACCCAGAAGTCATAAGAGGTTAATAAATTTGACTATATAAAACATTTCTTCACAGCAAAAACCAATAAAAGCAATACCAAAAGGCAAACATTGAACTGGAAAAAAAATATCTGCAACTCATATTACAGGCAAAGGGCTCATTTCTTTATGATTAGTTCCTACAGATCAATAAGATGATGACCAATAATTCAATAGGAAAATATGCAAATGATAGGAACAGAGAGTTCTAATGGGAAATATAAATGGCTCGTAAACATATGAAAAAATGCTCAACTTCATTCGTCATCAGCAAAATGCAAATTAAAACTCTACTGGATCTTGAAAACATTATGCTAAGGGAAGTAAGCCAGAAACAAAAGGACAAATATTGTATGATTTCACTTGCATGAGGTACCTGGAATTGGCAGTATCATAGAGACAGAAAGTAGAGCAGAGGTTGTCTAAGGTGAGGAGGAAGGGAGGTATGGAGAATTACTGTTTGTTTAATAGGCAGAGTTTGCTTGGGTTGATGAGAATGTTCTGGAAATGTGTAACGATGATGGATGCACAACACCGTGAATGTGCTTATTAATGCCACTGCATTATATACTTAAAAATGGTTAAAATGGAACATTTTGCGTTGTGTGTATTTTTCCACGATAAAAGAAGTTTTCATCTGATAAATTGAAAAAAAATCCCCAAGTCTACCGAGATACTATTTTTTACCTGTCAGACTGGCAAAGATAAATAAAACTGATAGTGCACCGTGTTGTCAAAGGAATGGGCATTCTCCTATGTTGCTAGTGGGAGTATAAGTTGGTTTCACGATTATGAACAGCAAGTTAGCAATATGTATGTCTTTCACATACATCCTTATCATTTATATCTTCATTACACTAGCAATTCTTCTAGAATTTATCCTACAGATAGAAGCCTTTACCCTAAAGATACATACAAAATAACACATGCAAAGTTTTCTCAACACAGGGTTGTTTGGAATAGCAAAAGATGGGAAACCACTTAGATTAATTATGTATAGATCTGTAAGACACTAGTTAAATAAACTATACATCCATATTATGGAATATCATGTAGCTATAAGAAATAAGGAAACTCTTAATGTACTGACATCGAATGATTTTCAAGATACTATTAAGTGAAAAAAACATGGGGCTGATAGTGTATATAGAATGTTATTTACATAAAAAGTGTTGTGTGGGGGCGCCTGGGTGGCTCAGCGGGTTAGAGCCTCTGTCTTCGGCTTGGGTCGTGGTCTCAGGGTCTGGGATGGAGCCCCACATTGGGCTCTCTGCTCAGTGGGGAGCCTGCTTCCCCCTCTCTCTCTGCCTGCTTCTCTGCCTACTTGTCATCTCTCTCTGTCAAATAAATCTTTTTAAAAAAAGTGTTGTGTGTGCAGGAATGAGAGTATTTGTATTCATTTACATATGCCAAAGTACCTCTGGTAAGATACATTAAAAAAAAAAGATTTATTTCCTTTAGAGAGAGAGAGAGCATGTGAGCAGGGGGAGGCACAGAGGGAGAGACTGCAGCAGACTCCTTGCTGAGCACTGAGTGAGGAGCCCGATGTGGGGCTTGACCCTGAAATCAGGACCCTGAGATCATGACCTGAGCTGAAATCAAGAGTCAGAGGCTTAACCAACTGAGCCACCCAGGGGCCCCTGGAAAGATACATTTAACAGTGCTAGCTTCTGGTGTTGGGTAAATAGGTGGCTAGGGGACAGAAGAAATACATGATATCGTATATATAGTCTTTACCTTTTGAATTCAAACTATGTAAACACATTTCCTATTCAAAAATAAATAGAGGGGCACCTGGGTGGCTCGGTTGGTAAAATGTCTGCCTTCAGCTCAGGTCATGATCCCAGAGTCCTGGGATTGAGCCCCGTACAGGTTCCCTGCTCAGCAGAAAGTCTGATTCTCTCTCTGCCCCTCCCCCTGCTTTTGCTCTTTCTCTCTAGCTCTCTCTCAAGTAAATAAAATCTTTAAAAATAAATAGACAAAGTAGTAATAAAAAACATATATATATATATTTTAGATTTTATTTATTTACTTGATAGAGAGATCGAGAGCACAAGCAGGGAGAGCAGTAGAAGAGGGAGAAGCAGGTTCCCTGCCAAGCAGGGAGCCTGATGTGGGGCTCCATCCCAGGACCTTGGGATCACGACCTGAGCTGAAGGCAGATGCTTAACCATCTGAGCCACCTAGGCACCCCAAAATCTTAATAACTAGTATTGCTAAGGATATAGAGAAACAAACGTTCCCATACTTCATTAGAAGGGTTGTTAACTAGTTCTCTCCTAGAGAACAATTCAGAATCAAGTACCAAGAGCCTTAAAGAAATACATTCAACTGACCCAGTAATTGTTCTTCTCAGAATTTATCCTAAGAAAACAATCAGATGTGTAAAAATATTTACATAGAAAGATGCTCCTTTGTAGCTCTGCAATACCAAGCAATCTGCCAATGTTAGGAGATGTTAAATCAAGTATAGTTCCCTGTAATGGAACACTGAGCTAGCTGTAAAAAATCATGGACTAGTGGAAAATTTAGTAACACGAGAAAACGGTCACAATAAATTGTTGAGGGGAAAAAAGCAGATTACAAGACAGTAAGTGCAGCATTACCCCAATTTTGTAAAAGAAAAACATATTTTCGGAGGAGAAAGTGTCTGGATGGATATAAGCAAAAATGTTAACAGTGCCTATCATTAGTTATGGGATTTTTTTTTTTTTACACCTATGCTTCTCTCTATTTTCCAAGTAAATTACAAAATACAGTACTTTGATAATCAGATAAAAACAGCAGATACTATTTTAAAAAAGAAAGAAAATAGCAGCTTTGTAGAAAATTGCAAAGTGCCATAATCACCAAAATTCTAGCTTCATGAAATAGGAAAGCTCATCTCCTTCCATATCCAGAGCAAGCCTTAATTTTTTGTCTGATTTCACTTTTTACTTGTTTTCCTTGAACAACTTCCCATGGGATCACATTTCTTTTTCTTTCTTTCTTTTTTTTGGGGGGGGATCACATTTCTGATGTGCATGCATAAAGTTGAAGAGATTAGCTCTGAAAAAGACCTATTAAACCATTTATTAGTGTATCATTACACCTAGTGAAACTTAACTCTTCAGCGTTCACTAATTTTTTTTTATTAAAGATTTTATTTATTTATTTGACAGAGAGAGACACAGCAAGAGAGGGAACATAAGCAGGGGGAGTGGGTGAGGGAGAAGCAGGTTTCCTGCTGAGCAGAGAGCCCAATGCAGGGCTTGATCCCAGGACCCTGAGATCATGACCTGAGCCCAAGGCAGACACTTAACGACTGAGCCACCCAGGCGCCCCGGCATTCACTAATGCTTACAGGAGTCCACTAAATACTTTATGTGACGACAATACAAAGCAGAGCCTTCATCAGTCACAGAGGCTGTTGTTCTAAGTCTGACAGCTTTTGGAAAACTAATTCCAAACGTTAACGCTTAGCCCTGGTAAAGATTCAGAGTAGGGGTACACCCTTTAAGTTCACACTCATTCTTTCAATATGCAAGATCATAGACGTGGGGCAGGGGATCGGTTCACGCTTGCTTTAGGCCCATATTTATCTCTTAAATGTTATGGAAGGAAGTCTCTCGGGGGGGGGGGCCTGTTTCAGTTTCTACCATGGAAGCAAGACAGTAAGGGCAGCAGATCGGTAAAAGCCACTCTTTCTCATCAGAATCTAGTTCAGTGATGCTTAATTTCAAATACAGGCATGCCTCGTTTTAATGTGCTTTTCAGACATGGTATATTTTTTTCCCCACAAATTAAAGGTTTGCGGCAATCCTGCATCGAGCAAGTCTGTCGGCACTGTGTAATACCATTTGCTTACATTGTGTGTCACATTTTGTTAATTTCTGCAATACTTGAAACTGTTCATTATTATATTTGTTTTTTTTTTAAAGATTTTTATTTATTTATTAGAGAGCGAGAGACTGACAATGAGAGGGGAGAAAGTCAGAGGGAGAAGCAGACTTCCCGCAGAGCCGGGAGTCCGACATGGGACTCGATCCTGGGACTCTGGGATCATGACCCGAGCCAAAGGCAGTTGTTTAACCAACTGAGCCACCCAGGCGCCCTCATTATTATATTTGTATGGTGCACTGGGACTAGTGATGATCACTTGCTGAAAGCTCAGATGGTGGTATTGTTTTTAGCAATAAAGTATTTTTTAAAAATTTTTTAAAGATTTTATTTATTTATTTGACACAGAGAGAGAGAGATCACAAGTAGGCAGAGAGGCAGGCAGAGAGAGAGAGGGAAGCAGGCTCCCCGCTGAGCAGAGAGCCGGATGCGGGGCTCGATCCCAGGACCCTGAGATCACGACCTGAGCCGAAGGCATAGGCTTTAACCCACTGAGCCACCCAAGCGCCCCACAATACAGTATTTTTAAATTAAGGTAGGTATACATTTTTTATAGACATCATGCTATTGCACACTTAACAGACAATGGTAGGGTGTAAACAACTCTAAGACGCACCGGGAGACCAAAAAATTCACTTGACACACTTTATTGCGGCCGTCTGGAACCAAACCCACAGTATCTCCTAGGTATTTCTGCATCTGTTGACAACGTTCAAAACGGAGTTCAAATAGGCTGCAGCAATTGAACTTATTTTCCTTTCAGACTTAATCTAAGTCATACTGGTTGTAAATTAACACTGTAGCCAACCAAAAATCGAGGTGCTCTCTAAATTGGGACTATCAAACCAATAGCCTCATTAGTCATCAGATAAAAATGGCACGCAATTCAATGGCAGCTGACAGACACAGGCAAGGCAGAGCCAGGAGTCCAATAAGCCTATAGCGCTATAAGGTGTCTGCGGGAATTTGAGAACAGAAGTTTCTGGGTGGAATCCAGGACATAAGCTACAAACTACCTGTTGTCTTGGCATAAAACCAACAGCAGAATTCTGCCGGTTTTCTTTATCAAATTCAATTCACAAATTATCAACAAAGCAACCACTGGCTACACAATTCAGCAAGAAGCTTCCATCCTCTGAAGAAATATGCATTGCTAAATTGTTAACGCAGTCCCTTCTGCTGAGCTGGGGGTGCCTTACCTTAGAGTACAGCACTGTGGCTCCCACATAATCCTTCTTCTGAAACTTTTTGTTTCCTTCTTCTCTGTAGAAAGGGGGAGCGTTGGGGTCCTTTCCCACAAGGTAACCGCTAGAGAGACCCTTCAAAAACATCTCGTCCTCAGGTCTTCATGAAGAAACAAACAGAAAAGAGCACAAATTTGTTATTTCAAGGGAAGCTCCTAACCACTGAACTTGAAATGGGAGTACCTGCAAAACCCTGGGACACATGAGGTTGTCTGTGTCATGTAATGTGAATGGGGGTGGGTGAACTTGCCTAAAATAATGGATTCTTTGCTAATAATTTCCTTTTTCTCCCCTCCCTCTCTACCTTTAAAAACCTCTCCTTTTTTGTATCCCTTTTGAGCTACCCTCTACTTGCTAGATGGGATGCAGCTCAACTTTTTTCTTTTCTTTTCAAGATTTTATTTATTTATTAGGAAAGAGAGAGAGTGAGAGAGAGCAGGCCAGAGTGAGAAGCGGACTCCCCACGGAGCCGGGAGCCCGATGCGGGACTCGATCCCGAGTCTCCGGGATCATGACCCGAGCCGAAGGCAGTCGCCCAACCAACTGCGCCACCCAGGGGCCCTCAACTTTTTTCTTAAAGATTTGTTTATTTGAGAGAGAGAGCACGAGCAGAGGGAAGAGGTAAAGAGAGAGGGAGAAGCAGGTTCCCTACTGATCAAGGAGCCTGATATAGGGCTTGATTCTAGGACCCTGGGATTACAACCTGAGCTGAAGGCAGATGCTTAACTGACTGAGCCACCCAGGTGCTCCAGGATGCAGCTCAATTTATGCATCCATTAATAAAGCCAATTTGATTTTTAAAATTTACTTGGTTGACTTGTTATTTAACAAAGGACATCACACAGTAATTTTTTAAGGATTATTTAATTTGAGAGAGGGAGAGAGAGTGCAAGCAGAGGGAGCAGCAGGCTCCCCACTGAGCAGGGAGTCTGACGTAGGGCTTGATCCCAGGACCCTGGGATCATGACCTGAGCTGAAGGCAGACGCTTAACTGACTGAGCCACCCAGGCACCCTGTGATTCAACTTCTTTATACATTTATGGCTTTTCTACTTTATTCAATAGACTAATCTGTTATTACCATTTTTTTAAGGATTCTATTTATTTGAGAGAGAGAGAGCATGAACAGGGGGAGGAGCAAAAGGAGAGGGACAAGCTAACTCTACACGGTTCGCAGAGCCCAATGTGGGGTTTGATCCTATGACCCTGAGATCATGACCTGAGCCAAAATCAAGAGTCAGATGCTTAACCGACTGAGCCGCCAGGTGGCCCTAACACAGCAATTCTTGGTACTATTTCTGCAAGTAATTCTGAAATTATTTTAACCTGAAAAGCTAAATCCTCTATATTATATATAGAGGAGAAGCAGGCTCTCCATGGAGCAGGGGAGCTCGATCCCAGGACCCCGGGATCATGACCCGAGCCGAAGGCAGATGCTTAACAACTGAGCCACCCAGATGCCCCTAAAAATTCTCTTAAGCAACTTTTGGGTCAAAGAAATCAAAATAAAAACTTAAGAATGTTTAGAAAAGTGTATTTCAAATTTTTGTTTACAAAGACCTGTAATAGGAAATACATATATTTTTTATTTTTTTAAAGATTTATTTATTTGACAGAAAGAGAGAAATCACAAGTAGGCAGAGAGAGAAGGGGAAGCAGGCTCCCCGCCAAGCAGAGAGCCCGACATGGGGCTCAATCCCAGGACCCTGAGATCATTACCTGAGCTGAAGGCAGAGGCTTTAACCCACCGAGCCACCCAGGCGCCCCTGGAAATATATTTTAAACTATGATTCAGAATGATGCATCTGTGTAGGTATGTACTGAAATGTTACAAAATATTACTATGTATGAGTTAATATCAAATACCTTATTAATATTTAAATACAATATAGAAAAAGTCTTAACACAAAAAGGAAAATTAGAAAAGATTTCATTTAATTTAAAAGGTGTGTTTGGGGTGCCTGGGTGGCTCAGTCGGTTAGGCGTCCCAACCCTTGATTTCAGCTCAGGTCATGATCTCAGGGTCCTAGGATCGAGTCCCACATCCAGCTTTGCGCTCAGCACAGAGTCTGCTTGTCCCTCTCCCTCTGCTCCTCTCTCCAGTGGTGCTCTTTCTTTAAAATAAATAAACAAGGGCGCCTGGTGGCTCAGTTGGTTGGGCAGCTGCCTTCGGCTCGGGTCGTGGTCCCGGAGTCCCGGGATCGAGTCCCAGTCGGGCTCCCGGCTCCATGGGGAGTCTGCTTCTCACTCTGACCTTCTCCCTTCTCATGCTCTCTTACTCTCTCTCTTTCCTAATAAATAAATGGATGAAATCTTTGAAAATAAATAAACAAAATCTTTAAAAAGTGTGCTTGCCTGTTCTAAATTTATTCCAGTCTAAAACATTATGAGGACTATACCCCAAGCATATCTGGTGTACCATAGGGCCTGTTCTTTTTTTTTGTTTTAAATTACGTTAATCCTAAAAACCCTAGTTCAAACAAAAAGATTGTGGAGAACAGTTATAACAGCAAAACTCTTGTTGCCTAACAATGGATATTCTTTATCCTAATCCCAAATGATGATAAATTCAATGTTGTCTAATTGTTCTTTAGGGCAATTAAGAACTTAGCTGCAATAATTTTCTTTTCTTTAGGCACCAAGTTAACTCAGTAATTGATTCAAAGTTTTCAAAAGCAAATGGATGTTCTTTTTTTTTTAGTATTTCAAATTTTTTTCTGGAATAGTATGATAAAAATTCGAGGAAGTGAGATAAAATAATTTTTCTAATTAATCTTTTTATGGTGATAAAATACACATGACAAAATTTACATGTTAGTAATTTTTAAGTGTACAGTTCAGTGGCATTAGGTACACTCATAATATTGTGCAATCACCATCATCCATTTCCAGAACTTTGTCACCATCCCAAACTGAAACTCTGTACTCATCAAAAGATAACTCCCCACTCCTCCTTCTCCCTAGCCCCTGGTAACCTCTATTCTATGTTCTGTCTCTATGAATTTGTCTATTCTAGGTACTTCAAGTAAGTGGAATCATGTAATATTTATCCTTTTATGCCTGGCTTATTTCTATTCCCAAGATTCATCCCTGTTGTAGCATATGCCAGAATTTCATCTCCTTTTATGGATGCATAATATTCTATTGTATGTATATACCAAATTTTGTTTATCCATTCATCTGTGGATGGACATTTGGGTTTTCAATTTGGGTTACTGTGAAAAATACTGCCATGAACACTGGTGTGCAAATATATCTGTTCAAGTTCTGTTTTCAATTCTTTGGGGCATAAATGCAAAAGTGGGGTTGCTGGATCATACAGGAATTCCGGTTTTAATTTTTTTTTTTAAGATTTTATTTACTTATTTGAGAGACAGCACCAGCTGGGGGAAAGGGAGAGGGAGAAACAGACTCCCTAATGAGCAGGGAGCCCAACATGGGACTTGATCCCAGGACCCTGGGATCATGACCCAAGCTGAAGGCAGACAATTAACCCACTGAGCCACCCAGGCGTCCCTATTTTAATTTTTTCCAGTAATCTCTCTGCCTAATGTGGGTCTTGAACTTATGACCCTGACATCAAGAGTCACATGCTCTACTGACTGAGCCAGTCAGGTGCCCCTCTGTGGGTTGCCTTTTTACTCTGTTGATATTATCTTTTTATGCACAAAGTATTTTAATTTTGATGAAGTAAAGTTGTCTATTTTTTCTTTTGTTGGGTCTTTGGTGTGGATATCCAAGAAAATATTGCCAGCCTATGTATTAGGCTTTTGCCTTAGGTTTTCTTCTAAAAGTTTTATAGTTTCAGCTCTAAAGTTTAAGTCCTTGGGCTATTTTGAGTTAGCTTTTGTATACGGTATAAGGTAAAGGTCCGACTTCATTCTTTTCATGTGGATTCTAATTAGGGAGCAGACAGAAAGAACCAAGTTTCTTCTTCAAGTCTTGCCTTTTCTCTCTAGACACCTACACAGGGAAAGCCTCTCTTGTCACCCAGCAAAGCATCACATCCTAGCCTCGGCATGGAGTACAGAGGATTGAGAATGGAACTGAGAAACAATAGCTTATTAACTCCCATAAACCCATATAGACATATTTTTTTCTGAACCATTTGAACATAAGTACGATCATCGTGAAAGTTCACCTTTAGGCATTTCAGGAGGCCTCTGCTAAGGATAAAAATGTTTTATATCTTGATATTACACACTACCATTATGACACCTAAAAAAAAATGATCACAAATTCAAATATTTAAATTTGGAATTTCCCAAATATTCCTAAAATATCTTTTAGTTCTTCCTTTTTCTGAATCTGATCCAGGATCAAAGTTTTGTTTTGTTAGGATTTTATTTATTTATTTTAGAGAGAGACCGAGTGAGGGGAAGAGCAAAGGAGGGGGACAAGTAGACTGTGCTGAGCGCAGAGCCCGATGTGGAGCTCGATGCTAGTGAGTAAGGAAAGGGTTAAGGTATAGGCTGGGAGAGGTAGGGGGCCCCTGGCTAGGCTCTGAAACTATTCCTGGCAGGCAGAAACTCTAAGCCAGAGTGAACAAGAGATAAAATAAACAGATCACCTGACTTCCGATGTTATGGAGTATTTTTATTTGGTGGCTACAGTGTAATCATAGAAAATGGCCAACCTTCAAAGAATTAAGTTATTAAGGGTGTTCTCAATGGTCCTTGCTCAAACCAAGATGGCACAAGAATCTCAAGGTTACAAGCTTCCCAGTCAGTTCTCAATAAGACTGCCACTAAAAACCCACAGTGGCAACCCATTCGGGACCCCTCTCACTCTAGAGAGCTTCTACTTTGCTTTCTGCTCTCACCTTCACTTAATAAACTTTCACTTCATTTCCCCTTTTTGTGTCTGTGAGATTCATTCTTCGACTCTGTGAGACAAGAACCCTGTGATCCTGAGACGCTAGGACCCTGAGATCAAGACCTGAGCTAAAATCAAGGGTCCATCGCTAAATTGAATAAGCCACCCAGCCGTCCCAAGGATCAAAGTTTTAATGTACTACATTTAGTTTTTATTTCTCTTCAGTCTCTTGAGATAGTCCGTCTGATAATTTTTCATGACTGACTTTTTTGAAGACTCAAGGCCAAGAAATGTTCCACACTCTGGTTTTGTGTCATTGCTTCCTCATTAGGTTCAGATAAACAATTCTTGTCAAGGCACATAGTTAAATCTGTATACTTTCTATTGCTTCAAGTTAGGAGACATGTAGCATCCAGTAGTCCCCCATGGTGATGCTAAGTTTGGTCGCTTGGTTCAAGTGGTCACTGTGGATCTCTCCAATGTAAAGATACCTTTCCCTTTGCACTTAATAAGTACTCTATGGGGGCACCTGGGTGGCTCAGTGGGTTAAAGCCCCTGCTTTCAGCTCAGGTCAAGATCCCAGGGTCCTGGGATAGAGCTCCGTGTTGGGCTCTCTGCTCATTGGGGAGCCTGCTTCCTCTTCTCTCTGCCTGCTTCTCTGCCTACTTGTGATCTCTCTCTCTCTCTCTCTGTCAAATAAATAAATAAAATCTTTATAAAAAAAAGTAATCTATGGGCTGTACATTGAGACCATGTGAATACCCTGTTTCAATGGTCTTACTTCTTTTTAAAGATTTTTATTTATTTATTTATTAGGAGAGAGAAAGAGAGAGAGAGAGAGCATGAGAAAGGAGAAGGTCAGAGTGAGAAGCAGACTCCCCATGGAGCTGGGAGCCTGATGTGGGACTCGATCTCGGGACTCCGGGATCATGACCTGAGCCGAAGGCAGTTGCTTAACCAACTGAGCCACCCAGGCGCCCCAATGGTCTTACTTCTAATGGTTTGACCATCCACTGATAACCATTGCCATAATCGGTTATTATCCTGGGTTATAAAATGGTGATTTTTCTAGTTCTATCATTATTTATATTCATATATAAATATATGCTTATATTTATATTTATTTGGCTTAAATTTATTAATAGGCCTTCTTCTCTAAAGACAAATGCTTCCTCCTTCCTTTCTTCTACTTATTTATGTCTTTGAGTATCACCATAAACTTAAAAGAATTCAATGTTAGAAACTATTTTTATAATACATTTTGATGCTCCATTTGTCCTAAATTTGGCCAGTGGGAACCTCTTCAGGTTGGCTCTTATGTTCTTTTTTTATATAAATCCATTAGTCCTTGAGTGCTTCCTTGCTTTCTGATACAAGGTATGCCAGTTGAATCAGTACAAAATCAAAACAGTGTGTACAATGAGTCTGTTTAGGATTTCCCAGGACAGTGAGATATTATTAATTGTTGGGGGAGGGTTATCGTCCTCAAAAGGTCTTCAATACTGATAAAAGTTATCAGTTACCTTTACTGATAAAAGTTTCCTATTTTGGGAAAACATTCCTCAAAGACTGGAAATCAGGGGCGCCTGGGTGGCTCAGTGGGTTGAGGCCTCTGCCTTCGGCTGAGGTCATGATCTCAAGGTCCTGGGGTCAAGCCTCACATTGGGCTCTCTGCTCAGGAAGGAGCCTGCCTACTCCTCTCTCTCTGCCTGCCTCTCTGCCTACCTGTGATCTCTGTCAAAAAAATAAATAAAATATTAAAAAAAAAAGAAAAGAAAAAGACTGTAAATCAGCAAGAAAGAAAAGTATATGCCTGGCTTTAAATTTTAAAGGCCCAACTCATACTTTTATTTAATGGGCATGCATATAGAGAGTAGAAGTTTAAATGTTTTGGTCGCTTTAGATTATGATTGAATAGTTTTACAAACAAGTCTTCAGAGCTAACTTGTTCTAAGTAAAGCAGTTTGGGGATGAAGCAGTGAGAGATACACAGAAAAAATGGAGGCAATTATGAACTCCAGAGAAAACAAGAGTTGTATAAGAAGAGAAATGTAATTCAAAGTCTATATTGTGGTTCATGTAAGTAGTATTTACATAAACATTTGTTTAACAATTATTATTTCTATTGATTATATTACATTATAAGCTATAATATAGTTATGAGGATGAGGCAAAAACAAAATATATACACATGATTTGGAATTAAGAGAGTAAAATTGACACCTAAAACTAAAAATTAAAAAAACAGCAGTATTAGCATACTGTTTATAAATATGAAATTAAACACCAGAGAAAACAATTAAAGCAGCACCCTCTGGGGAATAGGTATGGGGAAGAATGAGACAAAGGGTTGCTGTTTTTCTTTATAAGCTTTGAAGTACTATTTGACTTCTAGCACTATGTATTATTCTGATAAGAAATTCAACTAAAGATGGAAAATATGTGCACCTGGGTGGCTCAGTCGTTCAGTGTCTGCCTTCAGCTCAGGTCATGATCCCAGGGTCCTGGGACCAAGTCCCACATCAGGCTCCTTGGCCAAGGCTTGGCCACCAGGCTCCAGGCCAAGCAAGAAGCCTGCTTCTCCCTCTCCCACTCCCTCTGCTTGTGTTCCCTCTTTTTTGTGTCTCTCTCTGTCAAATAAACAAATAAAATTTTTAACAAAATACAAAAGAAAAATATTTCCATTTATTTATTTTAAAAAGATTTTATTTGTTAGAACAAGAAGAGCGAGCACAAGCAGGGGGTGTGGCAGGCAAAGGGAGAAGCGGACTCCCCATCGAGGAGGGGGTGGGATGCTGGACTTGATCCCAGGACCTCAGGATCATGACCTGAGCCAAAGGCTCAGTGGCTTAACCAAATGAGCCACTCTGGCGTCCTCAAAATATTTTCATTTAATAAGGCACCCAGTCTACATAGTTTTACAGGATTTTTCCACTAGTCTTTTTTTTTTTTTTAAGATTTTATTTATTTACTAGAGAGAGAGACTGAGAATGAGAGGAGAGAAGGTCAGAGGGAGAAGCAGACTTCCCGCAGAGCCGGGAGTCCGATATGGGACTCGATCCCGTGACTCCGGGATCATGACCTGAGCTGAAGGCAGTCGCCCAACCAACTGCGCCACCCAGGCGCCCCTCCACTAGTCTTTAAGAATCAAATGATCCCTACATTATATGAACTATTTCAGAGCATAGAAAAAAATGGAAAGCTCTTCAGTTCGTGCTATAAAGCCACCATAACCCAGATACCAAGAGCTGACAGAGCACAAACACACACACAAGAACATGTAAGCTAATATAATTAATGAACATATATATAAAATTAAAATATTAGAAAATTGAATCAAGCCATGTGTTAAAAGAATGATGGATAATAAACAGAGTTTATCTCCAAAACAGTTCAACTTCAGTAAATCTACAAATGTAAGTCCTCTAGTAACAGAGATTAAAGGAGAAAAAGAAAATGTTCCATCGCAAATATATATAAAAAAAGTATCTGATAAAATTCAATACCTATATATGATAGACTATAGGCAACTTTCCTTAAACTGAAAACGGGTATGTGCTATAAACCTATGGCAAATGTTCTAAATGGCTGTTACTATTCAATATTGCACTGGAGGTCTAACTAATGCTATGATAATTAAAAGATAAAATAAGGGGGCACTTGGGTGGCTCAGTGGGTTAAAGCCTCTGCCTTTCGCTCAGGTCATGATCTCAGGGTCCTGGGATCGAGCCCCGCATCCGCATCCGGCTCTGTGCTCAGCAGGGAGTCTGCTTCACCCTCTCTCTCTGCCTGCCCTCTGCCTACTTGTGATCTCACTCTCTCTGTCAAATAAATAAATAAAATCTTAAAAAAAAAAAGATTAAAAAAAGGGGTAAAATATTGGAAAAGAGGTTACTATTTTCAGACATAGCTATTTACCTAAAAATTCCAAGTGAATTGGTATAAAAACAGTGAAATAATGTGAAAATACAGTTAGTTGGCCAATTATAAGATGAGAAAAAAATTCCCGGCTTTTATTTATACCACCCATTATCAGTAGAGAATGTAACTGGGAGAGAAAAAGTCTTATTCACAATTAATAACAAAAACTTACAATAAGTAAAAACAAATCTAAGAGGGAATGTGCAAGACTTACACAAAGAAAACAATAAAACTTTACTTAAGGATGTAAAAGAAGCCCTAAACAAATGGCAAGACATAACTTTTACTTGGATGAGGAAATTTAATATTGTAAAGATGTCAAGTCTCCCTAACTGAATCTATAAATCCAACATAATCCCCAACAAAAAACCAGTATTTTTTAAAAAAGATTTTATTTATTTATTTGACAGAGAGATGAGAGAGAGAACACAGTTAAGCACATGCTTAACTGATTGAGCCACCCAGCCACCCCAAAAACCCAATATTTTTTATGGAACTTGACAAGCAAACAAAAGTTACAAAGGGGAAATATACAGAAAATACCCAAGGGGGTGCCTGGGTGGCTCAGTGGGTTAAAGCCTCTGTCTTCTGCTCAGGTCATGATCTTAGGGTGCTGGGATCGAGCCCCACATCGGGCTCTCTGCTCAGCAGAGAGCCTGCTTCCCCCTCTCTCTCTGCCTGCCTCTCTGCCTGCTTGTGATCTCTCTCCTCTCTGTCAAATAAATAAATAAAATCTTAAAAAAAAAGAAAATGTCTAAGATATTCTTAAAAAAGAATGAGTATATGTGTGTGTGGGAACTTAGCCTCATAGAAGCCATGTCTATACCAGACTTCCATGCTTTCGAGTACTCCTTTCTTCTACTTCTGGTAATAAAATCTCAGGGAGAAAACCATTTCTTGTGGTTGAAGTAGGGAAGACGCCAATGTGGCAATGGGGCTGAGCACATGCTGTAGGCCTGGCCAATCAGAAAGGCCCTAACTGGGCAGTCAAAATCAGGTTGATTGGAGTCCAATCCAGACCTTTTCTGCCAAAACTCTCAGGAAAGATGGTCTCTTTTCTTGTGGTTTCTTATGGCTCAGGATGTGCTCAAGCCTACCAATGTTTATTATGCCCATCAGGTGTAGAGTTAGTCTGAGAGTCTGATGCCATCCGAGGCCATGGATTGAACACTGCTTGAAACAGATCTGCCTTTGGATATCCTAGTTTCATAGTGTATATATTTCCTAATTGAGCTAGGTTTCTGTCTCTTGAAACTGACAGAATTCTAATATGACACTATGAAGTCACAGTAAAAACCCTTTGGTTTTGGCATAAAAATAGAGTACAGAAACAAGTTTATGGGTCAAGTGTGAATTTAATTTTTAATAAATATGGCATTTTGAAGCACTAAGGAAAGAAGAAATAATAAATAATAAAATAAATAATAAATGATAAAAATAAATGAAGCAAACAAACAAATAAATAAATAATAAATACTGAAGAAAAATTATTTGGAAAAAAGTTAGAACCCTCTCTCACATCATATACAAAAAAAAAAATTCCAGGGACGCCTGGGTGTCTCAGTCGGTTAAGCATTTGCCTTCGGCTCAGGTCATGATCCCACCGTCCTGGGATCAAGTCCTAAGTTGTGCTCTTTGCTCAGCAGGGAGCCTGCTGCTCCCCCTGCTTGTGCTCACTCTCTCTGACAAATAAATAAATAAAATCTTTAAATTCCAGATGGATTTGATAATGAAAACTAAAACACAAAACTACAAAAAAGATGTTAGAAAAAAATTAAGAATATTTTTATAATCTTGGAGTAGACCATCCTAAGAGACATAACTCAGAAGCCATAAAAAATGACAAATAAACCTGTATAAAAATGAAAACACAATGTATATATAATGCAAAAACACTGCAAGTAAAATAAAGATAAATAATAGACTGGGAGAAAAAGTAGTCACATATATAGCTTAGAATTATATAGCCAGAGTTTTGAAGATCTCCTATAAATTCATAAAAGACAATTCGGTAGAAAAATGGGCAAAGGACACAAATGAAGAATTTGCAGAAGAAATATAGATGGGTTGTGACGTCAGAAAGGATGCATTCCTTCACTAGTAATCAGAAAAATGTAAAACAAAACAAAATAAAACAACTACGAGACACTTTTGTCCTGAAGTCTGGCAAAAGTAAAGACTTGCTTTCTGGTGTCAGCAAGGATTATAGGGAAGTGATTTCCATGTGCTGTTCATGGTAAACTGGTAAAGTCTTTTTGTAAGACAATTTGTCAGTATTTATTAAATTTTAAAATACTCGTAACGATTGCAACCATACCTCTTCTAAGAATCTATCTTAAGTTCTTAAATATGTGTACAAAAACATATAAAAAAAGTTGTTGGGATGGCTTCGTGGCTCAGTACTCAACACAAAGGCAGTTGGTTAAGCATCTGCCTTTGGGTCACGTCATGATCCCAGGGTCCTGAGATCAGGTCCCGCATCAGGCTCCTTGTACAGCAGTGAGCCTGCTTTTCCCTCTGCCTGCCGCTCTCCCTTCTTGTGCACACACACTCTCTCTCTCTGACAAATAAATAAATAAAATCTTAAAAAAAAAAGTTGTTCACTGCTGCATTGTTTGTAACATTAAAAATAAAACTGGAAATAATATAATTGCCCTTCAACAGGGAAAGAATAACTACATTATGGCATAACTATACACATAATATCTATGTAATATATATAATTACATATAAAAATAATTATAAATATTATATTTATTCATAACACATAATATTTAATAAATATTATAAATACAATATAAATATCATATTT